>JAWNOB010000083.1:3600000-4200000 GCA_035046265.1 Drosophila bunnanda | reverse complement strand
ACTGGAAACTAAACTAAAAGAAAACTTAAACACAAAACTAAACTAATTGCGATCCCATTGCGAGATGTGCGCCAGGATGCGCGTTAACGAATTTCGGGGAACTCTCCGATCTCTCAGCGACTAGTCCGCGTTGCGTGTGTTTTGTGTTTGTTGCGTTTGATGATTGCAAGCGTAGAAACTCAACTGAATTCGCGCTAAAGAAGAAGAGAGTGCCGTGCCAGTTGCTGCCTCCGATTCTGCCGCAGTCGCAGCCAGCGTCAGCGTCCAGCACTCACAAAAAAGCGCATTAGCCAGCCGAAAAAAAAAAAAACAAATAAACAGAAAAAAAAAAAGAACCTCGCACACACTGGCGAAACTATTCCCCGAAATTTCGGCAACTGCGTCTGTGTGCGTTCGTCTGGATGCGGGATCGAGCCAGCCGAGAGAGAGGAGAACGGGAGAGAGAGCGCAGTGGAGAGAGCAGCGGAGCTCGCTCAAAGGATTGAGTGCCTGGCGGAGCCGCAGGACGGCAGCGGGGGGTATTAGAATGTAGAATTCCCAGACGCAGCACACACACACATGCACAGCAAGCAGCATTTTTTTGCACACCAAAAAATCCAGTGTGGATCTTGCGCTCTCCCTCTCTCCCTCTCTCCCTCTCTCCCTTTTCCTTTATACTAGAGTTGGATTTTTGTGCATAGAACAAAACAAACATGTCGTTGCCGACGTCGCAGTCGCAGTCGCAGTCGCAGTCGCCGGCTGACTAATAACTAATAAAGTCTGGCCAGGCAGAGAGGGGGGGCAGTGAAAGGAGGGAGCTAGCTAGCTGCTGGCCAATAGATCATTCCACCTCGCTCGCTCTCCTGCGCTCTCTCTATTCCATTTTGAGGCTGCATATAACAGATCTGCAAGTACGTGTGCCCCTGTGTGTGTGCTGGTGTGTGTGTGTGTGTGTGCGGTCGTAGTGTTTACGAACTTTCAAGGCTAAATACTAAAATTGTTGTTGCTGTGCGAGCTGTATTATTATTAAATTATATTTTTTTCTCCCTCTACCGTTAGCAAGCCTTGGAAATAGTTCTAGAAAAAAAAAGCATTGCAGGCTCGTATGAGTGTGTGTGTGTGAATAAAAGCAATTATTTGGCTGACTGCGCTGCTAAAAAAAAAAGAAAATAATAAAAACGGAACAAAAAAAAAAGCTGCAAAAGCCAAAAAGCTAAAAGAGCAAAGCGGCAAAGAGATTAGATAGAGGCAGCGCTAGTTTGTTCAGTTGGAAACTAAATGCTAAGCACACACATATATATATATTATGTGTGTTTGTGTGTGTGTGTGCCACCCCCGCGGGTTCTAATCATTCTTTTTTTTTTTTGGCAAACTTGTTTGTGCTTTTCTTAATTTCTCTATCTGTATGTTTGCTTCTTATATTTCTTTTTCTTTCTTATTTTTTTTCTGTTTGTCCGAGAAACTTTTGCGGATTTCTTTGTGACTTTTGCTTTGCCTTTCTTGTTGCTGTGTGCGGTTTCTATTTTCAAGGTTAAGTGATTTAGTTATGCACACACACACACGCACGCAGACTATCAGCATTTTTGTTCCAATTCGCAATATTCCCCGTTACCTCTATTGCCAAAGCGAGATGGATATACTGCGGCTGTGGTGACAAGTCTACGACAGTTTACAAAACATTAAACAAGGTCAGTCCACATCCAGTTTTCACTCTCCGCTTTCCGCTTTCCACTTGTTGCCGGCTAGACGCTGTGGCGCCCACATTGCATGGCATTTTCACACACAAACACACACACACCATGTAAAATCTAACGTCCAATGCAAACCCACACACACACACACACACGCAGAGAGCCGAGTGGCAGAATGAAAGCGAAAGTTGTGTAAAAACTAGCGGAGAGCGAGACACAGAAGAGGGAGAAGACGCCACAAGGAGAGCATTACAACGAAAGCAGAATGCAATCAGCAAGTGTGTGTGTGTGTGTGCCGACTGTGTCTGTGTGTGGCTAGACAAGTGCTAGACGCAAAAGGCATCCACCCGTCCCCCTCTAACTGCATGAATGCAGAGTGACGACGCCAAGTGCATTGTGTATGTGTGTGCGCGTCCGGCATAACGGTGCTTTGGCATTTTGCATTTGCATAAAAAGGGGGAAAAGGAAGGAGACAGAGGTAAGTTAGAGGGAGACGACCCTCTGTAAGGCACCTGATTAATGCGTGTTAATTGGACCATTAGGCTAATTGCTGCCAATTAGGTTGGAAATGGTAGGAAGCGAGAGAGAGACTGCAAATAGAGGAGAGGTGCTGCCACACGAGATAGCAAACACACACACAGACACACACCCGCAGAGAGGCAGACAGGGAGAGAGAGAGAGAGCATTCAAAACAAAACCCAATTCTTCAACTCGTAAACTGAGTCCAAGTTCAAGGTCTTGCGTTCAATCGCGTCTGCTCTGCCGCTGCCGGTGCCCGCGTCGCTGCCGCCTAGCTAGTTGCGCATAATAGAGAGACCCAGCGAGCAAGAGCAGGCCGGCATTAGAAAGCTTGCCGCTGCGAGCAAGAGAGGCGGCGAACTGTGCTGGTGTTGAGGCGCGACAAACACTCTCTCAAACAGCAGGCGCTCTCTCGCTCTGGCGATCGTCGTCAAAGAGGAGAAGCGGGGAAGGAAGAGGACCAGACAGAAGAAGAATGCACGAGTGTCTGCGAAATACACAACCCCCCCCTCCACCAGAATGTCTGTCTTCTATGCCTACTATTCTCTGCCCCTCTCCCTCCCTCCTATTGACTAAAATGCCTTTGTGTGCTTTTGCTTTTGCTGCCTTTTCTTTTGTTTTGCTTTTCCGCTCCCCCCCACCATGCCCCCCCCCTTGGCCTTTATTTGCGCTGACAAAGTTGATTTCTATTGTTAGTGCGCTGCGACTGCGCCGTCAGCAGCGCCTTTTGCGCTTTGGTTGTTTTGCATTTTCGCTAATTTGACCTTCACCTTAACCTAGTCATCGTGTGTCGGACATTCGGTCGTTTACCCCGCGCAAAATTTCTGCCGAGCCAAAGTCGAAGAGAGAGGCAGCAGACAGAGAGCGGGGAGAAGGCGAGCGCGCGAGCACTACTGTGTGTGGGATGAGAGCGAACAAGTGAGAGCGAGCCGCAGAGAGAGCAGCTCTGGTTAGAAACCAATAGTGTTAGACAGAGACAGCCCTGCTCCTCCTCTCGCCAGTTGGAGTTGTAAATGTAACTGGGAGTGTGAGAGCAAGAGTGCAGCAGCAGCAGCATCCGTTAGTCGAGCAAGGGGGGAGTGGGGGACTGGGGCCCGCCGCCACTCTTTTGCTCAAATTTCTGTCTAGTTTCTAGCCAGAGTGCTAGCTCGCTGCTCTCGCGCTCGCTTGGAAAACTAGCCATGTAAGTTTCGAACACGCGGGGCTGCTCTTGAGTGCAAATAGTTTTCGCGCTAGATCGGCGCGTACATTTTCCATCGTCGGTTAGTTTTATTTCAAACGCTGGCAGAGGCGTGCGCGGTTCGTGGATCAAGTGGAGTTTTTTATTTGTGATTTTACAACAGAGTGAAGGAAGAGGAAGTAATTCCGCCGATTCTGTGTGTTGTGTGTGTGTGTTTTTTTTTTGTGTGTTCGGTTTCGTATTGTCGCGTTTTTTTTTTTCGCCTCCGCTGTCGTCATCCGCCTCTGCCGACGGGGCTTTGAACTGCGTCGAGCGTTCAACGGCTTCGCCCCCGCGTCCCGCTACCCCGCGCCCCCCGATCGGCCATTGCGTTCCCTGTGCAACTCCTAAAAAAAGTGTGACAACGCTGCCGCCGCCGCCGCCGCATGTCGCGAATTATCGCCGCGATAAGTGCCCGTCCGCTGCAGTGACCCCCTCTCTACCCTCCCCTCCCCGCTCGCCTTCATGCAATCACACAATCAGTTGTTGGCCGGCTCTAATGAACGTTGAACTGTACCAAATATTGCAAAAACCGTACGAAAATAACAAATAATAAGTGCTGCTGTCGTCGCACTCGCACTCGCACCCGCACTCCATTCTAGCGGTGCGGTGACATCCGCACATCGCTCCCGCTCGCACACGCATGGGCGCTTTTGCAGTGCATTCACCTCTAGTGCCGGCCCGTTCGCACGCACTGCATCTCTATGTGGGATGATCGCGGTAAGTAAGTCTACGAAAAAAAACATATGTATGTAGGAATGTAGAGGCGGGGGAGAGGGAGGGAGAGCGGGAGAGAGAGAGCGAGTGGGCACCGTAACTGCGCCATTTCTGCTGCGTTTCGAATTCAGTTTCCGAAATTTGCCATTTGCATGTTCTCCCCTCTCCCCTCTCCCCCTCTCCTGCTCTTACTCTTCGAAACACAACGTGTGTGGGAATAATGGGAAACCTGGGAATCGGAGTTGACGTTGGCAGAATATTAGCGCTACGTAACTGCTTTGATATACATATTTTTTCGTACATATCGCGTTTTGGAGGGAATAGGAATTGGTGTTCTTTGGAGCTTTCTAAGTTGCAAGCGCAGCAAATAAATTCGCGAAAATTGAAATGTGAAGTGCTGGCAAAAGGAAACGCTCGAACAAAAGCCTATGGAAGGGGTAGGGGAAGGGGAATGGCAATGCAAATCGAAATCGAAATCGAAATCAAAAATCGAAATGTGGGGAGAGGGAGGCAGAGCAAGTGCTGGCAGCGAAAGTCAGCTGCGCAGATCAGGGCTCTCCCTCTCTCCCTTTAATTCGCATTACATGGAACTTGGCTTGTTTTTTTTTTTGCTGTTCGCTCGCATTCCCGTCGTCATTTCCAATTCCAATTCCATTGCGCACACTGAGAATATGCATTTACACAATATATATATATGCCTACGCGTGTGTGTGTGTGCCTGGCCAGCTCATTAATTTTATAGACAATTTTGCGCAATGTGGCACACTCACACACAGGCTCTCGATCAATTGACACACACACACACACGAGTGCAACAATGTATTAGCATTTCTCATCAAAAAGCTGCTCGCTGCTCGCTGCTGCTCGCTGCTGCTCTGCCAGCGTCGGCGAGGTTAAGAAACTTTTTGGGTTTAATAACATTGCACAAGGTTATTAGATAAAAAAAAATGTGTGCGAGCGAGCGAGCGACCGAGCTAGGGCTACGCTCCTGCTCTCCCCCAACTCTGGGCAGCTCCTCCGAACAAGTCTCTGCGGGTATGTGTGTGTGTGCGTGTGCGTGTGCAATTCCCGATTCGCTTGGTTTCGGTTCGGCTCGGTTCGGTTCGGTTCGAACGATCGTTCGGCTTTGCTCGTATGTGCAAGCTTGTGGGGGAAGGGGTGGTGGCAGCATGGTTGCGACTTATTTTTAGGCCCTGCACACACAAACACAAACACAAAGGCAAACGCAAGCACACACACATTGGGATGCAGGCATGCATGTGTGCCCGAGTTTTGTGTATTTTTTCGGGACTGGCAAATTTTTTTTGGCCGTTGATCTTTGGCGTGTTCTTTCTCTCTCGCTCTCTCTGCTGCTGCTGCTGCTGCTTCTGACTGGAAACTGAATGTCATTGCATTGTTGAGTTGGGACGATGGGAAGGGATTGGAATGGGTGGGAGAGGGAGAGAGAGTGGGGGGTTTGCGCATCTGGCTCACTGAGGGTATACACATTACTTTTTTTTTTTTTTTTGTAATTTATTTATTTTTTCTACACTTTAATTTGTTATATATTCTTTTTTTTTTGCACTATGCGGGCGAGGGCAGAGTGTGAGAGTTTGCCACATTTACCGTTAAGCCATCGCATCGTCTCAAATTACCCGTTATTCTTGCAAGTATGAAAGCCAAAGGCAAGTCTACAACTACTTCTTTTTCATTTTCTTTTTTTTTTTTTTTGTATCGTTTATAAGGCGACCCTCGCTGTCTCGTCTGAGTTTTTGCGACCCCTCCCCCCGTCCCCCTCCGCCTTGGTAAGCTGAGACCCAAGCCAATTGAAAAAAAAAACAGCAACAACAAAAAAATAAAGAACTTTAAAAAAGCATAAAGAAAATAATGAAAAAGAAGCGAGTGAGTTAAATGCAAGTGAAAAAATGTCAACGAAAGTGCAGGAACGGCGATCGTATGGCAGCGAAAGAAGAAGAAAAAGACCCCTTTTCACTCCCCCTACTCCTCCAACTCCTCCTCTTTCTCCTCCTTCTCCTTTGACTGTCCTAGTCCCCCACAAGCACACACACACACCCATACATACACTGCAACTCTATGCACATGACACTCATGACCAACTGACTGACTGAACTGGCAAAAGAAGCAAGAACAAGAGGCAGAAGAACAAGAAGAAGAAGAAGAAGAAGAAGAGCGAACAGAAAAAGAGACGAACGAAGTAAAGCCTGGAAATAGAAATGGAAACATCGCGAATCATGGAATGGGGCATGGAAGGAGCAAGAGAGAGACAGAGAGTGCATACGAATAAGAAGGTTTATCTCTCTCTCTCTCCTAGTCTTTGTGCCTCATTTGTTTGTCTATCCGGCTCTTGGCCTTGGAGTAACCGTTTCCAAGAACTTGGGAGAGGCACCCCCCTCCCTCTCCCACCCCTCCCATAACTCCCCTGCTCTATAGCGATAACTATGCACTTTGTCTGTCTTTGTCTGTGTTTCTCTCTGTTTCGCTTTCGCTTTCTGTGTTTGTTTTTGCAACTCCTCCGTCGGCGGCGGCGGCCTTGGCTGGCATCATTATTACAATGATCATGTTCATGATCATGATCATGATCGTGATCCATCTGTCTCGGTCTCTGTCTCTCTGTGCAGCCAAACAAGTGCGTTGTGCTAGAACTGCACTGGAAGTGAGTCACACAGGGTGTTCTCTCTGTGTGTGTGTGAGTGTGTGTTGTGTGTGTGTTGTGTCCACTTGTGCGAACGAATGACTCTCAATTGGCCGCTGTTGTTGTTCATTCCCGTTGATTGGTGTGCAAGGCTAACGGAAGTGCTGTTGGTATGCTTCGTTCGGTTCTAATTGTCAACGATAACTCTACACTACTCTCCACTGTGCTCAACTAGTCTCCACTACTCCACTCTCCACAGTGCTTCAATACTCTACTCTCCACTGTGCTCCACTACTCTTTCTCCACAACTCTCCACTCCCTTCTCCCTTGATTGCCTTTTATAACATATAACTGTAAATGTCACAAGATCCTCTTTGATACTTGTACTAATCTCTGCTCATTACACTTTCCACTCTCCTTGTACACTCTCTTTTTTTTAGCTTTCCCCTTGATCTCCCGTTACCCGGTGGAGTTCGGGAAGCCCCGGCAATTCCAGCTTTACTGTTACTGTTATTAACAAGGTTCCTCTGGGATTATGCACACACACACAGTGCATGGTGTATGCTTCTCGCACTTTCCTGTGCGAGCTGCATTTCCAACAACAACAAGTTTTATGCGCCCCGTCAACCTTGAATGTCGGCCAGTCGCACACACACACACACAGAGAGAGAGAGACATGCAGAGACACGCAGAGACACGCAGACAGCGTCTAGTCTCAGGCCACCAGTTTGGCGAGTCTCCTCCTTCTCCTGCTTGTGTTTTCCTAGCATTCAACCGCATCTCTACACACACACACAAGCACACACATCCCGGGCTCCACAGCACGTCCCACGTGTGTGAGCCTGACCCCCCGCTAGCCTCCTCCCTCCTCCTCCTGCTGTCGTCGTCGTCGTCGTCTGGCTGCGTCTCTAGTTTCTGCCGTTTTATGCTTTTTTCCACGCTCTTTTTTTCTGCTTTTTTTTTTTTGCTCTGTTTTGCGCTAGGCACACGCTTCGCTGCCTGCAATTTTCATTCAGTTTTTCTCCTCGTCGTCGCGCGACTTTCCTGCCAGCTTCATCTTCTCCTCCCAACTCCCGGCTCCCAGCTCCCAGCTCCCAGCTCCTGGTAGCTGCCTGTGCGCTATGCTCCCTCGCGTTGCAGGAATGCAGAAAAATGTGTTAGTGGAGTAGTTGCCATTACGTCACCTTGCTGCGTCTGTGTGCACGTGTCCATGTGCGTGTCCGTGTCCGTGTCCGTGTGGAGGTGGAGGTGGAGTGAGCTCTTTGTGGCCTCTGCAGATGGGAACCGCGATGGGTTTAGGGAGCTGGTGGGAGGAGGGTGCTGGAGTGGGTTGTTGTTGTCGTCTGGCTCTCGGTCTCGGTCTGGGTCTCGGTCGCCCTAACAACTAACCAGTAGAGGAGCAAGGGGAGGAGTAGCTGGAGGAGCAGGAGGAGCAGGAGGAGCAGGAGGAGCAGGAGGAGGAGTACCAGGCGTAGACAGAGGCTGGGGCAAAGAGCTCTCTATTCAGCAGACAGAGGAGACAGAGGAAGGAGGACAGAGGACAGAGGACGAAGGACGAAGGACGTAGGACGAAGGACGTAGGACGGAGACCCGACAAGTGACCCGACACTCACCCTGAGTGCGTGTCTGGCCAATTCCTGTGTCCCATTTTTGTGTGAAAGCGAAAGTGGGTCCCGTGACTTACCTTCTTCTTGCTGCTCTCAACCAAGAGAGAGAGAGAGAGGGATAGACAAACAGCGAGAGAGCGAGAGCAAGACGTAGCTTATCCAGAGAGTGTGTTCCTGATCGGGTTTGTTTTTTTTTGCATTTTAAGGATAACGAACGAGGTAACAAACAACAAATAAACAAAAAACAAATAAAAAAAACAAATATAAAACAAAATGCGTGCAAAGTTGGAAGCCAAAAAGGGAAGTGTATTAGGGAAAGTCCTTGCACTTGTCGCCAGCGAGCGATTACAATTCTCAATTAACAATTTTTGCAAATGAGCAACAAACGACAACGAACGAACGAGAACGAGAACGAGAACGACATCGACAACGAGACGCGACGTTTGCTCGGTGCGACGCTGAACAGCAAACTGCAGTTTCTTCCCAAGCAAGCGAAGCGTTCTGCCGGCGATCCTCCTCTCCCAGCTGCCTTGGCGAGCTTCGCGAAGCGTCCGAAGTGCAGCCGAAGAAGCCGCGGAGAATGCCAGAGGTGCAGAGAGGAGAGGAGGTGCCGAGGAGACGAGGAGACGAGGAGACGAGGAGCGAAGCGTAGCAATGCAGCAGGCGCAGTCTACTCCCTTGTCCGCCACTTCCTGCATTATGTGTGTGTGTGTGTGTGTGTGCTTCCCTATCCCCGTTCGCTTTGTATCTTTGTATGCAGATGCACCGAAAATTTTTGCAAACTTCCAAAAGAGAGAGGGAGCAGGAGAGAGGGAGAGGGAGCAGGCAGGGGCAAGGAAAGTAGTGCTAATGAGCGGGGAGGAGGAAGAGGAGAAGAAGGAGAAAGAAGGAGGAGAGGGAGAAGCAGAGGGAGAAGGAGGAGGAGAAGGAGAAGAAGGAGAGGGAGAGGGAGAAGATGGAGAAGGAGAAGAGGGAGAAGGAGGAGAGGGAGAAGAAGATGGAGAAGGAGGAGAGGGGAAAGATGGAGATGGAGTTGGAGAGGAAGAAGAGAAGCTGGGCAGCTGGCACATGAGTCAAATGTCCTTTAAAATCAAATTTCAGTGTATATATGCATCTGTATCTGTATCTGTATTTGTATCTGCATCTGTATTTGTATTTGTATCTGTATTTCTATGCCTATTTGTAACTGTATCTCCATTTGTATCTGTATTTGCATGTGTATTTGTATCTGCATCTGTATTTTCATTTGCATATGTAACTATATCTTTATATCTATCTGATTCTGTATCAATATCAGTATCTGTATCTGTATTTCTATCTGTATATCTATCTGCATCTGTATCTGCATCAATATCAGTATCTGCATTTGTATTTTTATCTGTATGTCTATCTGTATCTTCATCTTTGTCTGTATTTGTATATGTATCTGTATCTGTACAGCTAAAACCTAAATAAATACTAGACTTTAGTCAGTTTTAAACCAAAGAGCCTAAGGATCTGTAAATGAACCTGCTAGAAACACACAAAGGACTTAAAGACAGGATTGCCCAATCATTTTTAGCTTAAGGATATTGTATCTGTAGGTTAAAGAAGCTCAAAAAACCTAGAAGACTGGCCTAAGGATCTAAGGATCTATATTTTGACCAGCTTAAATCAGTATCTTAACTATAAAACAGCGAAGCCCAAACAGTTGTGGACCAAGAAGCTTAAGGATATGTATCTGTATCTTATAGAATCACCAAGTAATTATAAAACAGTCCGTTTCATTAAATCAAAGAGCCTAAGGATGTGTATCTATATCTCCTAGAAGCTCAAAAATAAAACTTTTAAAACAGCTTTGACGCAAAAATTAGAAAACACTGATGCAAGGAGTAGGAACTAGGAGCCAAAGGATATGTATTTTGTATCTTGTGGAAGCACACACAGAGACCGGAAGACAAGGATCATAGGCTCCTTGGCTCCTTGCCACACTTTGTGGCATTGACCTTACCTTTGCTAGAACTGGGCTTCCTCAGGGGCCTTCCTGGCTTTTCTCAGCAGCAGACGCATCCTGGCGCATTGCGGCGCTGCATTTGCGGTCACTTATTTGTATTCTTTTTGTTCACTTTTTTTATCAATTGATTTTTGGGTTTTTTTAAAGCTTTCTCCGGCTTTCTCCGGATCTTTGTTTGTTTTTTTTTTGTGTGATTTTTGGGGAACAAGGATATGCAGTAGAAAGGAGGAGGTGTACGCGCACTTGGCTTTCTTCTTGCTTTCTTACACTTGACAATATATCAGAGTAAAAAAAAATGTACAAAAAAACGTAGTAGTTGTGGTAGTGTGTGTCTAATCCTTCTGTGTGTGTGCGTGTGTGTGTGGCTTAGGTTTAGGTTTAGGTTTTTTGGAAAAAATTGAAAATTGAAACTGCAATTGTGCGTTTGGGCTGAACTAACTTTAGTAACTGAACCGATCGAATTAAAAAGCTCAACTGAGTTCCGAAAAAATGCAGTTAAGTGTGTTCCGTGTGTGTGTGTGCTGCCGCTGCTGCCCTCCGACGTTGTGTGTGTGTGTGTGTGTGTGTGCCTGCCCAATTGAATCAGAGAACCCCGCTGGTGTGTGTGTGCGCTGGTGTGCGTGTGTATACTTATGCCGCCGCCTGTATGTTTCGCTTGCTGTTTTTTTTTGTTTTTTTTTTTGCCTTTTGCTCTTCGCTTTTTCACATTTTTTTCTTGTATTTTTTTTACTTACTTTTTTTTTTTATTATTATTGTTGTTGTTGTATTTTTCTGCCCTGTTTTTTGCTTGCTTTTGTTATATACTTCTCGACAGCGACGCTGCGTCGGCGATGACTGAAACAGCGAGTGTATTATTTCCTTGGGCTTTTTTATATTTTGGAGTGCAGCGACGTCGACAGCGGCAGCGGCAGCAGCGATCGCTGCATTTTACAGGCCAAAAAATACAACAAAAAAAACCCCCCCCGAAAGAGCGAATAAGCAAACGAGCGGCTCATTCGGTTCTTTATTGTTTTTTTTGTGTGTGTGCTTTTTTTTTTGTCAATTTTTTTTTTTTTTTTTTGGACAGAAGAAGAACTTTTTTGTTTACCAGAAATTTTTTTTTGGGGGGGAAAATGTAAGACATTGCCACAGCAAGGGGGCGAATCAGCGATCAGCAAATTGCCTCCCACGCACACTCACACACAACACACACACACCACACACCACACACACTCTTCTACCGAAAGCAGATCGCAAATAGAGGCTTACAAGCAACTTTCGCTGCTGCCCAGCGAAATATATCTTGAAATATAAAGATACATATGAATAAATACAATTGTAACTGTAAGATAAAGAGCGCGTTTTTTTTTTTTATCAGCTTTTTAGTGTGTGAATGTATGTGTATAGCCCACAAACCCAAACCCAAATCCCAGCCAGAAAACAACACACGTCTTTTGGGAGTTTGTTTTCCAGGCAGAGGCATTAATAATATATATTTATAGATATATAGATGTATATTTTTGTGCTGATGCAAAAAAAAAAAGAGAGACTTGCTTAATATTACCATTACCATTACCGCATTTTCGCATTTTATTACATGGCATGGTGTGGGGGCACCCCTGTTTGCCATAACCCAGTTTCCCAAAGAAGCTCCCTCTCAAAATCCCCTCTTTTCCCTCTTTTCCTCTTTTCCTCTTTCCCTTAAACCCCCCCTAACCGCCCCCCTCTCTGGCACGCACAGAAGACTCGAGAGGAGACTGAAGACGGAAGACTGAAGACTGGCCCTGGACACTTGGAAGACTGAAAGAGTCTGAGAAACTTGTTGCCACTTGCATCTTGTTTGTCAGTATTTTTTTTGCTGCGCTTTTTACTTTTTTTAGAGCTTGTTTTTAAACTTTTTTTGCTGGATTTTTTAACCTTTTTTGTTGTATTTTTTAAATATTGTTTTTTTTTCAATATTTTAATAAATATTTTTCTTATATATATTTATATTATATATTTATTGTATATTTTCATATGTATTATATGATTTTTGTATAGTTATATATATTATATATTTTTTGGTATATACAAATAAATATATAATATAAAAATATATAAATTTTCATATAATATATATTATGCATTATATTTTAAAATATTTAATATATTTTTTTATCAATTTCTCTATGCTATTTGCTAATTTTCTTTTTTTTTTATATATTTTTGGGTATATTTTTGCATATTTATTGTTTTTTTTTTTGTAAATTTATTGCATAATTTTTGTATATATATATTTTTTACACTTTTTGTATATTTTCAAGATTTTTGTTGTATATTTTTTTTTTTTACGGTTTCATGCGTGGCGATTTTTGGTTTTTTAACATTTTTAAATTCTGCTTGTCTCGCAGAATTATTATTTAATGTTGTTTTGTTAAGGTTTTTGCTTGCCACCAGACCTCTGTGCAGACCTGCTGAGAGTGTGACCTCTTGGCGATCCGATTCATAAACCGATTCACTCCGTGAATGTAGTATCCACACGTACATATATATTATATATATATATATATCCGTATCTATAATGTCTTTATTGCCGCGTCTCTCGGTTCGGTTTTAATGGTTGTTTCAAGATCAACGCGAAATGTCACCGAGAGGCGACCGGAGGGAGGAGGCTCTCGGGAAGATTAGCCGGAAAAAAGGAGAGCCAGTGCCTCTGAGTCAGAGTTTATTACAAAACGATAATGTGTATATGACTATGAAGGGGCTTATAATGGGTGTTAAATTGATTGAAAAATTAAATAAGAAAATTGTATAAATATGGCTACATAATATATTTAAATCAAATATCAATATTTTGGGCTTGAATGCACTTGATGTGTATTTATTTGGGATTTCTCAAGGGTTCCTTCGATGTTAGCTTTTGGAAGATTTCAGAAGAAAATAATATAAATAAAATTATAAACAATATTAATAGCATTTAAGACTAAACCATATATTTATTAAATAATTACTGACTTCTTCAACCCAAGAATATAACAAAAAATAGTCTCTTTATATCCGGTTATATATATTTAATAATATAAAAGGTTTTTAAATAATAAATGCTTGATGGATATTATTTAAGCTTTTTATATTATATTTGTGTTTTAATTATATTTTATTGTTTTAAATAGTTATATTTATGTGTTTATTATATTTATGTAAATAACTATTCTACATTTATACATTTCCTGTATTATTTATTATTTTATTTAAGCCTTTTATATTATTCTTTTGCATTGCTGGTAAATATTAAACCCTCGAAAGGAGACTAGTGGCTGATTAATTGAGGAATAGTCGAATTGTGAGCAAGAAATCTATAAAAAAGGATTGTAGCATGGATACCAGATAGGGTTGTCGCCAGTCCGATAATATATTAGATGAAATATATAAAAGAATAATATTTTATATTGCATTTACTGTACGATTTCAGGTAAAAGCTAAAAACGCAGTGATGGAATCATTTCCGACCCTATAAATCATATATATTCTTGATCAGCATCAACAGCCAAGTCGATCTAGGCATCTCCGACAGAAAACAATTTTTTTATAATTTTTCAAAATTTTATAAGGGTTTAAAATTGTTTAAAATTTTGACAAAAATTTTAATTATTTGACTTTTTAAATTGAGTAAGCAAATTTATGAACGTAATAAAAACTAACATGGGAACGCTTTCCGAATTGAAATTAATGCTTTTTTGACCAAGTTATGAGATTTTTAAACTTTGATTTTTCGATAAAATTGTCAAAAAAAATATCGATAAATACCGACTAAAAAAATGGTATTGTAATTGTAGTCAGAAGCTTAGAACTCTGTGAAGGAGTCGTTTCCGACCCTATAAGTCATATATATTCTTGATCAGCATCGACAGCCGAATCGATCTAGCAATCTCCGGCAAAAAAACAAATTTTCAACTTTTTCAAAAAAAGGAAAGGGGCAAAATTTTCAAATTTTTCAAATTTTAAATGCAGTATGCAGTATGCATATATTTATTAACCCAATAAAAGCTAACTCTCTGTCCCTCTGTGCGTTCTAAGCGCTGCTCCTTTGTTGGGGCTGTGTGTGTTTTGCAATTACAACTGGCATTAACCCCTAGGTGGCCGGGGGACCTCGACAACAACCTCTCGGCGTCGCTGCCGACGTCGAAGGCGAAACGATCGCATTGAACTTGTCGCCGCTGCTGTCGCTGTTTGTTCTAATTGGCGGCAACTGCACCGAGTTAGTCCCAAGTATAATATACATATAAACGCGCCATATATATATATATATGTATATATATAAAAAAGGGAAATAAAAAACAAAAGGCAGTACCGCTCACGCACTCGTTATCGCAGCACTCTCTCACTCTCTCACTCTCTGTGAAGGCCTAATATCGGATGCGTGCATTGCCCGCTGCTCAAGGCATAAAAAAGCAAACAAAAAAAGGAAGAAAGAGCAGCACGAGGCTGGGATACCGCGGCGTATACGTAATATGCGAGGAGGTCAACGACGGAGCCATTAGAGAGAGAGATCTCCGATCGGTTCCGCCCCCGCTCCACCGAGAGGTAGATCCCAGACCCAGACCCAGACCCAGACCCAGACCCAGACCCAGACCGAGACCGAGACCTGTGTGTTTACATGAAGAAAGCTCTCTGAGCAGGTTCAATGCCCGCCCGTTTTGCCATTTGGGAACGCTGCTATATAGATACATAAACCTATACATACTATATCTATATATATATATAAACACGGAATACGGAATGCGAATCGGGGCGATCGGGTGAGAATAATATCACAGAGTGATCGAAAAACAAATGCATATGGGGGAAAAAGTTTAAGAACCCTAGACGGTTTTTGTATTTGTAGATACATTTGTGGGGCAGAATAAATAGAATTAAGGTTGAAAACTCAAAACAACTCAATAATACAAGTTAAAGAGTTATAATAAATAGTAAAACAAGAAGGGAAGTTGATATATCCTTGAAATTATTGAATCGTATTGGAAATTTGCAAAGATTTGCATCGATATTTATCGATATTTCCCTATGATAACTTTTACTGACAAATCAAAGTTTTAAAATCTCATAACTAAGCCAAAAAGGCATTAATTTTAATTCGGAAAGTTTTGCTATGTTAGTTTTTATTAGCTTAACAAATCTGCATACTCAATTTAAAACTTAAAAAAATTAAATTTTTTTTTCAAATTTTTCAGTTGTAAAATTATATAAAATTTTGACAAAAAAATTTGATTTTTTTTTTCTTTCTTGGATGGCTAGATCGATTGGGCTGTTGATGCTGATCAAGAATATATATGATTTATGGGGTCGGAAATGACTCCTTCACAGCGTAACAAGCTTCTGACTAAAATAAAAATACCCTGCAATGGTACTAATATTTAATATTGTTTTCTATATATTTATGACAATTAAAAAACTCATAACTTAGCCAAAAAAGCATTAATTTCGATTCGGAAAGCTGTTCTGTGCTAGTTTTTAATAGTTTAACAAATCTGCATACCTTAAGTAATTATTTAAGCAATTTCAATTTTTCTCAATTTTTAACATGTTAACTGTGTAATAATATTGCTTAAAAAATGTTGAAAATTTTTTCAAAAATTAGGTTTCATCCTATATACCTAGAAAGATTCGCCTGTTGATGCTGATCAAGAATATATATGGTTTATAGGGTCGGAAATGATTCCTTCACCTTTTTGCAAGCTTCTGAACATAATCATAATACCCTGCAAGGGTATAATAGACTTTTCATCAAATAAAAATTTAAAAATCTCATAACTTGGCCAAAAAAGCATTAATTTCAATTCGGAAAGCTTTCCTATGCTAGTTTTTATTAGATTTATAAATCTGCATACTCAATTTAAAATTTAAAAAAATTTAATTTTTTGACAATTTTTTACAATTGTAATTCCTTAAAAAATTTTGAAAAAAAAATTCGAAAATTTTTTTTCTACCGAACATGGCTAGATCGATTCGGCTGTTGATGCTGATCAAGAATATATATGATTTATGGGGTCGGAAACGACTCCTTCACTGCTTTGCAAGCTTCTGAATATAATAATAATACCTTGTAAGGGTATAAAATATAAATCAAAAATAATAATATATCCCATAATAAATAATATTACAAAAATATATCTAAACAATAATGAGCAGGAGAAAAATATATTTAAACTAATAAATAAGACAAAGATAAATACAATAACATAATAATTAATTAATAAATAAGGCGAAGGACTATATAAAATAAAAATTGGCCTTTGTTAATCTCTAATTTAAAATTTATTTAAAATTTTTGTCGGTCATTGTTAGGCAAAAATATATTTGAGAAAATCTCATTCAGGTCCAGAATAAATTTCAAAACAAAATACACACATCTCCTATCAAGCTTCCGAGTAAAATAAAAGCAAAATACTCACACAAATTTCTTTGAAAATCTCTATCACGAGTAAACTATTTCGAGTAAAAAAAAAAAACAAAAATAAATACAAAAACAATGTGCGTAGAAGTAAAATTCTTATCAAGTTTATAGTTTTCCTGGAAAATCATATCAATCCAGAAGACTGAATGTTAACTTAGAACTTACTAAGCTGAATAGAGAAAAATCTGGAAAGTTAAAAAATCACTCTGAACGGAAGAAGTTCCTGGAAGATTCAGGAACTACTAAGATTTTAGTAGCGAAGAATTTTGTTGAAGAATTTGATAGTAGAAGAAGACATAGAAGACTATGATAGTAGACTCAGAAAGGATTTAAAGATTTCTGAAAATAACATTTGTTATTCAGAAAGTAAAAAAGATATCAAAGCTTATCGGAGAGCTGGAATCCCTTAAAAAATTCATTTTTAACTGCAAAAAATTCCAAGAACTACAAAGTGGGTAGAAGAGAAGAATTCGGTAGAAGAATTGGAACTCAAATAGGTTATTTTACCTTCGTAATACTAAAATCGAAGTATACCGAAGATTAACTGAACTGAAAACCCCGAGATAAAATATAATTTTTAACTTCACAAAGTTCCAGTAACTAATTGAAGCTTTGTAGAGAAGAATTTGATATAAGAATTGATAGAATACGAAAGAATTCGATGTTATATCTTATTTCCTCTTAAGAAAGCAATATTATTGCACACACACAAACCCAAGAACATTGAATCCTGCGAGCCCCCGACTAATGGAAATAGTGACAGGACCTACTTAAAGGCTACCTGGAATCATATTTGAGGGACTTACATGTGGAGTGTGCTCCTTTTGTGTGATTGAGATGCTGCTCCTAGGCTCTGTGCCATGTGCATTGCTCCAGGATTCGAGCCGGCTGCCTCATAGGGGGCGGAGGAGGAGGAGGAGAGGGGGTCTGGTCTCGCCCTTGCCGTTTCCGTTTCCGGCAAGAATTTGCTCCTCTCTGGGGTGTCCTGCTGCGGCTCCTGCTGCTCCTGCGTCACTCTCACTTTCACTTTTAGAGTTTCTGTTGCGGTTGCTCGCTTTTTGATCTGTTCGGGACACGGTTACGGTTAAGGTTTAAGGTTTACGGTTTACGGTTAACGGTTAACGTTGAAGGATGCGGATGCTGCTGCTGCTGCTGCTGCTGTGTGTGTGTGTGTTTTGGGTGTGTTGCGGTGTTTTCCTAACTGCACTTGATGATACAATTTCGATACGATTTCGATACAATTTCGATACGATTTGATTGATTATGATATTGCACAACTTGTCATCGTCATCGGTAGCTGCTGCTGCTGCTGCTGCCTTTGTTTTTTACCTTTTTCTCTCTCAATTCTTTTTTATTTTTCACTAAACAAAAATGAAAACAATCAACAATCGGCGTTTTTAGTTCTCGCAGGATGCTGTCCTTTACACTTGCAAAAAAAAAACAGAGTAATACAACTAAGGAAGGATGCGAAACTGAACAGAGTTCTTCTTCGTTCTCAGTTTGGGTTTTTGGCGTTACAATTGCTATTTCCGTTTCCGTTTGTAATGTAATGTAATGTCTCTCTCGTTTAGATATTTTCTATAATTTTTCGGTTTGTTGTTTGTTTCCTTGTTATTTTTTTTTTGTATTATTTATTTGTCGGTATTTTTTTGAGTTTTTTTTTTTGGTCCGCGTCGCAGCACGCGCACGTAACGAGCAACAAACAGCAACTAACGTTATTTTTAAAAACCCAACTCGATTGAAGTCCAAGTCGCAATCGCCGCTCTGCCGCTCTGCAGGCGCCGGCAGCGCGGCAGCGGCGGCGGCGGCGGCGGCACAAGGCGGCACAACAGCCGAAGCCGCCCGAAGGTGGCCCGAAGTCGCTCGCCGCCTGCCCGCAGGACGCAGGACGAAGGCAACAGCAACAGCAGCAGCAGCGACAGCGGCGACAGCGGCAGCAGCAGCAGCGATGCCGAATGATGCGACGAGCTTTGTTTTGGTAAAACGCTTCACAAGGGGGGGTGAGGTGAAGGATGCTGCGAGGGGGAACGGGGGGAGTGGGGGGACGAGCAAGGACTAGGAACAGGATTAGGAACAAGACAGGGAATAGAACTAGGACTAGGACGAGGAGGAGGACTAGGACTAGCACTAGGACTGTGATTAGAACTAGGACTCATACTAGGAAGAGGGACCAGGACTAGGACTAGGACTACAACCAGGACTAGGAGAAGGACTAGCAGAAGGACTAGCAGAAGGACTAGCAGAAGGACTAGGACCAGGAGGGGGACCAGGACTAGCAGAAGGATTAGGAGATGGACTAGCAGAAGGACTAGGAGATGGACTAGCAGAAGGACTAGGACCAGGACCAAGACCAGGACTAGCAGAAGGACTAGCAGAAGGACTAGCAAAAGGACTAGGACCAGGACTAAGACCAGGACGAGGACCAGGACTATGACCAGGACTAAGACCAGGAGCAGAAGTACAACCAGGACCAGGACTAGGACTAAGACAAGGACCAGGACTAGGAACTATGACCAGGACCAGGACCAGGAGCAGAAGTACAACCGGGACCAGGTCCAGGACCAGGACTAAGACCAGGACTAGGACCAGGAGCACAACCAGGACCAGGACCAGGACCAGGACCAGGACCAGGACCAGGACCAGTCCCAGGATTAGGACCAGTACCAGGACTAGGACTTTGCACTAGGACCCCTTGAAGGACTAGAACTAGCTTACACAGTTGGGTATCAAAAAAAGGACCCGTCACACACGCACACTTTGCACACACACACACGCACACTCCTTAGAATCCTGGAAAAGCGCCGAAAGTTAGGCTATGCCGCCTGGAACCAGCTCCTAGGCTGCATCCTGCGGATCCTGCCAGTGTGTCCCTTTTTGCCGCTGCGCTGCCATAAAAATCAGCCGCCAAACAACGTACTAAACACTCATTACTCATTTCGCAGGACACCCCACGCAGCATCAACTTACACACACACACACTAACACACACACACACGCACAGTTTGCTCTTTTTTTCTGCGTGCGACGGCCTCTAAAAAAAAAAAAATCAAATAAAATAAAAAGGATGCGACGGCGACGGCGACGGTGACGACGACAGCGACTGCGACGCTGGCGCAAAGGAAAAAGGAAAATCAGAAACAAAACAAAAATGCGAAAAACGAACGAAAAATGCTAAAACCAAAAGCGGCGGCAGAGCAGCGCCCAGCAGCAGCAGCAGCAGCGGCAGGAGGGAAAATTGTGGGAAAAAGGGAAAAGCAGGAGGATAAGAAGCAGCGGCAGCAGCAGCACACACACACACACATTTACACAGATGTGTGAGAGGAAAAAATCGCTTTGCTCAACCCCACTGCAGGCGGCGCCCACAAACAACCCCCGTGCTGCCGGCAGGGAAAAAATTAAAAAAAAAAAAGAAAAAAACGAAAAAAGGAAAAAGGACGAAAAAAGCGCGTTTACACGACGACACACAAAGAGCGAGAGAGAGAGAGAGAGAGAGAGAGAGAGAGCAGAGCGTAGCGCAAAAATGAAAAATACAAAAATTTGTAAAGCACGAAAATAAAAAGGACTCTCACACACACACACAAACACACACACACGAACTATGAGCATACGAAAGGGGAAATCGACGCACGAAAAATAACCAAGCGAATAAAAAGGATGGCCTGTGCGCGCGTGTGGATGTGGGTGGGAGTGTGTGTGCGAGCGAGCGAGGAGAGCCGTTTTTTAAATTTTAATTTCTCAGGTCTTCTCGCTTGCTCAAAAGGACAGCATATAGCGCTGATAAGTAGGCAATGCTAGTCAAGAGAGAGGGAAGAAGAGTCGCAATTCTCACAGAGAGAGAGAGAAGAGAGAAGGGAGAGAGAGAAGAGACAGAGAGAGATGAGAGAGAAGAGTAGCAGGAAGAGAGAATACTTATACAGAGAGATCCTGACCGATCCTCACCTTTGATTTAAGCTAAAACGAAACAAAAAAACAAACAAACAAAAAACTAAAAACGGAAACGGAAGCGCAGCTAAGAAGCTAAGCGGCTAAGGAGCTGAGCAGCAGGCAGCAGGTCCTGGCAACGACGAGTCAGCCACGACGTCTTAACGGTTACTAAAACTGCCCAAGACACTGCCCCCAGAGAGTGCTGCACACAGAGAGTCCTGAGAAACGAACGAACGAGCAAGCATCCTTGAAGGACATCAAGGCGGGAGGGGAGGCGAATAAAGTCAGCCGGCAAAAGTCTCGGCAAGGCCTTCATTGTCACAACAGGACAACAACAGCAAGAGCTGGACTGAAACTGTAACAGGAGCCAAGGCAGGAGGTCAAGACATCATCCTGTTGCTCTCTAGGCTCACACCCACCCACTTCCACGCCCACTACAACACACACACAGCCTCCAAGAACTATACGCATACAAATGAGCGTAATAAAATCAAATGCTGATAGTGTGTAGTTGGACGCATATTACCCAGAAATCAGCAGAGGCAGACTCCCCTCAATACACACGCACACAAGGAGCACAAGGAGCACAAGGAGCACAAGGAGCCCAAGGAGCTGAAGCAACAGCAAGACGCAGGACACACACACACACACACAGTGGGAGCAAATCTACTACACGCAATCTTCATTTTCAACGCCATTCAAAGCCATTCCAATCATCATTATCGTCGCCATAATCATCAAGTAAAGTACCCACCAGTAGAGCCTTGACGCAGGACAAAACCCTCCCCCCCCCGCGCTCGGTTATCCTTCCTCCTACTCCACCCACTTGGCAGCCCGAAAAAGTATGCTATGCCCGCTCTCTTAGACGAAAAACGACAAGGACAACGACGACGCGGACGCGGACGAGGACGAGGACGAGGAGATGCCAACAAGTGCGCCCCGAAGTATTGGCCTTTCTTTCTTCTTTTTTTTTTTTGTATTATTTGTTTCGTCTTCGTCTTGTTGGAAGGACTCTCTGGGCAAAGAGAGAGCCTGTGTGTGTGCCAGTGTGTTGGTGAGTTGGCGCGAAGCTGGATAAGGATGTGAATGTTGACGTCTTCGTTGTAGTTTCGCGCTTAGTTGGTAAGGAGGAGTGAGAGCACGCAGAGGGGGAACAGGAGTAGTAGGAGTAAGAGGAGGAGTAAGAGGAGGAGTAGGAGGAGGCGAAGGACTCGCAGGACTCTTGGAGGAGCTGGAATCCAAGCAGCCGGCAAATGCGACAAATTATTTAAGCTGCATGTGGTGAGACAGACGAGCATCCTGCCGGCTTTTGGCTGCATTAAAATCTTAGAAAAGGGATGCACACACACGCACACCAAACACACACACGCACACACATCCCTAGATTTTGGGCCCAAAGTTTCCTGCACACACACACTGGCACACTCATATGCTCGTATGCAAATTATTATGCTTCGGCATAGGTGGTGTGTGTGGGGGGGAGGCAAGGTTGCCAGCAGTAATTAGCCAATAGGAATAGCTCACAAGCTTGTGTCCCGCCCGGGGTTGCGTACCAGCTAGTGAGTGTGTGTGCCTGTGTGTGTGTGCGAGTGTGTGTGCCATCCCTCGGTGCCTTTTTGTTTCTTGCCTATCGCATGCGAGCTTAAGACAATGTCCGCCCTTGGAATCCTTTCGAAAAGAAAGTCAACACTCACCTGCGATCGTTGATCAGCGAGAAAAAATGGGGCAAAAGCTGGAGCTGGAAAAATAAGAGATGAGGAAAATGTTTAAGTTAAGGTTTATAGTCTGTAAATAATTGATTAACTAAATAGGATAAGAGTTAGTTCCACAGCCAGAGTTTAGTTTATGCTGAAATAGATATAAATATTAGAAAAATAAATATTAGAAAAATAAATATTAGAAAATAAATATTAGTTTAAGCTTAAGTTTATGTGTTTTGTTAAAGTTTCAGCTAAAGTACTGGTTAAAGTTCAAAGTTGTATTTTAAGTCTGACCTTAAATCAGGGTTCTACTTAGAGTTATGTGTAAGGTAAATGTAAGGCTTAATAGACAGACTATGTTAAGATTAAGATTAAAGCCTAGGTTAAAGTAGATAATCTAAAGAAAGGCTTAACGTTCAGGTTAATTAAAAGATTAATTAAGGTATTATATATTAAAGTTCTTGTTAAAATTTTTAAAAAGTAAAGCGCAAATATTCAAACATTTGAAATCGTATATTTTTAAGTGAGTTAACTATATATGAATATATATTTATTTTTCCATTTCTTTTTTATCGTTTTTTGCCTTATTTTTACTTCCGTTTACTTTTTCTTTTCTACAAAATAAAACATGTTTCTGATTCAAAATTAACATTTAAATTTTTTCTTTTTTTATATATATTTAAAATAAATCTTGTAATTAAACTTAAACGTCAAAGAAGAACTATTAAATAGCTAAACAGCCTGCTTAATTTTTGTATGAGAAATAACTACAAAAATAACTACAGATAAATAGGTTTAAGGAATATTAATCATAGATGAATATTTATAGTTCTAATTAAGTTTAAGGTAAGAAGTCAATTAAAGGCAAAGGTTCTACTGCAGGTTAAAGTTAACCTCAAGTTAAGTTAAGGCTTAAGTTTAAGTTAAAGTTAATCTAAGCGTGGCTTAAAGTTTAAGTAAAGCTTAAGGCTAAGGTTAATGATAATTCAGAACATAAAGTTAGAGCCAGGAATAAGAATAATGTTAATTAAGATGACGAGTTTAAATGCTATTGTTAACAAAAAGGATACTTATCAAAAGGTTAAGCTTAGGGATAAACTAAGAATTAGGGCTAACTTTAAAGCAAGGATTAAGCTTAACCTTACATTTAAGGTGAACTCTTAGGTAATATTCCTTAATAATAACATAATTGCAAGGAAATTGAAATCAAGATCAAAACCTCAATCTCTGGGTAATCTTTAGAGTTAAGATTATCCTTTGATCACAGACCGCTGATGAATTTATTCAACTAACCGTATTATCCTTGCTCTATTTCAGCGCTTCCCCTGATTTTTGGCTGAAACAATTCACATTTGTATATAATATTGGTAAGTCCCCGTCGTTATTAATTATGTACCGTTGCACAGAAAAAAACCCCAAAAAAAAAGGGGAAGAAGGATGCCACATCCTGGCGGGAATGTGTGTGTGTGTGTGTGTGTTTATATAATCATTTTTGGGTGCATATTGGCCAAGTGTGTGTGTATGTGTGTGTGTTATGTATAATTGCCAAAGAGTAAGCTTCAAGTGTCAGAGGCGAGCTCGAAATTTGTTGCTCCACCTACTTTTTGGTGCGGTGCGCCTTTGTTTTTTACCCCCCACACACACACACTCTCTCTCTCTCTCTTCCTCTTCTGTTGTTGTTTTTTGGTTAATATATTACGCATATGCAGGGTTGGGGCTGGGGGGAGGCGGTGGTGTGCCACACACTAGACACACACACACAGAGAGAGAGTGATAGAGGGGGGAAAATATTAACCAAACACAACGAGTGTGGAGCTCTCGCAGCAGTTAAAAATATTTAAAAAATTTTCAAGTGGGCGCAAAAAGAAAAAAAAGGAAGAAGGACGAAGGACGACGACAACGACGACGAGGGCATGCGTGTGACAGGCCGAAGGGGGAAGGAGGAGGAGGGGGTGGAGCCACCAGTACCACCACCACCCTTGGTTAATTACCAAAAACAACTACAAAACGACACAGAAGGAAAATGTGTGGCAAAAGTTTGATGAAAGCCGAATTGGGAAATACCCTCGAATGGATCAGTTTGGCTTGAAGGATCGCGGGAAGTCCTGGAGGGTACTTTCTATATATTTATATATGTATATATATATTTTTATTTATATATACTCTATCGTATTTGGAAAGAGTATGCAAAGAAAGTTGATTTAACGCCACAGTCGCTGCCCCATCCTTTTCTTTTCTTTTTTTTGCCATGGAAAGCTTATGTAAACTCGCTTCCTGTCTCGCTTTTTCGCATATGAATATGTAAGCATATAGAACACTGTCGAACACTGCCTACGCCATCATCACGTGTGTGTGTGCGAGTGTGTGTGTGTTGCTCCCTTTTTATTATTTCGCGCCAGCAACAACAACAGTATAAAAAAAAGAAAGAAAGAAAGTAAAAGGTACATAAATTGCAAATGTATTTGTATGGGAAAAGTGCGTTGTGGTGCGTACTCCTCTTCTCTCCTATACTCTCCCGTACTGTACTGTACTGTACTCCACCCCCGCCTCGCTCCCCTTCTCCTCCTCTGTTACCCTACACTGCCACCTCTGCTTGAAAGCTTATTTTTTAATTTGTGCGTTGTACCCTCGCCCGCCCACGTTCCGCCCACGTTCCGCCCACGTTCCGCCCACGTTGGGGCTCCCCCCTTATAAGGTTTGCCAAATAATTTAACATTTTGAGCGCTCTGCTCTACGCAGCAAATATTACGGGGTGTTCTCTTACGGGGAAGTAGGGGGGGGAGAGGGGTTTAGGAGGGGAGTAATAGTAGTAGAAGAAGGAGTAGTGGTAGTAGAAGATGTAGTAGTAATAATAGAAGGAGTAGTAGTAATCGAAGGAGTAGTAGTAGTAGTAGTAATAGAAGATGTAGTAGTAGTAGTAGTAATAGAAGGAGTAGTAGTAACAGAAAGAGTAGTGGTAATAAAAGGAGTAGTAGTAATAGAAGTAGTAGTAGAAATAGAAGGAGTAGTAGTAGAAATAGTAGTGGTAGTAGGAGTAATAGTAGTAGTAGTAATAGTAGTAGTAGTAATAGTAGTAGTAGTAATAGTAGTAGTAGTAATAGGAGTAGTAGTAGTAGTAGTAATAGTGTAATGGGAGGAGTAATAGTAGTAGGAGTACTATGATAAGGAGCAATAATGCAATAATAGTATGTAGTAGTAGGAGGAGGAGAAAAAGTAGTAGTAAGAGAATAAATAGGATTAGTAGTAATAGTAGCAGGGATAGTATAAGGAGTAGTAGGAATTGTATTAGGAATCGTAATAGTAGGAGTAGAAGTAGTAGTAAGAGTAGTAATAATAGTGTAACAGTAGGAGTAATAGTAGTAGGAGTTTTACGAAAGGAGTAAATTTGTAAATTTGTTCGACAAATTAAAATTTAAAAATCTCATAACTCTGCCAAAAAATCATTAATTTTAATTCGGACAGCTTTCCTATGCTAGTTTTTATTAGCTTAACAAATCTGCATGCTCAATTTAAAACTTAAAAAAATGAAATTTTTTTGTCAAATTTTTCACTTGTAAAATTGTATAAAATGTTGACAAAAAAATTTGAATTTTTTTTTCTTTCTTGGATGGCTAGATCGATTCGGCTATTGATGCTGATCAATAATATATATGATTTATGGGGTCGGAAATGATTCCTTCACTGTTTTGCAAGCTTCTGAATATAATTATAATACCCTGCAAGGGTATAATAGACTTTTCATCAAAATAAAAATTTAAAAATCTCATAACTTGGCCAAAAAAGCATTAATTTTAATTCGGAAAGCGTTGCTATGCTAGTTTTTATTAGATTTATAAATCTGCATACTCAATTAAAAATTAAAAAAATTTAAAATTTTTCACAATTTTTTACAATTGTAATTCTATAAAAAATTTTGAAAAAAATTTCGAAAAATTTTTTTTCTCCCAAACATGGCTAGATCGATTCAGCTGTTGATGCTGATCAATAATATATATGATTTATAGGGTCGCAAGTGATTTTTTCACTGTGGTGCAAGCTTCTGACTGAAATTTTAATACCCTGTTAGGGTATAAACATGGTCTTATATCCCTTGGTCATAAAAAGAGGTTCTGTTGATAGGCATCAGCAGACGACTCAATTTAGTATTTTTGTTTTCTCCTTTCATCCGTTTATCTATTCGTCTTTCTTTTCTATCCCTTAGTATAATCTCTTTCCTATTTCACAGATCAAGTGAAATATTTTCCATAATGTGTTATATTTTTATACTGCATTTTCCGCACACTCTTAAAAAAAAGGAGGGGGTTTCCCTTTCGACTGTGGGGGGGGGGGGGGGGAAAGTGCATTCATCATTTCATCAACATTATCATCGTCATCATTTCGGAGTTGTCTTCGACAGCGACTTTGACAGGTCCTTCTTTGGCTGCCTGCTGCTTCGAAGGCTTCTTCTGGTGCTTGCTTTGACTCGTCTTGTGTTTGTTTTAACTTGTGTTGTGCCTTACCCCCTCTCTCTACCCCCCATTTTCCCTGGCTACCCCCCCATTCCCCCCTCTTCTTTGGCTACCCCTATCTCCTGCTCCCTAGCTTTTCCTAACCGTCTTCCCAATTCCTGCCTTTGCCTTTCTTCACATCCTGGCGGCAGCCTCCCGCTTCGCGAGCACACTTTCTTTTTTCGGGGAAAAGTTTTTTGCTTTTCTGCTGGCATGTGCGTATGCTACACACCCCACACACACACACCTACCGCTACCCCTCCCTAACCCCCCTTTAGTCTTTGCCTCTTTAGCATTCGCGCTAGTCTGTTAGTGACAGTCGACGGCGAAGCCGGCAGCAGCCAATTTAATTTTTCATATGTACACAATGCTGTGTGTGTTGGTGTGTGTGTGTGTGTGTGGGGCCAAAAACAAAAAACACACACATACAAAAAACCAAAAAAAAAAATAAAAAAAAGAAAACGGGGAAAAAGTTTTTCTAATTCGCATTTGTATTTAATTTGATGGAGCTCTCTTTCTGGCTCTCAGGTTTTTTCGTCCTTACCAAAGGGAAGATGCCCCCCCTTTGGCTTGGTGTAAGTAACCCCCCCCCCCTAAGCTTCACCCCCCCTCTGGCTTCATGTACCCCCCCACACACACACCCCCTCCATTAGGTTCGCTGTTCGCCCTTTTTTTAATGGGGTGCTTTATGACAAACTTTAAGCGCGCGCGACTCTAAACATTAAAATTGTACATGGCCCAGGCGAGTGGGTGTGCGTGTGTGTAGGTGTAGGTAAAAGCAAGAGTGTGTGTTTTACAGGGGTAAGAAAGGGGGGCTGTGTGTGTGTGGAGGCTAAGCGGGGGATGTGCGCACTTCTAACACCGCCCACTAATGCCAACTGTGTCTAACTCGTGCAATGACTGCCACTTGCTGTCTCTGTCATACGAGTGTGTGTGTGGGTGTGTGTGCTTGTGTGTGTGTGTGCGCGCATATGTAAAGTAAGCCCCCCTGTCCCCCTCCTCCCCCTCTCAATATGCGTGCGCGTGTCTGCGGAGTAATTTTTTAACTAATTTTCTATACAAATTTTTAGCATGTCGTTCGGGGCTTGCGAGCACACACACTTTTTTACTTTTTTACATGAATATGTATATATATATATGTGTGTGTGTGTGTGCGTGTGTGTGCGTGTGTGTTGCCTGCTCATTCGCTCATTCGTGGTGTGTGTGTGTGAGCCTATTTCCCGCCAGCAAACTGCCTAAAAAAGTAGCATAAGTATACAAAGTTTACAAAAGGCCTTAAAAATTATTATTTATTTTGACACTATATATATAAACTATATAGAGAATATATATAGAATATATATAGAAAATATATAGAATATATATAAACTATATATATACCATATATTTAGATATATCTCACATATATCTGCTATATTTAAGACATATCTTAGTTATGTATCTCAGTTATAACTCTAATTTCCTGGAAACCCTTGTAGTTCAAACTTTAAGATCTCTTAAGTCAGGATCAGTATGGAAAGCAGCTACATTGAAGTTACTGAAGGATAAGTCACAAGATCGCTTTGATCAAGAATTCCTTTTATTGTTCAGATATAACATAAAAATATAAACAATAATGTTGTATTAACTTTGAACTTAAAAGAGAAAGAACTCTCTAAAACTTATAGTTTTTAGAAATATTAAAAATTAACCTGTAATTCCCGATATAAACACTTGAGGTCCTTGTATTCATTTAGATTTGGAACTGATGAGCCCACAAAATTAGGTATAAAATATATATAAAATATATACATTATATATGTATATATCGAATTCAACTTTTGGTCAGTGCAAGTCACTCCCCTCTTTCGCTTAAACTTAACCCCCGCCCTGAACTGTATTCCCTTTTTTTTTGAGGGTCCTGCTTGTGCTCCTGCCGTTGTTATGATGATTTGACAGGATGGCAAGAGCAAAAGGGAAAAGGTCCTGGCAGCTGGGGGGCAAGGGCAACTGGTGAGAGCCTTCCTGGCAGTGATTTGCATTGTTTGTTAGCAATGTCAGCTGCCAGCAGATAGACCATGACCAGGTCCTGGCCATATGTGCCTGTGTGTCCGAGTGTGTGTGTGTGTGTGGACGACGCGTCGCTGTTAAATATTACATCAAAATAAAATTAACATTTCATTTGGTGGCATCGTTTTCTTTCTTTTTTTATATTTTATATTATTATTTTTACGTTATTTTTTTTTGTGCCAAAGCGAACGCTTCATCGATAAATTTCGCAGTCGTGCCGAGGGAAGAGGGGTTTCCAAGGGGGGTCTCTCTGATGCGATTTTCGCCATTCATTTTTATTTGCGACTCGACGAGTCTCTTCTATTTTTAATAAAAAATCATTACATAGGCAAATATAAATATGGCTGGACACACACACACCCCCCTTATTCCACGTGTGTGTGTGTGCAAAAATGTTGCGGTAAAAAAAGTCGAGCATTATGTAGAAAAAGCCAGTGACGCCAAATATTTTCTGCCATTATTCATGGGGCTTTCATTTTTGCACAAAAATGCATTTTAATTGTCACATAAAATCATTTTCAGGTGGTGTGGGGTACAAAGGGGGGTGCGGCCTAAAAAAAATTACAGGGCAGAAGGGGGTAGAAATATATATATATCCATATATCCATAGCTGATTCTAGACTCAGGTCGTGTGTTATTAGTTATCTCTCTTTAATCTGAATTAGGGTTAACTTTTGGTCATATTTAACCCCCCTTAAAACTAACAATAATAAACTCTCTCGCAGCCTCTGATAATCACTAACAAAAAATTTAGAAAAAAGGAATAGTTCTTAATAAAGAAAATTAAAAGAACTGCAATACAAATTAAAAAAAAAAAGAAATAGTAACAAACCCAAACAGAAAATTTTACACAAAAAATGGTGAAGAATAAAAAATATTGCATAATATGAATTATTGGAAAAATAATATTACTTTGATTAAAAAAGTTCATAAAATAATTAATAATACATTTAAGAGGAGTTTTTACTCACAATGTAAAAAACAATTGTTACACAATTGAAGTTATATATATATCTTTTTTTTTAATTTCCAGTCACATTCTTCAACTAATATGTTGTTTATAAATTAATTTTCTTCAATTCAAATAAACAAAATTGTTATACAATTATTATTATAAGAATTATGTTATTCAAATGTTTTTTTATTTTTTTTTTTTAATTTCCTTATTCTATACTCTTACAGAGTACTTTAATTTTAATTAAAAGCATTTAACGCAGTGAAGGAGTGATTTCCCACCCCATAAATCATATATATTCTTGATCAGCATGAACAGCCGAATCGATTTAGCCATCTCCGGCAGGAAAAAAAAATTAAAAATTTTTTATCGGTTTTTTTTACCCAAAATTTTACACAACGTAAAGTGTAAAAATTGATAAAAATTGATTTTAAGTTTTTTATTAAATCAAGTATGCAGTTTTGTTAACCTATTAAAAACTAAGACAGGAAATGTTTCCTAATTGAAATTAATGCATTTTTGGCCAAGTTATGAGTTTTTAAAAATGGAATTTTTCGAAAAAATTGCTATATAAATATATCGATAAGTATCGATCCTAAAAATGCAAGTATTTTAGGTTTAGTTTTGATCAATCCGGTTCGATCCTATAATTCTATTGCAAACTGAAAGGGTATATAAACTTCGGTTTCCTAGAGTAAATCTGTCTTCTTATTTGAGTATTAAATATTGATTTTATATAAAATTATTCTTATAATTTTTCCTTTAATTCATCTCTTTTTTTTGTATATTTTTTTGTTTAATTCCAAAGAAAACCGTTGATTTTGTTCGAAAACAAAATGTTTGTAATTGTAATTTAAATAATATTCAACTCCATAGACAAAGGATTTTTGTAAATTTTTGTAAATACATTTTATTTAGTGCCACAAGCGAGACTCCTTGTGGGAGGAGAGTGAAGGTCCAGGACCTCCCCCTGACAATTTCCTTTCTGTGTTCCTTTTTTTTTTTTATGTGGAGCAAGGCATTATAATATATTTTAACTGCTGTATGCAGTAAAGAGTATGAGGAGTAGGAGAAGGGGAGAGAGAGTGTAGAGAGTAGAGAGAATAAAAAAAAGTATAAAGAGCAAACACACGGAAATTCAAGGTGATGCGGCGGGGGAGTCCCCTTGCTCGCTCGCTCGCTATTTTGCACAACATATCGCGCTCGTAAAAAATAATACAACTACATTCACGCAGACACACGCGTTTACTACCCATTACCCGGGCCCAGTTCCACCCCCATCCCTCCCCCCTCTAAACTCCGAAAGGGAAGCTGCATGTGTGTGCGCGTGTGTGTGTGAATCCTTGAACACATATACGCGCGATTCTAAAAAATTAATGTCGCTTTCAGTAATTTGAACAGCGGCAGAGGCAGCGACTGCGAGGAGAGTCAGAAGTGTCGCCACGAATCGCGACAGTAGCAAGAGGAAACGAGGGGTTGCAACGCCCTAAATACCCTGGAGTTTACAAAATTATTTAAAAAATTATTCAGAGAAAAAAAAACCCTAATTATATCCTTACAGGGTATTATAATTTAGTCAGAAGCTTGTAACGCTGGAACGTGTTATTTCCGACCCTCTAAATCATATATATTCTTGATCAGCATTAAAAGCCGAATCGATCTAGCCATGTTCGGCAGAAAAAAAAATTTGGAAATTTTTTTCAATTTTTTTTTAAGGAATTGTAATTGTAAAAAATTGTCAAAAATTTTAATTTTTTTAAAATTATAATTGAGTATGCAGATTTGTAAATCTAATAAAAACTAGCATAGGAAAGCTTTCCGAATTTAAATTAATGCTTTTTTGACCGAATTATGAGATTTTAAAATATTGATTTATTTATTTAAAATTTTTGATTTAAAATATCGATAAATACCGACTAAAAAAATTTTATTGTAATTGTAGTCAGAAGCTTAAAACTCTGTGAATGAGTCGTTTCCGACACTTTAAATCATATATATTCTTGATCAGCATCAAAAACTGAGTCGATCTAGCCATTTTCGGCAAAAAACAAAATTTTCAAAAAATTTCAATTTTTTCAATATGTGCTATTTTATTTATTTTACATTATTTTATTTTTGCATATTTACAAATACCATTTAATCAACATTTATGATATTTTCATTATTATTCTCGATATTAATCTCGATATTTTGGTACTCCTCTCCGATATATCTATCGATATATCCTACGCACTCTTCCTTTCGATATACATTCCTGACTAACTGTAACTGTAACAGTAACGGTAACAGTACCACTAGGACAGGGGGGGTGGGGGAACGGCAGCAGACTCACTTAAAAATTCGAATGTTATAGAAAAGTGAGCAAAGGCGAAAAAGAAAATGATGTGGGTGGGGAGCAGGGAGCAGGGAAGGGGGAGAGGGGGTGCACACACAAAGCAGAGCCGGAAAAAAACGAACTCAAATTACATAAAATGAAAAGTTCTCGTTACGCGGCGCATTTATTGTGAGCCGACCCCCCTTCACCAGGCCCCCCTTTTTTCTTTTCCTTAATTTTTTTTTTTTTTTCGCTGTTTCTGCTCTTCGCGGCTGCTGCTGTTGCTTCTAATCATCTCATCTCTTTCTAACTCGGCAAAGTCGGCGTCCGACGTCGCCGTCTCTCGGTGCTCTTCGGGGGCAGCCCCCTTGGCCCCCGCCACTGCTCCTGCTCCTACTACTGTTACTGCTCCTGGTCTTGCTACTGCTACTGCTACTGCTACTACTACTGCTCCTGCTCCTGCTCCTTTTCCCGTTCCTGCTCCTGTTTCTGCTCCTCTGCCAGCTGATTACTACTTTTATTGCTAGCAAATATCTGAACTTCTTCGTTCTGTTCCAAGGCGAAGGTGAGTCTGTGTGTGTCTCTCTCTGAGCTTAGCTTTTTAGGCAAACGTAAAGGGGGGAAAAATCCAAGGGGCACAAAGAGGGGGAAAAATCTAAGGGGGGCCGAGGGGGGAGGTGTACTCTTGTAACTTGCGCGGAAACAAGGTTTTTATTTCACCATTTCTTTCTTTACTTTTCACTTCGTTTCTTTTCCCCCTTTTTCCTTTTGCCGCGGCAATTTCGCTTTAGATTTTACTGCGCGAAATTCTTTATTTATTTTTTTTTATTTTTTCCCAAAGTAAAACCACCCCCACTGCATGTGTGTGTGTGTAAGTGTGTGTGTGTGTGCTTAAGGACTCCTCGTGAGTTGGAGAATATGGAGTCTCCTGTCCTGTCGCTGTAGTTGTTGTATATATTTTTTCAATTTTTGACGTCGACTTTGCTCCCGCTGCAGTCGCTAGTTAAGCAGAGAAGCGCGCTCTCATTTCTCCACACGTTTTTTCGTTTTTTAACTACGTGTTCGTAGTTAAACAATCTCGTCTTGTGTATGTATATATATATATATGTGTGTGTATGTGTGTGTGTTGGGGGGGCAGAGGCTCTGGCAGAGTAACAGGGGGGGACAAGGGAGAGAGTTGGAGAAGACTCGGTCTGAGGCTGTAGCTTACAAGTGCACGGCGGGATAAGCGGAATTAGTAGTGGAGAAAAGGTGATTTTTTAGACGCGTTCCTATGCACTGAGAGAAAATATGTGAGGGGTTTTTTTTATGTAATTAAATTATTAATTTTTATTTTATATGAATTTTTAAATAGTAAGAATTTCCTTGATTATTTTATTTGTTATTAAGTATTTATAGCGTAAGGCTCCCAACTGGTTTTAAATTATTAAAATATTTGCATTCTTTGAATCGATATTTATCGATACATTTATATGACAATTTTTACTACTAACCAAAGTTTAAAAAACGCATAACTAAGCCAAAAATACATTAATTTTAATTCGGAAAGCTTTGTCATGTTAGTTTTTATTAGTTTAACAAATCTGCATACTCAACTTAAAATTTAAAAAAATTAAATTTTTATTAAAATTTTTCAATTTTAAAATTGAATAAAATTTTGACAAAAAAAATTTGAAATATTTTTTTCTTTCTTGGATGGCTAGATCGATTCGGCTATTGATGCTGATCAAGAATATATATGATTTATGGGGTCGGAAATGATTCCTTCACTGTTTTGCAAGCGTCTGAATATAATTATAATACCCTGCAAGGGTATAATAGACTTTACGTCAAATAAAAATTTAAAAATCTCATAACTTGGCCAAAAAAGCATTAATTTTAATTCGGAAAGCTGCCCTATGCTAGTTTTTATTAGAATAATAAATCTGCATACTCAATTAAAAATTAAAAAAAATTAAAATTTTTGAAAATTTTTTACCATTCCAATTCTTAAAATTTTTTGAAAAAAATGTCGAAAAAAATTAAGAAATTTTTTTTTCTGCCAAACATGGCTAGATCGACTCGGCTTTTATTGCTGATCATGAATATATATGGTTTATAGGGTCGGAAATTACACGTTCCAGCTTTACAAGCTTCTGACTAAATTATAATACCATTATGAGAGTCGCTATTTATCTTTACTTTTATATGTAAATTTGTTTGACAAATAAAAACTTAAAAAACTCATAACTATGTCAAAAAATCATTAATTTTGATTCGGAAAGCTTTCCTATGCTAGTTTTTATTATATTTATAAATCTGCATACTCAATTAAAAATTTTAACAAATTAAAATTTTTGAGAATTTTTTACAATTGTAATCCTTAAAAAATTTTGAAAAAAAGTCGAAAAAAAATTTGAAAATTTTTTTTTATGCCGAACATGGCTAGATCGATTCGGCTGTTGATGCTGATCAAGAATATATATGATTTATGGGGTCGGAAATGACTCCTTCACTGTTTTGCAAGCTTCTGAATATAATTATAATACCCTGCAAGGGTATTATAGACTTTTCGTCAAATCCAGAACTAAAAAACTCATAACTTAGCCAAAAAAGCATTAATTTTAATTCGGAAAGCTTTCCCGTGCTAGTTTTTATTATATTTATAAATCTGCATACGCAATTAAAATTTTTAACAATTTAAAATTTTTGACAATTTTTTACAACTGCAACTCCTTAAAAAATGTTTAAAAAAATATCGAAAAAATTTTTGAATTTTTTTTTTCTACCAAACATGGCTAGATCGATTCGGCTGATGATGCTGATTAAGAATATATATACTTTATAGGGTCGGAAATGATTCCTTCACTGTTTTTCTTCCTTCTGACTATAATTATAATACCCAGCAAGGGTATAATGATTTTTTTTTTTATAATTTTAAAAAATTAATAAATAATAATATTAATAAAAAACCAAAACAATTTCCTTTATACCTAATCAAAAGTTTAGAATGTGAGGAATGTCTTTATCTAACCATTTAGCTTCAAATATATATTTCATGCCCTTGAAAAATTTCTTTCAGTGCATTTTTTGCCATATGATAAGTGGCGGGGTCGCATATATGCCACCCCCCTCGCACCCTATGCCCTTTTGTCATGTGCTGCCGCTGCTGCCGTTGCTGCTGCTGCGGTGTTTAGAGAGTTTTTCGCTTAAAAGCTGAATAGATGAGACACTCTTTGCCGGCATTTCCCGGCTTCTATGGAGTCTGCAGACCAACAACTAAGTACCGGAGCAGCCTAAAAAAAAAAGCACACGCGGTGAAATGAAAACGAAAGGAGCGCGGCGGCTGCAGGAGGGGAGAGAGGGGGCGAGGCTGAGAGTTTCCAGTAACTTTGAAAATAAAAAGCACACGAGGGTTGCTTGATATATTTCTTTTTCGCTGGTATTAGTTGCTGTTGTTGTAAGTGGATATTAGGGGGATATGCTGCCGCTGCTGCTGCTGCTGTATGTGTGTGTGTGTGTGTGTGTGTTGTGTATCTGTGTGTGTTGTGTGTGCGAGTGTGTAAGGCAGGCATCCTTTTATATTTAAAAACATACTCATTTCAATATCTAAGTGCGGGTGGTCGTCCCCGCCCCCTTTCCCGCATAAGGCACTTATTATTACTTTTAATATCGTATTTTTTTTTTTGCAGCTCTTTATGTGCAAGTGTGTGCGAGTGTGTGCGAGTGTGTGTGTGTGTGTGTGTGTGTGTGGGTATATATGGCAAGTGCGTGTGTGCGTGCTTTTTTCATGCTTTTGCCGTCTGCTCCTTTTTAGTGGTCGCATTTAAGTTGAGTTTTGTGTGGGTTGAGCATCCTCATACCCTAATACCCTGTACCTTGTACCCTCTAGCCTGTACCCTGTACCCTGTGTCCTGTATTCTGTACCTTTTACCCTGTACCCCATCCGCTTAAGCAGCATCTACCCATACCCATCCTTGCACATAAAGGGTATTATAGTAGTTGGAAATTTGCCATTCAACAAAAGGTTATTCTTGAAAAAACAACAGACGAATTAATTTAGACATGTCTTAGTTTCTTAGTTCTAAAGCTAATCTAAGAGAAATATTTCCTAGAGATTGCTCTATAATGCAGGTAGTAACTGTATTAGTGATAATTAATATGTTTACATATATATAATAATATATTTAGTTACCAGAAAAGATAAATAAATATTGAATAAATTATTGATAATATATATTCGATTTTACTTAATATATTTTGTTTCAATCTAATTATATTGCTATAAATATATCATATTTATATTTTTTATTATTATTATATTTATATCATATTTTAATAGTTTCTCCAAAATATAAATATGTATCGAAAATTATCGATTTTTGTTTAAGTAAATTAGTCTCCTATTGATTTTATTACTTCGATATATTTGGAAGAATATTAAATATTAAATAAAAAATAGTTTGAATATATATTTAACATTTTATTTGTCTCTTTTTCCTATTTATTTTCTGCTCTATATTAAAAAGAATAAAAATGTATGTCAAATATCTCACAAATATTGAATTATTTAACAAACTTTCACAACGAATACCTATAAATTATCAAACTATCGATATATTATGAAATTCCTAGGGTATATAGACTTCGTCTACTTAAAGTTCTTTTCCTTTTCCATACTGCTTTTATTTTTTTGTGGAATGAATGAGCATACGCAGACTAAAAACGAAAGTAAACTTGACAGTGAGCAGAGGCAAAGCGGAAGGAGAATACTGAGGGGGGAACCAAGGGGAAGCTATAGCTGAAAGCACGGTAGAAAAAGTTGGAAAAAATCTGCGGGCTCAGACGACGACGACGAGGACGACAATGGGCGGGGAACCCCCTTGATTTGAAGTCCTTGCCAGCGTCCCTTGCACTTTGTTTAGTTTTTGCTGATAAGCAGAGCATATAATATGTAGGTATATCTAAATATATAGATATATATATATCTGTATATATATATACATAGGAATATATAGAAAAAAATAGAAGGAACATTTGGTAAGGGGAATTATCAACTACTGGCAACTGTTTTAGATTTATAAAGCTTCAATTATTTATTTATGTTGCTGCCGGCTCCTTGTGCGGGCCATAAATTAAATAAAGTAAAACGCAACAAAAGGAGGCTCTACTAGAAATCAGTTTCAAAACCCACGAACTCTGAATACCCTATATTTAATTTTTAATAATTAAAGAAACTAAGAGGAACTCAGCCTGTGGCAGAAAGAACACCTTAAGAAGATCAAAAGTTCTTTTAATTATTTGTATATTAAGAGAATATACCTTCCCTAGAGTTGACTACAGTTTACAGGTATTATTACCTGTGGTAGCGAATATAGCCTCTGGTAAGAGCATCAATGGAAGCTCGCTCGCCCGTTGGTAACAAGGAATGCCATAAAACATACAAATGGCCAAATAAAACATTTTAAATGTAGCAACAACAACGCAGCAAAAGCGGGGAAAAATACAAGAAAATAAGAAAATAGTATTGTGCTTAGAAAACACACACAAAAAAAAGCAAGCAAAAAGCAAAAGCAGAGCGGAAACAACGGGAGTGCCAGGAAGGAGGCACATTAGATAGATTAGATTAGATTTTTTATGCTGCCTTCGGTCTCGGGGAAAACCTTTTGCGAAAACACAGAGAGGAAAGTAGCTCAGGCACAGCGAACTATCAATCGGAGGGACGCACCTCCTGCCTCCTGCCTTTTCTGCTTCCCACCTCCTGCCTCCTGCTTCCCACCTCCTGCCTCCTGCCTCCTGCTTCCCACCTCCTGCCTCCTGCCTCCTGCCTCCTGCCTCCTGCCTCCACCTGGACTCTGCCCTGATCCGAGATGAATCGACTTTGCCAGCTGTAGTAAGTAGCTCCCACTGGGAAGCCGGTCTCTCCTTGATCCTGTACTTATTCAGCGAAAAGCTGCCAACTTTCCGCTCACGCAAAAACTAACATTTTCTAAAAGTTGTGCTGCTGCTGCTGCTGCCTTTGCTCTCTCTCTGTTCCCGGGAATTATCTGAGGTCCTGACCCCTTCCCACCCCCAGGCACCTCATCTAGCAGCATTAGGGCTACCTTACCTGCCTGGGTTTCCTTTTCAAAGCTTTCTTCTCTTCTTTTTTTTTTTCTCTCTCTTCTTTTTAGCAGGAAATAGAGAGGATTCGGGAATAGCGGATAAAGGCGGCGGAGGGACCACGACGTTGGCCATCGTTGAGCGCACAAAAACTTAGAAATAATCACCGACATAAATCTTAAAATGGGGCTGCCCTTCGCCTTGTGCCTAACTACTCTCTTAGGTGGGGATGAATTTCAGGGGGTAAGGATTTGGCAGCAGCAGGAGCAGCAGCTGGGGGAGGAGGTGGGTCATCTGGCGCTGAGCGTGGCAAATGAAAAATAACTTAGAAGCACGTTTTGTGGCATTTTTCCTTTCGCCTGCCTCGTCCTTTTCTATGCGTCGTCTTCTATGCTACTACTACTCCTGCCTCCTGCCTCATGCCTCATGCCGCCACTGATTGCTGTTCCTTTTGTTGCCTTCTCTACTTTAGTTATCCTCCAGCTTGGGGCTACTAAGAAGCAGCAGCAAAAGCAGGAATAGGAGTAGGAGGAGGACCAGTAGCAGGAACAGGAGAAGGAGCAGGAGCAGGAACAGGAGCAGAAGCAGGACTAGGACCAGGAGCAGAAGCAGGACCAGTAGCAGGATCTGTGGGGGAGGCAGCTGGATTGCTTTATATTATTGCACATAGTTGAGAGACAAAATGCGGCAAATTCTAAAATTCATTCGAGCAGAAAAGCACCAACAAAAGTGCGTGGGGGGGGACAACGAAAAACTTTGGGTTTCCTTTTGCTTCGATTTCGCTAGATTTTCCGTTGAATCGGTCGAACCTCCACCAGCAGCATCCCAAGCATGCCAGTTTTCAGTACCCATTCCCTCTTCCTACCCGTTGGTCGCCAAACTGGCACGTGGCCTTCGACCAATGGCAAGGCACAGTGGTACAAAAATAATATTGATAATCTAAAACTATAGAGAAAGATTTTTATCTACCTTTCTGATATAATGTATTTTAATCAATAAATAAAATTAGGTAGTAAATAATAGTCTTTATATATATTATATATGTTATATAGTATATATCATATGAAGGATTTGTGTACTTTTCTAACAGAAAAGATTAATTTTTAGGCATAGGTTTTGCTTTCTAATTAGCTATCAACAGCTTTAACATTTATTTGGCAACAAAGTTTACAGTTAATACCAAAAACAAGATATTTTCTAGGTTATTTTTGTCTGTGTAGCTGCACACACTCTGTGTTTGAACAGCTTTCTTTGGCCATACCCTAAGGTCAATGGAGCTGCTCTCCATTTTGGCTAATTCGCGGATCATTAACATTGGAGTTGCGCTTGCAAAACACGAAGCCAGCTGCTTCAACAATCGACAATTGTGCGAAGTTGCTTTCTATTTGCCAAAGTTTCCCTAAGAACCACAAATATTTGATATTTGTACAGAATATATGTATCATATTTATAATTAATTTTGAACCCGCAACCTTGAAGTTTTATTAAATTATTTATATATATTTTTTAAAGAGCTCTTTGGCGTATCTGAGACTACTGTGCGCAAGGAACTAGCAACTAACAACTAAGCACCGCAACAAGCAGCCAAAGCCAGAGTCAAACCCCCTTTCCCTCCTTCCCTTCCCCCCCTCTGAAAACTTGAAACCCTCTCCAAGGATTTTCCTGGGCTGTTGTGTGTATGTATTTAGGGAGTACTATAATTCAGCGTTTGCTTTTAATGGCTTTCCAGGGGGAGGGCGGTAGGTGGTTGGTTTGGTGGGGGAGTGGGAGGGGTGGTCTGTAAAAAATGAAAAGAATATTTTATAGTTGAAAATCCGATGGCGTCTTAGAAATCTAAACATTAAACTTGCCTGAAAACTTTTTGGGCCAACCACCGACTGTGTGCCAACCCTCAAACCCCCTGGCCAGGACCCCAATCGCGACCAAAGCCGCGTCAAAGGAAGAAGCCCCGGGAAAGCGAGAAAAGCAAGGAACCAAGCGAGGGGAGGGGGACGGGGACGGGGTCTACAGCAGAGAGAGCCACAAGTTGAGGTAGGCGGCAGCAGGGCAACCAGGGGGTGGCTGCCTTGGTGGATGGGTTTTTCGGCAGTTTGCTTTTTTAGCTGCGTGAAACTTACAGCAACAGCATCTGCGACTATTTCTCCTCAATCCTCTCACCCTTCAGCTCTTTTACCGCCGACGCCGCATTTTACATAAATCTTCTTTTCAAAAAAAAAAAGGAAGGAGAAAAAAGAAAGCGAAAAAAAAAGGAATGTAAGAAAGCGAAGCAGGGAGAGAGCAGAAAAAATAAATAAACACTAATGCCAAGGAGGCAAAGGCAAAAAAAGGAAATAAAACGAACTAGAAAATTTAGTATCTACACACACACACACACACAGCACACACACACTCTCAAGCAAACAAACACAAAAGTACGCACACACCGATGAGCGGCGAAAAAAAGAGAAAAATTTTTTATTACAGCGAGAAAACTTAATGGCTGCTGTTGCTGAGGAGGTAAAAAAGGAGGTAGGGGTTTAGCTAGGGGGAGGCACGGGGTAAGGTGTAGAAGAGGGAAGACGCTCAGGAACAAGGACGAGTTCGTAGAAGGAAGCTACGGGCTGGCAGCTGATGAGCATGAGGAGGACGACCTGCTTGGGTGTCTCCTCTTGATTTCGGCAACAATCTTTCCCTTTCTCCCCCTCAAAACACACTACACCTATCCTCCCTACCTATCTACCCCAAATTCAAATGAAATGGAACATATTTCTTTTAATTTCTAAAGGGGGGTGTATGGGATTGGGATTGGTTCGTTCCTGGGTGATAGGGCTCTCTTGTTGTCGCCTGACCCAGATATATCCATGGAAACGTGGCGCTAAAGTTTCATTGTATGCCAAAAAGGGGGAAGGTGGCGGGGGAAAATAGAGATACTTGAAAGTTAAAAGTGTCCCAGCTGCTGTGCCACTACCCGCCGCAGTCGTCTAAGGAAGACTCTACACCTTCTTTTTTTTAGAAAGACTCTACACCTTCTTCTTCTTAGAAAGACTTTACACCTTCTTCTGCTTAAAAAGACTCGACTCCTTTTTATTTAGAAAGACTTTACCTCTTTTCTTCTTGTGAAAACTTTTCACAGCTTCATTGTAGAAGAAACCCTCTTCTTAGAAAAAGATTCAACACCTTTTTCTATTAGAGAAGACTCTACTCCATATTTTTCTTAAAGACTCTGCTGCCTGTTTGTCTTAGAGAAGACTCTTCATCCTCTTTTTTAAGAGAAGACTCTACCCCTCTTTTTAGAACGTCTCTACCTTCCTTCGATAAGACCCCACTCCCCTGTAATAAGACCCTACTCTTAATAATAAGACCCTACCCCCCCCCTTTGGTATGACCCTTACCCCTCGAGAGATCCTGGCAACCCCAAGAATACCCTAAAATCTGTACAGAACCCTGCCCCCCACCCTCTGCGTACACTTACAACCTCTTTACGCCGCCTGTCTTGGAATGCTGCTCATTGATTTTGGCGAGAGACATTGTCTGGAAGGGGGGGAAGGAGAGAGGTCTAGAGTTCTCTAAAATTGTAGTTAACCCCCCTAGGAAACACCCCTCCCACCCACTCACTCACAAACCACAACCTCCCCCCTGCCCCCTCCCACTCACTCACAAAACCCTATTCGCGAACTCATTCAAGGATAGCAGCTGCGCCGCAGCGCAGTTTTCTTCAAAAATTTTCTATATCGATACTTTTTATTTATTTCGCTTTTTGTTTCTGCGCTCTTTTACTCAACCCCCTATCCCCCCCTCTCCACCCTTCTCTATAGTCCTTTTTCCTTAAGCTTTGTGCTTGTAGTTGTGCGTCGTCGTTGGCTTCGACGCTGACTGAGGCAGAGGCTGGCTGCTGACTTCGACTTCGACTTCGTCTTGCTCCGACCTTGTTATTGCCGTTGTTGTTGCTTTCGCTTTTTTTCAATTTTTATTTCTCTATATTTTTTACGATGCTGGAAACTACCCTTAATGATGCCGACTGGTGGATGCTGCCACCGCTGCCGCTCACCTTTGCCAGCCTCCCTTTTGCCTTTTTCGGTGTAAGTTCGGGTCTCGGAAATTGGGCAAAGGCGGAAAACGCATAAGCATAGAGAGAGCTCTACGCCAGAGATCGATCAACGACGGTATCTTTTTGATAACTATCAAATCACAGTTTGATACGGAAATAGTGCCAAAATAGTTTTAAATTGAAATTAAATCGAAGGCAGAAGCTGACTTTGAAGGAGAAGCTAAGGGCAGACGGTCGATGATGATGGAGGAAAACGGGCTGAATGCTTCTAATTTTACATTTTATTGTTTTTTGCTTCTTTACTTTACTTATATTTTTTCACTTTTCCCCCTTTTTAGGGGTTCATAAAGGGTTGATTAGGAAGAAGTAGTAGTACATACACAAAGCAGAGCGAAAGCAGGGGGAATGGGTAGCGGACTCCGGGATTCAATTGTATTGGCAGCAGGACGAACAGGACGAACAGGACGACCAGGACGACCGGGACGACTACTATCCAACCCTGACTGGTCCAGCGTTAACTTTAATGACCTGAGCATGCTTTGATTTTTGTTATTCCGCTTTGTGGTGGTCCCCGCACACACAATCCATCCTCCTCCTTCATATCCTTGGTCCTTCTTGGTCCTCCAGAATCCGTTACTTCCGCTCCTGCCTTTTTTTTATTGCGGCCAATACGAAATTATTAATGCGCGCATAAAGTATGAGAATGGGAATGATAGTAAAGATTCGGGCAGTTCTATTTCGGGGTTTATGGCCCCCGGGATCATCTCCTTTGATATAACTCTCTCTCTCCTGCTGCTGCTGCAACTAGCAGGACTCCCCCCCTTTGGAATCCAATTTGGGCCTTTTTGCTTTATGCTTTATGCGCGCGTAAATGTTGATGGCCCATCGTGAGTGACCCCAACTCACTCTCCCGTATCCAGACATGCCTGAACAGTGTGGCTGTATTTGATAATCCATTGTGATCTAATTTTCTGTATTTGATATGTCTAAGAATGGATTTGGAGTCTTATTAGCATATGTGCCTTGCTAGGTCTTAATTAAGGGATGGTCACACTAAGCAATGTGGCTGCATTTCTTACATATTTGAGAATTAATATATTTGGGAATTAATAATCCTTGTATTTGCATTAAGTTCTCAATGACCAAGGTCACACTGCTTAGTGTATGTGATATCTTGGAAATTTTTACATTTTTTATTGAGAATCTCACTTTCTCTGTTTTTTTTTTTTTCATTATCTCTCTGCCTATTTCTTTCCCTCTAATTTCTTGAATGTCTTTCTCTCTATCAGATTTTTGAGAATAGTTTTCTATGCCTCTCACTCTTTCTCTTTTGGTTTCTCTATCCCTTTTATCTTCTTTCTCTTTTCCTTTCTAATTGTTTTGAGAATTTCTCCTTCTCTCTCTGTCTTTGTACTTTATTGCTTTCGCTTTGCTTTCTTTTAAATCTCTTTCTCTCTGCTTTCTTGAGAATATCTCTCTCTCTCTTCAATCTCATTAAAATTGTTTGTTTGTTTGTGTGGCATGGTCACACTAAATAGTGAGGCTTTTGTTACAAAACTTGTCTTTGGAGGAGCCTAAGGACGATCGATGATCTCCAGGCTGTGTGTGTGTGACGGGAATTAAAGCCCTTACACCGCACACACACACACACACACACCTACAGGGAAGGGACTGCCATTTAATTTATTTCGCTTCTTCCTAACCATCAACCTCCCCCCCCTCACATCCTTAAACCCTTCAGTGCCCGCGTCTAACTTACACAAAAATCCTTTTACCTTTGTCGCGGCATTTCGGAGCTGTCGCAATCCGCGACTTGTCTCGTTCTCCGTTCTGCCTTCTCTCTCGCTCTTGCCTTCGTCCCTTTCCCTCTATTTCTCTCTCTCTTGCTCGCTCTATCTCTATCTTTCTCTCTCTCTTTATTCGTACTAACTAAGTAAACGCGGCCCACGCAAAATGCGTTAAAAAATTAACAAAAAAATAAATACAAAAAAAAGAGAAGGAGAAAAACGAAAAAACAAAATAGAAACCCGAAAAAAAAACACGAATAAGCGACGGCGGCGAAATAAGAGAAGCTCAATGAGTAAAAAAAAAAACACAGGGAAAAAATTGAAAAAATGTGGCTGGGAAATAGTAAAAAAAAAAGAAAAGAAAAAGCAACAAAATGGCAGAAAAAGTTTTTTTCGGCTTAGTTGAGCAGGGTCGTCGCGGAAAGGGGGGCCTAAGGGGGGTGGGCGTACCAACTGGGACTCTGCTGCCTCTAAAGTTGGTGGCAAAGTTAAAATAAACGGCAACTTGGCATTAGAGACACACACACACACACACACAGAGGCACACACACACCCGCACACAGATGGATGTTAGGCAGCCGCCATATTAATGGCAATTGGGTGGCAAGCGTTGTTCTCTCCCTGTGTGTGTAAGTGTGTGTGGCTGTGTGTGTGTGTGCGGTACATGAATATAAAACTTTATTTTTATTTATTCGCTTTACCTCCCCCTATATGCCCCCAACCGCCCGCCGCCCCCCTCTGCCACGCCGCGCACATAAAGCAAAATTTATTAGAAAACATTTCATTCTCATTCGGTTTCTCGCTCTGGCTCTCGCCAAAAAGGACCTTCTTCTTCGTCCTTTTGCTCCTGCCGCTGCTGCTGCTGCTCCTGCTACTTCATCTTCTACTTTGCTTTTTGCATGTTTATTCGCAATTGTTGTTGTAATTGTTTTCATTGTTACAAAGCCCTCCTTTTGCTCCTTCAGCTCCTTCAGCTCCTTCAGCTCCTCCAGGCTGGCTCGGGGAAAGGCCAAAACAAAACAGAGAACCCGGAGAGGCATAGAGAGAGAGAGAGGGAGAGGGAGTGAGTCTGAGAGAGAGAGAGAGATAGATAGAGAGTGCTACACAGAAATGTGTGGCAACATCTTTAACGTGGCTACAATGGCGGCATCGGCATAGAATTATTGCCCCGGCTAAGGCTACAGTTCCTACCAAGGACCTCCCTCCCTCCCCGCTGCTGCTGGTGTCTATGCCCAGGACTTGGATTCCCCAGTATCAGATTCAGCTGCTGCTGCTGCTTGGCATTGTTGTAGGCGTAGGCAGGAGCAGGAGCAAGGAGCAGGAGCAAGGAGCAGGAGCAAGGAGCAGGGAGCCAGGAGCAAGGCAACTAAACCCCAGATGGCGCACTACACAAAGTTATGATATAATTTGGATTTCTTTTCGCTAAATTGCTTGTACCAACAATAAATATGTATTTATGTTGGCTTGTGTCCTACCCAGCCACTCCCCCTTCTCACTGCCTTTACTGCTCTACCAGGAGCAGGAGCAGGAGCAGGACCAGGACTTTGCTCGCTCTATATTTATACGAGGCATGCTTTCAGTTAACATTTTTAATAATAGATTAGGAGCAGAGCGGCGAGGCTGAAGAGAAACCAGACCAGGACGAGTCATTTCTAGCCTGGCTTAAGTGTGTGTGTGTCGATGTGTGTGTGTGTCTGTGTGTGTCGTTGTCATCCGCGAAATAAATAAATATAATATTTACATACACGCCAAGGACTATAGGGGGGAGTGCCACCCAACTAACCACCACCCACCAGGACATCATCAGCAGCCATCAAAGCAGTTGCCGAAAAATTTCTCCAGAGAAAGAGGAAAGGAGCGGAAGAAAGAGAGAGTGAGAGAGAGAGAGAGAGTAAGAGAGAGACAGAGAGAGAGGGAGAAGGGAGAAGGGAGAAAAAAAGAACACAAAACAAAACAGAACACGAAAGAATTAAAAAAAAAAAGGGCGACGGCGAAACGGCGACGTTGACGTCGTGGCAGCAACATCGTTGCCTGATTTACATTTTTAATTGTACCTCCAAAGGGATAAAAATGGTTATATATACAAATATATATATTTTTATACATATATAGAGGTATATATAGAGGTATTTAAAACTAGCTTAGATCAAGGCAATTGCTTAAATTGCTAGCTTAATTTATTTTATAAGTAATTGTTTATTTTGTTATTTATAATAACTTGTGGGTTTTTAGGAGAATTAGAGCTCATAGTTGGGTGTTATTACTTAATTAATGATTATTAGATTAAACAGGAGATTTAATTTAGCCTGATTTGTTTTTTTCTGTAATTTCAAATACCTTAATCTTTGAGATTAGACAGAGAAAGAATTATTCAATTTGTTTTTAATTTAAATTTGAGGGAATTTACTCTTATGCTTATCCGTTGTGTTCCTTAATCATCTTATTTTCTGAGATTATACCAATTAAATTTATTAAAAAACCTTTTTTATTTCAAGTTCTAGATGAAATTTAAGAGATTGTGTCCCACGATTTGAAACATTTTAAGAGCTAAAGCTAATTATTTTTGATTGAAAAACATTTTATTTTAATTGAACATCGAGCGGGTTTGTCCGTTATGTTCAATGAGTCCTTTTGTCCATTTTATTTATTTATTTGTTGTATTTATTATTATTATTTTAATACAACTATAGTGATCTTTAATATTATAAGAGCTAGAGCTACAAAACTTCTAAATAATGTTTTTGTCCGAGGTTATTCCTTTTGTCCGTTGTGTCCGTTAGTATAAAAACCTTAAGTTCAGACGAAATGCTTAAGATCTCCTCTTAAAAATTAGATTAGTTAGTTTAAGGTTTGGGTATAACCTAGTCGAGCACTACTTGGGCTTGCTTTCTTGCTTGTTTTTTATTTTTATATATTTTTTAATTTTGTTGTCCGTTGTGTCCGTTAGTATAAAAACCTTGAGTTTAAAAACTAAAAATGCCTAAGTTCCCCTCTTAAAAATTAGATTAGTTTAAGGTTTGGGTACAACCTAGTCGAGCACTATTTAGGCTTGCTTTCTTACTTGTTTCTCCTTTTTATATATTTTTGTAATTTTATTTTTCCCTGTTTTTTATTTACAAGACTTTGTGGAAGGAGATATTAGTCGCTTAGCCGCTGTTGCTGTGTTGCTTCGCAACGCGCGAGATTAAAAATTAGGCAAAAGGGTAGTTTTAGTCCTTGCACACACACACACAAACACACAGGCACACACATCCATTATGTACTGTGTAATGAAATGAACACACAGCACTCACTCACTCACACACACACACCAGAGAGGAGAAATGTATTATAAAATGTGAGTAGTGTATGCTAATGGCAAACGCTCGCGCTTGGCGCTGCCACCACCACCACCACCAGCGGCAGCAGCAGCAGCAGCCGGAGCAGCACCACCACCCCCAAGCCTTACCTTCCACCTCCTCCCCCTCCTCCTCCTCCTGCTCTGCCTTTCCCTCTAAGTACAACTTTCCCGCTGGGGGTGGGGGGTACCAAGGGGGGTGTGTGCCAAGTAAAAATGGAAAATTTGTTTCTACTTTTTCTGTTTTCCGCTGTCAGCGGAGGCGGAGGCAGAGCAGAGAAATGCGTGAGGAAAGTACACACACACACACACAGCGATGATTGTGTCTAATGTATGCAAGTGTAAGTGTGTGTGTGGGTGTTGTGCCCCTCCTCCCCCCCTTTGCCTTCTTATGCCACACGTCGTTTGCAATTTTTCATTTTAATTTTCATTAGCGTTTTTCTCGTTTTTCCTGCGTGCGCCATGTCTGAGTGTGTGTGTGTGTGTGTGTTCGATAGCTGTCTTTTCTCTTTTTTGTTGTTGTTGCTTTCCAAGGCAAAAAAAAAAAAAAAAAAGAAAAGGGAAAGGCCAAGGGAAAGGGAACCCCCTTCTAGCAGCTCCAAAACTCAAAGCTCTCAAGGCCCCCCAAAAAAAAAAGCAGAGGAAGGAGGAGGAGGAGTTTGGTTTTCATCTTGCTTTAAGGCTTCACCCCTACCCCTACCCTTGACACACACACACACACACACACACACCCCCTTCGGGTGCTTCTCCTTTCGGCTTTCTAAAATTCCGCACATGTACTTTGAAATTATGTAATGAGCGTATAAAATGTAAAAATGTTTTGCTGTGCCGCTTAAGTAGTGAGTGGAGACTCCAGCAGAGGGGCAAGAGGAGAGGGGAGAAGGGAAGCGGCTGGCCCTGACAGCCCCAAGGGGGGGGTTTCAGGGGGGTTTGAGGTAAAGCGGTAAAGCAAATCAAAGCAGCGACAGCGACGCCAGCGAAACTTTGCGCTCGCGTAATTTTTCAATTTGGCAGCGGAAATTGCCTAGGGAGGTGACGCACACACTCACACACACACACATGGGTGTATGGTGTGTGTGTGTGTGTCTTAACCCTCATGCTGGCAAGAGCTCATGTGGCAGGCTCCACCGCATCCTGGAGCCAACCCTCCATCACCGCAGCTGATGCTTTTTCTAATAATTAATTTAAAACTTTTTCTTTTAAACTGAGCGGCAGAGACCTCCCCTCCATCCCCAACCCTCTACCCCAACCTCTGTCTTGGTGAAAATATTTGGCGCTACTAATTAACATAAGAGAGAGAGAAGGCAAAGAAGGGGTAAGTACGTACGTACCCCTTCAAAGATGAGGAAAAACTCTGTAGGAGAAGGAAAGAAAGTGGAAAGTAGTGGAAAGAAGCCATTTCTTAATACAAACTCATACACACCCACTCACATATGAGCTAGTCACTAATTGGCCTAAGCGACTACCCCTTCCCCCCCTCTCAAAAGACCATTTTCCAACCCTCCTCCCTAACATGCTTTCACCACTAATCAAGAGCTCATTGTGTCCGAAAAGGGATTCCCAGAGAGAGAGAGGGGGAAGAGTGGGGGTCGGACGGCCCTTGAACCCTGACTTGTCATAGGCCAGGAGTCAACACTTAACCTCGTAGAGAACCGCTTAACCTCAAACCCTTCCCCCCCCCCCACAGTGGGTTGTTGTTTTTCCTACAAAAAGTGAGCGATTCGAAAGCGACAAAAAATTATCGTCATTTTATAAACCATTATCCACGATGTGTGTGTGTGTGACCTCATAACATATCCCAAATGCAAATCAAGTTCCCGAATGGGCCTAACCCCTGACCTAACCTGACCTTGCAACCCCAAGAGAACCAGATTTCCCTAACATACTCCAACCCCTTCTCGAAAAGACCACAAAAAAAAAGAGAAAACCCGTTGCTCATGTGGAAATCTTTTGCCTAAAACACTTAGCAGGAGAGACACGGCCCAGACAGGGACAGACCAGGACAAGCAGGAGCAGGCAGCAGCAGGCAGGAGCAGGCAGGAACAGGACGGGGCAGGACACAGGGAACCCGTCTGACTTGACGTCCCCGTAAGTGATAGCGCTCATGACTCTGCTCGACTGGTTAACTGGTTTGTTGTAGTGTCCTGTCCCGTTCCATCGAAGGAGGAGTGATGGCTGGGGTCAAGGGTGACACACACGCACAATGCGGGTTAGATTCTCAAATCCTGATTTCGATTCCGATTCGGTTTTGGTTTCAGTTTCGCTATACTTTCTCCCCTTCCCGCGCCATATTCATTCATCTCTATTTCCATTTATTTTCACTACTACTTTCGTCCTTTTTTTCCCCGCTGGTTTTTACTGTTGTTGTTTGCTTGTCAACAATGTCTGCCAGAGCTTGTCCTTTGGCCTGTCTGTGTCTCTCCTCACTCCCCCCCTTCGACTTTCCACATGTGCTTAGTGCGACAAGTTGTCTGCTTTTCTCCGCTGCTTTTCATTCGGGGTAGAAAATGATGAAAATTTCCATATTATCGAAGTTCAACGGGCACTCCAAAGGAAGCAGGAGCAGGAGCAGGAGATGGGGAGGGGGAATGGGAGGTGGGAGGTCAGGAAACAGGACGGGGCAGAGACAGGAGCTGGGGGGCAGCAATGTGTGATAATTTGTTGATTTGGGCTTGGGACTTGTTGCATGCCGCCCTTGAGGCGGCCTGGCAATACAATGCCAACGAGGACGAAGGCGTGACCCAGGATTGAGTGGGTGTTTCTCAGAGGGGGAAGGAAGGAAGGAAGGCAGGAAGGACGAAAGGCTGGCAGGACCCAGTGGGTAGACGGTCTCCGTCTGCATGTGTATTTCGATGCCGGACGTCAAGGACACACGGCACAAGACGGTCGAAAAATACTCGGAATGTTGAGAATACTTCTTGCTCGCTCTCTCACACTCCCCCTCTCGCTCTCTCTCTCTGTACTCCTTCTCTATGTTATTTCTCCTTGGTCCTTGGTCCTTTGGTGTGTCTCTCTGTCTGTCTGGCCTTCTGGCTGGCCGTGTCTGGGTGAGTGTGTTAATGTATTCATTGCCTGGCCGCATGCCGGATGCCGGTTGCCGGTTGCCGGATGCCGGAAGTAGTAGTCAGCAAGCCATAAAAACTTAAGGAGCAGGAACCCCCCTCTCCTTCTCCCTCCCTACTTCCCCTTTTCCAGTCTCAACCCCCCTCCCACACACACGCATATGTTGAATCCAAAGCCAAGAGTTTGTGTGCTTGGGGTTTACTTGGGTTTTTTTCTCTCTCTCCTTTTTTTTTTTGGGCATCACATATGCTCCTGGCGGGGTGACAAACACACACACACACACAGGCACACACACATGTACAGGGAGACACTGGCAGGACTCGGCTAGCTAGCTAACAGGAGCAGGGGGTTGCCACTGGCTCGCCGACGGTTTTCTTTTTCTTCTACTTTTATTTTCATTCTTTTTTTTTTCGCTTTTTTTTATTTTGGCAGGACCAAGTGAAAGTGAGTCACATGCCAGGACAACAACAACAACAAGAACAGAAAGAAGGATGTCAACGACTCACTCACTTGCCTGGTCAATTGCCATGTGTGTGTGTGTGTGTGTAGGATGGGTGGTGTGAAACGACCTTGGCCTTACTTTCTGCCTTTGTCGTTGTCCTCGTCGCCGTTTGTCGTCGTGCGTGTGTTGACTGGCTTCGTCCTTGGGCTCTCCTGCTTCTTGCTCCCTGCTCCTTGTTCTGGTAATTTTATGCGGATTATCACTGGCACACACACAAACACACACTCTGGCAGGTGAGAGGCGTGCGTGTGCTTCTCAGACAGGTAGACAGACGGTGGGCGGCAGGTCTGGCTCCCAAGATGGCAGCCGCTGCAAGGTCAAGTTGTATTGAGTCGAGTCTCGGCTGGGTTGCCAGGCAAAAGCAACTGGCGCGTTGAGAGGAAGTACAAGCCAGGGGGAGGAGCAGGAGCAGGACCAGGAGCAGAAGCAGGAGCAGGACGTGGAGCTGTAGAAACCGGAAGTTAAAAGTCCACAAAGTGGGACAACAACCAGAGCTCTGAGGGGGGAGGGAAGTTATGGTCTTGGTGTGGCGCCTGAACATCGACAAACACTTGAGAGCCCAGAGCACGGACAGTCTGGATTTTAATTTCCAAAGCCACCCAACCGGCTGCCGCCCATCCAGTCTCAGACCGAGTCGAGTCCTGTCCTGTCCTGTCCGCATTCGTGTTGGCATTGTCTGTCGGCTGGCTATGGTGTGTATATGTGTGTGTGTGTGTGTGGGTGTGTGGGTGTGGGTGTCTCCAGCTCACAGCTACCAGTTACTCTTGCTTCCCCTCTACCAGCTCCTTAGCTGTTGAGCTCCCATCTCTTTAGCTCGCAAGCTCTCCACCTCTCAGGCTCTCCACCTTTTAAACTCTCCACCCCTCAAGCTCTCCACCTCTCGGGCTCTCCACCTCTCAAACTCTCCACCCCTCAAGCTCTGCACCCCTGAAACTCTCCACCTCCCAAGCTCTGCACCCCCTCAAACTCTCCACCTCTCCATCTCCCCAGCTGTTTGTCGACCAAACTCCTTCGCGGTGGCCACGCAACGTCCTTGAGGCGCAGCCCAGCCACCACTTGCCAGCAGGCCACAGGAGGCTGAGGTCCAAGGTGGTTTGGGTGATGTTTGCTTCTTGGGCTTCCTCTCTAGGTCAGGGCATTGCCACCTGTTGCAAGACTCTTTAAGAGACTAAAGCCGGAGGAAAGGAGGCAAATGGGGGGGGGGGGAGACAAGAGGAGGAGGTAGGAGGCCCAAAGAGGCCTAAGAAGAGGCACAGAGAGAGGCACAGAGAGAGGCACAGAGAGAGGCACAGAAGGAGGTCCACGAAGGGGCACAGGAAAAGCCACAGGAACAGGCACGGAAAGAGGCACGGGAAGAGGCACCACACCTGGCAGGCGCTAATTAATGGCCTCAGTCTCGGCCCCGTTCAATACCATTGTCAATAATAATTATGCGGATATTTTGAACAACCCTGAGTGTGTGTGTGCCGCGTGTGTGGAGTGTATTATTGTGTGTTTGATATTTTATTGAAAAACTTTGCTGAACCGAAAAGCGAGAATCGTAGAACATGGAAATGCAATAAAGCGAGCTCCTCCCTTTTGGGTGGTGAGTTGGTGGCTGTCCTTCCTCACTGGCTAAACTTTGCATGAAATTACAAGCTTAAATGCGCCGCAGAAGGAGGAGGAGCAAGAGCAGGAGCAATGAAAAAAAAATTAAAAAAATAAAAATAAAAGTAAAATTGCATTAAAAAAAAATGGAAAATGAGAAATGAGAAATGGCAGAGCAATGAGAGGCTTTCAAACAATAGCAAAAAACTATCAAAACTGACTTTCTACAATTTACACACATGTCTCCACACACACACACACACACACACACACACACACACACACACACATACAAAGATACAGATACAGAAACGAAATGAGTGGAAAAAAATTTATAATTATTTTAATACAAAAGCGCAAAAACAAAAAGCGACAACAAAAGCGAAATTGCATTAACAATGCAGCGAGCCAGGCCCCCCCCTTACTTACACCACACTATCTCACATATATGTAAGCCACATAGCCCAGCGAATAAGGAAAAATAAGAAGAAAAAAAAATAGGGGGAAAAAAAGGGGGGAAAATAAATAGACAGCAGGAGGAGCAGGAAACAAGGAGCGCGAAAAAAATGGAAAAAATAAATACCGCACCAAATTATATTATAATTATATTTAAAATGCTGCCGACGGAGACGCGCCTGGCCACGCCCCCTTCCTGGCCATGTCCAGCAAAGAAAAAGAAATTACTAATAATTTTGTTGAGGAAAAAGGAAAATTAAAAACACCTAGGATTTGAGCTATACATATATGAGAAAAGAGTATAACATAAAAAAATATAAAATAATATACAGGAATATCCCTTCTTAAAGTTTTGTGGGTTTTTCTTTTGTGTTAGATTATCGAAAATGTATTTCCAAGGAATTTAAAAAGCATTATAAAAGCTATAATCTTCTTTATATTCAAGCAATTTATTTGATTTTGAAGTTAAATATATTTAACTATTACCTAATTTGGTAGCTTTCACTAGAAAAATCCCATAAAATCGTAATCATTGATCTATCGAAATTTTAGCTATCGATATTAATATAATATAATATCGAACATATTGAAAAATATCCTAATGTCATATGTTGTAACAACAAAAAACGTACTCTTAAATACATATAATTATCAGATATTGAATATAATAATAAATATAGGAATCAACCTCTAAATAGCAATTTTATCGATAAATTATTTTAAAAAATGTGATAGATTTTTTTGTTGCGATAATATTGGTTCGATATATAAAACAGAATATTGATTTATGGCACAGAATATTATTATATAGCTACCTTAAAAACTATGGATTTATATATAGACTTTCGCATAAAATAACGTTACATTATCGATATATAAATATTAATATTATATATATCATATATTTAGTCTTGAATACTTTGTTTAGGTATTTATAAGAACTAGCGGACAACTTTAAAGAATTTTCTGGGCAGCAAACATTAAATGTAATAATAAATATTTTTTTAAAATAAGCCAAAAGCTGAGACACACACAAGAAGATAAAAAACTAAATGAGATTTACCCGCTGAGCCTTCAGGGGAGTCTTCTAACTTTGTGTAGAGTGGTGTGGTGTGTTGTGGTGTGGCGAGAGCAACAGAAAAAAATGCATAATATGCCGCCGCCGGCACAACAACAATGACACACACACACACACCACACACAAAACAGGAGCTAGGAGCTCCTGGAGGAGGAGAAGGACGACGACTATGAGCCAGTATGTGGACGAGGTCAGGCGAATAAATTTGTGGCGCTTCGGGAACTCGTATCACGTATACGCCATGTGTAACACGGCTGCCGCAGTGCAGCCAAACAAACGTTTAGACGAGAGAGAACCTGTTTGAGCAAGCAAAGGGAAGGGAAGGGAAAGGGCTGGAATATATATATCTATATCTATATAGATATATATTTATATATATATATACATAGTCCTGGCCAACAGCCAAAAACTCTGATGCTAACTATAATTTGCACTCCTGCTCCTGCCGCGGCTGTTTTAATTTCATTTGCATACCCTGCAATCGCCATGACGGTGCATTACAACCATTTTCCTGGCTTTTCCGAGGCCTTTCTAGCTTAGCTTAGTAAGAGGTATCACTAAATCGAACCCTCACTCAATACGTGCCGCTTTGTCGGCTTAATTTCGTGCATTTTTCTCACTTTTTTTATATTTATTTGTTGCTAAAAGTAATTTATGTATTTATTATTTTTTACAAGTCGCTCTCTATCTCGCCCATGCAATTCATTTTCGCTCCATTTGTTTTGGCTGCCTTATAGCCCTCTATTCGGGGGGCTTTTTTATTTTTTAAATTTTATTGGGTTTGGTATTTAGACAAAACCCCAAATTGCTGCGGCCCTAACTGACTTTGGCATAGACAATATGGGATATATTTTGTATTATTCCCTGTATCTGTGTGAATTTGTGCCTCAATTTATTACAAATGCAATTTGTTTTTCGATTTCTCTTTTGCAGGAGCAACAAGGAGGGCATCCCGGAAGGATCTTTTGCAACAAAATGGGGTGAGTTTTATGAAGATTTCTTAATATTTAATAACATAAGAGAGATGGGTATAAGAATTAGTTTATATTATAAAGCTTCGAGAGATTGTTACCGCCTTTGTAAAATTGCAGAACATATAGTTTGCCTTTGAGTTCGATTAGAAAAGTATATAGGAACAATGGTTTAGTTTGTCTTTTAGTCTGTTTCAGTCTCTTGAGAAGAAAGTATATATTCCTTGACCCACTAATCTAATCTTCGAGATTCTAAGACTATTATATTATATATTACTATACTTTCCAATCATCTCCTCTATATAATCCTCTATAAACTCCTTTATATACTCCTCTGTATACTCCTTTACATACTCCTTTACATACTCCTTTATATACTCCTTTATATACTCCTTTACTCCTATATATTTTCCTATATATTATTAAATCCCTGCTCCAAATTTCCGGAACTCCAAAAAAGAAACGCAAATCGCAATTTCCATCTTCGGTCTCAGGCGTGACATTCCATGCGAATACATCATTTTCATTTAGCGGAAATCTCAACTACAATGTGCTCAATGCCAAAGACACTGGAAGTGACAGGAGCGGAGTAGGAGTAGGAACAGTTGAGCAGGAGCAGGAGCAGGAGCAGGAGCAGGAGCAGGAGCAGGAACAGGAGCAGGAGCAGGAGCAGGAGCAGGAGCAGAAGCAGGAGCAGGAGCAGGAGCAGGAGCAGGATATGGTGGCTATATAGCTTGTGCCTCCCCGTCTGGCAGTTACCGCACATTGCCAATCTTTTTTATATATGCTCGAGTAATACTTTTGCAAACTTGGCTCCTTTGCGCTTTCCTTGCTCTGCTACTCTGCTCCGCGTGGGCGGGCTGTAAAATTTGTGTCTAAACGCAAAACAAGGCGAAAAAAAAGGAATAAAATAAATATAAACGGCAACGTCAGGGATGGGATTCTCGGTGGCTGGGTTTGGTACAGGGAACGAAATATTTCACTGTATATGGGAAAATATTAAATTGTTCTATGAAGTTTTCTCAATTTATATATATTTTTTATTTTAACTAAATAAATAAACCTTCATTATGCTTATATTAATAAGCTAAAAGTTCTAGAAGATGCTAGCCAGCTCTTTGCAGAGATCGAGATGATTGTTGAAAGGTTTAAATTATTTTAAAATGCTATTTAACAGATTTAATGCTATGAAAATTGATTATGAAATAGTTAAAAATGGTAGAATTGGTGTTTAGATAGTAAAATACTAGTATCAGACGAATCTCTCTCTCTCTTTCTCTTTCTCTTTCTCTTTCTCTCTCTCTCTCCCTTTCTCACATTCTCACTCATTCTTTCTCTAACTCCCTCTCAATCTCTCTCTCATTCTTTCTCTAACTCCCTCTCCATCTCTCTCTCATTCTTTCTCTAACTCCCTCTCCATCTCTCTCATTCTTTCTCTAATTCCCTCTCCATCTTTTTCTCATTCTTTCTCCAACTCCCTCTCTCTCTCTCTTTCTTTCTGTAGCTCCCTCTAACTCCCTCTCCATCTCTCTCATTCTTTCTCTAACTCCCTCTCTCCCCCTCATTCTTTCTCTACCTCCCTCTCTTTCTCTTTCTCTTCCTCTCAAACTCACTCTCGATCTCACATACTCTTTCTCAGCAAATAAACTCTCTCTCATACTCTCTCTTATACATGCTTCTACTTAATTTGTTTTTCTAATAGACCCTTTTTTTTAAATAATTTTATTATAATAATAAATATTATAAAATTTCTCTGTGTGTACGTTGTAAGCAGTTCGTAGCTCGTATCTCGTAGGTTGTTGCAGGGCTCTGGGACAGCCGCACAACCGTTCAATCAACACCCCATTTGACTAACAACAACAACAAGTTGGCTATGAAGACGAAGGCAAAGGCAAGGACAAGGGCTGAGACGCTCGAGGGGGTGGCGGCACGCGCACACACAGCTCAAGAGAGAGAGATAGAGAGATGGGGAGACAGAGAAGGAGAAGGGCAGACCCGCACAAACACTATTCTAACGTTCGCGGAGCTATAAAAATATTTTTTAACATTTCTCGCGCGCGAGTTTTTGGCGCTCTCTCTCTCTCCGACTGTCTCTCTCTCGCTCTGTCTCTGTTTCTTGCTGTCTCTATCCTTGTCCTTGCCCTTGCATCCCTATAAAAAACCCCCCCGGATACCCATTTTTTTTTGTAGAAGAAACTGTTAGAGCTGCGAAAGTTTGCGTCTGTTTGTCTTCGGAGCGCAGAGACTTGGCTGAGTTTTTTTCATTTTTTATTTTTTGGGGTTTTGGTGTAATGAGAGGCACCCGTCGCTGGCAACAACAACAACAACAAAATAATAAAAATAATAATAATAATAATGAAAAGTTTTATGTTTCTGCATAGAACGAAAGCCCAAAAAAAGGGCAGGGCCAAGGCAGGGCTCCATGTATTTGAAACTAAACTGCAAAATAGAAGAAGCTCCGCGGAGCTGCGGGCTTAGGGCTCGGGCTTCACTGCACATTAACTCGCCTCGTCCTGTTCAGAGTCCTGCTCAGAGTCCTGCTGAACCCCCCTTCTACTCCTCCTCCTTGAAAGAAAGTTGTAACTATGAAAATTTTATAAATTCCGCAGATTTTCTGGCGCTAAGAAAACCGAGCATAGCTAGGAATGGTGAGGAGGGTCCTGCACAGGAATTAAAAAGGTTTGAGAAAGTTGAATTTGTGGTCCTATTTATTTATTTATATTGGGAAAAAGTAGTATTTTCTTTGGAATTATATATTATAATATAGTATAATTATAGTCAGAAGCTTGTCAATCAGAAAAGCAGTTATTTCCAACCCTATAAACTATATATTATTGATCAGCATCAACAGCCGAGTCGATCTAGTCAACTCAGGCAGAAAAAAATTTACAAAGCTATTCAAAATTTTATAAAGTTTAAGAAATAATACAACTTTTAATGTTTAATGTTTTTTATAATTTTAAATTGAGTTTGAAGATTTTTAACCCTATAAAAACTAACATAGAACCGTTTTCCGAATAAAAATGAATGATTTTTTGGCTTAGTTATGAGTTTTTAAGACTTTGATTTGTCGAAAAAAATGCCATAGAAAAATATCGATAAATATCGAATATCGAATAAAAATATATCAAAGAATGTAAATATTTTCAGCTAGGTTAAGATTGATTTCCGATTCGATTATATAATTTGATTGCAAACTGCAAACTGCTACCCGAAGTTAGTTCACTTTCTAATATATATTATATTATATTTATTCATGTGTATTTTATATAATATATATTATATTATATTTATTCATGTGTATTTTATATAATATATATTAATGTATTGTATTTATTATATATTATATATTATCTAAATATTTTCTGTGTGAAATATAGGGTTCCGATTCCCGGTCGTTTGGGGCAACACTCGAAGGAAGGTGGTTAGCTGAGTAGGTAGGAGAAGTCAGGATGGTAGGTAGGGAGATCCCTGGGCCCTGTGCCTTTGATAATGCGAGCTCTGGCATTTCCAGTTGGAGCTGGAGCTAACCTCCAGCTTCCTCATTGCTGCCTCCTCGCTTACCCCACCTCAGCCCCCTTCATAGTTGGGAAAACTTTTTGCAGCATGATGATGATGAGGATGATGATGATGATGCAGCGGGTGGCGGTGGCTTGGGGGATGGGCCACTCGAGAGGCGTTGCTTTGATGGGAAGCAAAGGAGTCGTAATACTTAGCAACAGAATAAGTGGCCAGTCCTCTAAACAGTTTTTGAGCCAGGATGAAATATGATTAAGCGGGGGGAGCCTGCAGGAGCAAGGAGCAAGGAGCAGGAGCTAGGAGCTAGCCTCTCGATTAAATCAGTCAAAATTTTCGCTGTCCTCTTGCGGTAAAAACAAGTAAATTCAAATTTAAATTCAATAAAAATTAATAAGGATGTCTGCTTCTGTCTGGCAAGGAGTCGATTGAATTATTTAATAAATTAATAAAGCAAATGAAGTTGAAGCCAACGAGGCAGCGGTCACGCCCACATCCTGATGGAGCAATTAAGGACTTTGGGGAGGAGGTGGTAAGGAGCAGCAGCAGGAAAAGCCTGCCTCCTCTGGCTGCTGCATTTTCCCCTAAAAAAAACCCCGCCTAAGTCAGCAATAAAAATAATATAGGAATTAAAATGAGTAGAAAAATCGATCGATAATTTGTAATGTAGTCGTATTTCTTTTTAAGCACTCCCATTGTACCTTTTTTCCCCCCACACTCTCTCTCTAGCTCTCTCTCTATCTTTCCCTCTATTTCTATCTCTGTCTCTGCCTGTGCCCTCTCTCTCTCCTTCTCAACCCCAAAAAAGTACCCTCTCCCTCTGCTCCCTTTTTAATATTTACCCAATTCATCAAAAAATAAGTAATTATAAACTTTTCAGTTTTTCTTCTGCCGTCTTGCGTCTATGTGTGCGTTTTGCGTGGCGCGTTTCCCTTTTGCCAAAGCGCTTTTCCTTGCTTTTCCCCATGCTTTTCCTCCTCCTCCTCCTCCTGTGCACACACGGCTTCGATGCTTCGATGTCGATGTCGTCCTTCGGCCGCCTTCCGCCGCCTTCCGCCTCCCCAAAGTAGAAGAAGAAAAAAAAAGAAAAGAAGAAAAAAAAAATTGGAAACAACCCCGAAAAAAGAAAGTTTTTGTTGTATAAGCGAAAAACTAAGCTTCTATTCAAATTCTACGCCATCGAGTGCTTCGTTTTTATTATTCATTCATTCCCGCCCCTCCTCTCCCCCCTTGCTTGTATTTTTGGCACAAGCAAAATGAAAGCACAAGAAAAAAGAATATATATATATATATACAAGGAAAAAAAAAGTATGTAAAAAAGTAAGAAAAAAAAAAAGATGAAAAATGTAAAGAAAGAGGAAAGTTTCCGATTACAGTGGTGGTTCTCTGTAGATGAAGGCAGGGGGTGAGGGGTTAGGGGGTGCTGGGTATTGTAGGCCCAGCACAAAAGCCAAGCACTAGTCGTGGCCCCCCCTGCAGGCACACTACGCCCCCGCCACTGGGCTGGCTGTCTGCTCTCTCGCTCGCACCAGCAGCGTCTCAGAGTCAGGGGAGGAGTGGAGAGGAGAGAGCGGGGGGGCGATACACGCGCGTCTTTTGAGCATAAGTAGAATATAAAAATTTTGCGATTATGAATTTGAATAAAAACGATACGAAGCCAACGGCAGCGTCGAGACTCTGCCCGCGTCTCTGTTGGCGCCGCTTGACAATGTAGTTGCTGCTTCCCGCTCCTCTCCGCTCCCCTCTGCTACACCCCCTGCCACACTACACCCTGGGCCACAGTGTTAGCCTCAGCCTCAGCCTCAGACTTAGCTGCTTGGGTGGATTAGAAGGCTGCCATGGTTGGCCATGGCCAGGAAAAGGGGGGCATCAGGTGTGGCAGGTTACTTCCACCACCCCAACAACTTCCCAATTTCGCAAGATTTGCAACTTTTATTGTTGATTTTTTTTTTCGTATTCATATATAAATATAGATAAATCTAGATAACAATGAACAAATATATAAATGCATTATAGTTATTATTAGTAACATTTTAGTTGATTATTTTATTTATTTTTGTTATTATTTTTTGTTACTTTTATTATTTTCTTTATATTTTTTATTATTATTTTTTTAATTTATATTATTTTTATTATTTTTTTATATTTTTATATATTATAGTATTATTTATTATTATTATTAATTAATAACAAAAAATGCCTATCTTGATAATATGTTATTATTAGAATCATTTTAGTTGATTATTTTATTTATTTGTATTATTATTTAATAATATCTTTCTTGATAATATGTAAAGAATTAAGGGACTGATGATTTTTAAAAAAATTATCTTTGTCATATTGAATAATTAAAATTTTTCCATGTAAATCCATCCAGGAAAATATATTTATTCAGCTAAAATGGTAATAATAATAACTAACTTAAAATATTTGCATTATTTAAATCAATATTTATTCAAATTTTTATACAACAATTTTATCTACAAATCGAAGTTTAAAAAAAGTCATAACTAAGCCAAAAAGCATTAATTTTAATTCGTATATCCTTTCTATGGATGTATTTATTAAATTAATAAATCTTCATACTCAAATTAGAGTAAAATAAACTCCTTTAAAAATTACAAAACAATTGTTACATTTTTTTTTCTGCCTAAAATGGCTAGATCGATGCGGCTTTTGATGCTTAATTGCAGACATCCATAAGTGCAAATAAGGAAGCAATTAATATATACAACTATTAATTTAAATAACTTTCTTGAACTTCTTTGCTTGCTTATTTTGTAGTAATTAAATGGTAATAATTCAATTAAAAGAAAATAATTTATAGACTCAATTCTGTTAATTATGTAAGTCACCCCCCTTTATAAGTTATGCTCCCTACGCCCTTGTAACTTGTGAAGCTGCTGTCGTTTTGGGTGTGTGTTTCGCGGGGGTTTTTCTTTTCGGCGAAATAGTCGCTGCTGTAGTTGTTGCCGCTATTTTCCCTGATTTCCATTTTTTTTTTTTTCGGGGGGAACATTACATTTTTCATTTGCCCCTCTGTGCCCGCCCCCTCCCCCCTCTCTCCACCAGCGTTAAATCACAAAAAGCAGCATCGACGATCACAGCCGGCAAAGGCGTCGCTTCGCTGCCGGCGTCACTGCCTCGGCATAATAATAACACAATCAATAATAAGAGCAAGGGCGTCGCAGAGGGGGTTGTGGGGGGGTTTAGGGGGGGCTTAGAGGGGGGGGTTTCGAGGGGGTTTTCGAGAAAAATGTGAAATAGTAGTAAATAGAGGATTGCTGTATTAGAGGCTGGTGCCGCGATGTGTGCGCCACAAAAGGGAAGGAAAGGCCAGGAAGGAGCAGGAGCAGGAGCAGGAGCAGGAGCAGGGAGCAGGAGCAGGAGCAGGAGCAGGAGCAGGGAGCAGGGAGCAGGGAGCAGGAGCAGGAGCAGGAGCAGGAGCAGGAGCAGGGAGCAGGGAGCAGGAGCAGGAGCAAAAGTATCTCCAGGAGGAAAAGCGAAAACGAAGGACGCGGACGCGGACGCGGACCAGGACCAGGACGAAGACAGCGACAAGCGACACGAAGATGGCGGAGTCGTCGACGTTGGCAAATGTTTAAGCTAAGGATTAATATTTTTATTTCTTTTCTTGTCTGTTTTTTTTTTTTGCTGCTCTTGTTGTTGTTCGCTTTTTAGAATTTTGTACTTACATGGCAGAAGGAAGCCTGCTCCTCCTCTCCTTTCCCTTTCTATTAAAATAAGGACACGACACACACAGAGTGTGTGCAGATGTAGCAGAAATCTTTGTAAGCAGTTTTCACTTGAGGAAAATGTTTGGAATTTTCTTTTTTCTTTCGTTTTTTTGTGGCTCGAACGAAATGATGAATAGAGTTACTCAAATACGAGAAGAAGGATGTCTGCTGCTCCTGTGCTGGTTGTGCGTGTGTGTAGTTCAAACATGTTTAAAAATTTCTATAACGTTGGTGGAAAATGGGGGGAAATGGAAATGGGAGCAACAGAACCTCTTCCCTGCTTCAGCCCAGCAATAACTTCTAGTTCCCTTTTATTTATTTCTCTCTCTTTTTTTTTTTTGTAATATTGTTTGGATTTGACGTCGTCGAAGGATAAGCAGGCAGGAGCTAAGGCTTAGGTGGAGGGGGCGCCAAGCTTTTCATTAAAATTTTCCCCTAGTCATTTGACAGTATGAAGGAAAAGCGGGTTTGAGGTGGGGGGGACAATGATTGATAGCTCCTCAAGGCTCCACGGGTTTTGTCATTCACGACGGCGAAGGAGTGGCAGCAGCAGGAGGGGGTGAGGAAGCTCTCAAGGATATAGTATATAGATTTAGTATGCTATCTCTATCCCTTTCTGGCTCCGATAAGGTTGACTCTCTCTGTGCACGAGATACTAAATTTAGCTTTCGATTTTGTTGTTTGCCTCGTGCAGCGATCACTGAACCGCCGAGAGACCTTATCGGGGACAGCCAAAGCTCGAGGAGATCGGTCACGAGGGGGGAGGTCCACTGTGTGTTTGTTGTGTGTGTGAGAGAGAGAGAGTTCCAGGGAGTGTGACAAGAAGCAGACTGGGTGTGTGTGTGTGTAAATTTCTAACACCTCCAGCGGGTCGCCGACTCATAGGCGGGGGAGTCATCGCCCTCGCCGATCATCATCATCATCATTCTCATCATCATCGGTTTGTTTCGATTGGGTTTAAAGGTGTGAATCATTGCCTTTTTGGGCCAAGTCAATGCTCTGTGGACGAGAGCATCTAAGCGTAGCTGGTGGAGGAGATTCCACTAAAGTCAGGGGTAAGGAGAAGGGAGAAGAGGGAGAAGAGGAGGGAGAAAGGAGAAGAGGGAAAAAAGAAAGGAGAGTGTTGAAAGTAGAACGTAGAATGAAGAAGGAATTGCAAAATAAGGAGTCAGAACATAGAAGGAATAAGAAAAAAAAAATATAGAAGGAATAAGAAAAAAAAAAAAATATAGAAGGAATAAGAAAAAAACAACACAGAGGGAAAAGATAGAACGCATAAAAAATAAGAAGGAACAAAGTAGAAAAAATGTATAAAGAAAAGAAAATAAGTTAGAAAGTAGAACGTAGAAAGCGTAGGGTACTAATGCAGAAAACAGAACGTATAATTAATTAGGAGGAACTGCAAAGGATGAATAAAGGTGTTAGAAAGGAGGAAGGAGACGGGAGACGGGAGAAAAGAGAATGTATTACTTAGAAATTAAAAGAAAGAAAAGGGAATTGAGAGAGAAGAATGTAGAATGTAGAAAGAATAAGAAAGAACAACCTAGAAAGAAAGTAGAACCTAAAAATATAAAGGGTGGAACAAAGAAGGAAGAATGTACAAGTTAGAAAGAAGAAAGGAAAATGTAGAAGTTAGAAAGAAGAAAGAAGAAAGGAAAAATATAAGTTAGAAAGAAGAAAGGAAAATGTTGAAGTTTGAAAGAAGTAAGAAAAATATAGAAGTTAGAAAGAGGAAGTGAAAATGTTGAACTTAGTAGGAACACAAAACGACGGAAGGAAACAAAAAAACTTGAAAGAAGAAAGAAAGATAGAATGGAAAGGATTCTATCCCTTCCTTTGCTGTATTTTCCTCATAAAAAAAAAAATAAATAAATAATAACAGAGAAGGTAGAATGTAAAAAGCCAAAAAGGAAGCGGAGTAGGGAGAATGTAAAAGTTAGAAAGAAGGGAGAAAGATGAAGGAAGAAAAAAGTGGGGAAAAAGAAGAAGGAAGAATTAAGATGGGAGGCTTTAGAACTTAGAACTTAGAAAGCAGAATGAAGTAGGGAGATGGCAAGGGAATAGGGAGATCGAAAGGGGTAGAAAGTAGAACTAAGAGGGAGAAAAGAGATGGGACAAAAATAATGGGAGATGGAAAAAGAAAAATGGAATGGGAAATGGGGGGAGAACTTAGAACCTATAAGAAAGGTAATGAAATAGGAGAAAACATAGAATGAAGAAAGAAGATGGGAGAAGAAAGAGGGTTGAATGCAGAGCGTAGAATGTAGAAGGGGTGCAGAAAGAGGGGTAAACGTCCAAAGGAGATGGGGAAAAGAAATGGGGGGGGAAGAACGTAGAACGTAGAACGTAGAATATGGATGGGCGAAGAAAGAGGTGAAGGCAGCGCGGCGAAGAACGCCGAAAGCGCACACACTTCCCCAGAGAACGCTGCTGAAGCGAGAGCAAGAGCAAGAGCGAGAGAGACCGAGAGCGGAGCGTAGCTGCTCGGTGAGATCACCATATGAGTCCCTACACCCCTCTCTCCTACCCACACCATAATATGTGCATGTGCATACACACGCACACACACACTATCGCTCTCTGTTTAACTTGTTTGCTATCTTTCTACATCGGCACTCTGTCGCCGCCGCTCCTCCACCTCCACCTCCGTGTCGCCTTGGCCCTGATCGCTCTCGCCTCGAGTCGTTGGTCGGGGGTCAATGACTGCCAAAAAAAGCCACAAAAACACACACACAGAATGCGCTGTGTGTTTTTTTAAATTTTTGCACAAACTGAATAGTCGCACACACACTCAAGCACACTCCTGAAGGCATACAAGTGTTGTTCTGGTTGCGAGAGAACCAAAAAAACGAACCTCTCTCCCCCGATCAGGCCTATGCAGTTGCTCACTTTTTTTTTTTATTTCGTAGGCGTCGCTTGTCGCATATATCGTATTATTCTATATAAATATATATATACACACACGTATATATATATTTCACCAAAAAAAACTGCGCATAAAAAAGTTTAGTTTTTCGGCCTGCTTCCCTCTTGTCATTTAATACCCGAAATTCTAGTCTAACCGGATACAAGGTTGGCTGCATTATTTTGCATTTGCATTATAGTCTTTGTGGGTTTTTTATACTCTTCATTATTTTTAGGGGTTTCCAAGATCACAAAGAGTATATAAAGTATTTATATTATATATAGTATTTAAACTATTTATATTATAGTTATAATAGCTTATAATCTCACGTCTAATGCCATCCCCTGTGGCGTATACGTGATAATTGAGTCAGAGCCAAGGGGGCAATGATCTTTTCTGTTTAAACTAAATCCTTTTGGGGTTGCATCTCAAGAATCTCTTCTGGCTTCGCTTGGCTTCGGGTTCGCATGAGTAATTTGCTATTTGATATTTTCTTTTTTCTTTTTTTTATATTTTTTTTTTTTGTACAAATTTCAGGTTTCAGGGAAGAAAACATCGTCGTCATCTTGTGCGCGAATTTCGGCAAACTGCAACTGGTCTCTTTCTTCTCGTTCTCCCAAAAAAATAAAGAATCTGACAGAGGGGAAGACTGGGAAGACTGAGAAGACTGGGAAGACTGAAGACTGTAGACTGAAGAGCGAAGAAAGAGACCTTTAGTGCAGCTTTTGTTGTTGTTGTTTTGTTTTGGTTTCGGTTTTGGTTTTTGGTCCCTCGGTTGTATTATTTTTTTTGGGCTTTTGTTTGGAATCAACGCCGCCTGTTTGGGTCATTGAACCTGTCGTTTGTGTGTTCTTATGTGTGTGTGTGAGTGTTCTTTGCCTAAAAACAAAAAATTGCAGTCTCAATTTGAGGGACTGCGTGAAATTTTTACTGGAATTTGAACCCATCCTCTCTCCTCCCTGTCTTCCTTTTCCACACAAACAAAAAAGCGATCGCTGGGAAAGAGAGAAAATACAGAGATTGCGAGCGAAAATAATAATAATAAAAAAACACACAAGTAGGAAGTGAAATTTTACACAAAAATAAAATATATATAAAACATGGGGCAGGAGTTATAAGTAAATATCTTCAAAGGAAGTCAAAAGTGACTATAAACTTTTGTCATTTTTTGCTTTCGTTGTTTTGTAAAAACAAATTATAAATAATCAAACAGGAACTTCGGGTTTAAACTAACTCAGATAATGGTGGGAAATTTCTTTTGAAATAAGCTACAGTTTTCTGACAGATGAATAGGGATAAAATTTCCTTATATTTAAAAATATTAATAGGTGGGAAATTTCTGTTTAAATAAGCTAAGTTTTTCTGACAAATGGATAGGGAAATGTTAGAACAATTCTAAATATCTAAATCCCAGGTAAGCCTTGCTAAAGAATTATGTATAATAAATTCAGCCGAACTAAACCTTGAGTTTACTTTTTTTTTTTTAAATGATATAAATTTATAATAAATTATAGAAAATCTATAATTGCTATGGGAGTTATATAAATTATTATTTATTCATTTTTATTTATAAGAAGCTAGCAGATTGTTCTAAACTAAAAAGTACCTTTTTATTAGGAGCATTGCTGTGGCAAATATTTATAAAAATTATGAAAGCATAACAATGCAATAAGAATAAGATATAAATCCCAATAGCACAAATTTTAAGGAAATGATAAATTAGAGCCGAAATCAAGGTTATTCTACATTTCTAATTATTTAAGGAGAACCAGTTAGTTAGCTTTTCTTTAATAATTATACAAATAAATAAAAATATAAATATGGCAATCATAGAAAATCGAAAATATTATTATTCTAAGCATATTAAATACATATTTTTATATGCGAATTTTTAAGGTAAATCTAAGATCTTCAAATATCATAACTCAGCCAAAAATGCATTAATTTCCAAACGGAAAACTTTTCTGTGCTAGTTTTTATATAAATAAAATATCTGCATACAGAGTTTTTAAATTTTTCAAATTCGATTTTTTGTCAATTTTTATGATGAAATATTTTACACAGATTTGAAAAAAAATTTCGAAAAAAATAAATTTCTACCGGACATGACTAAATCGATTCGTCTGTTGATGCTGATCAAGAATATATATGATTTATAGGGTCGGAAATGATTCCTTCACTGAGTTTTAAGCTTCTGACTGGAAATTTGTTTAAATTATGAGTAATATAATCTTAAAGTCTTTGCTAATAATAAACAATAATAATATTTAAAAGAAAAGTTATTAAAATACTAAAAAATATAATATTAAAATGAAGAAAAGCCTATTAAGGAATTAATAATATAAATAATAATACAAACAAAACAAATATAAATAAATGTAATGCTTTGATCAACTGAAATTGTGATTTTTTAAGCTTTGACTTGCTTCATTTTAGGAACTAGACCAAAGATATATTATTTAATTAAAGTGAAATCGAACTAAGTATAAATATAACTATAACATATATATATTATAATATAATATTTAATATTATTATATTATATGATATAATAATAATTAAAAGTAACTATTATAGATAGACTTCTGTTACTTATAGTCTGCTAATACCCAGAAAACATATAAAGCCTTAACAGATTCAAATCGATTACGAATTAAGTATTGGTTTTCATTTACAATTTGTAATTTTCCACCTATTACTACTCCCCCCCCTCTCCCTGCTTGCATTTCATTAACTTTTAGCGCCTAATTAATATAATAAGCAACGATTTAGAGCACACACACCGCACAAAATTGAAATTAAATGGCAGACATTAGTGGTTATTCCCCCCACTTCTATGGAGGAGCTCTCTATGGGGGCCAGCAGGAGGCAGGGAGCGGGGAGCAGGGGAGCGGTGAGCTGTGGCAGGTGTTGTTGGGCAATTGACTCTTGGACACTTGGGCCTCGAGGGGTCACACACTCCGCTCGCTGGTCCTGGCTAGTCCTGGCAGCACCTCTTTCATACTCGCAGACTTGCCTGCCTGTGTCGTGGTCGCACTTTTGTTGACTTTGTCTGTGTTTGCATTTTTTGTTGCAACCTGTTCTAAAGGGGGTGTGTGTGTGTGTGTGAAAGGAAGTGTGTGGGGGGAGGAGTGTTGGGGGTGTGTGTTTGTGAGGGGCGTTTCTATCCCTTGTCTATGGCTGAGGTCCTAGAGTTGGGGTCCTTGCGCTGGGCGCTGTGTGTGTTAAGCGCCGTTTTAGTTGGTGTCGCGGTTCTTTTTTTTGTATGTCCTTTTGCAGGACTAGGAGCAGGACTCGAAACAGTAGCAGAAACAGGAGTATGCTGGAGGCATGCTGCTACTAGGACTAGGACCCGGCGCAGGAGCAGCAAGCGATAGGAAGGAACAGGACTAGGACCAGGACTCTCCCCCGCTTAACCAAAGTGTTGCAAAATGCTAAAGTAAATGTTTTGCTTTCCCCTCGGTTATTGTTGTTATAACTTTGTAATTTGTGACGCCAAGCGAGGGGGGCTCTCCGCGGGGGGAATTAATGTGTGTGTGCATATGAGGAAAAATCACCTACCTGTAAAGGCTATACGATGTCCTTGTGCGAGTCCTTGTAAACTGGTATAGATTGTTTATGAAAATTGGGCACTTGGCACGCACTTTTGAGATCTTCAAAGATGATCTTGGGTTCCTTGAAAGTGTTATTAGTGAAGCGTTTATTGAGTTGAGGGTTTTCCTGGATGTTTTCTGTGATTTTCTTGGAGTTTTTCCTGGGTTTTTTCAACTGGGAATATTACTTGGTACTTTACTGGACTTTTACTTGAAGTTTTTACTAGGTTTTTTTTTCCTAAGAATTTCCCTTGGTTTTTTACTGGGATTTTTCTTAGAATTTCCCTAGTTTTTTCCTGGATATTTTCTTGGATATTTTTCTAGGGTTGTTTTGAGGATTTTTGCTTAGTTTTTTTTCCTAGGGTTTTGTCTAGGAAATTGCAGGTTTTTCTAGGATTTTTCCTTGGGCTTTATTTTCTGTAACTTGGTTCGTTTTCTTTCGTTTTCACTTTGTAAAAAACAAACAAAAAAAATCAACTGTTTTTTATGCAGCGCACTTGAACAAAAATAAGTGTTTTTCTCTTTACTTTTCTCTTTTTTTTTTATGAGATTTCAAAGGATTCCCGTGGATCCTGGCTCCTCCATAACGTTTAGCGGCGGATTGTCTTTGTTTTAAGCATTATTATTATTATTATTATTATTATTATTGTGATTATTATTGTGATTATTGCACTCGAGTGTCCTGTGTTGAAGATTTTGTTTAATTTTGATTACAAATCTGTGTGGTGTGATTGGAAAACTGATTGGAAAATTGTGTGAAAATTACACTTGATGGTGCTCCCAGTTTTGGTGGAACGACGGCACACGTCCAATCCGATAGCTAACTGATGTTCATCTAAATGGATCCCAACTATACGGAAAATAATGTTGCCCAGAAAATGTGTTTTTTGAGATCAGGCAGCGGCGTCGCAGTTGCGGCTGGCAGCGGAGCTTACCCACCTTTCTGGGTGGGGTAGGAGAGGGAGGGAGTCCCCTTTCCCTCCTCTCCTCTCGGATTCGGATTCGGATTCGGTTTCGCGGCGGTGCTGAGAGGGGGAAGAAAGGACAACAAATTTTTTGGAGTCCGTCCTCGCTATGTGTAGTAGTTAGCACATAAACACACTCATCCCTCCACCAGCTACATGCGTGTCTTGTATGGGTGTGTGTGCAGTGTGTGTGCAGTGTGGTGTGTTGTGCGTGCCTGAGTGTGTGCGAGTGTGCGTGTGCGGGGGGCAACGGCAAAGTCGCTTCTGAGCCGCTGCACCGCCAACGGACAACAGCACATAATATGCAGCGGCAGCGGCAGCAGCAGCAGCAGCAGTGGGCACACGTAATGAGGCAACATCATCATCATCACACACACACGAACACACACACACACATCTACCCCTACTTGTGAACCTGGTCAAGCTGCCGCATCCTGCTCCTGCTGCTGCTCCTGCTGCTGCTCCTCCGTTGCAACACTCATTCGCGCTCAGTCTGTCTCTGTCGGACGAGCCGGGACTGGTCGCCGAAAAATAAAAATCTGCCCAAAAAACAAAACTGCAAAAATGCACAAAAATCGCTCACAAAAAAAAAACACACACACACACACGCACACACATGCAGCAGAGGAAAAAAAAAAACAAACACAACAAAATGTGCACAGCAGAGGCAGCACACACACACACACACTTCAAATTGGTTAAAAAAAAAAAGAAGCCAGGCAAAAAATGCAATCGAAACCCTATAAAAATATGTGTGCAGCACACCACTTCACCCCCCCGCGGCACACACACACACACACAAATGCGTGGCAAATGAGCGAAGCTTTTCGTCCTTTTTCGGCCTATGCTGCGCCGACAGCAGCGACGTCAGCGTCGACAGCGAAGCAAGTTGTGCGTTCAAAAAAAAAAAAAAAAAAAAAAACATAAATAAAAATAAAAATCATTTAAAATAAAACCCAAAATAAAAACAAAACAAAAAACCCACACACACACACATAAAAAACGAAAAAAGAAATCGGCGCGCAGCCTTTTTATATTATATTCCATTTATATAGAAATAATGCACAAACACCAGTTGCAGTGGCAGCATTGCAGTTGCAGTTGCAGTTGCAGTTGCAGTTGCAAGTTGCACTCCATGTACACCCATACACATATGGCCAGGAATATATATATATATATATATATACATATGTATATATAGAATATATTTAATCGCTGCACAAAAATTCCAAAAAAAAAGGGAAGGAAAAAACTAACTGAAATGCAATTTCAAATGGGGAGAAAAAAGTTCAATGCTTATTTATTGTGTGTGTGCGTGCGTGAGTGTGTGTGTGTGCTTTGGTGCTCTCTCCTCTTTTTTATTTTTTGTATTTTTTGTATTTTTTATTATTTCTTTTTGGCTAAAAATCGAACCAACCCCAAGCCCTTTTTTTTACTCCTCCTTAAAGCCAAGGCAGTGGGACAATCGCTGCAAAAGAGTATCAGGATTAGGCCAGCATCTCAGGGGAAATAATTATACTAATTAAATTAATTAAGTTAAATATGTATAAAATTTAAACATAGAATTAATAAAGCTTCAGATTTTGGGTAAATATTTATATAAAACATATATCTAAATCTATGATATATCCAAATTTTTGCAGGGTATTAAAATGGCATTCAAAAGCTTAAAACTTAGTGAAGCAGTCATTTCCGACCCCATAAATCATATATATTCTTGATCAGCATCAAAAGCCGAATCGATCTAGCCACATTCTGCAGATAAAAAAAATTTAAAATTTTTTTTCACAAATTTGTATCTTGAAAATTTGGAAAAAAAAGTCAAAAAAATTTCATTTTTAATTGAGTATGCAGATTTGTTAAGCTGATGAAAACTAACTTAAGGCCGTTTTCCAAATTAAAATTAATGCTTTTTTGGCTTAGTTATAAGATTTTTAACTATCGAAAATTGCCTTATAAACATATCGATAAATATCGACTCAAACAATGGTATTATAATTTAGTCCGAAGCTTCTTACACTGTGAAGGAGTCATTTCCGACCCTATAAATCCTATATATTCTTGATCAGCATGAAAAGCCGAATCGATCTAGCCATGTTTGGAGAAAAATATTTTTTCGACTTTTTTCTTCAAATTTTTTAGGGATTAAAATTGTCAAAAATTTTGTAAAAAAATTTAATTTTTAAAATTTAAAAACTCAATATGCAGATTTTTTAAACTTATAAAAACTAGCACAGAAAAGTTATCCGCATTGAAATTAATGCATTTTTGACTTAGTTATGATATGTGAAAAACTTCGAATTAACCCAAAAATTAGCATATAAAAATATTGTTTTAATATAATAAAAAATACATATTTTAGGTTTTCTTGTAGGTATGAAGTCCTATAATTAATTTGTTTGTTCATTTAGATTTGTTAATTTAATAAATCGTTTTCAAATAGAAAGTTTATGTATTTTTCACGGAATTATGTTGGATTTTCTCTGCAAGAGTATAGAAATTTTGGTTTCCCGAAGTTAGTAGCTTTCTTTCTATTTATTTATTTATTTATTTATTTTAACTATTATTTGTTTAACTAATTTTACAAGACTTTCTTTGGATTAATGAAAGAATTAAGCTGCTAGTCGTCTAATATACATTATAGTTATATTATTTTCTGATTAAAACGCTTTGTATCCTGAGAAAAATAGTTTCAGATCAAATAGAGAAGCTGTCAGTCATCTAATTTATATTAAAGATATATAGTTTTTCGATTCATAAAGACTTTTTATACGGACAAATATAGAAGAACTAAGTTGTCAGTTGTCTAATTTATAATAATAATAATTTTTCGATAAAATAAGACTCTTTATAACGTCAAATCAGTTGAGGAATATAGCTACAGATACCAAAAAATCATTCCCATTTCAATCATTTGCGTGTCAGTGTGCAACTCATTATATTTATTTAGTTAAGGACACACACACGCATCCACACACACACACACACGAGTGGCGCTATGCCTATGATTCAAAAAAAAAGGAAAAAAAGAAGAAAAATGGAAGCTCAGAGGATAAAAATGCATATAGCATTACGTATACGCACCGCCTGCCCTCGGACAATCAGCAATAGCCATAGCCATAGCCAGTGCATGTATCATCCTGCACAGCTCCCTGCTCCTTGCTCCCAGCTCCCCCTGCTCCCCCTGCTCCCTGCTCCCTGCTTCCAGCTCCCCCTGCTTCCTGCTCCCTCATCCTTGCTTCCCAGCTCCTGCGTACATAGGCAAACCTTTCAAATCCCCCCAAAATAAAGCGAGGGGCAGCCTATGTAGGCCTATCAAAAAGTCGCTGGCAGTCACGCAAAACGAAGCACATAATGGAAGAGTGCCAAAAAAGGCAGCAAAAATGCCAGAATCAGGATCAGCAGCAGGAGCAGGAGCAGGATGTGAAAATGTGAAAATGCAGTGCGGGCAAAAAACCAAAACTGCACAAAAAGGACTCCACCTTCCTTCAGCGAAGCACTGCAGCCGCCTCGCTCTATCGCACGCACTTTTCACGCACACAAAAAATACACAAGGATAAAAAACAACAACCAAAAAGGACACACAAAACAAAACAACGAAATGCAAAAAAAGGACCAAGAGCAACGCGCACAAAAAGTAGGCAACACAAAACAAAAAACCCAAAAAATTCCAGCCTGGCCGGCCGATGCACTGACATTGAATGCAGGCGGCAGGCAAAAAGGATGCACTTTGCATTCATCATCCCCTGCCTGATCCTGCAACCCCCCACAACCCTACCCCTCCCCCCTCACCAACTGCAACGTCGACGTTGGCAATAAAATTAAAAAATAAGTCAATGCAAAAATCGAACGAACGAGACGCACACGACGCGTTGCATTCCCCTATTTTTTCCTCCTTTTTTTTACATTTTTTTTTTATTTTGTATGCAATGTCCTGCTGCATCCTGGCTGTGCGTGTGAGCAAAACAACCCCCGAAAAAAGGACATGTCGCTGCATGCGTGTGTGCGTGTGTCCTGGCCAGTCCTGGACCAGTTATGGGCGTTTTTTCGTGCGCCAAAAAAAAAAGGAAACAAAAAAGAAACGTGGAAAAATTCAAATAAAAATACAAAAAAAGCTAAAAATTATAAAAATGCAACGCTGCTGCTGCCGTCGCTGCCGCTGCTGCTGCTGCGTCCGAGTGCAGTTGCAACAGTGCTGCTGCTGCTGCTGCTGCTGCCAGAATGCAGCGCAGTTAATGGCAGTAGGCGGGTGTGGTGCGGCAAGGTCGCGGCGCGTGTGGCAGCGGGCTTAACACAAAAAAAAAATCACACAAAAAATAAAAAAATAAACCCAGAGAAAAAAAGGGGACAAAACAACCAAAATAAATAAATGCGCGCGCGAGGCAACAAAGTGGAAATTATATAAAAATGCGCTAAAATCCCCACGCACACACACACTGCTGCAGTTAGGCGTTTGCTATATATACACACACACGCACACACGCGCACACACACGCACTCGTAGGCTGTGCAATTTTTTCGCTGCCTGCTTTTGGGCGCCCTGAGTGTGAGCAGGCCAACCGCTGGGCCAGGGCCAGCCAGGATGCTGTGTGTGTAGTGTGTGTGTGTAGGGTGTGTGTAGGGTGTGTGAGTGTGTGTGGGTATGGGAGGGTGTCCTGGTAATATGTTTGTTTAATAGGCCTAGCCAGAAGCGAGTCTGTGTGTGTGGCAATGCATCAATGCAACCAGAGAACTCCATAAACTTAAGCTATGATTGGAAAATCTAGGAAAATGTAGGAAAATATATGAAAATCTATTCATTTTAGCCCCTGGAGTGTTAGAGGGTTAAGTTTTAGGCACCTGTTGAGCCTAGGTTGTAGCGCAGTTTTTGAATTAGAGCGAATTTATTAAAAGAAATGCAGTTTTTTTTCTAACAATATTAAGCTTAGATAAAGAAAAGCATAATTTTCTTACATTTTAATATATATAAATAAATAAATTTATTTATGTGAATAATTATGGAAATATTTCTCCTCGTAATATAACACATACATGCATTTAAATTTTTATTGTTCTGCTTAATTGTTTAAAGAAAGTAAAAGAGTTATACTTATCCCTCATTGTTTGTTAATTTTTTTTATAATGCGATTATTATAAGCAAGCCAAAACAGCATTAATTTTAATTCAAAAAGCTTTGCTAAAAAATTATTTTTAAAATTTTTATTTCTTATATATTTTAAATTTAACAAAGAATATATATGGTTGACATGGTCGGAAATAAAATGAAAATTTGCTAAGTTATAATTACACATATAAATATGCAATATTAATATTTGTATGGTATATATATTTAAAAGTAAAAATAAGGTTTTACTGAAATGAAGTGGATGAAGGCGTATATATACATATATAAAAAATAAAACTACGATATGATTAATCCACAAACATATCTTACTATATATAATATCAAAAATATAGTAAACATTACTATATATCCATTTGTTAATGTAAAAAAAATATCGGAAAATATCAAAAAATATCAAAAGATATTTTATATAACATAAAAACCGATATTAATTGGATAAATGTGTAATTTAATTATATTATCCGATTATATTAATTCGAAAATACCAAACGGAGTATACATTTTAAGCAAATATCGATATATGTAAAAATATCGAGATATATATCTAAAATTGAGCCTAAATCTAATAATTATTGCTGTTCCTAGAACGGTTTTAATGTTTAAAAGAAACAAAACAAATAAGCTAAAATACCTAGACAAAATACCTATCCTTAAACGAACTAGAACTTGCTTAGGAGTTATCCTGTATCCTTTTTTAGGCTGGCTAACTAACTTGACTAGAGACTATCTTTGCTGTTTTTTATGGTCAGGACATTCCTTACTTTTCCCCACATGTACTTCCATTTCTTTCTGGGGTTCTTGTTTATCATTCAATTGTTGGTTTGGTTGGTTGCTTGGTGCATCCTGGAATCCTCGCCTTTCTCCCTGCCCGAGCTGGCCATTGTGCGCTCGGACATATTGGCCGGGCCTCCCGTGGAGAAGCCTCGAAGGGATCCAGATCGAGGGATGCTGCATTGTGTGAGGCTTTCGTTGGATTCCAGCTTATTCTTTGTTGTTGGCAACCAATTTCGCGCCTATTCTGGAAGAGTCGAGAAAGTGCAGCAGGCAGGCAGGCATTCTGCTGCCAGGACTCGCCAGTTCTGCCAGCTTCCAGGACTGTCCAAATTGCCGTTAGCTGCAGGAAAAATGCGTGAAAAACAATGTTTTTTTTTTTCTTCTGTTTTTCCGAAATATACAAAAATGTACATATATATATATAGGGATATATATGTATATATTTATATATCCTTTTGGCAGGAGTAAGGGTTGTATGTCTATGTTATGTACGTGCACTTTGGGCTCCCCGAAAAATATCACATTAACATCAACGACATGCTCTGCGCCCAGCCTCGGCTCACTCTCCTCACCGAGTAATACATAATGTACAAAAAAAGGACAACAAAATTGACAAAAGTTTAATAATAATGATACACAACAAAAAAAAGTACACAAAAAATTATACAAAAAAATCACCAAAACTCTCCTCGCAGGACCACATCACACACGCATGAAAATAAAATGCAAAAGGGGGCTGGACCAGGATATGCCGGATACAGTGTCCACCATGAGGCCAATGCATTTTTGTTAATCACACACACACACACACACGCACAACCATACACACCCTCACACACACACACATACACTTACACCATTTATTTGGTTCATTTTTCCTCTTTTTTTTGCGTTGCGTTTCGCATTCTCACCTTCGTTTGTTTTGCTCGTTTTCTCCACTGACATCGTTTCTTTTTTGTTTTTATGTTTTTTGCGCGCCTTGTTTTGTGTTGTTTTCACTTTTTTTTTTGTTTTATTTTGTTTTGTTTTGTTTTCTGTATGCGCTGCACGGGGCGGTGGGCGGTGGGCGGATGGGTGGGTGGCTTTCTGTACAAATTACACATACGCCGTGTGGTACATGATGCATCAATACATGCCAGGCTGTGCGTATTATGAAAATGACATACGATGGGTGGCAGAGAGAAAGAGCAGGAGAGGGAGAAGGTGACAGAAAGAGATAGAGCTAGTAAGTGAGAGAGAAAGAGAGAGAGAGGGAAATTCAGAGGCAAGAGGGAGACAGAGCAGCGTACAAATGGCAGGGGGCAGTGCGTAAGTTGGCTAGCTGAAGCGCCGGGCTAGCTCCACCTCTCTCAGTCCTAGGCAACAGGATGCGGCGTGTGTGCGCATTTGATTTTGGGAATTAGCAGGAGAGGGAGGGGGTAGGGTAGGGGGGGAGAGAGAGGGTAAGCCAGGAGCAAGGAGCAGGTAGGAACAGGATCAGAGCCACATTCCACCTCTCCCAAAGGCACTAACAAATCCCCTTCGCTTTTTATTTCCTGTGTATTTATCTATACTTTTGAATTATATTAACGTTAACAAACGCCACAGCAGCAATTTGCCTACATTTTCTTTATTTTTCCCTCGCAATTTTCGGGCTGCAGTTTTTCCATTTTTTTCCCCCCTATTTTGTAGATTTTTTTGAACAATAAATTGTTATGCCTACAAGGGAGAGAGAGAGAGTGCGAGCGAGCGTGTGGCTATTTATTTTGATTTTTGTGCAACTTTTTGTGCAATTTCCAAACCAATATATATATATATCTATATATATTTATAAGCTTATATTGTCTGAATGCACACACACGCACACACACACTCTGGCCGTGTTGCAAAAAGGCAGCCATTTTTAAAATGTTAAAAATATAATGTAACGCCGCTGCGTGTCGTCCTTTTTTCGGTGAAATCAGGATCAGGGGAGGGGGAAGCTGTGTGGAGGGGGGGTTTGGGCCACGCCCCCCATACTCTGTGCCATCGCCTTTTTTGTGGTTGCATGCGATTTTTCCTTTGCTTCCTTTTTTGTGTAAAATTTTCCTATTTTCTTTTTTTTTTTATTTTTATTTTGTGTACCTTGTGTTGTTTCGCTCCTTTTTTTAATGAGTTTTTTTTTGTGTTTTTTTTTTAATGTTTACCCGGGCTCTTAATGAAAAATGCTATACAGCAGAGGAGTGAAAAAAATTAGCATAAACGGTTTTAATTGATTCCGTTAGAGGCAGGTGAAATGCAATTGCCACTGGACGTCGTGATGGTGGCTCTGGACAACATGCCAGGGCTATACCATTCCCATCCTGAACTCAATTCCACGATCCTCAAAAAGAGAAATCGTTGTCTCACACAACAACATCTCAAAATGTTTTTTGTGCCCAGAAAAAAAAGAGTCAAATCTGCACAGAAACTTGCACAAAAACTTTCTACTGAAGAGAAGTTACTTCTCTACCTTTCTGCCTTTCTTCTTCCCTGACTCTTCCCTGACTTCCACCTTTCTTTCTACCTTACTGATGAGCACCCTTTCATGCCCCTTTTCTCCTGTCTTCTGCTGCTCTCCAGACCTCGAGAGGAATGCTACCCATCGATCTTACATGATTTAAGGGCCCCCATTGCCCAGACCTTTTATGCCAAGGCTTTAGCCATAGAAAGCTGTGCGCAAATTGGCCAAACAAGATCCAACAACCAAAAAAAAAATAATAAAAAACCAACAACCAAGAGTTGCAATGCCCGAAAAAACGAAGCCAAAGAAAGGAATATATATATATATACAATATATCTGAAGGGAAAAACCAGTTTGTGTGTGTGCCAAAAATTGCAAACTCACAAATCTTCTTTAGCGAACGAGTTTGTGTCTTCTTCTGTGTGTTTTTCACAGTCTCGTGTGTGTGTTTCTTTTTTATTTTTGCGTAATTTTTGTGTAATTTTTAGTGCCACACTCAAGAGCACAAATACTACAGCAAAAGCAGCAAGCAAGAGCACCAAGCCACAAAAAGCACAAGCACAAAGCACAAGCGCAAAGGCGCTTTTGTAGTTTGTCTGTCCGTCCTGTGGATATTTTGGCAAATGACTTCACTTTAATCTCTCTCTCTCTCTCCCTCTACCTCTATCTATCTCTTTCCCACTCTATGCTCTTCTGGAGGAGCACTTATAATTTCCAAAAAAAATAAAAAAAGAGAAGCACAAACTCGGCCGACGAACGCCTTGCGCTTGGGCCGAGGTTAACGGCTTCAATGCAACTTTTTTGAGGTTTCTCAATGCATATACTATATATACCATATATACCTCGTATCTGTGTGTATATGAGTGCATATATATTACGTTCACTGAACGATCAGCGACCTAGCGAGGGCAGCACACAAAATTTAGGAAGTAGCCCCCGAAAAATAAGCCCAGAGAGGAAGAGAGAGAGGGAGAGAAGCCCGAAATGTGGACTTTTGTTGATTTTTTGAATGTGTTTCGTGTGTGTGTGGAACATGCACATTTCAAACTATGGCCAGAGTGAGAGGGAAACACAGAGGGAGACAGAGAGAGAGAGAGAGTGAGAGGCAAGGACAGTCGGCGAAACGAACGATCGTCGTCAAGCTCTGCTCGTTCTCTGTTTCGCCCTTCCTCACTCTTTGGCTGAGTAAATTTGCCAAAAAAAAAAGGCACAACAAAAAAAATTAATGATGGACAAAAAAAATAATACTTTTGCCAAAAAATGTTTCGCTCTCCTGCTCTGACTCACTGAGTCCGTCACTCGGCATTGGAGTCGCCTGTAGCCCCCTCTTTCTGCTTCCCTGGAAGTGTCTTTGTCGTTTGCATTACATAGATCGCTCTGCCTGGGCCGCGTCTCTTGATTCTTCCCCTGACTCTTCCCCTGACTCTTCCCTTGATTCTTCTCCCCACTCTCTCCCTGATTTTGCCCCTGACTCTTCCCTTGATTCTTCCCCTAACTCTTGCCTTGTTTCTTCCCCTGACTCTTGCCTTGATTCTTTCCCCTTGCCTCTTCTCTTGATTCTTCCCCTGACTCTTCCCTTGATTTTTCCCCTGACTCTTCCCTTGATTCTTCTCCCCACTCTCTCCCTGATTCTTTCCCTGATTTTTCCCCTGACTCTTCCCTTGATTCTTCCCCTGACTCTTCCCTGGATTCTTCCCCTGACTCTTCTCTTGATTCTTCCCCTGACTCTTCCCTTGAGTCTTCTCCTGACTCCTTTCCCTTGCCACTTCTTCTGACTCTTCCCTGGAGTCTTCCCCGGACTCTTCTTCAGACTCTTCCCCTGTGTCTTCCCCTGACTCTTTTTCGGTCTCTTCTCCAGCCTCATCACCCCCTTTGACCAGGCAGAGATCGCGCTACTTGGAGCTGCTTTGAAAATTGAAGGCCCTAGCTGGGACTGTACAAATGCAGAGAAGCCTCTTCTGCAGTTTGGAGATTCTCTCTCACACTCACTCTCTCTGCTTTTTGGGGCTGTGATCTTAGCAAGCTTTCCAGGCTAAATTATGGCCTCTCCCAGCAAGGGATCAACGCACTCGGGCTCATCCTCCGCCTAACGCACAAAATGAGGCATCCGAGAGATGAGCTCCACGATGATATATAACTCTCTGGGAAAACAACAACTTGTTACCATATTCATTATCAATCACGCTTCTGGTTAACCGCCAATTTAGAAAGCACTTCAGGCTGTAAAAGTCTCACTTAAAAACCCCTAGCTCTAGGGATGGGGATTATGGGTATTAAATGATTCGTCACAGGGCGAGAGGGAGAGAGGGAAATCGTAAAATAAACAAGCAACAAATGGTGGCAAAAACTACCAGCAAAAGCCACCAATCCCAGCCGGGAAATCCTGCTATCCCGCAGCTATTCCTTCACCCCCCTCTCACAAAGCCATTGCCAGGAAGTTCAAAGTTCAAAAAGGCTTAAATGCCACAAAATCAACACCATCTCAACACATACTCACACATGTGTGTGTGCGAGTGTGCGAGTGTGCCTAATAGAGCAGCAAGGGATTGGGGTCGGGGTCCTGGGCTTAGAAGTGCCGCCGAGAGGCAAAACCACTTGAGTACGCCTATAAAATGGCTGTGAAATTTTCACACTAAAAACTTTTGCCTCGGAAAAGCCGCACAGAACGAACCCAGAACAGAACCCAAACCCAAAACCCAAAACCCAAAACCCATACCCAAACTCGAACTCGAACTTGAACCCTTACCATAACCGGGACAAGTTTAAGTCAAGTTAATGATGATGAAGTTGTTGATATGTTATGCGTGTCCTGGCGTGTGTCCTGTGTGTGTGTTTGCAAATGAGCTAGAATTTTAGCGCAGAAAATTCATCATAAAATCACTTAAAATGGCATTAACAACAACCCCTCCTCAGCTGGGACGGGGGACGGGGGACTAGGACTGAGGCTAACCCACACATGAGCTCGGATTCCCGGTAATTGCGTGTCAAAACTTGTGTAACCTCTGACCTCCCCGGTTCAGGCGAGGCAAGCAACCCTTTCTCCCCATTGGTGTCCTGTCCCATTTGCCGTCTAATCCTTTGATGGGCCTAATCGCTGCCTGTCCGTCCATCCTCCTGCCCAACCTTCTCTCTATCCTTCTCACAACCATTCTCTCTATCCTTCTCACACACACCCATCGCACACGCACACACACGGACGCATATCATGCTAATTTGCGGACAGCCGCCTTCGTTTGACTTGGCTTCCGGTTCTTGTTGGAATAACGGCAACCGGACACCCCATAAAAACTTTGGCCTGGGCCCAGGATCTGACCCTATGCTTATGCTCACTCATGTGGCTGTGGCAAACGGAGGATATAAAAGGAGGATGGAAGGCGGCGCTAAAGTGGCATAAAAGTGTTGAAATCATTTTAGGGTTAATTTCCGCCTCCTTGTGGGACACTAGATGGAGAGGAAGGGAGAAGGATCTGGTCCTGGAGGAGACTATTGCTAATTAATTCAGACCATACGTGTGAGACGTTGTCGGAGAAAAAAGAAAATAGCGGAGGTGGAGTAGGAATAGGAATTGAATAGGAATAAAATGTAGGAATAGGAGTTTTATAGCAAAAAGGAGTAGGAAAAGGAGTAGACAAAGAAGTAGGAAAGATGTAGCAGCAGCTTAAGAACTAGAAGAGGGATAAGGGGTAGCATAAGAATAAAGTGTGTGAGCTAGATTTAATGAATAAGGAGAAAGGAGTAAAGAAAGAAGTAGAGATAGGAGTAAAAATTGGAGTAAGGTAGGGATAGAAGTAGGAATAGGAGTAGAAATAGGAGTAGAAATAGGAGTAGAAATAGGAGTAGAAATAGGAGTAGAAATAGGAGTAGAAATAGGAGTAGAAATAGGAGTAGAAATAGGAGTAGAAATAAGAGCAGGAATAGAATAGTATTGAGTACGGAGTTAGAAGTAAGGAGAATATAATAGTATTGTGTAAGGAGTAGGAAGTAAGGAGTAAGGAGTAAGGAATAAGAAGTAAGGAGTGAGGAGTAAGGAGCAAGGAGCAAGGAGCAAGGAGCAAGGAGCAAGGAGCAAGGAGCAAGGAGCAAGGAGCAAGGAGCAAGGAGCAAGGAGCAAGGAGCAAGGAGCAAGGAGCAAGGAGCAAGGACTAAGCAGTAAGGAGTAAGGACTAAGAACTAAGAACTAAGAACTAAAGAGTAACGAGTGAGGAGTAAGAAGTTAGCAGTAAGGAGTAAGGAGTAAGGAGTAGGGAGTAGGGAGTAGGGAGTAGGGAGTAGGGAGTAGGGAGTAGGGAGTAGGGAGTAGGGAGTAAGGAGTAACGAGTAACGAGTAACGAGCAGCGAGCCCCGAGAAACGAGCAACGAACGACGAGCAACGATCAACGATTAACGAGCGACGACAACGAGCGACGAGCAACGAGCGCCGAGAAACGAGAGCCGAGCGACGAGCAACGAGTAACGAGTAAGAGCAAGGTCTGAAGAATAAGGAGTGCGTGGTAAAGGCAGGAGTATAGGTTAAGAGTAAGGTTAGGAGTAAGGCGCAAGGAGTAAGGAAAAAGAAAAGAAATAGGAGTGTGAACAGGAGTAGATGTAGGAATAGGAGTAAGGTGTAAAAAGCATTAGGTTGGACTAGGAGTAGATGAAGGTGTAAGTTAAGGTAGTATTAGGAATAGGAGTACGAATTCATTAGGAATAATGGTAAAAAGGAGAGTTAGATTATAAGACAGATTGGAAGTAGTATAAGGAGAAAGTGTGAGAGCAAGGTGTAAAGAATAGGGTGTAAGGAGTAAAGGAAGAAGTAGAGGTAGGAGTAATAATATGAGTATGGTAGGGATATGAGTAGGAATTGGGTTAGGAATAGGGTAAAAATAAGGAGTAAGGAATAGGGGTAGGAGATAGAGGTAGGAGTAGAGAAAGGAGTAAAAGTAGGAATATGAGTAGAAGTAGTAGTAGAAGTAAGGAGCAGAATAAGAGTAGTAGTCGGGAAAGGAGTAGAACGTATGGAGTAAGGAGTAAAAGTAGGGTGTAAGTGTAGGAGTAGGATTGGGGGTAAAGTTAGGAGTAATGAGTTAGGAGTAAAAGATAAAATAGGAATGGGAATAGGAGCAGAAATAGGAATAGGCAGTAAAAAGTATAGAGTAGGACAAGAAGTGTAAGGACTAAAAGTAGGAAGCACTCTGGCCAGCCGGAAAAAAAGTTGCCCGCAGCACGCGCCAACGTCCTTGGGAGTCTCCAGGACACCCGCAACCATCCCATTACGGAAGTTCCCATCCCCCTGAAAGTCCCTTTCCCTTCCCCTCCCTCCACCAGACACCACCACAAGCTAAACACATTTGTGGGTCAGTCAATCGAGGACGTGCCTTGTGTGTGTTAGCCGAGAAATCCGAGAGTTTCACTCTTGAATTTCTAATAAATTCATAGGGCTGTCTTCTGGGGAAAGCCCTTTTCCGGTGGAGTGTGTGTGTGTGTGCGGTTTGGCTTCTCTCTGTCGCCCCCTCCGCCCCCCCTTCTGATGATGTGTGTAATTTCCAATTATGACTTCCTTTGACGTGGTCTCTCCTCCATGGCTTAGACTTATTTAATAAACTTGGTATCTGGTCTTTGGTCTGTGTTATTGCTTAATTTGAATGCCCGCAGGCAGCCACACTTGCTCAGGGTCAAGTCCTTGGCTTCGCTGAGAGGCGGAAGTGGTAAAGGACCCAAGACCAAGGGTTGTGTGTGTGTGTGTGTGTGTCTCGGTTAATCCCCAGATTTCTGGGCCTGACCTGCCACGGGGAGTCGTGTGCGTGAGGGTGTCGCCTTCGCATAATTTGTAGGTCATGCATATTTGGCATGTTTGACATGTTTTCTTGGTGTTTTACATGATAAACACTTGAGGGTCCTTTCGGCCAGGCATGCGTGTGTGCTTTGGGAGCTATTTTCCACACAGTCAATTGTCCAGGGGAAGAACTTAATTTCATTTTCAAGTGGGGGAAAACTTTTCATTCTTTTTAAATCGTCTCCCTACCCTCAGATTCCTCTTTTTTTTTTTTTTTGGGGAAACTGACCCAAACTGGGGAGACTTTAATCAAATGCTACTAGCCAGGAGAAACCAGTTTTATTTTTTGACTGAAATCACACACAAGGAAGGCAAACTGAATATGCGCCTTGGCGAAACTCAACGCAAACTTAACTTGAAACGAGTTTTGTTAGTTCCGCGTCGAACGAACCTCTGGCCACGTTGCAGGCTGGCTGGCAGGCTTCCAGTGGCGAGGATTCGCCACTCGCAGCTCTCCTTCTATGTAGGTCGCTGCAACACACAATTGCGGCTCCTTGGCGCTGGACTGGTTTTGCTTTTTCGCTGGCTAATGCATTGCCTTTTCAAATTCATCCGCGACTCTTCGACCTCGAGGCAACACGCCACTCGACGCAGTTGCAGTTGCCGGGACAAAACAGGTTTTTTTTCGATTGGAATAGGGGACGACGCAGGCAGGTAAAGGGGACAGGAACAGGCAGAGGGATTTTTTGTGGCGATTAACTCATCAGAGTCATCAGAGAGGCTCTGACCCGGCCTGACCTGGCCGATAGCAGGGACAATAAATCAAGGCGGCGGCGCTTAATCGCAGAGCTTGACGCAAGGAGGCGGGACGACAGGACACACTATCCGGGCAGGGATAGGCCAACCTAGCCCATGAGGACATATCTTGAGGCTGCCGGCTGACACACACACACACTCGATTGCCCAGCCAGGACACGCGCCCACACACACACGCACACTCATGTCTGGTTGCCAGGATTACGGCCCAGACAGCAGCCGGAGCTGGGGGTGACGCCTTGACTGCTGTCATGACAGCGCTTAGCCTTAGCCCAGCACTCAAGGTCACTGGGTATGGTCCCGGCAAAAAAGGACACCCCCGCAAGCACACACACACACACAATACACACGCACGATTGCAACCTGTTGAGAGCCGAGAAAGCAGAGAAAGCTAAGCGCGAGAAAATCCTTCTGGCAGAGACACAGCAGCAGCAGCAGGAGCAGGAGTAGGGGCAGGGGCAGAAGGACCTGTGGCAGGAAAGAAGAATAGAAGGAAAAAGAAAGAAAAGTAGCACAGCCTTGGGGGGGAGTGTGTCAGCCCCCACCCTAATCGCCGGTCAGCGACGGGGCAGGACTCTAGGCAGGACTACAGGTGGTTATCCGACAGTGTGTGTCAGTCTGTGTGGGTGTGAGTGTGTGTGTGTGTGTGACGGAGTGTGTGAGTGTCAGCTGTTGGTGTAATTAGAGCTGCAGAGAAAATAACAAATAGGTCAAGACTATGGATATTAAATAGATTTTGTGCTGAAGATATTATTGGGGATAATATAAAATCTTAAATATATTTAATATCTGTAATATCTATAACTATATATAGATGTTATTATTAATATTATATTGTTATATATAAATATATATATTATTATTAATATTACATAGTTATAGATATTTCGGATATCAGATTATAGATATTATAATAAATTGATATTAAAGGTATTACAAATTATTATTAATATTTAAGAAATTGTATTTCATTTTTCATTTTTTAAAGAGGTTTGATTATAATTTCATTTAAACAATCTATAAAATATTTAATAATATTTAATGATAAATATATATAGGGTTGTATAATTTATATATTAAAATAATATAATTGAAATAATTTTTGACAATTTTAAAGATTAAACCTCTTATTTTTTTTTTAATAAATAAAAATTTTTTATATTCCATAATATAAAACTAGCATGTTTTTTTTTGGCTCTCAGATGTTCTCAAAAAGCTTCCAAATAGTCGCATAATAGGCATATTTATTAAAAGATATATATTATTGTGAAAAGTTAAACTTAAACAAAAAAGGAAACTAACTTTGGGAAGTTCATACACACTTGCAATTTTCAATGGAATTGTAAGATCGTAGTGGATAATAACTAAGCTTAAAATATTTGCATTTTCTTAATCGAAATTTATCAATATTTTTATATGACCATTTTTAGGATAAATCTAAGATTAAAAACCCCATAACTAAGTCAAAAATGCATTAATTTCAATTCGGAAAGCTTTTCTATATTAGTTTTTATAAGGGTAATAAATCTACATACTCAATTTAAAATTTAAAGAAATTTAAAATTTTATCAATTTTTTTCATTTTCAAAATGTCAAAATAGAGATAAAATGTTGACAAAATTTTCAAAAATTTTGTTTTCCTCCGGATATGGCTAGATCGATTCGGTTTTTAATGCTGATCAAGAATATATATGACATGTGGGGTCGGAAATGACTCCTTCACAGAGTTTCAAGCTTCTGACTACAATTACAATACCATTTTTTAGTCGGTATTTATTGATATATTTATATGACAATTTTTCGACAAATCAAAGATTAAAAATCGCATAATTTTGCCAAAAGAGCATTAATTTTAATTCGGAAAGCTTTCCTATGTTAGTTTTTATTAGGGTAATAAATCTACATACTCAATTTTAAATTTTAAGAAACTAAAATTTTTATCAATTTTTACAACTGTAACAATATCAAAATGGGGAAAAAACTTTGACAAAATTTTCAAAATTTTTTTTTTCTTCCGAACATGGCTAGATCGATTCGGCTTTTTATTCTGATTAAGAATATATATGACATGTGGGGTCGGAAATGACTCTTTCATGGTTTTTCAAGCTTCTGACTAAAATTATAATACCATTCCTTAAGTCGATAATCATGGATATTCTTATATGACAATTTTTCGACAAATCAAGGTTTAAAAAACGCATAACTTTGCCAAAAGAGCATTAATTTGAATTCGGAAAGCTTTTCTGCGTTAGTTTTTGTTAGGTTAATAAGTCTGCATACTTCATTTACAATTTTTAGAAATTTAAATTTTTATCAATTTTTTACATTTTCATAATCTTAAAAAATAGGATAAAACTTGGACAAAAATTTCAAAATTTTTGTTTTCCTCCGGACATGGCTAGATTGATTCGGTTTTTAATGCTGATCAAGAATATATATGACATGTGGGGTCGGAAATAAATCCTTCACTAAGTAAAATGCTTCTGATGAAAACTGAAATGTAGAAAAAACCATAATTAGGTAAGTTAAGAAATTTCAGTTTGGAAAGCTATTCAGCAGCTATTTTTTGTTTTTGGTTCATAAATTTCCATATCTCGAGTTTATAAATATAAATAAAAATGTTCATTAATTATTTTAACAATTTTTTGGTCCATTTCAAATTGTGAAACTTTAACCTAATATTTTATTTTCATTAAATAAGATTTCATTGGCGAATGCATAAACCTGAGTTGATTTTAAATTTGATCAATCCAAAGGAAACCAATTAATTTTTTCAAAATTTAGGGTCAAGCAAAAATTAGATGTGATATATATAGATATAGATATATTTTGACAATGCTTTGTGATAAAGAAATGATATAAAGTAGAGTTTAAATATTCAAAATCAAACATGTCAACAAGGAAGCCTTTATTATAATAATATATTTATTGATGATACTACAAAAAGTAATACAAATTTTTCCAATATTGTGATATTATATTATAATGTTATTTATAATATGTGCATTATATTACTATAACTTTTAAATACTTTAACACCTCTATTATTTGAATATTTCTCCCCGTGTGTGCTAGTCTAGTTGCTGGGCCTAGTCTTGTCCCTGGTCCTGGTCTTGGTCTTAACTTTGGTTCTTGGGTTACCTGCGTTCCTGGAACGATGTCTGCCGTCTGTCCATCAGTCAGTCGGTCCGTCGTCAGTCCGTCAGAGAGCCGGGGTCCAGCTCAAGGTCGCCTGGTGCCACCACCCACAACCCAATTTCTGGCCTGTTTGTGTGTTACCTTGAAACCGAAACGCTGCCTTGCTGCTTTTCTTTACTTGATTTTTCTTGTTCCTTTCCTTTCTTTATTTGGTTTTTCTTTTACTTTCCTCGTATTTTCTTTTTTTTTTTTTTTGGCAAAGAAAGAAATGTATCAGTTGCCGCACTTTGGCATGCTTTTTTCTAGCGCCGCACTCCTTGATGAGCACCGAATTTCCACCCGTTTTAACCCCCCACAGAAAAGGAAAAGCTGGGGGGGAAAAAAACGGAAAAATGAAAGAAAAACCTGAAAAACCTGACGGCGCTGTCGGCGTCGTCGTTGAGTTGAAGGAAAAACGAACGGAACGGCGGAACGAGAGTGAAAGTCGTCCTGGCCACATGGGGAAATGGGGAGGGGGATGAGGAGGGGGAAGGATGGAAGAGAACCGAAGCCTTACGCACTAACCACTACACCCGCACACCCGCACACACACACAGCGCCTACGCGGACGTCGACGCTGACTGCGACGTAGCGCCGATATACCAATACCAATACAGGACGAAGGATGAAGGATGAGGCTGAAGGATGTAGGATGCAGGATGAGAGGCTGCCTTCGCCTTTGCCTTTTTTTATTCACTTTTCCTCGGCTTGAGTATTTTTTTTCTTTCGCCACTGTTTATTTTGGTCGCAGGACCTGCTCCTGCTCCTGCTCCTTCTCCTGCTGGGAGTAATTTTTCTTATTTTCCTGCTCTCCTTCGTCTTTGGCAAACTTTTTCTTTTCTCAACTTTTTTCTCTATTTTTTCTTCTTTTTTTTTTTGGAGCACCTTCCCTTGCCCTCGCTGCTCTTGAGAAATAGTTGGACCAGGATCGGGGGGGGAGGAGTGGCTGGAGAAGGTGTATTTATTTTCTCTTTAGGTTTTTCCTTGATTTTCTTTGATTATTTATGCTTACAAAGCTGTTAGCGAAAAGCTTTTGCTTTTGAGTGGTGTGCGTCTTGGCTAGGCCTTCGCGATCAGTAGTCGAGATGAGAACCGAAGAGTGGAGAGTTCTTCTCTAGAAGAATGAAGGTTTCTTCTTGAGCAGGCTTCTCCGGAGAGTTATTTTTTACACTGAATAAATGGCACTTTGAAATTCACTATAAAATTGGGTAAAGTCTTATGTCAAATCTCTTTAAAATTCAGTTTCTTTAGAAACGATCACTAGTAAAGTCTCAAGTCATACTCTACATTAAGTAACCCTTTGAAATGCACTGGTTGCGAGACTCTCCATGATTGCTAGCGAAAGCTAAAACCAGTGGAGAGACCATTAAATGCTCGTCCGGCTTAATAACAGTTTAAAAAGCATTGGTTTTAGGTCTTGACTTGCCTTCCACGATTGAAAATCTATTTAAGAACATAAAATAAATAAATTTTAAAAGACTTCCCTCAAGAGCTGCAAGCCATGTAGACATTGGTAGACAGTCTAAAAAGCACGATCTCTAGTGGAGCCTCGAACCTTGAATTAAATAAAAAATATAAACAAATAGAATATTATAATATTATGAATGAAAGTGTGGCTTCTCCACCTCTTTCTCTTACTGTCTGCGTCACGAACTGAACTGAGCATTCCCCCGACTAGAATCTATTGCACGTGCTTGGATTGCATTTTTCAGCAAATTCCAAAACCCTGCCAGACTGAAGATCTATGTTTCTCTTTCTCTATATATATGTATCTTTCTATCTCTGTTTCTCTATGCTGCTTTCACGCTTATCTTTTGGCTTGTGGAGACGTGTTCGAATCTGAAGAATTCTTTGCAGACACAAGCGGCGACTTGCTCGAGAGCTTGTCCGACATGAATGACATGGCGATAGCTAAGCTAGGTGTCTCCATATATTCCCCGATTGATGATCACGTAGAGAATGGGTACAGTCCGGATCCAGTCCGGCTGATAGGAAACTCTGTGGAACTCACTGGCCAGGTGATTGGAGACAGGTATCAGTGGGATGGTGCAACTTATCAGCTATATAGAGCAGCAAAACCGGAAGTTACAATCAGTGGAGAGTAAAGAATCGAAGAAAAATCATGTCCGAATTGGGGAGCAATATATCTTTTCAAGTTTTTAATCAATATGTTTAAATTAATACAGGTTTCCAGCTATATTCGACTATGTTTAACATGTTGAGAACATGATGGTAATCATTACATATTACTGATTAGCAATTACACAATTAAAGTGCTCTAAAAATAAAGTATAAACATTAGTTTAAGAACATTAATTACATTCTTTGTTGCTTCACCAACGTGCTTGTGATAACTGTACATAGCTTAGTTCAATTACGTATAGGCCTCCGTTCTCCAATTCGTGCCCAAAAAGCAACATGAACGAACGTGTTAAATGGGGCTTCTCCAAAAAGTTCCGAACTTTCGGAATTTTCGCATATTTTTTGGTTTTGGATGCGTAACACCCACAGCGTAGCTACGTACGTGTAAGAATCGGAAGTTGTGTGTTTTGGACTTAAGATTTTGGAATGGTTACATGACCTTACAATTACCTTAATCATTGCAGGTATCGGTTCCGGCATCAGAAGAACCAAACCTCTAACCACCGATCACGTCGGTGTACCGGGAGTATGGAGAGGCAGAAGATTACTCATGCCGAAGAAGAGAAGATGCCGAAGAATTGAATGCATCTCCAAAGCGGAAGTTTAACACGTCTCTGCTCTCCGGGAGAGCAAAAAAAAAAACAACGATTTAGTCATGACGGCAGTGGCTATCTTCCGGTCTCCGGTCTCCGAGCTGTGCTTGGAAGCCACATGGTTCTCCAACAGAGACAGAGAGAGGTAGAGAGGGAGAGCTAGGGCTCGAAGCCCCAAGATTGCCGTACTTAAGCCACGGGCAACTGTAAATCGGCTTTAAAGTTATGCAACATTCGCGGCGGCAGCGAGAAGCAGCGCCAGCAGTGACCTATTAAAGACCCGCCGATCCGCTCCAAGTCATCACTGCCACCGGAGTGCTCCAACGCAGTTGCAGTTGCAAGGATTCCCTCCGTTCCAGCTCAAGGATTTTGCAACAAATGTGCCCAGGATATCCCCACCGCCGCTTAGACAAGTGAACAAAGAATCGTTAAGGCAAGGATAAAGGACTGCTCCCTGGTGTAGAGACTCAACCATGATGCACTGCCTCTGGTCGCAGCTGCTGCTGGGCCTCGTGGCCCTGGTCACCCTGGCCGCCAGTCGATCGGTGCGTCAAGTGGGCGGTGGCTATCCGCCGGTACTCCCCCCCGGCGGTGGTTACTACCCCCAGCCGCCGCCGCCCCACTATCCTGTGTATCCACCGCACTCGTATGGCTATGGTGGCTACCAGGCTCATCCGCCACATGGCTTCGGTCCCGCTGGAAATTACTATGGTGTGTATCAGAGCTTTCCCGGAGGCGGTGATCCAGTTCAGTTTGATTATGTAAGTGAATCTTCTTTTTATTTCTTATTATTATAAGTTTTATATGATTTTTTTGGGGGAGAAATACTTAAAGAATACTTAAATTACTTTACTTAATAATTATTTAAACATTTTTTGGCGGAAAACTAATTTTTATTTATATTTCGTTTCGAATTTCGGGTGGTGAAAAATTCTTAAATTAGGTTTTTATAAGGTTTACTTCGTTATTGTTTGTTTTTTAAGTGGGAAATATTGTTATTACATCAAAATCTCATTTATAATATTAAAACCTTGTGGAAAATGTGTCTTTTATTATAATTTGAATTCATTTTCATTGATTTACTGATAAAAAGGTGGATCAATTTATAGTAGAATATATTTTAATTACCATAAAGTTAGCTCTGGAAGAAGTTTTACCTTCCTATAACTTTATTGGTCTTTGTTTCGTCTTTTATATTGCCTTATAGCCTTCGTCTAGGGATATCGATTTATATATATGAGTTTTCCTGTAAAACTTGTTTCTAAAATTTGTCAAAATCTCTTTTAACTAAGAGTGGCGCATAATTTTAGTCCTCTGTGTTCTGCTTAAAAAGCATTATATGAGACAGAAAGTCTATATGTTTTATTATTCTTCTCTATAACCCTTGAAGAAATTAGTGATAGGTTCATGGCTTACATAAATTGTGTAGTTTTATAAATCATCAACAAAATCATATCAACGCACCTTCATCAAGCATTGAGCACCCAACCAGTTATTCAAATGTCTCAAAAAACCACCCTCTTTACCTCTATTTGTTGCTTTTACTTGTTGTGCCTCAGAATAATCGTTGTTCGCGGAACTACATTGGCATCAAGCCCCATCCCGACCAGCATCAGTACTATTATGTGTGCCAGTCCAACTGCGTGATTTTCAGCAAGTGCCGTAGCCACCAGGTGAGTGACCCGAGTGTTCCCAGTGCTCCAGGAGTCGCAGAAGTCATCTAACCTTGCATCCTTGCTCTTCTCAGAGCTTCGATCCGACCACCGGACGCTGTGTGCAGCAGCAGCGGGATCAGCAGAATCCACCCCAGGCGCTTCATTCCCGACCAAGGCCGTGCCAGAAGGAGGGTCGATTCCCCCATCCGAATGACTGCCGGACGTACTATCGCTGCGACAAGAACCAGACACAGCCCTGGCTGTTCGCTTGCCCCGAGGGCACCATTTTCTCGCCGCTGGTCCGCAAGTGTGTGCCCGGGGACCAGTGCCCCTCCACGGAGATATCTTCAAGCGGCAGCTACATTCCACAGAACTGTGAGCTCAAGTTTCCCGTGTGCACCGAGGAGGGCACCTTCCGCTCGCCGACGGACTGCGCCCTGTACTACACGTGCCGCCAGCAGCAGGAGAACGGCAACTATCTGCAGACGCGCTTCAAGTGCCCCGGCAGCAATAGCTTCGACACGGAACGGAAGATATGCCGGCCACGCAGTGAGGTCGATTGCTATGACTACCAGCCGTCGCTACCCTATTATCCCTACTACCCGCCCTATCCGGCTGCTCCGCTCTACGAGGAGGATGACTACGATACGGGAGCGGCGAACAAGGAGCATCAGGAGGTGTCCGCTCCAAAGTCTGGAAGGTTCCAGGAGAACATTGTCATACTGCCTCCGACGACGACCACAGAGAAGCCCCACTATCCTGGCTATCCTTCGTATTCCTATTATGGCAGCAAGGAGCCAGCCTCAGACAGTTTGCACGTTGAGGATGAGAGAGTTGTTAAGCCCTCGGTGAATGTTGTTATCCTGCCCAGCTCTACGCCTGCCACGACCAGCACTCAATATCAGTCGACCAAATACCAATACAAGCGGTTCACAGAGAACCCCCAGCCAAAGGATGCTGTACGGGAGTTGCATCTTTCCAATAAAATTGTTATTTTGCCAACTACGACGACGATAGCTAAGCCCGTGACACATTCATGTCCCACTTCACCACCCACAACAACTTCAACTCAGAAACCAACTACCCCTCCAAATACCAGCACGCTAACAACTAGCACGCCAAAAGTCACAACTACTCGAGAAACTAGTACGGTCACAACCAAAAAGACCACTGTTTCATCAACTACCAGAAAGCCAACAACAACTCCTCCGGTATCAACAACAACCACTCAGAGGGAAACAACAACAACTCCGAAATCAACAACAAGAGAGTCCAGCACTCCGAAACCAACCAAGACAACTGAGAAAATCTCAACAAGTTCGAGGACCACAGAGAAGGCAACAACAACAACCAAAGCACCTATAACAACCACTCAAAAAGTAGAAACAACGACTCCGAAAACAACGACAGTTACAACGACTCAAAAGCCAAGCACGACGACTCCTAAGACATCAACAGTAACCACAACCACTCCGAAGCCAACAACGACGACTCCTAAAACCTCTACAGTGACAACAACGACCCCGAAACCAACAACGACGACTCCTAAAACCTCTACAGTGACAACAACGACCCCGAAACCAACAACGACGACTCCTAAAACCTCTACAGTGACAACAACGACCCCGAAACCAACAACGACGACTCCTAAAACCTCTACAGTGACAACAACGACACCGAAACCAACAACGACCACTCCTAAACCTTCAACAACAACTTCAGGAACGTCTACAGCCAGTACAATAACTCCGAAACCAATAACGACGACTCCACCACCAAGTACGACCACAAAAAGGCCGACCACAGTTACAACCTCGACCCAAAAACCAACAACCACGACTCCTTGGCTAACCACGGAAATAACGAGAACAACGGAAACAACCACAGTACTAATTACCACAGAAAGGCCAACGACGACGACTCCAAAGACAGTGACAACTACTCCGAAACCAACAACAACGACTCCCGAAACATCTACAGTGACAACAACTACTCTAAAGCCAACAACGACGACTTCTACAGTGACAACAACTACTATAAAGCCAACAACGACGACTCCTACAGTGACAACAACTACTCCAAAGTCTACATCGACGACTCCTAAAACATCTACAGTAACAACAACTACTCTAAAGCCAACAACGACGACTTCTACAGTGACAACAACTACTATAAAGCCAACAACGACGACTCCTACAGTGACAACAACTACTCCAAAGTCTACATCGACGACTCCTAAAACATCTACAGTAACAACAACTACTCTAAAGCCAACAACGACGACTTCTACAGTCACCACAACTACTCCGAAGTCTACAACGACGACTCCTAAAACATCTACAGTAACAACAACTACTCTAAAGCCAACAACAACAACTCCTAAAACATCCACAGTAACAACAACCACTCTAAAGCCAACAACGACGACTCCTAAAACGTCTACAGTAACAACAACGACTCCAAAGCCAGTTACAACGACTCCTGAATCCTCTACCGTCACAACCACGACCCCGAAACCAACAACGACGACTTCTAAACCAACAACAGTGACGACAACGACCCCGAAACCAACAACGACGACTCCTAAACCTTCAACAACGACTTCTGGAACGTCTACAGTCAGTACAACATCTCCGAAACCAACAACGACGACTCCATCACCAAGTACGACTACAAAAAAACCGACCACAGTTACAACCTCGACCCAAAAACCAACAACCACGACTTCCACGAGAACAACGGAAACGACCACAGTGCTAATTACCACAGAAAGACCAACGACGACGACTCCGAAGACATCGACAGTGACCATAAGTACCCAAGGACCAACTACAACCGAGAAATTGACATCCGTGACGGCGACGAGCACAGTGACGACCTCGCCGGCCCCTGTCCACAACAGCACAGCAACGACGGATCTGACCACGCGACCCCACTGCCCCGACTCCACCTCAGGTAAGCCCCAGTCCCAAGCCCACTGCGATCGCCTCTCGACACAAGCAGCAGCAGGAAACACCTAATTCACACACCCACACACTCGACTTGCAGATACAAACACAAACCCAGCATGTACACCGACACAACACCTGCAGTCACTCCAAGCCCCAAAACAAGAGACTAGCCAACAGTCACCCAACCACACACACACCGACACAGCGGTAACTGGGAGCGGGACTCCGCTGGGGATGCGGGAGGAGTTGCATCAGCCCCTAAGGGCCAACAGCCTGCACTCCAGAGAAGAGTCCCTGGACTACATGGACGATGGTCCATCGTTTCCCGCCGAGTCCGCGGCGGAGGCGGGAAGGGCAACGACACCCAAGGTGCCGACCATGTCCACCCTGGCGGCGGCTCACATTCTAAGGAAACTGTTCCACGTGATCTCCACCACCACTCCGGCGAGTCGAGAGCGCGCTCCTACCCGGCGTCCGCCTGGTGTGACCATTGCCCAGATGGCCAGGCACAATCTGGCCACCTCCAAGCCCTTCATTGCCCATTCGCTGCGTCTCTCCATTCAGCAGCTGGCCTCCACGCAGAAGCGTTCTGTCCAGTCACAGGTCCCGCCCGTCACAACCAAGAAGGAGCCAGAGGACTCCGAGTATTATGATACCTCGGATCAGCAGTATGCCGATGATGAGGATAACCAAGTGTTGGAAAGGAGGGATGCATCGAAGGCCATGGCCGCCAGTAGCACCACGATGGCCGCAGTGCTGCCGGCAGTCCAGGACTCCACGACGACCACGGAACAGCAAGAAACCAGTTCCCGGGCGAGTCCCACCACAGTAAAGCCGCTGGAGACGACAACAATGAGTGATTCGGAGTACTCCGACTCGGACTATGCCAATGATGAGGCTGAGAACGAGATTCCGGGCGGAGTGAAGAGTCTGGAAGCGCGAAAGAGTCTCTTGCTGAGCCTGCTGAAGGAGAGGCTACAGCCACTGCCTCTGGCTCTGGCAGAAAGAAAGAGGGAAGGAAGTACTAGCTCAAGTACTAGTACAAGTTCAAGCTCTAGTTCAAGTACAAGCACTAGCACTAGCACTAGCACGAGTACAAGTACTAGCACGAGTACTATTTCCCCCATGACTTCGACTACGTTGCCAGACTCTACGCTTCCAGCTCAAAACAAGGGTCACCGTAGCTCGGAATACTACGATGATGATGATGACTATATGGAGGATGAGCCAGCCACCGGTTTGGCTAACCAAAACCAAGAGAGATTGGCCAAGAAGCCACCGACAGTCAATGCCAAGCGACACATAGTTCCTACACAGTCTCAGTTACAGCCACAGCCAGTTGCTGTTCCTGTTCCTGTTCCCCATGTAGCACAAGGATTGAGTGGAGAAAGTCCACAATTGCCCACTGCCAGCTTCCTGAGGCAATCCTCAGCAGAAGCGGATGGAGAGAAGAGCAGAAGCAATTCCCTGGCCGATGAAGCAAGCCGCAGACTTAGCTTCCTTGGGCGTATCCTAGGGCTAGCCAGCAGACCCACCACACAAACCACACAATCAACTAGAACACCTAGGACAGTTTCCACTGCAACATTTACAGCATCATCCACTGCATCATCCACGACAACAACAGTCACAGAATCATCGCTAGCATCCGTGACACAGGCAGAGCCAACGAGAGTGCCACGAAGTTTCATTGGAAATCTGCTGAAAAAAGCAGGAAAGGCTCATCCCTTGAAGGGAGCCGCAGGAACAGCAACTAAGTCGTTGCCGCTGCCGGCAGTTCGCCAGGAAGTGCTGTCCGTGAACAGCAGGCCTTGGCTGCTGGCGGCGCACAATCAGACCGTTCACCTAACACCCATCGCCGTCACCTCCACCTCAAACCCAGTGAGCCAAGTTAATAGTTCGAATATCCCCCATCCCACATTAGTAACCATGCCCGGGAACTACTCCACCGAGAAGGTGCCGCAGCTTATCGTCAAGGTGTATGAGCCCATCGACCTGAAGATTGTCTTTTGCCCCAAGTCCTGTGACAAGGACCATGACCACAAATATGGTGAGTACGGTGAAGTACGGTTCACTCCTCGTTGACTCCTCTGACGCAAACTGTTACTCCACAGACCCAGCTGATAGTCATAAGAATATAACCAGCTGCACTGGTGGCAACTGCCAGGACGAGGAGATTCACAAGCATGTGGACATCCAGTGGAAGCCACTGGAACTGGACGATATTGCCAGCTTCCGGAATGCAGTCTAGGGGAGCGCACGGGAAATGCCTTTAGTTTCCATTAACATTTAACCTAGAGCCTAGACAATGCCAACAATTATGCTTAAATAAATCGACAAATACTTTAAATCAACACGTTTTTTGTGTGTGTTTTCTTTGGGGATCAGCACACACAGGAGCCTTTGTCAAAAAGGAAAAGAAAATGGCAAAGGAAAAAGGAGCAGTCAGGCACGGACACACATACACAAAAAACCAGACAGCCTGCATGCCAAAAGGAAGGAAAAACGTCCTTCAGTGGGCAGTGGGTCGTGTCGCGGTCGTGGTTGTGTCCTGTGGCCTGCTGCCTGCCTGCCAGCCTGCCTGCATGTGTCCAGGAACTTCAGTTCCAGGTGCCACCTGTTGCTGGCAAACAAAAGAAAGAAGTCCCTAACACAACAGGACCAAGCCAAAGTTGGCAAATGCATGATGCAGCCTGCATACACATGGCGCCCGGTGAGGGACCATGGCAGGACGAGAGAGTTCCTCTCCTTCTCTCCTCTGTGTGTGTGTGCTCGCTTTGAGTGGGTTTTTTGTGCGGCAGCAAAAGAAAATGCACGAAATGGAGCAAGTGCAGCCAGGGTTTTGATTTTTCTCTTTCTGTTTCTGGATTTTTTTGTGGCTGTTGTTGTGTTTGACTTGCTTTTGTTGTCTGTTGTGTGGCACAGTTTTTCCCAGAGTTTGGCAGCAAATAGAGCAGAAAGCCAGGACACTGCCACTGCTCCTGCTCCTGCTCCTGCTCCTGTGTGTGTGTGGCTTCTGCTTGTAACCAACTAAGCCTTCACATCCTCCACTGGCTCAGCATTTCTGTGGCTGGCTTTGGGGCGATTTACAGTTATGCGTGCCACAAATCGGCATCAGGCCTGCTTAGAGGCAGCAGGCATCATCATCATCATCCTGAGGCACAAATCTCCAGTTGGCCATGAATTATTCAGCAGTTCAACAGTTGGCCTCCAAAGCCCCCTCTCCTCCCACCCGAACTATGTACAATTTGCAATTTTCATGTGTAGTCTGTATAGTCCTGGAAATTGACTTCCTTCGCGGCAAACACACACATGCTGCTCCTGCTCCTGCTCCTTGTGCAAATCCTTTTTATGCCCGCATTATATAGTTCGCACCAAGGCGGGGGCTGGAGAGACATCACATTTGGCGCACGATACGCGCGCGTCATTCAATTCCATTTCCATTTCCATTGCCATTGCCATTGGTATTTCCCTTTTGCACCCTTATAACCTCTCTCCGCGTCGTCCCCCCCTAACCCTAGGCGACGCTCTGGCATTTTCACATTTCCATTTGCAAGAAAAACGCGCAAGAGCTCCGCGATGCCATTCCGAGGGTCATATAACCAAGTTCAATTACCTGTTACAGCCGTTAGATGAATTTCTATGGCCAGTACATGTCCCGACTAGTTGAGTACAGTTGGCAGCAGCTACCAAGGAGGAGGAGGAGGAGTGGGAGGAGGGTGTGTCAGTGCGTGTGTTGTGTGGCTTTTTTGAATATTTGAAATGTTTTTGTTCGCGCCAAGCCAACAGCATCGACACGCAGATCCTTCGGAGAGGGGGAGCCAGAATGGCAGGATGTAGTATGTAGTATGGGGAGAATGGACAGGGACTGGGACTTGGTTCTGGCTCTTTGGGGGCGTTGTGGCAGGGGGTTTCTTCGAAAGAATAACGACACACTTTGGCACGCATTTGTGATAAACATAAATGAGCTTAGAAATGAACCCCGCAGGATAAGGCGGGCACAGTACACAACACACACGCCCCCACACACGCTGGCATAGTGCAAGGAGGATGGGCGTAGAGCCATCCGGAGAAAGCGGAGAAAGCGGAGCCTGTATTGACTCTGCTCTCGTACAGTAGACATCAAGTATCGCACACAGCATTATACAAATGATACGACATTAGATAAGCCTAAGTGCAAATTGGCTTACAAACCGGGATTTGTGTTACCACTCTCGCTCTCATTCCACTCTCACTTCGACTTTTGACGCCTTTTGTTGCTGCCACTGGTTGGGCTTAGTCGCAGGATTCACAGCCGCATCCGCATTCGCATTCGCATTCGCATCCTGGGCTCTTTTGCATGCCGCAGCTGGTGTTGGTGTTGGTTTAGCCTCATAACATCACATATGCATGAGCGGGAATGGGAAAAGGGAAGCTAAGCGGAAAAAGCAGCAGCAGAAGGAGGGACAAAAGCAGGAGCAGGAGTAGCAGTAACAGGAATTGGAACCACAGCAGGAGCAGGAGCAGGAGCACTATGGATAATAGTGACCTGACTTCGATTTCAGCTTAGGTTTATCACTCGCATTGCTTTTTAGCACCGCTTAGTGAACACAGAGGGGGGAGCAGAAGGTTACCCTAATGAGCATTCAATGGACATCACTGCAAGCCACACACACCCTTCGATAACTGGGTCGCCTTGCCTGGTGCTTCCTTTTTCGGCCCAGTCGCTGGAAAAAAGCGCCAAAGAATCGCCACGTGTGTGCATCCTGCCCGTGTGTGTGAGTGTGTGTGGAAAAAGGAAAAGCAACAGTCGAGAAAACAAAGCCAAACCGACTACTGGCAAAAGAGATTGCAGGAGGAGATGGGTGGGTGTGGGTACGGGTGTGGATGTGGATGTGAACCTGGATGTGAAGCTAAAAAAATTGCCAAAAAATTCGTCCTTGATTCGTTGCAGTTCCTTTTTGATGACGGCGTCGGCGGGCTCTGGCTCTGGCTCCGGGTTCGAGTGTCGTGAGTTTTCTAAAACGAAAGCAAAAAGATGCACACACACACACAGAGAGAGGGGTGGCAAGGACATGGGGCTTTTGAGCTCATCGTCATGAATGAAAACTGTGGGGGGAACAGCCAGGACCCAGTACTCGTCTTTTGCCAATCTCCATTGCATTCTTTTTGGGCAACTGCCGACGCACTCTGATTGCTTTTGGCTTTACAAGGACATCCTGATGCCCTCGCAACAAGGACACCCCCCATATACCCATTCCACTTTCTGTATATATGTGTGTGTGTGTTTTTATGTGCCACATTCATGGCGTGCTGCTACTTCTTTTTTTTTCTTATTTTTTTGGGGAATGCATCACAGTCGCAATCGGAGTCGGAGTCGTAGTCGTAGTCGCTCTTGTGGCTGCCGTTTGTTGAGGCAAAAAGGAAGGTAGAACCTCGTTTTAGCCAATTGTTTCGCTTTGATTTTCGCTCCGCTTACTCCGCTCCGGGGACCACTCGCCGCTCCAGTTAACTGGAGAAACATGGCCAGGTCTTTGTACCCGAATTTCGTGCCCCGGTGAATCCTCGTGGACTGGCGTGCTCCGGCCAGTGCACACAAAAAATGGCAACAAATTTGGCAACTCAACCATAAGAGGAGGCCAGAGGAGTGCAGAGAGGGTCCTTGAAGCGTGTCCAAGCTAACAAATCCAAGCCCGTATCTTGACCTCTCGGTGTGTTCTGCATCCCCCTTTAACATTGCACTCGCCTCAAATATATGCAATCGCATTAAGGTTGTCCTTATTATTTATTGACTTAATTGATTTTAAATATGCATAAAGCTGCGGTCCATCCAATATTTGTCTTTGGCTGCAAAGCGCAAAGGCGGCAGTGGCTTTCAATTAGCGTTCCCAAACACACGGCGGCATCATCAGCATGGCCAGGACGAGAATGGGAAGGAGCCGAGCCGAGGCACAGGGACATGTGCCAGGACCTCTCTCCACTCTCCTCTCTCGTTCGTTTTTAATTTGCTGTTTGCATTATCCGATTTTCATTTTTATTTCAACGTTTTTTCCAACTCCCACGCACTGCAAATATTTTCGTTTCTTTGATGCAATTCCGCTAGTTTCATCATCGGGCCTGGTGCCTGTGCCTTGGACCCTGCACCCTGGACCCATGCATCCTGGCACTTTGTTGATTAAACATTAATTGTGCCTCGAAAATGCACAATGCAAATCGATTTCGGGGGTAGTGAGTGTAGTGGAGTATAGGCCTGAGGAAGGAGCCTGCCAGGAGGTGCAGAAACCTCTCCCAGGACCAAGATAAAGTTTCCCCCGAAACTAGCCAGACATAGAGGAGGTAGTAGGTAGCATGTCCTGGCTTGCCTCGCTTATTTTTTACGCTAATTGCTTTGCCCGGATGACAATCCCCTTCCTCCCGAAGTCTGCCAGAGCTCGTTTTTAATGCAAACTTTTTGTATTTTATTGAAGCATTAAAACGCATTTTTAACAACCGTATAGCAATATTGACGATACTCTCAGACAGAGCGAAAGGCGAGAGGGAAAGCCTTGTCTAGCCTGGGTCCAAAAGCCAAGAGCCGAGGACACTGGCGAGGAGAACGCTTGATGGTCCATTAAAGACAAAGATTTTTGTGAAAAATTACTACATTCACTTTACGGGCCACCGAAGGAGGAGGGTGGACCCCGAAGGAGGTTCAAGCTTTCCAACTAGAAATGCCGCTGGCAAACAACAAAGTTGTAAAAATTGTTTCGTTTTTAAGTCAGCACAAAAAAAAGAAGGAGGAGGGAATGCTGCGCTTCGGGGGTGGGCAGAAGGTAGTTTGGGTTACAGGGAGGAACTAAGGTTCAGTAAGGGGAGATCTGGGGGGGGGTTCTTTGGTGAAGGTCTGAGCTGGGGGGAGGTTGGACCGCGGTAAACTACCGTAAGTTTAACAGCGGCGCATAAACTGCAGCAGCAGCAGCAGCAGCAGCCGAAGCCGAAGCCGCGCTCTCCGCCTTTGCCATTAGCAATAAAAAGGGGGAACGGGCAAAGGACGAGGCTGAAACTGAGGCAAAGGACTATATACCCTTCGAAGATTGAGTTATGTGCGTTTCGACTTTGTTTCTGTGGGGAAAAGGAGTTGGACCCAGAGAGGCAGAGAGGCAGAGCTACGCGCGCGCTGTTTCGGCAATATAATGGTAATAACCCAATCGTTACAATCGCGCTCAGAGCCTTGCTTCCCAACTCCCAACTCCCAACCCCCAACCCCCAACTCCCACTTCCGTTTCCGCTCGTTTTTAGTTGCCGTTAGAATGCACACTCGAGGGGCTAAAAGGGGGGTTATGCCGGCAGTTGCAGGTCATGAATTTGCCATTTTACAGCCGTCGTATTTTTTCCATCCTCCCATCCATTCATCCATTCCATCCATCTTCATCTTCCCCCCATTTTCCTTCTCTCCTCTCCTAAGCTCTTATCCGGGTGAGCTGATTTTTTGGGGGGAGGTGGGGAGGGGCAGCTGGGGGGTGGCTACCCTAGAAATAATAACGCTTAAACTTTTTAGTGTTGTCATTAAATTCCTCGTGTAAGTTGCCAAAGGGGGTTGAATGGGCCAAAGGACTCGGTGGCTCCTGCTCCTTCTTGGCCGCGTGTTTGGTTTGTTTTTGTGTGTATTTTGTTACTGTTTTTATTTAACATTTTAATGTCGCCTCAGCCTCGGCCTCCGTCTTTTGGAGCACACTAACGCCCCCGCAAGGCAGCCCAACCCAGAGCAAAGGCAGCACATCTGCAGGTCTATAAATTTCGATATTTACTTTTTATATTGCAAAAATTTTTCTGCTGACGGAATTACGGAAATTAAAAACGAAATGAGCCTTGAACCGGGAACCGGGAACTGGGAACTGGTGGAGCAGGGATGAGATGAGATGTCAGCGCTCATGCGCGCCCGCCTCTGCTTCTGGAGGTTAAGAGGTTCAGGGTTCAGTTTGAGGTTCCGCCTCCGTTCCTCAGCTTCCGCGTTTCACGTTCGCGTTCAGGCTCAGCCTCACCCCCTTGATGTCCGAGATGCCACTTTAGTCATAAAAGAAACATTATTCCGTGCACTTTTTAATATCCCGCACGGTTTTAACTTTCCTCCGCTGGCTGCTCCTGCCGCGCTCCCTCTTTATATTTAATCGTAAAGTTTAGAAACTTTGTAATGGCAGAAGAAGGCTTTCTTTCGGATACAAGATAGCAGATACAGCAGACTCCAAAGGCAATGAGTGTAAAGTGTACTAGGTTGAGAGATGAGATTCAATCGAAGTGGAGGCTAAGCATACAGCTAAATCCGTATCAATCAAAAGGTTTTGCTCTCATACGAAACAAGACTTGAAAAGTCAGATTCTCTCGTATAGAGCAAAACTATAAATAAGCTCTCTTAGAGAGAGAGAGAGTTAAAACTGAAACTCTCTCTCTCTCGTTCGCTCATGCTTGTGCATGGCAGGCAATGCGTAGAAGAGAGAGGAAGCGGAAGAGATACATACAGAGCAAAACCTGCCCTCACAGCTAAATCAAAGGAATTATACAACTTTTTTAATAGCCTTACCTCTCGCTCGGAAATCGTTTAAAAACTAATCTTAAAATATTTTAATTCTTTGAATTATAATGTTATAAGGAATATTTTGAACTTGGGCAAATTAAAGGTTTTAAAAATATCATAACTTTGCCAAAAAAGCATTAATTTCAATTCGGAAAGCTGTCCTATGCTAGTTTTTATAAGATTAATAAATCTGCATACTCAATTTTAAATTTTAAGCAATTAAAATTTTTTTCAATTTTTTCAATTTTAATAATGTCAAAATAGGCATAAAAATTTGACAAAATTTTCAAAAAAATTGTTTTCTTCCGGACATGTCTAGATCGATTTGTCTTTTTGTGCTGATCAAGAATATATATGACATGTGGGGTCGGAAATGACTCTTTCATGGTGTTTCATGCTTCTGAACAAAATTATAATACCATTTTTTGAGTTGATAATTATCGATATTTTTATATGGCAATTTTTCGACAAAACTAAGTTAAAAAAACTCACAACTTTGCCAAAAGAGCATTAATTTCGATTCGGAAAGCTTTCCTATGTTAGTTTTTATTAGGGCAATAAATCTACATACTCAATTTTACATTTTAAGAAATTAAAATTTTTATCAATTTTTTAAATTTTAATAATGCCAAAAATAGGCATAAAATGTTGGCAAAATTTTCCAAAAAATTGTTTTCCTTCTGACATGTCTAGATCGATTCGGCTTTTTATGCTGATCAAGAATATATATACTTTATAGGGTCGGAAATGACTCCTTCACAAAGTTTCAAGCTTCTGAATAAACGTATAATACCATTTTTTAGTACATTTTTCGATATTTTTATATGAGTATTTTTTCGACAAATCAAGATTTAAAAATCTCATAACTAAGCCAAAAAAGCATAAATTTTAATTCGGAAAGCTGTTCTATGCTAGTTTTTGTTAGGTTAATAAATCTACATAATCAATTTTAAATTTTAAGAATTTACAATTTTTATCATTTTTTTAAATTTTAATAATGTCAAAATATGGATAAAATGTTGAAAAAATTTTCAAAATTTTTTTTTTCTTCCGTGCATGGCTAAATCGATTCGGTTTTTAATGCTGATCAAGAAAATATATGATTTGTGGGGTCGGAAATGACTATTTCACGGTGTTTCAAGCTTCTAACTAAAATTATAATACCCTGCAAGGGTATAAAAACTGCTTGTATATTGCAGGCAAAGCATAAAGGAGTAGGCAAGAAAGAGAAAGAGAGGGGGAAAAGAGTGAGAGATAGAGGTGAAGAAAGAGAGAGTTAGAAAAATAGAGGAATAAAGATATAGATATAGATTGAGAGATGGTAAGATACAGAGACAGAGAGAGCGAGAGAGAAAGAGAGAGAATACTATTCTCTATTCTCTATCCTTGAAATGGCTCAAAGACAGCGAAAACTGCTCTCCTATTTAAGCCAAATATTGTAATTGGAAGAAGCTCTCTCTGAGAGAAGCTTTTATTCAACAGATCTCTCGCTTTCTATTGCTGGCACATTGCTGGCAAGGCTAGGACAGAGAGCCATTCTTTCAATACCGTTTTGAAACATTTTCGGAGAACGGGGTCCCTTCTTTCTCTTCCCAGCTGTGACTCCCATCGATCTCCTGACCATCCCCATCTCACCCCCCGGCTCAAACCCAATCCCATTCGCAGAACCCCTGATTAGAGGCCACTCTCCACACAAAACGTTTAATGGCTAATCAACAGGCAGTGGAGAGAGTCATCTAATTTTCGAAATTTATGCTTTTTCCCGCATAGTTGTAAACTGGGAAATGTGAATAATGATGGGCGGAATGGGGGACCGGGGGGTGGTTGAACGCTGAATGCTGCACTTTTTCCCAACTGCCGCCGACTGGGCTTTGATTTGATTTTTACGCCGCGCCCATAAATTGTTTAGATGAGTTTTTTAATCGAAATTGTTCGAAATGACTTAGGTGCGCATAAAATGTCTCTGTCTCCCGAGAGAGAGCACCAAGAGGGGATGGATGGATGGCTTGGTTTGGTTTGGTTTCCTTTTGGTGAATGGAAAGCGCTTTGCGAATAAATTGCCGGCCGATTTCGTTGCTCTTTTTTATAGGGCTTATAAAAAGAATATTTTTAATAGCGCATAAAAACTGTTTGTTAGTTGCAGGAGACGCGAATTCCTTAAGGGTGGGTATTGGTACTGCTTAGGCCTTAGCCTAGTAACCTCGGTCTCTGGCTCACACTTGACTGTTACTCGTCGTCAGGTGGATATATATATATTATAGCCATACTTCCCAGTTGCCATTGGCCGGATCGCTGGACGGGATCGTGATGCCCTTCACTTTTTACTGGCCAGCAAGGACTCGAGCCCAGGACGACTCGTGACTCGTAAATGTTTTGCCGAAAAACTTTGAACTTGATGGCCTTCGTTCTTCTCCTTTTTACGGCAATGCCGTGTGCTGGCATCAAGCATCTCTCATGTGGTCATGGGAGAGGCAGTGCCACCACCACCACCACTGGCACCACCGGCAGAGCCCAACATAAAAAGATACATTTGGCAGGCACCCAAACGACGCATAAAACGCGTTACTTTCATCCATGAGCGACGTTGATGGGCTCATAAATGCCGCGAATGTGCATGAAATGCGTATTTTTCTACTTTTTGATGATTTTGAAATTTTGTATGCGTTGAGTGCCGTTAACACAGGGAGAGAGAGAGAGTGTGGGTGTCCTGCCGTACTAACTCCCTCCCTCCTTCCCAGCCTCAGAAAGGAAAGCCAAACTTGAGCCGGAATTGTTTTTAACCCACTAAAGGCCCCCTGCTCTGTTGTAGCAGTTGCTGCTGCCATAAAAGTAATAAGAAATGTCTCATTTTTAGAGCTTCGAAAATATAAAAAAAGTTATCGGCCCGCAATTTCGTTAGCCATAAAAAGGGCTGCGGTTTAGTTTCGCCTCAGGCTCAGGCTCAGGATCAGCTTCTCCTGACTCTGTTTTTATAAGACTTTCGGAAAGGATACCCTCAAATTAAACCCCGTCCAAGGCTGCTGTAGATCTATGCATAGAGCTCCCTATAGGTTCTGGTTTTTTGGTAATTAAACCCTTTGATTCAGGTCCTGCCTCTCATTGAACGCTTTTTTGCGCTTTTGCCCATAAATGGTCATGGGGAAGGATCAGGAGCAGGAGCAGGGACATTCGGGAGGAGGCTTTGTCTGAGTGGGAGGAGCTGTCATAGTTGCGCATTTTAAATTAGCGTATCCTTGCACACACCCCTACACACACACACACACACACACACGGAGCCTCCTCATCTATCGCCATCTTTGTTCGTTTTCGGCGCTTCGCTCGCTGGCATTCATTAGATTGATTTTTATTTTATTGCCTCGCATTTTAGGGCGGAGTTTTTACATATTTTTTTTCTGCATGCGTCCGAGCGAGCGAGAGCCTCTATCCCTCTGTCCCTGTCGCCCTGTCCAGCTCGAACGCCCATTTGGCATTTTAAATATATTTTTTTTTCGCCTTTTTTTACACATTTTTTACGTTTTTTTACACTTTTTTCCAAGCTTTTTTGCGCCTTTTTCCCCTTGTTGTTGTCCTTTTTTTGTGTCATTTTTGTCGCCTTTTTTAAAACTTTTTTTTTGTTTAATTTTTTCCGTTTTTTTTTCTCTCCCACTAAATTGCCAAACTGCACTGACCGCCCCCTGCTCCTATGTAAAGTGCAGTTGCAGTTGCAGTTGCATCCTGCATCCTGCATCCTGCGTCCTTTTTTTCGCTGTCATCGTTTCGGTTTTCAGGTTTTTTGCCCTCTTCCCGCTCTTTTTTCTCTCTCTCCCTCACAGTTCTCTGCTTAATTTTATTTATTTATGGTTTTTATATATTTTTTATATATATATATATATATTTTTTTTATTTCAATTTTTGCCCTAGCCAGCCGCCGCCCCCCCTCTGGGTGCTCCACACACACGCACACTGCTCCTCCCACCTTTGCAGCAGCGGCAGCAATATCTTCCGTCTCATCCCACAGCGGACACCTCTCGCTCGCACCTCGTGCGGGCTGCAGTGCATCCGCGGAGGGAGGGGAGCTGGGGGAGGAGCAGGCCTAGCCGGGTGGGGGAGAGGAGGAGGGTGATCCAATAAACTGCATTGCCGGCACAGGAGCGGATCGGAGGGAACTACAGGATATGCAGGAACTACGAGCTCCATGTAAGTAGAGAAATGTTTTTATTTTATTTATAATCAGAAACCCTTTAAAAGAGTTTTGAAAAATATGAGAAACTATTATTATATATATATATAAAATATATTATTAAACAAGTTGGGGATTTCTTGAGCTTACATTATTTAAAGTATTTAAATGATAAATTAGGAGCAGGGGAAATAGTAATTGTATTTCTGAAATCTTACCTTTTTATTCGTATTTTTTGTCCGTCTTAATGGGAAGAAGTTATTCTATAACATATTTAAATTCTGCTAAAATTGATATAATATAATAATAATAATCTTTCTTAATGTATTATAAATCAATACCTTTTGGTATTAAACAATTAGTAAAAGTAAGGACCGACAAACCGAAATAGTCTTTTTATAAGCACATTTTTTATGAAATTCTACTATATTCCACGTTCTATTTAACAGTAAAACGTTAAATAGTAATACAAAATAATGATATATAGAGATACATAACGATATTTGATGTGAAAGATCATATAAAGCGATATATTAATGTTGCGATGTATGAACAATAAATCTATATTGTTATATAATCGGGAAAAGAGAATAATAATTTAAATAAGTTGTTACTTATTAATTGCATTTTCAATTTTATTAATATATAAATATTAAACTAGATCTCTATCAATGTTTAAAAATTTCAAAATATGAAAGTTTAGGATATTTTTGAAATTATTTATATTTGATTATAAATCCAATTATAATTATATGAATTGGATTTGACAAACTGTTTGATATTTTTAAAAAATATAGATATTTTAGGATTAAATATCGAGGTATCCAAGTGTACGATATTTTTGTAACAATGGATATTTGTTTATTATGTGCGACATATTTCTATATTTATAATGGGATTTATTAAAATGTAAGAAATATTTTAAATCAATTTTTCGATATTTCAAACTTTGATTTATCAAATCTTACAATAGTTTTGGTATTAATTTAAGTGCGATGTTTTAATAGATATATTTTTTATGACACATGGAACAAAAACTTTCTCATACCCAAAAAAAAAAAATTTTAAATCCATTTTCTGAGGGAAAATACGGGTGTTGCGCTCCTGGGAAATGCATTTTCTGGCAAAATAACTAAAACAACATCCTTCGGCTGCGCTGCAGCGTCGCAGCAACAACTGCAACGGCAGGAACTGCTGCAACGGCAAAGTTGCAGTTGCAAACACACACACACACACACACACACACACGCTCTCCCTCTCGCTCGCTCGGCCATCGGCCGGCCTGCTCTCGCCCAGGGCTTAGGATGTGTGCGTTTTGGGCCTATGCTTTCTTTTTTTTTTTGTCTGCTCTCCTGGTTTTTTTTTTTGCACTTTTTTCGGCCAATTTTTATATATTTCTAGGATCTCGCTCGTTTTTTGTGTTGTTTTGGGTTTTTTTATTTTTATTTCAGGGCCAAGCTCGGCGGTCCGAAAGCCGATAGCCGAGCGCTGCCGAGAGCCGGAGAATGCATCGGCGTGCGAGCCCCTCCCACCAGGAAAAGGGGGTGGCATGTGGCAAGGTGACAGGAGGCAGGAGGCCACAGGAAGGGGAGAAAGGATACTGCACACTGCAGTGGCCAGTGCAGCGCCAGAGAGCCTGCTGTCATTTCACTCGCACCCAGGCCGCCTCCGATTGGGAATATGTTGTTTGATTTTTTTCCACCACCCACTCTCTCCGCAGCTCCTATTTTTTCCTATTTTTTTTTTGTATTTTTTATTTGTTGTGCGTTGGTTTTTTGTGTGCGTTTTTTTTTTTTTAGTCTTTTGTGCTTTTTGGGCGGCTTTTTGTTGGGCCTTTCGCGCCTTTTATGCCTTCCTGTTGCACGCAACTTGCAGCGCTGCATTTTTATTGGCTGCCAGTTGGTGTGTGTTTTGTGCGAGTGTGTGTGTGTGTGCGAGTGTGTGTGCCATAAGCCATAAGTAGGTGCTATGCATGTACTCTTTTTTAATGCCTTTTTTTTGTAACTTTTTTTTTTGCATGTTTTTAAGGCTTTTTGTACTTCTTTTTGTACTTATTTTGTGCATATTTTTTTGTATTTTTTTGTACTTTTTGTACTCTTTATTTTTGTATTTTTTGCCTGCGTATGTATTTTAGCTATCGACATGGGAATTATTTTTATTTTATTTTTTTGGGTTGATTTTTCACATTTTCCTCGCTGCCGCTGCGGCGCTTAATGCAAATAAAATGTTTGCATTGACTTGCATTATTCGAATGCCTCCTTTTTGCTCCTTTTCCTGGTACAGTGATAACGCATCCTGCATACCCCCAGCAAAGCCCGCTGGTTTTTTATTTTGCCGTCATTAAAAACTGCCCACGCTCCTGCCCACGGCTGCAGGGCCTGATCCTGGTCGAGGTCCTCGTTGAGGCTATGGGTACGAGTAAGGAGGTCCTTGCTGGTGGTCCTGCTGCCTCTGCTCCTGATGGGGCGCCTGTTTGTTGTGGGTCGAATGTGGGTCGACGCCTTTTTTGTTGCCTGTCTTTTTGTTGGCCAGCTTGCGTCGCATAATCGCCGGCTTCACACGCAGTGGAGAGACTATGGTTCCCCCCCTTGCAGGACCAGGACCTCCTCCCAGGACCAATCCCAGAATCGACGTTTTTTCGGCATTTTGCATGCAGCTTTCCGCTTTCCACTTTTATTTTTTGAACTTTTTCACATTTACGTTGTTATGGTGGTATTTTTTTTTACGGGCAAAGCATCATCTCCCTCTCTCGGTGCTGTCCTGTCCTATCCTGTTCGGTCCTGTCCTGTCCTGTCCTGTCTGACTCTTTCCATTACTCCCTGGGCTGCATTTTTCACATAAATTTCGCATCCTTTACAAAATTACCAATATTTTGATAGCCAGACCCAGGGCTTAAGCTGTCGATTAACGTTGTGTAGGCCTGCTTTTTAGACCACTCTCCACAGCCAACTCTCCACAGTTTACTGTCCCTGTACCTGGACGGAGACTGCATCCTGTTTTATATATATATTTTTTATTTTTATTTTTTTTTTGCCAAGCTTCGTTTTGTTTGCGTTTTGTGCTTTGCTTTTCAAACATTTGCATTTTGCCACTTGACGCTTTTGTGTGTAATTGATTTCCAACGCTTTGATTGTCAAGTGGCAGCTTCTCGGCCGGCCTCCGCGTTCCTGCAACAAGGACGACACAACAAAAGGGCACGGCCCCTCCAGGTGCCTTTTGCCAACTATTGTTGTTTTGTTCCTACTGTTTTCCTTTGTTTTGCTCCTAACAGCGGTGGCAGTGTGGCAGGAATTGGGGGCAGCACTGCACTGTGTGCAGCCAAGTCCCATCTATTGCGGCGCCCCCTTTGGCAAAGTGCAAAATGCAAACACAAATTAATTTCCACCATTTAGTTGCACTGCCGCTCAAGTGGCAAGAAAGGGCGGGGTGTCCTTGACCAGGACGAGCTGGGCAGCTCTGGGCAGCAAGGGAGCAACCTCTGACCTTAGCTGCCGCCACTCGAGAGCCTCGGAACCTGAGCCTCAATTGGAGCCATCGATTGCGGCAATAAATCGATCCCGGGGAGAGGCAAGCAGCAGGCAGCAGGCAGCAGGCCAATTGTGGCGCTTTTCTGCCTGAAATTATTTATTTGATTTATTGAGACAGCAGAAATCAAGCGGGGGAAATGTATAGAAAATAAAGGAAAGTCGAGAATAATTTGGTATTTATACAACTATATAATGCACACATTATTCATTATTTATTTCTTATATAATTCTAATATAATAATAGATAATATAATAATACTATATAATGTATATGTATTATTCAAAGGTATATTTATCGATTTCTTTATATGAGTATTTTTTCGACAAATCAAGATTTAAAAATCTCATAACTAAGCCAAAAAAGCATTAATTTTGATTCGGAAAGCTTTTCTATGCTAGTTTTTATTAGGTTAATAAATCTGCATACTCAGTTTAAAACGTAAAAAAATTCCATTTTTGGCCATTTTTTGCAAATTTTAATGATGTAACCCCTTTCCTTTTTTTCAAAAAATGGACATTTTTTGAAAATTTTATTTTTTGGCCGGAGATGCCTAGATCGATTCTACTGTTGATGCTGATCAAGAATATATATACTTTATAGGGTCGGAAATGACTCCTTCACAAAGTTTCAAGCTTCTGAAAAAACGTATAATACCGTTTTTTAGTACATTTTTCAATATTTTTATATGAGTATTTTTTCGACAAATCAAAATTTAAAAAACGCATAACTTGGCCAAAAGAGCATTAATTTTAATTCGGAAAGCTTTCCTTTAATAGGTTTTACTAGGGTGATAAATCTACATACTCAAGTTTAAATTTTAAGAAATTAAAATTTTTATCAATTTTTAAAATTTTAATAATGTCAAAATAGGGATAAAATTTTGACAAAATTTTCCAAATTTTTGCTTTCTTCCGGACATGGCTAGTTCGACTCGGCTGTTCACGCTGATCAAGAATATATATAATTTATGGGGTCGGAAATGATTCCTTCACAGCATTATAAGCTATTGACGGGAATTATAATATCCTGAAAAGGGTATAAAAATATCGGTAAATATATACAACATATAAAAATAAATATTTGTGAAATACTAAATAGTTTGCAGCAAACCGAGAAATTTTATTTAAAACTTAAATATTTCATAATTTTGTGAAAGTTTCTAGTTGTTCAGAGTAAACAATAGTTGCAGTAGTTACAGCAATACTTAATCTCGAGGAGATCCTTCTAGCGTCAGTTGCTTAGGAAACGACTATCGAGAAGAGTTTTAATTTCGAAGAGATTTAGAAATCTTTAGAAATCTACTGGCAAATGAATGCTATCCTTAAAATATAAGTCTAAAATGAGAACTACACGGGGAATGAGTATGAGACCAAGACCGAGAACGAAACGTAGACCAAACTCAAGACCAAGGACAAGCACTAGTTTCGGTTCAGTATTAATATTACTAATTTAGCAACTATATTGTTACTAGTATCTATGTTCCCCCACAACTGCAGAAGTGAGTTCCAAAACTGAAGGGAAAAGTCGTGCTATTTCTTAGACTAAGCCAGGAAGGAGCATCAGAAAGGTCCAGGCATTCCGGGATCTGGTGAACTGGTATCTGCAGAAGGATCATTTGGAACCTCAATCCCAGATGCTGAACATACTGTATAGGGTTCCATTTAATATTCCCAAAATTTCCAATGAATATGATTTCATTTAAAACTATTTCACAAGTCTTCACATCCGATTATGAACTCATTTCTCGCTGGCCAACGTCAGTGAGTTTGATTTTAAATATTTGCTAATTCGATAATGTTGCAAACTTTTGATTAAGATTATATATTTTATATAATTTTTTATATATATTTTAATATATTTATAATTAGTCAGATTTCCAACGGGGTTTGAGGGATATATTTCAAACTTTTCCGAAATATTTTATTGTTTATTGATTAGCCTTTGAATGGAAAATTGTAGAGTATCTTTCCCTTAAAAAGGCATTTAAAGATATATTCCGATGCTTACTATATACTGTATAATATATATCTGTATTATCTGTATCTGTCTGTATACATTTTATTCTATTTTAATTCTTAAAACTAAATCAAAATCGAATATGCAGAAGCTTCTCCTGCACTGGACATCGATCCCTCCGCAGGGTTCTGAGGCATGTGGAGCATATATATATATATATAAATAAATATACAAATTCCCTGAGCCTTGGCATAAAATAAATAAATATTTCTTCGTCCTTCGTTAAGCGACAAGCAAAGGCATGCAAAAAAAAACGAGAAAAATATTAAAAATCTTCGCACGCATTTTGGTCGCGCATTAAAATCAAAGTAAAATGGCATCAATATAAATACTCGTAAATTTGCAATTTCGAGGCAAGTCCCCAGTCCTGTCGCGTTGCTCCGTCTGCCGGATCCTGCTGCTCCTGCCCCAGCTCCTGCTCCTGCTCCTGCTCCTGCTGCTGCTGCTGCTGCTGCTCCTGCTGCTCCTTCTCCTGGCTACATGGGCCTCTGTCAACATACGCGAAGCCTGAACGGGATGTGAGTGGTGGCAGGAGCAGGAGCAGCAGGGTCTGCGTCGCAGCGCATCGTAAAAAGCCTGTCCTCGTCCTCGCCTCGTCCTTGTCCATGGCTCATTCGCGTGTTTAGCCTGCGAAGCGCATATGTTTAGAGAAATTAGTTTTTCATAACGCACAAGTTGTTATTGCCACCCACGCACCCACGCACACACGCACACGCACACCCTCTTGCACACACACACACTGCCTTTTAACGGGATTTTTTATTGCAAATTCTATTCAAATATCCATTCAGTTTTATGGGCCTACCCTGACAGTGCTTCCTTTGAAGAACCCCGCCCCCAGAAAAAAAGGAAAATTCGCATATGAGGAAAAACCCAAGGGGCTGCTCCTTGCTACCTTGTTGTTACCGTTTTTATTTTTATTTCATTCTTCTCTCTCCCTTGCTCTCTCTCTCTCTTTGCTTTTTTTAAACAAACACAATTTTTAATATGCCTGCAATTTTTATGAGTGTTTAGAGGAATTTTATTGCACAAGATTTCCCTGGCCCCCCGGCCTAGGCGCTGGAGGGGGGGTAGGGGAACCAAGGCGGGAATGTGGTCCCACGTCGCGTATGCGCGATAAGCGCCCACACTGCCTACTACTACGCCTCGTCCTTGGCGAATCGCATTTGTGTTTGTGGCCCGAAATGTCCTCGAGTACCATAAAAATAAAGAATGAAAATAATATTAAATATTATAATGTTAGAGAGAGAGATAGAGTGAGAGGGAGAGAAAGAGCGAGTGGGTGCCATAATGCCTCCTTGGACCCACAGCTGGCAACTAGTCTTGGCCTTAGTCTTCAGACAAATGATCCCTATCCCTTCGGCATTAATCCTGAGACAAGAGGCACGTTAAAAATGCTTAATTTTTCCTGCCACATCTTTGCTCCTGCCACAGCTTCTGTTCCTGCTTCTTGAGTCCTTGGATTCCGCTCTGCGCAAATTTCAATGCTCACGTTCCGACACATGTGAACCCCTCCTGGCCAAGGACTTCTAAGCCAGCTCCCCTTTCAGAGGCCTAAACGGGTCTCCTACTAGCCTATCCCCATATCTTTAGGTGGCTTCTTTGATTTGTATTTTTAAAAGTATCCCAAGCCCTTGAAAATCCCTATAAAAAGAGTTAAGGCAACTGACTTTAAACAAAGATTTTCTTCTATTAGACCAAAGGAAGAGGTGAGGCTACAGGTGAAAGTAGAGCTCTCTCTTGGTCCTTCATAGCTGGTTGGAGAGCTATATCCTTGCAGCTATCCACTGTCATTTTAAGGATAACCTCAATGAAAGTTCAATCCAATCGAATTCTAATTAATTTGATTTAAAGCCTTTCTACCTTAAGTTTAGGGTCTGTAAAGGACAATATCTGGTCAAAAATCAAATATATTTGTAAATGTAAAACCTATTTTCTAATAATTGTTTGTTAAGCCAGGATATACTTTCCTTCTCGAACTTAACCCTTGTCGCTTTCTTTGCTTAATTTCCCATTTCCCAATAAATACAAAGAACAAAATAAAAATAAGGGTTTATTTGAACCTCATTATAAGTTTAAATTAGAGAAAAATGTTTTTTATAGTGTTATTATATAATTAACAAGAATGAAACTTCCAGTTTGCGATGGAATCATGGATTAACATCGATCATAACTAAGCCAAAAGCATATTAAGTTTTAAAGTTAAAAAATCTTAATTTTTGGTCAAATTTTTAACAATTTTAACGATGTAACCCCTTATAAAATTTTGAAAAAGTTGATTAAATTTTTGTTTCTTTCCAACATGCGTAAAAAGATTCCCCTGTTGATGCTAATCAAGAATATATACGGTTTATGAGGTCGGAAATGACTCTTTCATAGAGTTTCAAGCTTCTGACTAAAATTGAAATACTATTTTTTGATTCCATATTTATCTATATTTTGATGACAATTTTTCTACAAATCAAATATTAAAAAACTCTTAACTTAGCCAAAAATGGATTAATCTTAATTCGGAAAGCATTCCTATGTTAGTTTTTATTAGGTTAAAAAATCTGCATACTAAATTTTTGCCAAGCTTCAAGTTAAGTACAAGCTTCTGAATGAAATTATAATAGGGATTATAATAGGGACTCATTTCATCAATATTTTTATTTAAGCACCAAAATAGGCATTTATTATATTATCTGTAATATTTCAAATCAAATTTAAATCCTTCTTCGTCGTATTTATTGTTTATTATTAAAGCTAAATATATAGTATATCATTATTATTATTTAAATATCACAAGGAATGAGTTTGTTTATGATTAGATGATTAGGTAACTAAATAGGGAAGCTTATAAATAACTTAATTAATAAATAACAAAGTTCATGAACTTCCAAAGAAGTGAATTAATAAAGAACTAAATTAATAAGTGAGCGAATTCATAAATAAGTAAATTAACGAACAAACCCCACAAACTGTATCAATATACTAGATCCTTTAAAATCAGAAAATGATGATGATGATGAAGATGGAGGAGTAGCCAATTCCAATTCCAATTCCCCAGGAAGCACACAAAGGCTCACAATGAACCAGGACATAGCTCCAGTTCCCTCAGGATCCCAACTCTCATTTCCCCTTATCGCCAGACACAAATCTTGGCACAAAAAGAGAGCTCTTGGAACTGGCCTAAAGCATGGCTCCCAGTTGGCCCATGTCCCTTGACCAGTTTCCCTCGCCCGGTGTCCTTCGTTCAGTGTCCTTCGTCCTGCGTCCAGATCGGAGCTGCAGTTTCGTAGCAGCCCCGTTTATGGATAATCGTAAAAGGCTAGGGCCTTATGGAAAATAGGCAACAAATATATTTATTATTTTCATGCAATTTCATTTTTTCGGGGCAGAGAGCAACAATATTATTACCAGAAGTCGCCACATATCGAGGGAGATGGAGAAAGCGGAAGCGGTTCTGGTTCCACGTATGGATGGGTAATGACTTTTTTATGACCATGTTGGAACAAGAGTCGAGCCCGAGTCGAGGCAAATACTTTTATGACATGTTATTAAAATTTTGGCATCGACAGGACGCGGCGAGTCCAGGTACGATGTGAGCGGCGGCTTATTAGAAAAAAATTACTTGTCCTTGTACGGGGTACCCAGTAGTAGCTGTATCTGCTGCCCTGTATCTGTGTATCTATATCTCTGCATCTGTATCTTTGTGTACCCTATGCGATGGCCTGCATTTTTATGTATTGCCAAAAATGATGTTCTATAACATTTTTATTATGAATAACGGTTGTAAAATTGCGCCACGAAACAAAGGAAGCCTGCCTGCCAGCCAGCAACAGTCGCAAGTCAAGGCTCAGGGTGGCTTAGGTGGGTGGGGGGCAGGAGGAGCATCTCCTCCTCGACCACACAACACATAAAAACACACGAAATGCAAATTGTAAATTACAAATTTGCAATAAAAATTTTTAATAGAATGAAACATTTTGCCTTTATGAGTTTGTCTTTCCGTGGGGCTGGGAATTTATCTGCTTTTATGATAACGTTATGTGTGTGGCAAGCTCCTCCTGCTCCTGGCTCCCTGCTCCCTGCTCCTTGCTCCCTGCTCCCTGCTCCTTGTTCCTCCCCCCCGCCCTGAAGCATCATCATTTTCTCGTATTGTTCTTGTTTGTCGTAACAGTTTTGCATTAACATTAACGTAATTCTCTCTGGCATTATCATAAATACATTTTACGCATATTGCTGCCAGTGAGTCCAAGGAGTCAAAGGAGCCGCAGGAGCCAGGACATTCCACACTCCACACTCTCCTCCCCCTCTGTCAGGACTATCTGCAGCATCTGCTTTTCGTTTAGTGCTAATTTCGTGGTCTTTATCGATGGGCATGCATGGCATACTCATGAATTTAGGACGCCAAGGACATGCGACGAGAGCTTCGGGCCTGGTGGTAGGGTCCTGCATTGCATTAGTTGGCAGCACTTGCCACTCGGCGGCCAATCAACGCTGGCAGCGAGACTTAGAAGCCTTTCAAATCGTTGTTGCATCCGCACACAAGCACACACTCGTCCTCGTCCTCGTCCTCGTCGTTGGCACTCGCTGGCTGCTCGGGCCGCGTTCGGGACCTATTCGGGGTCCTCGGCTCCCCTGCGCTTTGCTTTTTAGCCTCTCTAATCAGCAAGGGGGCGGGGGGTCCTTCGGTTAGCAAATCGTCCTTGCTGTCGTTGCTCGCACTCGCTCGCTCTCTCGGCCCGGCCCTGCCTGTGGGTCTGCTCTATTCCGCCTGGCATAGTTGTGCCCAGCTAGCCATGTGTGTGTGTGTGTGTGTGCTGGTCGTGCTCTTCCATCAGCCACATCCTGACAGAGTGCCCCTGCCACAAAGCTCGCCTCTCGTGCTCTCGGCTCCGCACTCGGCGTCGTGTGCGTCGGCTCCGACCGCAGGCAGAAGGGGCGGGCAGGCGGGCAGGCGGGCGAGAGTCCTGTCCTAGATTTGTTTAAATTATTTTGCGATAGTGTGATTGGCCTGTGCGCCCAGGCCAATGGGAGCCTTGCACATGCTTAGAGCTCGCGCTGTCTGCGAGGAGGTGCTCGCTCCTAGCTCTGACCTAAATGCGTGTCGTCCTCGTCCTCGTCCTCGCCGTCGTCGTCGTCGTAGCCATCGCTCTCGTTGCCGAATAGTGCAGGTCCTGTGTGGCCTGCCCCCCGCCCCACTCTACCCGGACTAGTGTGTGTGCTCGTGTGGTTGGCCCGACAGCCACGAGAGTGTGTTTAGTTTGCGTGATAGGCCCGTCCTGACGAAGGACATGGATTTGCATATGAGCTTTTTTGGGGGAGTTAGTTTAGAAGCCGAGCTGCGGACGAGCCTCGGAGCCAATGGTCGATGTCCTCGACAAAGGGTTGCTTGTACTATTACCTAATTCCCTGCCAGGGATCCTAGGACCCAAGGTCCTGCCAACACAACAGTGTGGAGCGTCAGGCATTTAAATTAATTTCAAAATAATCATGAGCAGGCAACAAGGCGGTCGAGGAGGGCTTAATTCCCTATTGCCAGGACCAAGACCAAGACAAAGGCAAGGGCAAAGGCATTGGTGGAATGCCGGGAAGGATACCCCGGTGCCTGTGTGTGCCAAGGATTTTCAGGGTTAAATTAGCTGACTGCGAGCGTGCGGTTAATTTTTTTACAGAGGGAGAAGGACCAGGAGATGGAGATGGAGAGATGGGGAGCTGGAGCTGGAGAGGAAGAGGTAAAAGCTGGAGGATGGAAAACCGGGGCATGTAGCTGTTGCTGGAGGATGAAGTCGCCTTGATGGGCTCCTTTGTCTGGGAAGGAGAGAGGGAAGCTGGCTGGCTGGCTGATGATGGGCACGAACGATCTTGGCTGACATCTGAGACGGAGACGTTGCTGGGGGAAGCCCCGGCAAGTGGCACATGTAATGAAATATGCTTAAGAAGTGCGGCCTCCTTCTGCTCCTCCTCCTCCTGCTCCTCCTGCTGCGTTGCTTAACTTTTTTGGCGCTCCAGCACATGGAGTGGGTTGTTGCCTACGCAGCCTGGAGTTCCAAGGATCAAGGAGACGGAGGACGACGGGGCTGGGGCACAACAAGCATATGAAAAGTTTGTTAAGAATTCTTTTTGTGTGTGCGGTGCGCGCTAACCCCATAAAAAACGACACACACACACACCACCCCCACCCCTCATACACACTCACGCATTTCTACTAATGTCGCAGCAACATTTGCGGTTTTAATTCCCTCCGAATCTCACATCTGTGTACAAAAGAAACCCCTTTACATAGAAAGAAATACATATTAATAATATGTATTTATCATGATTTTAATGTTTTTTTATACTGTGTTTTATGGAATATAAAAGCTATATCTGTGTAATTTAAATACAACATTTTAATAGGTCAAATGTGGCTCAAGTTTTCTTTAATAATCTCATCATACAAATCTTAAAAGGAATTTTCTTAGGTTTACTTGGGCTTTAAATAATATATCAACATATTGATACTGCATCAATATTGATACTGTATAGTATAAACTATATATTAAAGACCAAATTCAAGATATTACCTTATTTAAAATTAGATTTATTAAAAACTTTAAGATATTTACATACATTGTTCAAAATTATTAATATCTTACAAGCAAATGTTACATTTAGAATTTGATTTATACAAATTTACAATAATTTTTCCAAATTATCTATATCTTGAGCATCAATGCGATATAGTTTCTATACTTTGAAATTAAATACAACAAAGTTTCCTTTATTATGTCCTTACAGGGTATTATAACGATAGTCTAAAGCTTGTAAGTTGTGAAGTAGTCATTTCCGACCCCATAAATCATGTATATTCTTGATCAGCATCAACAGCCGAGTCGATCTAGCTATGTCCGACAAAAATTTAATTTTTTCAAAATTTTCAAAATTTGATAAGGGGTTACATCGTTAAAATTGCAAAAAAAAAAATTGATAAAAATTTCAATTTTTGTAAATTTTAAATTAGGTATACAAATTTGTTAACCTAACAAAAACTAACATAGGAAAGCTTACCGAATTCGAATTAATCCATTTTTGGCTTAGTTATGAAGTTTTTAAATTTTAATTTTTCCGCAAAATAGTCGTATAAAAATATTGATCAATATCGTTTCAAATGCGAATATTTAATGCTTACTTATAATAATATTAAATATAATTTCCGATTCGAATCTACAATTTCAATTCAAAGTTAAAGGGTTTATAAACTCCGGCATTCTTTCTTGTTTTCTGATAAAATCGATATTTAAAAATTGAATATATCACAGTTTACCATGTTTTTAATATGATATTGAACATAATATATATATATTTTATGTTTACATCATATCGGTAGTTTTCTTTCAATGTATGTATGTACATTCCCACCTTGAAGTCACAGATTATATGAGATAGAACCTAGTTGAAAGTGGGTTTAGGATTGGTTTTAAGGGGATAAAAAACAAATGGTTTTTTAATCTGCTTTTTAGTCTATATTTACTATAGATTTAATGCAAATGAATTGGACTTTCTGATAATTTATATATATAAATCTAAATATATATATATTTATTTATTTAAAAGATCTTCCTAACTATAAAAGAATACGCTAGTCCCACAGGACAAGTTAATTTATAGTTAATATTTTTTTGATATATCTAAAATGTAAAGCTTCAATAGCTCCTTCTTTTCTCTCCATGTAATTGGGATACGCTCAAAGAGTTAAGAAAAGATGGAAAGAATTGTAAGAAAGTTTGGCTCATTAAAGTCAAAGCCCGGGAATCGCCAGAGACGAGGCCTGATGGCTGATGGATGATGTCCTGATGGCTGAAGCTGCTCATCTTTGCGGGAGATCTGGCAAGCAGGATCCCGAAGCCAGAATCCTGTCTCCGTCCTGGTCTCTCCGTCTTTGAGGAGTGAATAAAAAATTGCTTAAAAAAACAATTGCGCGGTTTCGGTTCGTTGGACTAAGCCTGGGCAAGGGGTACGTACAGGGGCTAAAGTGGGCTTGGAGGATGTTGTCAGGACACTGGGAGTGGTGTGTGTGTGTGTGGTTACGCGTGTGCTTCTTCGCCTGCCGCGAGGCAAATTAAAAATTTCGTTTCTCGACTTTTTCTCTCTCTCTATGCTCACTTTTTACCATCGTCCCGCGTTCTTTTGCAACTTTCCAGCACCACCGAGAGCTCCCAGCTCCCAGCTCCCAGCTCCCAGCTCCCAGAAAACTTTCTAATAATGTTGTACACAATTTAAATAGAATTTGCTGTGTGTTCCGGAGGAGCAGCAGGAGCAGGAGCTGGAGCTGAAGCTGCGAAATACTGACGCATGTGAGGATGGGCGCACAATCAACTTGGCCAAGAATATGGCTGCTCGCGTGGGAACAGAACCCTCCGGAGGGACGGGGCCGGAGTGGGAATGCTGGGTTTTGGGGATATGAACACGCGGTTTCTCATTATGCTAACGAAGTAAAAACTTTACAAGCACATATGAGAGTGCGAGGAAAACTCCAGAAAAGCAGAAGGCGGAGCAGGAGGAGCAGGAGGAGGTGCAGAGCGAGTTAAGGCGAAACAAGTGTGCGGGAAATTGAAAGAAGATGCAGCAGCCCGAAAGCACAACAATAACAGCAACAACTATTTCAGCTGCAAGTGTAAGAAAATAAGAAACGGCACAGAAAACTGCAAGAGAACCAAATGAAAACTGCAAGAAAACTGCAAGAAAATCAAGAAAGCCACGAGAAAAAAAATAGTATGATGACAGCATGAAAAGCAAGAAAAACATAACGAAATCAAGAAACAAGCCAGGGAAAGGCAAGTGAAAATCTAGAACAAAGCAGGAATAAAGTCAGAAAAAAGCAAGAATATCTGAAGAAAAAAGCTTGAAAAAAGCAAAAGTATTGCAAAACTAAAGCGAATAAAAGCTAGAAAAGCAAGAAGCAAGCATGAAGAAAGCAAGAAACAGCATGAAAATACCAAGAAAAAAAGTGAAGAAGGTAAGAATATCAGAACAAAAGCAGAAACTGTAGGAATTTACCGAAAAGAGGCAAAGGAAAAGCATGAAAAAAAATATATCAAATCTAATGAGAGAAGTCTAAACATTTAGAAAAATTCATCAAGAAGCAAGAATATTGCAAAAAAGCAAGAAAAAGCATACCAAAAAAAAGCATAAAAAGCTAGAATATAGCAAAGCTAAAGCTAGAAAAGCATAATAAAGCAAGTATTTTGCAATAAAGCAAGAGAAAAGCATGAAGAAAGAAAGAAAAAGCAGGAATATCCTAAGAAAAGCGCCTGAACCAAGAATACGGCAACAAAGCTAGAAATAACTGAAATATAACAACAAAAAGCTAAAGAAGTTTTTGAAAAATGCTAGAATATAGCTAAATTAAAGTGAAAAAAGCATGAAGAAAATAAGAATATGGCAACAAAGCAGGTAAAAGCGAAAATATACCAAGTAAAAGCAAGAGAAAAGCATGAAAAAAGCAAGAAAAAGGCAACAAAGCCAGAAAAAGCAGGAATATACCAGGAAAAAGCAATAGACTAGCTTGAAGAAAGCAAGAATTTGGCAGCAATGCAAGAAAAAGCAGGAATATACCAAATAAAAAATAATAAAAGCAGCAAAAAAAAAAGTAAAAACAATTCAAAAATATATGAAATGACAAGCAACAAAAAAGCAAGAAAAAGAAAGCAAAGAAAATCAAGATGCAACCAAATAGAGAGAAAAAAAACAAAACGTGCAAGAAAAGCCAAGCAAAAAGCCGAAATAAAATATGCATAATAATATTCACAATGAAGCATGCATATGTGCCGCCAACTCTCTAGGGGATCGGGTGGCGAATGGCGTGCGCCGGGTTGCGGCAGTGCGGCAGTGCGGCAGTGCGTGTGGCTGGCTCTGCCAAGTTGCTAACAAGCTTAGTTCCTCCTCCCTCCGAGTCCCCCTGGAGCCAGGAGCAGCCACTCAGGCAGGAGGAACATGGAACCAGACACTGGGGTGCTGGGGCCTGGTGGGAGGTGCTTTTCCGCTGCCATTTTTAATTCATTTTTAGTTGCCGAAATCCTGGGCAGGTCATGGAGCCTTCGGCACCGTTTTTTTTTTTTTTCAAGAAAATCCGATTTTATATGGATTAACAGCAAATATTTAAAACCTTGGATCCTTTACGTATATGTTTTGATTTCTGACTGAGACATATACTTTATCCAGGTGTTAAATATGTACCTAATCCAGTGGGTTCCTTGTTTCAAGGAATGTTTTAGTGATGTGCAAATTTAGATAGTTATTTGATATTTGTATTGCTATTCTAAAATTATAGTCTTAAATATATTTTATTTAATTATTGGGAAAACTTTTAATTATTTTTCTTTATAATAAAAATGTTTTTTTTAAGTTCTATATCAAAAATATAAAAGCAAATGATGGGTATTTATTTAAATGTAATATTTCCAATATTATAAAAATAATTTAAATGAATTCAGTTTTTTTGCTAATTTTTATAAAACTTTAACTGAATCAGAAAATAATAAAAACATTTTAAAGTTTTAAAATATTCTTTGAAAAATATGGTAGATATTTTGTTTTGTCCCAAATATTTTAATAATCTTTATATAAGAAGATTTTCATACATTTCTTGTGATATTTCTAGTAAAATATAGTGAGTTTCTATTTGTATTTAAATTATATAAAATTATATCTATATAAACTTGGAACCCTACAACATTATTTGCTAATATTTGTATCTTTCCCATGCATACATTTCACTGATAATTAATAATTAAGCTCTAAATGCAAATTTGCTGCTTGTTTCTATTTTAAATGATACATGAATGTTTATTGCTTGTTTCCTAAACATTTCTGGCCTCCAAATAGGTTCATTTTACATTTATAAATTTATAAATGTGCACTGTGAGGATGGGTTGTATTTTTATTGTAACAAAATGTAAGCCCCAGGGGAACGCAGAGTGCAAATAGCAGATAGCAGCGAGCAACTAGGTTCCAACATTGCCACATTGAGTACAGTTGCGTCCTCCATCCGACTCTTGCGGCTCCTTCCGGCACTAAGGACTACTGGGGCTTTGTGATTCCCCGGGAACTGTCGCAGAAGTGTGTAATTACTCATAATGCCAAACACCCGGTTCGGGCTAACAAAGGACTTTAATTTAATTGCGAAGGAACAAAGGGGCCTCGCCTCGCACCTCCCCGGCAATTGCAGGACGCCAGGACGAAGGCGAAGACCCAATTCAGATGGCTCAGCAGAGGCAGGGGCAGGAGGGAGCAGGAGCTATGCTGTGCAGGTGTGGCGAGCGGAAGGATAACGGCCTGATGACAGGATACATTACGACGATGCCAAGACAAAGCAGCTAGCAGCAAGGAAGGAAGCCAGGTAGCAGGCAAGGAGGAGCAGAAGCTGGCACTCTGTTCGAGGCGAGTCCCGAAATAACCAAGTTGAAACCGTAAGCCATAAAGGGTCTCCGCGGGTCAAGGCCGAGCGTGCGGCACCTTCTCCAGGTCCTGCTACTCCTCCTCCTCCTCCTCCTCCTTCTTGGAGGCCATATCGATTGACCCAAAATGTGTCACTCTCCAGGAGGAGGAGAAGGAAACGGAGGCGGAGTCTGGCCCAGTCTGGCGAGGTGTGCTCCCTGTGTTCCTTGGAACAGAAAAAAACCAACTCAACGCCCCAGAAGTTGGCCAACTTCGCCTGTCCGTTTGGCCTTGAAGTGTCGAAAGGCAACAGAAACAGCAAAAGTGCAAATGGAGATGGCGATGGAGCACCACCCCCCTGATGATGGGGCTGAGACAGACAGACAGGAGCACTCTTTGCCTTCTTATTGCGGCAGACACACACACAGCCGAAGCGTGCCCCAAACGCACATCCTCCACACCCCCCACACACACCCACCCCTCAACACACACACACCACCCTTGCGAGCAAGGCCACTGCAATCGTTGCTTTTTCTCGGCGCCTTTTAAAAATTCGACAACAATTCAATTTTCTGCGGCTTCCGGTTGGGTGTCCTGTGTCACCTGGGCCAGAGCCAGGGATTACTGCAATACTCTTAGAAGCAGAGCGATCAGCAGGAGAAGGACGAGAAGGAGGCCAAGTGAAGGACCTGCAATTAGCATTAACACAAAATGCGACTCGGCCTGACTGCAGTTGGTCTTGCCAAACAAAAAGCGAGGCGAATGACTTGTCTATTGGGCCACTCCAAGGGCCACAGGCCGGCCACTGCTGCTGCTCCCGAGCCTGCTCCTCCAGCTCCTGCTCCTGCTCCTGCTCCAGCTCCTGCTCCTCTGCTGGCCTAAGAGCATACAGCGGCATGCGGCGCAATTTGCGGCCCAGTGACAACATTGCCTCACAAGGGGTGAGGGAGCGGGCGAGCCCTGGGAGCAGGGATCAGGCAGCAGGGAGCAGGGAGCAGGAACCAAGGGAGACCAGTCAGTGACCAGGACTCGGTAGCAGGGCCAGGACATGGCACCTCCATGGCGGAGTAAGTCAAACAACGCGGAGAAATGAATTATAAAACAACATGCCAACAAAAAGGGGATTCCCCCTCTCAAACCCTTTTGGTCAGGAGCTGCAGGACATGGACATGGACCTGGACCTGGACCTGGACCTCGCCAGGACTCTGGGGGGTGTCCAGTCCGTCCGTGTGTGTGTGTGCGTGGGTGGGGCACATGAAATTTTTATTTTATTTAAATGTAATTATCTGCTTGGAACACAAAAAAATGCTCATCACGATGAGCAGAGAGGCAGCAGCAGCAGCTCATGAAGTAAAACATACACACAGCATTCCCTCCCCCCTCTCTACCATACACACGAAAAAATCCATTAAAATTGTGCAGGAAATATAATCAACAACAACAACAACAGCAAAAAAACGCAAAAAGAAAAGCGAGCGCAAAAAAAAATAGAGGGAAAATCGCCACACACAAAAAATATAAAAAGCAACAACACAAAACACACATCCTCCCAAAAAAAAAAGGATAAAAAACAAAAAGGATGGCGGCAGGAGAGGGAGAAGGAGGCACCAAGCGGGCGTGGCCTTTTTTTTATGCTCATTTGCCACGCACTTTTCGGCCAGAGTTGCAACCAACTGCAAGTTGCAACGCGCAAGCCTATGCCTACGCCTATCGACCAGCGACCAGGATGAGAGGAGCAGGTCCTGCGACCAGGAGCAGGGAGCAGGGAGCAGGAAGGACCACGACGTACCATGCACCATGCACCATGCACCATGCACCATGGACGCAGCTTGATTATGCACATGCCACCAATGACGTGTTGCCTTTTCGATTTATTTTTCGACAGCTCCTGCTCCTGCTCCTCACGCACATGCGAGCCTCTATATACACTGGACCTGGAGACCACCGCGTATGTACTCCACGCTCCGTGTGTGTGCTGCTGCTTCCCTTTTGCCTTTATTTATTCCATTTTTTTGTTGTATTATTTTCTTTTTTTTTTTGGCGTTTCCCTGCAGCGCACAGTTTTTCGTGTACTTTTTTTTTGGCGGCCGAAAAATGTTCAAAAATAAAACGAAGCTGCGCCCGCATTACGTGCGACACCAGCCTCTCATTCCCAGACCCGCGTCATTCCCAATCCCAATCCGAATCTGAATCCCATCTACCATTTACCGCTGCCACCGCCTCCTCCTCCTCCTCCTGCTCATCGTCATCGTCGTTGTCCTTCTGCTCCTTTGCCACAGCTTTGTAGCAGGATTGGGAGCAGCACACAACAACGGCAGCGGCAGTGGCAGCGACACATCGCCATGGCCATCGACATGGACACGGACATTGGACCTCAGACTTTAGGCTCGAAAATGTATCAGAGTCCTTGGATGTGGGTGGGGTGGCTGTTGTATGGAGGCGGAAGGAGGGGGATTTCACCCCAATTTGGGGGTTCTGTGATCTGGGATCAGATCAGGCTTTGCCGGGAAAGCGTATAATCGGAAGCGGAAATGATCTGCGAGTTTGTGTCTTATTTTGGGTAAAAGTTGTACGAAGGGTTTCGAAGAGCTAAAATTTAGTAATAATATATCTCACTTGATTAATAATTCTACTCTTTGTTTATATTTTTCATTAGAGTAATATTTCCTGTTCCTTCTTAAATTATACCATATTATTATTACTATAATAATATTATTATATTTATTCCTTTGTATTATAATTTTGAGTCAGAAGCTCATAACTCACTGAAGAAGGCATTTCCGACCCTATAAACCGTATATATTCTTGATCAGTATCAACAGCCGAGTCGATCTAGCTATGTTTGACAAAAATTTAATTTTTTCAAAATTTTTAAATTTTTTTTATAAGGGGTTACATCGTTAAAATTTTGAAAAAATGTAAAAAAATTTCCATTTTTTTAATTTTAAATGGAGTATACAATTTTTTTAACCTATTAAAAACTAGATTAGAAAAGTTTTCCGTTTTAAATTAATGTTTTTTTGTCTTAGTTATGAGATTTTAAAATTTTGATTTGTAAATAAAATTGTCATATAAAAATATCGATAAATATTGATTCAATGAACACAATTCTAGTATTTACTTATAACTATATTTATTTGCTTATTTATTTACTATTAATAATTATTAATTTTTATATGTAGTATATACTTTCTTAATTAATCATTACATTGACAATGACAATGGATAATTACATACAGACATTAAAACCGACTAGAACTTGCAGTAAGCCCAATATTTACTTTCGTAGAATATAATTTCTGTGTCTAAGAAGCACTTTTCTTTATTTAGCAACCAACATAGGTGGCATTTCCCTCAAAAACACAATCTAAGAATGTGTTTAAAAAAAGGAAATATAGAGGCAGAGTGAGATGGGGAAGGAGCTCAAGGCTCAAGGCAAGTGCTCCACTTGGCCAGGCTTTGTTGCCATAATTAAAATCATGTTAGACGCTTTGCAGCTCGTGTGGCTGGGCTGACAGGCGACAAGCTCAAAGCGACACCCCAATCCCAGTCCCCAAACCCAATTCCACTTCCAATCCCACTCCCAGTGCCTGTTCCAACTGCATTTCGGATGCAACTGCAACAGCCTGGATATTAAAATCCCAACTTTGATGCAAGGATGTGTCTTTGATTTTAGCCAGAGCCTTTCATGTGCCTCTCTCTTTGGCTGCCTGGAGCTGCCTTGGATGATTAAAAGCATTTCCCCGGACTTTGTACCAAAAACTGTTGGCATTTGCGCTTTGGGGTTTTGTTTCTGCTTATTTTCATTGCTGGTTTTTGTGGGCATAGTTTGCAATCAAGTACAGTCTACACAAAAGCGAGCGACAGATTCAACCCTGTCGCGCGCTTGACCATTCCCGTTCTCCAAAAAACCATCTGGCAACACCCCCTCCCGATTTACCGCTATAAACTTGTGCCTTCAAATTCCCAAACAAACAACAATCGCCGCTAGTCACCTTATCTAAAACGTGGCTTTATGGAGGGGGTACATACATATATCTGGATATATCAGGCTGGCTGTGGATGGGGTTCCAGGGTGCAGGTGGCAACCCTTTAATTTTAACTCTTTTTTGTGTGTGTGCCGGTGTTTGTTTTTGCTTTTTTTTTGTTTTGTATTTTTTGGGCGCGTTTTTTATTTAATGTGCGCATTTCACACATGTCGACGATTGCGGTGGTGGTCGAACTTTTTATCGATCTGGCCGTCGCCATATAGTAATGAGATGGGGGGAGGACCACGTCCAGGTCCTGGAGATGGGTCGCCAAAATATATGCCTAGCGAGAGTGCCAGCAGCAGCAGCAGCAGCAGCAGCAGGGTTGGCACTAGGCAAGCCGCGTGGGGAGAGCGAAAAAAGCACCAAAAACAAAGCCCAAGTGATTAATTCAACATGCGAATATTCATATAGCATACTATATATGTATATATAGTATTTTTGTGTGTGTGGGTGTGTGTGCAGCCACCCCCGAACCCTGACCGAACCCCATTCCCGGGGCAAGTCATGTAATGAGCAGAAATTTTATGAGCCCAAAATAAAGGCAAAAAAAAAAAAAAACAAGAAGGGCAAAACCCGGGTCAGTTGAAAAATGAGCGGACGCGACTTCCTCCTCCGACCGCAGCTACTTTCTAATTAAGCGTGCTTAGTTGTCCCGGGCTACGCGGCATCACAGGGTAGCAAAGGGGGTCGTGAAGGGTCAGCTTGGACGCCGAACATGTCAGCGACAGACCCTCGGGTGCCACGCATGTCTAAAATATCTAAATCGACGTTGGCGTTTATCTCTCATTCGCCCCGTTGGCCGCGGCAACTGTACATACTATTAGGTGCGGGACTGTACTACCTAGTGACAAAGAGCGGGGCGGGGGGCAGGGTAACGGGGAAAGGATAAATGGAGCAGGCTCAGGCGAACCCTTTTCCGTTTTTTTTTTCACTGAGCATGAGGTTGGCAAAAAAAGTTTCTAATGAAAACTCCCAAAAACAAAACAAAAAAAAAAAATGAAAACAGGAAACAAGAAAAAAGGGACATGAATACGCATGCATTTAGCAGGTGGGTGGGTGGGGACATACAATCCTCCTCATTACACAACGCAAATATAAAACATATACAGCTAAACACATAGCTATACACACAAATATAGATGTAGATATATGAATATGAATATGCAAATAGAGCCTTGCTGCAGCATCCTTTACACACCGCCCGCGGCCAGACGCTGCGGGAGGTTTTGCCTAAGCAGGGAGGCCAGGGAAAGCCCAGGGAATCCATTCATCGGGAATGGGCTTCCACAGATGACACGCACACACACACACACACACACACACACTGACAAGTTTAGAGCTTGAAAGAAACCCCTAACGACACTGCTGCATCCTGGCGACTATAGCCGGAGCTGCATCCCTTAAAGGCAACGCACACGAGCACGTGGCTCACACACAGACACGGCATAACCCCCACTAAGTTGGTGTAGTTCAAGTGCAGTTCGTGGCAGGCAGGCAGGCAGGCCACCCCCTAAGCCACCCACACCCGCTGCCAGGAGGAGCAGTAGCAACGGCGACACATGTGCACAAGTGCAGGCAACGCAAAGGCACAAAAGGACGAACAGGAGGACACAAAAGACGGCTCTCCCAGCCTTCATTTCACTTTCCCTGGAACAAGCCGCCCTCCTAGCCAGGCTACCCGCCAGTTAAGAGTCCCAGCTACCAGCTCCTGGGGAGGCTGTGCCTCAATAGCGTCTCAAACTTTTCCTTTTCGTTGTCCTCCCTGCTGCAGCTTGACCTCACACCGCCCGCCTGCCTGCATGTGTGTGGTGTATGGTGTATGGTGTGTGGTGTGTGGTGTGTGTTGTGTCACCCCTGGAGTTGCCTGGGCCTGCATCTGAAGTTGTTTACGTATTTCGACATTCATTAGCTTGTCTTTGCTAGGAAGGCATCGCCATCCATGCCCAGTCCCTTGTGGCCCATACAAATTACTTAGGCGTAGCGGAGCCTGCCTTTGTTTTTATCCTCATTTCAGTTTACTTGTTTACTTGGTCCTTGTCCTGCATATACAACTGGAAAGTGCATCAAAAATCCTCAGGAAGAGGAATTAGTTTTTTTTAGAAAGCCTTTCCTATTAATCTTTTTAAATAAGAATTTGAAATGTTCAGTTGTTCCAGATGCTGGTTAACTAAAATTAATTGTAGTGTTTTATAATATTTATTAATGATACTGTAGAAGGTGAATTTAATTATCAAATACTTTCAAGACGAACTCAAATATTCGCTTTGTATAAATATATAATTATTTCTGGAAAAATCATAGTTTAAATAATCCACAACTCACCCAAAAATGCCTTGATTTCAATCAGGACTTAAAAATCTCATAACTAAGCCAAAAAAGCATTAATTTTAATTCGGAAAGCTGTTTTATGCTAGTTTTTATTAGGTTAATAAATCTGCATACTCAGTTTAAAACGTAAAAAAATTCAATTTTTGGTCATTTTTTGCAAATTTTAATGATGTAACCCCTTTCCTTTTTTTCAAAAAATTGACATTTTTTGAAAATTTTATTTTTTGGCCGGAGGTGCCTAGATCGATTCTACTGTTGATGCTGATCAAGAATATATATACTTTATAGGGTCGGAAATGACTCCTTCACAAAGTTTCAAGCTTCTGAAAAAACGTATAATACCGTTTTTTAGTAAATTTTTCGATATTTTTATATGAGTATTTTTTCGACAAATCAAGATTTAAAAATCTCATAACTAAGCCAAAAAAGCATTAATTTTGATTCGGAAAGCTGTTCTATGCTAGTTTTTTTTCGTTTTATTAAACTGCATATTAATTTTTAATATTAAACTAAAATACAATTTTGCATTACTGATTTTTTCGTTACATTATTAGTTTTGGGCAAATCAAAAATAAATAATAACTTAGGTGTAAAAAGTAGATTTTCCTAATACGGAAAGCTATTTTGTGACAGTTTTTATTGAGTTTGTAACTAACAATTGGTTGAGATTAAGGATTAGTAGTAGGGTAAAGCACCAAAATTATTTGAAATTGTTTAACTTATTTAAAATAATTTAATTATAATAAGAGTTGATTTAATAATAATAATAATGATAGTATTAATAGTAACAATGGTGAAAATATTGATAATAACTAATCGTAATAATGATAATAGTATTATTATTTTTATATAATAAGTTTTCACAATTTTAATATTATTTTTCTGTCATAATTGATTCCTTAAACATGTTTGTGATCTCACAGCTTTTCCATGCTGTAGACTTGGCTTTATTCTGCTCTTTTCACTAACCCAGAAATCTTCTCTTTTAAACCCTGGCTGCAAGAACCTTCCTAGATTTATTCCTTTAAAATCAGAAGGCAGGAATCAGTAGCCAGTTAATAGTAATCAGTGGCCAGGAGTCCAGCAGCATTCCTCTCCAGAATCGCAATTAAAGGACAGACAGACCGATGTGTGAAGAGGCACCTCCTAATCCCGGCTGCCCAATTTGCCAGCGGCGCCTTGAAGAGGCGTCGAAAAGGGTTAGAGAAGCCAAGGGAGCAGAGGGGGGTAACAAGAGCTAGAGGGGGTTACATACTACCGGAGGCTGGCTGACTTTTTTTTGGGGGTTGCTCTTGGGGTTCGCTTTGGGTTTGGGTTTTTTGTCGCAGGAAGTGTGCGTCATCAGTGCAAGGGTCCGCCTCTGCTCGCCACTGCAGCTGTTCGTTTCTCCTGCTGAAAATGGGGTTAAATTGCACAGAAATCACGCGTCACGTATAACCCACTCCTGCTCCTGCTCCTGCTCCTGCTCCTGCTCCTGCTCCTGCTCCTGCTCCTGCTCCTGCTCCTCCACCTAGTGCTAGTGCCCCATCCCCCCACGCAGCACACATCCAAGGGCAAAGGATGGGTGGCCGCTTTGTTTGGGAGCACTTAACACGGCGTCGTCGGCGCTGACGACATGCACTTGAGGCGCACAAAGGCCTCTGTGGCCCCAGGAGGGGAGAGAAGGAGCAGGAGCAGGATGAGCAGGAGCAGGAGCAGGAGGACGTGAAGGATGCAGAGACGGAATTGCACAGTTAGATGCACTAGACGGGCACGAGACAAAACGAAAGCGAAGCGAGACGGTTTCTAACCCTTTGCGCCGGGGAGATTCCACCCCCGGAGGAGGCCGAGACTCCTGTCATGTTGACATAGAATCCTCGGCTGGCCGTGGCTTTAGTTGCACCACCAACACACAGGCAGGCTGGCAGACAGCCACCACCCTGGGCAGGTGTAAAAGCTGAGGGGGCGATGCTGGTGCCACTGCAACGAAAGTGAAACGGTGGTGGCTCCGGCAGGGCGGGAGCTGGGGCGCTCTGGAGTATGCACTTTCCTGCACTATTCAAAAGCGAACTTGGGGGTGCCGAATGCTGCTCCAGCTGAATGCTGCTCCTGCTCCTGCTCCTGCTCCTGCTGCTCCTGCCTGAATGGGTTGAAGGACGTACGCGAGGCGACACGTCTGCCCCCCACACAAAGGTGGGGGAGAGCCTGCCACTGCAGGGGTGGTGGCAATGCAAAGATGGCGATGCCACAGGCTCAGGCTCGGGCTCAGTTTCAGGCTCAGCCTTCGCGCCAGCCACTGTCAATGTCGTTGAGAGCTGCTCCTGACACGGCTAGGGAGCAGGAGTTGGACCTAGGGTAGGAGCAGGAGTTGGACGCGGAAGTTGGAGTCAGCAGGCAGGAGGCAGGAGGCAGGAGGCAGTCTCAAGACGAGCTGAGTCGAGGCCAGGAAAAAGTGAAAGCCATAAAAACCAATGAAATTTCGCTTAGGCTCGCGTTGCGCTCCTTTACGAGCTCTCCCGGAGGCAGAGAGAGGAACAGGAGTTGGCTCAGGAATAGGCAACACTGAGGGAAAATGTGTATAATTTGGTGGGGAAGTATATGTCACAGTAGCGAGAAGAGAAAGCAGGAAAAATACAGGAAAATTAAGCAAGATAAGGATATAACAAGAAAGCTGGACTTTATTTATTCCTTTAATTCATGTTTACAGTTGTTGATCTTATAAATTTATCTTATCTTATTTTATAAATATATAAATTATTTCTATTGCTTATTTATTTTTTGTATTAATAGTAATGTTTACAAGATTGTTTGTAGTTCAAGCTACGAGGATATTTTGTATTTCTCATTGTTTATGTTGAATAATTTTTTATTTATGTTTTTGTAAATTTAAATAAATTTCTTGTTCATTTATCAGTATATCGATATATACGATATATGCCTATTTTATTTATATAATTCCCAATTGATATATTCTTTATATTACTCCATCTAAAATCATCTCTAATTTCTTTGCAGATCCTGGCTGTTAGAACCTTGGTCTGCTTTTCCCCCAGTGATCGCTTGGACATGGATTCTGGCAACGCACTAATGTCCCTTTTCCGCGACTGCGGCCAAAAAAAAAATATAAAAGTTTCCTCCAACGAAGGCGGAGGCAACGGTCTCATGTGCGCGGCGACAAAGTTTTTATTCCTTTGTTTAGAATAAGCATAAATGCGCACGTGTCCTGGCTGCGGCTCCGCTTTAGTGCAGGGTTGAGGGGGAAGGTCCTGCCTGCCATTGCCGTTAAATTTTAATGCGTCCATATATCGATATATGCGTGCATGGCCTGCCAGCGGCGGCGGAATCTATAAAAGCCAAGAGCGTGTCACTTGCTCCTCCTCCTTGGCTGCGCAGTCGTGATAAGGGCCAGAAGAACTGAAGGTTAGTGGCCACGCCTTCACCGCCGTCTCCGTCTCCGTCTCCGCCTATGAATATCGCATAAGGACACGCTCGTACTTTGCATAAATTCGCAATGTCGCGACTTCTAATCAATACCAACCGCGGGGCATGGCCTGGTACCCAGGTGGTCTTGGAAACGCTGCCCAGATGAGTTTGGTATTAGCGGTTAACTAGCATAATACGTAGCTTAAGTAAATCTAATAAAATAATGCCCTTGCCTTAAGATCAAAAAATGTGTCTGTAATGCATGAAAATAAAATAATAAATAATAAATATATTAAAGTAAAATAAAACATATATACAAGTCTTTATAAATGTACTGGGGTAAGATGGTTAATTTGCCCGAAATGGTGGTAGTATATGCATATGGATGGTTACACACATGGTCTAAAAAATAGGCTATAAATAAATTGCTGTTGATTCTAATCAAGAATATATCTGGTTTATAGGATCGGAAATGACTCCTTCACAATTTTACAAGCTTCTGACTACCATTCTTTGAGTCGATATTTATCGGTATATTTGTGACAATTTTTACGCCAAATCCAAATTTAAAATACTCATAACTTTGCCAAAAAAGCATTAATTTTAATTCGGAAAGCTGTTTTATGCTAGTTTTTATTAGGTTAATAAATCTGCATACTCAGTTTAAAACGTACAAAAATTCAATTTTTGGCCATTTTTTGCAAATTTTAATGATGTAACCCCTTTCCTTTTTTTCAAAAAATTGAAATTTTTTGAAAATTTTATTTTTTGGCCGAAGGTGCCTAGATCGATTCTACTGTTGATGCTGATCAAGAATATATATGATTTATAGGGTCGGAAACGACTCCTTCACAGAGTTTCAAGCTTCTGACTAACATTGAAATTAATGAATTTAACTGTCAAATTTGAATTCAAATTTAAATAGACATTCAATTCCCGCCCTACCAGGTAACCGAACAATTTAAACTTGAATTTGAATAGGCGATCAAGTGCCGCCACATGTAAGCCGCCAAATTTGAATTTGAATTAAATTAGTGGGTTGTGAGTGGATTGTACATGGGTCGGGGATGGCAAGTGGATCATATGTGGATCGTATGTGGATCGTAAGTGGATCATATGTGGATCGTATGTGGATCGTATGTGGATCTCATGTGGATCGTATGTGGATCGTAAGTGGGTCGTAAGTGGATCGTATGTGGATCCTAATTTACAATCCGCTCACAATCCAATCATCGTCCATCTACTGCATGCTGTTCGCCTGGTACTTCAAATCCAGAAATTGACCAATTTGTACTGAAAATTACCAAATTGAAGGCTTGTTTTTGCCTACAACAACAACAACAGTAAACAACTCTTTTACAACAACTATGATTGGCAACAACAATAAAACAATAAATACTAATACTATCGCATCGAAAATACTAATATTTTAAATTTTCTTAATGGCATCACATGGCCAATAAGCCAAAATTCGTATATATTCGGAATCGCATTTAAAATTTGAATTTAATAATATTTACCTGCATGAAAACAATGCCAAATCGTGCTACAATTTATAATAATATCACACATATTTGCTGCGAAGACCGTGCAGCTTCGGCCTGCTGCCCAAAACAGTATGCTAACATTTAATATCAGCATAATATGCATTGCGCCGCAAAGATAGGCTATGAAGAAAAATTAAAAGAGTGGCCGAAATGCAGGGCCATATAATGGTGCATCTTTTAGGCTGAATTAATAAGCAGGCAAAAGTGCTAAACTGTGGCATGCTACTGTTGATGCTGATCAAGAATATATATACTTTATAGGGTCGGAAATGACTCCTTCACAAAAGTTTCAAGCTTCTGAATAAACGTATAATTTTTAGTATATTTTTCGATATTTTTATATGAGTATTTTTTCGACAAATCAAGATTTAAAAATCTCATAACTAAGCCAAAAAAGCATTAATTTTGATTCGGAAAGCTTTTCTATGCTAGTTTTTATTAGGGTAATAAATCTGCATACTCAGTTTAAAACGTAAAAAAATTCAATTTTTTACCATTTTTTGAAAATTTTATTTTTTGGCCGGAGATGCCTAGATCGATTCTACTGTTGATGCTGATCAAGAATATATATACTTTATAGGGTCGAAAATGACTCCTTCACAAAGTTTCAAGCTTCTGAAAAAACGTATAATACCGTTTTTTAGTACATTTTTCGATATTTTTATATGAGTATTTTTTCGACAAATCAAGATTTAAAAATCTCATAACTAAGCCAAAAAAGCATTAATTTTGATTCGGAAAGCTTTTCTATGCTAGTTTTTATTAGGGTAATAAATCTGCATACTCAGTTTAAAACGTAAAAAAATTCAATTTTTTACCATTTTTTACAAATTTTAATGATGTAACCCCTTTCCTTTTTTTCAAAAAATGGAAATTTTTTGAAAATTTTATTTTTTGGCCGGAGATGCCTAGATCGATTCTACTGTTGATGCTGATCAAGAATATATATACTTTATAGGGTCGGAAATGACTCCTTCACAAAGTTTCAAGCTTCTGAAAAAACGTATAATACCGTTTTTTAGTACATTTTTCGATATTTTTATATGAGTATTTTTTCGACAAATCAAGATTTAAAAATCTCATAACTAAGCCAAAAAAGCATTAATTTTGATTCGGAAAGCTTTTCTATGCTAGTTTTTATTAGGTTAATAAATCTGCATACTCAGTTTAAAACGTAAAAAAATTCAATTTTTGGCCATTTTTTGCAAATTTTAATGATGTAACCCCTTTCCTTTTTTTCAAAAAATTGACATTTTTTGAAAATTTTATTTTTTGGCCGGAGATGCCTAGATCGATTCTACTGTTGATGCTGATCAAGAATATATATACTTTATAGGGTCGGAAATGACTCCTTCACAAAGTTCCAAGCTTCTGAAAAAACGTATAATACCGTTTTTTAGTACATTTTTCGATATTTTTATATGAGTATTTTTTCGACAAATCAAGATTTAAAAATCTCATAACTAAGCCAAAAAAGCCATAATTTTGATTCGGAAAGCTTTTCTATGCTAGTTTTTATTAGGTTAATAAATCTGCATACTCAGTTTAAAACGTAAAAAAATTCAATTTTTGGCCATTTTTTGCAAATTTTAATGATGTAACCCCTTTCCTTTTTTTCAAAAAATGGACATTTTTTGAAAATTTTATTTTTTGGCCGGAGATGCCTAGATCGATTCTACTGTTGATGCTGATCAAGAATATATATACTTTATAGGGTCGGAAATGACTCCTTCACAAAGTTCCAAGCTTCTGAAAAAACGTATAATACCGTTTTTTAGTACATTTTTCGATATTTTTATATGAGTATTTTTTCGACAAATCAAGATTTAAAAATCTCATAACTAAGCCAAAAAAGCATTAATTTTGATTCGGAAAGCTTTTCTATGCTAGTTTTTATTAGGTTAATAAATCTGCATACTCAGTTTAAAACGTAAAAAAATTCAATTTTTTGCCATTTTTTGCAAATTTTAATGATGTAACCCCTTTCCTTTTTTTCAAAAAATGGACATTTTTTGAAAATTTTATTTTTTGGCCGGAGATGCCTAGATCGATTCTACTGTTGATGCTGATCAAGAATATATATACTTTATAGGGTCGGAAATGACTCCTTCACAAAGTTTCAAGCTTCTGAAAAAACGTATAATACCGTTTTTTAGTACATTTTTCGATATTTTTATATGAGTATTTTTTCGACAAATCAAGATTTAAAAATCTCATAACTAAGCCAAAAAAGCATTAATTTTGATTCGGAAAGCTTTTCTATGCTAGTTTTTATTAGGTTAATAAATCTGCATACTCAGTTTAAAACGTAAAAAAATTCAATTTTTGGCCATTTTTTGCAAATTTTAATGATGTAACCCCTTTCCTTTTTTTCAAAAAATGGACATTTTTTGAAAATTTTATTTTTTGGCCGGAGATGCCTAGATCGATTCTACTGTTGATGCTGATCAAGAATATATATACTTTATAGGGTCGGAAATGACTCCTTCACAAAGTTCCAAGCTTCTGAAAAAACGTATAATACCGTTTTTTAGTACATTTTTCGATATTTTTATATGAGTATTTTTTCGACAAATCAAGATTTAAAAATCTCATAACTAAGCCAAAAAAGCATTAATTTTGATTCGGAAAGCTTTTCTATGCTAGTTTTTATTAGGTTAATAAATCTGCATACTCAGTTTAAAACGTAAAAAAATTCAAATTTTGGCAATTTTTTGCAAATTTTAATGATGTAACCCCTTTCCTTTTTTTTTCAAAAAATGGAAATTTTTTGAAAATTTTATTTTTTGGCCGGAGATGCCTAGATCGATTCTACTGTTGATGCTGATCAAGAATATATATACTTTATAGGGTCGGAAATGACTCCTTCACAAAGTTCCAAGCTTCTGAAAAAACGTATAATACCGTTTTTTAGTACATTTTTCGATATTTTTATATGAGTATTTTTTCGACAAATCAAGATTTAAAAATCTCATAACTAAGCCAAAAAAGCATTAATTTTGATTCGGAAAGCTTTTCTATGCTAGTTTTTATTAGGTTAATAAATCTGCATACTCAGTTTAAAACGTAAAAAAATTCAATTTTTGGCCATTTTTTGCAAATTTTAATGATGTAACCCCTTTCCTTTTTTTCAAAAAATGGAAATTTTTTGAAAATTTTATTTTTTGGCCGGAGATGCCTAGATCGATTCTACTGTTGATGCTGATCAAGAATATATATACTTTATAGGGTCGGAAATGACTCCTTCACAAAGTTTCAAGCTTCTGAAAAAACGTATAATACCGTTTTTTAGTACATTTTTCGATATTTTTATATGAGTATTTTTTCGACAAATCAAGATTTAAAAATCTCATAACTAAGCCAAAAAAGCATTAATTTTGATTCGGAAAGCTTTTCTATGCTAGTTTTTATTAGGTTAATAAATCTGCATACTCAGTTTAAAACGTAAAAAAATTCAATTTTTGGCCATTTTTTGCAAATTTTAATGATGTAACCCCTTTCCTTTTTTTCAAAAAATGGACATTTTTTGAAAATTTTATTTTTTGGCCGGAGATGCCTAGATCGATTCTACTGTTGATGCTGATCAAGAATATATATACTTTATAGGGTCGGAAATGACTCCTTCACAAAGTTCCAAGCTTCTGAAAAAACGTATAATACCGTTTTTTAGTACATTTTTCGATATTTTTATATGAGTATTTTTTCGACAAATCAAGATTTAAAAATCTCATAACTAAGCCAAAAAAGCATTAATTTTGATTCGGAAAGCTTTTCTATGCTAGTTTTTATTAGGTTAATAAATCTGCATACTCAGTTTAAAACGTAAAAAAATTAAAATTTTGGCCATTTTTTGCAAATTTTAATGATGTAACCCCTTTCCTTTTTTTCAAAAAATGGAAATTTTTTGAAAATTTTATTTTTTGGCCGGAGATGCCTAGATCGATTCTACTGTTGATGCTGATCAAGAATATATATACTTTATAGGGTCGGAAATGACTCCTTCACAAAGTTTCAAGCTTCTGAAAAAACGTATAATACCGTTTTTTAGTACATTTTTCGATATTTTTATATGAGTATTTTTTCGACAAATCAAGATTTAAAAATCTCATAACTAAGCCAAAAAAGCATTAATTTTGATTCGGAAAGCTTTTCTATGCTAGTTTTTATTAGGTTAATAAATCTGCATACTCAGTTTAAAACGTAAAAAAATTCAATTTTTGGCCATTTTTTGCAAATTTTAATGATGTAACCCCTTTCCTTTTTTTCAAAAAATGGACGTTTTTTTAAAATTTTATTTTTTGGCCGGAGGTGCCTAGATCGATTCTACTGTTGATGCTGATCAAGAATATATATACTTTATAGGGTCGGAAATGACTCCTTCACAAAGTTTCAAGCTTCTGAAAAAACGTATAATACCGTTTTTTAGTACATTTTTCGATATTTTTATATGAGTATTTTTTCGACAAATCAAGATTTAAAAATCTCATAACTAAGCCAAAAAAGCATTAATTTTGATTCGGAAAGCTTTTCTATGCTAGTTTTTATTAGGTTAATAAATCTGCATACTCAGTTTAAAACGTAAAAAATTCAATTTTTGGCCATTTTTTGCAAATTTTAATGATGTAACCCCTTTCCTTTTTTTCAAAAAATTGACATTTTTTGAAAATTTTATTTTTTGGCCGGAGATGCCTAGATCGATTCTACTGTTGATGCTGATCAAGAATATATATACTTTATAGGGTCGGAAATGACTCCTTCACAAAGTTTCAAGCTTCTGAAAAAACGTATAATACCGTTTTTTAGTACATTTTTCGATATTTTTATATGAGTATTTTTTCGACAAATCAAGATTTAAAAATCTCATAACTAAGCCAAAAAAGCATTAATTTTGATTCGGAAAGCTTTTCTATGCTAGTTTTTATTAGGTTAATAAATCTGCATACTCAGTTTAAAACGTAAAAAAATTCAATTTTTGGCAATTTTTTGCAAATTTTAATGATGTAACCCCTTTCCTTTTTTTCAAAAAATGGAAATTTTTTGAAAATTTTATTTTTTGGCCGGAGATGCCTAGATCGATTCTACTGTTGATGCTGATCAAGAATATATATACTTTATAGGGTCGGAAATGACTCCTTCACAAAGTTTCAAGCTTCTGAAAAAACGTATAATACCGTTTTTTAGTACATTTTTCGATATTTTTATATGAGTATTTTTTCGACAAATCAAGATTTAAAAATCTCATAACTAAGCCAAAAAAGCATTAATTTTGATTCGGAAAGCTTTTCTATGCTAGTTTTTATTAGGTTAATAAATCTGCATACTCAGTTTAAAACGTAAAAAAATTCAATTTTTGGCCATTTTTTGCAAATTTTAATGATGTAACCCCTTTCCTTTTTTTCAAAAAATGGACATTTTTTGAAAATTTTATTTTTTGGCCGGAGATGCCTAGATCGATTCTACTGTTGATGCTGATCAAGAATATATATACTTTATAGGGTCGGAAATGACTCCTTCACAAAGTTCCAAGCTTCTGAAAAAACGTATAATACCGTTTTTTAGTACATTTTTCGATATTTTTATATGAGTATTTTTTCGACAAATCAAGATTTAAAAATCTCATAACTAAGCCAAAAAAGCATTAATTTTGATTCGGAAAGCTTTTCTATGCTAGTTTTTATTAGGTTAATAAATCTGCATACTCAGTTTAAAACGTAAAAAAATTCAAATTTTGGCCATTTTTTGCAAATTTAATGATGTAACCCCTTTCCTTTTTTTCAAAAAATGGAAATTTTTTGAAAATTTTATTTTTTGGCCGGAGATGCCTAGATCGATTCTACTGTTGATGCTGATCAAGAATATATATACTTTATAGGGTCGGAAATGACTCCTTCACAAAGTTTCAAGCTTCTGAAAAAACGTATAATACCGTTTTTTAGTACATTTTTCGATATTTTTATATGAGTATTTTTTCGACAAATCAAGATTTAAAAATCTCATAACTAAGCCAAAAAAGCATTAATTTTGATTCGGAAAGCTTTTCTATGCTAGTTTTTATTAGGTTAATAAATCTGCATACTCAGTTTAAAACGTAAAAAAATTCAATTTTTGGCCATTTTTTGCAAATTTTAATGATGTAACCCCTTTCCTTTTTTTCAAAAAATGGACATTTTTTGAAAATTTTATTTTTTGGCCGGAGATGCCTAGATCGATTCTACTGTTGATGCTGATCAAGAATATATATACTTTATAGGGTCGGAAATGACTCCTTCACAAAGTTTCAAGCTTCTGAAAAAACGTATAATACCGTTTTTTAGTACATTTTTCGATATTTTTATATGAGTATTTTTTCGACAAATCAAGATTTAAAAATCTCATAACTAAGCCAAAAAAGCATTAATTTTGATTCGGAAAGCTTTTCTATGCTAGTTTTTATTAGGTTAATAAATCTGCATACTCAGTTTAAAACGTAAAAAAATTCAATTTTTGGCCATTTTTTGCAAATTTTAATGATGTAACCCCTTTCCTTTTTTTCAAAAAATGGACATTTTTTGAAAATTTTATTTTTTGGCCGGAGATGCCTAGATCGATTCTACTGTTGATGCTGATCAAAAATCTACATACTTTATAGGGTCGGAAATGACTTCTTCACAAAGTTCCAAGCTTCTGAAAAAACGTATAATACCGTTTTTTAGTACATTTTTCGATATTTTTATATGAGTATTTTTTCGACAAATCAAGATTTAAAAATCTCATAACTAAGCCAAAAAAGCATTAATTTTGATTCGGAAAGCTTTTCTATGCTAGTTTTTATTAGGTTAATAAATCTGCATACTCAGTTTAAAACGTAAAAAAATTCAATTTTTGGCAATTTTTTGCAAATTTTAATGATGTAACCCCTTTCCTTTTTTTCAAAAAATGGACATTTTTTGAAAATTTTTTTTTTTTGGCCGGAGATGCCTAGATCGATTCTACTGTTGATGCTGATCAAGAATATATATACTTTATAGGGTCGGAAATGACTCCTTCACAAAGTTTCAAGCTTCTGAAAAAACGTATAATACCGTTTTTTAGTACATTTTTCGATATTTTTATATGAGTATTTTTTCGACAAATCAAGATTTAAAAATCTCATAACTAAGCCAAAAAAGCATTAATTTTGATTCGGAAAGCTTTTCTATGCTAGTTTTTATTAGGTTAATAAATCTGCATACTCAGTTTAAAACGTAAAAAAATTCAATTTTTGGCCATTTTTTGCAAATTTTAATGATGTAACCCCTTTCCTTTTTTTCAAAAAATGGACATTTTTTGAAAATTTTATTTTTTGGCCGGAGATGCCTAGATCGATTCTACTGTTGATGCTGATCAAGAATATATATACTTTATAGGGTCGGAAATGACTCCTTCACAAAGTTTCAAGCTTCTGAAAAAACGTATAATACCGTTTTTTAGTACATTTTTCGATATTTTTATATGAGTATTTTTTCGACAAATCAAGATTTAAAAATCTCATAACTAAGCCAAAAAAGCATTAATTTTGATTCGGAAAGCTTTTCTATGCTAGTTTTTATTAGGTTAATAAATCTGCATACTCAGTTTAAAACGTAAAAAAATTCAATTTTTGGCCATTTTTTGCAAATTTTAATGATGTAACCCCTTTCCTTTTTTTCAAAAAATGGACATTTTTTGAAAATTTTATTTTTTGGCCGGAGATGCCTAGATCGATTCTACTGTTGATGCTGATCAAGAATATATATACTTTATAGGGTCGGAAATGACTCCTTCACAAAGTTTCAAGCTTCTGAAAAAACGTATAATACCGTTTTTTAGTACATTTTTCGATATTTTTATATGAGTATTTTTTCGACAAATCAAGATTTAAAAATCTCATAACTAAGCCAAAAAAGCATTAATTTTGATTCGGAAAGCTTTTCTATGCTAGTTTTTATTAGGTTAATAAATCTTCATACTCAGTTTAAAACGTAAAAAAATTCAAATTTTGGCCATATTTTGCAAATTTTAATGATGTAACCCCTTTCCTTTTTTTCAAAAAATGGACATTTTTTGAAAATTTTATTTTTTGGCCGGAGATGCCTAGATCGATTCTACTGTTGATGCTGATCAAGAATATATATACTTTATAGGGTCGGAAATGACTCCTTCACAAAGTTTCAAGCTTCTGAAAAAACGTATAATACCGTTTTTTAGTACATTTTTCGATATTTTTATATGAGTATTTTTTCGACAAATCAAGATTTAAAAATCTCATAACTAAGCCAAAAAAGCATTAATTTTGATTCGGAAAGCTTTTCTATGCTAGTTTTTATTAGGTTAATAAATCTGCATACTCAGTTTAAAACGTAAAAAAATTCAATTTTTGGCCATTTTTTGCAAATTTTAATGATGTAACCCCTTTCCTTTTTTTCAAAAAATGGACATTTTTTGAAAATTTTATTTTTTGGCCGGAGATGCCTAGATCGATTCTACTGTTGATGCTGATCAAGAATATATATACTTTATAGGGTCGGAAATGACTCCTTCACAAAGTTCCAAGCTTCTGAAAAAACGTATAATACCGTTTTTTAGTACATTTTTCGATATTTTTATATGAGTATTTTTTCGAGAAATCAAGATTTAAAAATCTCATAACTAAGCCAAAAAAGCATTAATTTTGATTCGGAAAGCTTTTCTATGCTAGTTTTTATTAGGTTAATAAATCTGCATACTCAGTTTAAAACGTAAAAAAATTCAAATTTTGGCCATTTTTTGCAAATTTTAATGATGTAACCCCTTTCCTTTTTTTCAAAAAATGGACATTTTTTGAAAATTTTATTTTTTGGCCGGAGATGCCTAGATCGATTCTACTGTTGATGCTGATCAAGAATATATATACTTTATAGGGTCGGAAATGACTCCTTCACAAAGTTTCAAGCTTCTGAAAAAACGTATAATACCGTTTTTTAGTACATTTTTCGATATTTTTATATGAGTATTTTTTCGACAAATCAAGATTTAAAAATCTCATAACTAAGCCAAAAAAGCATTAATTTTGATTCGGAAAGCTTTTCTATGCTAGTTTTTATTAGGTTAATAAATCTTCATACTCAGTTTAAAACGTAAAAAAATTCAATTTTTTGCCATTTTTTGCAAATTTTAATGATGTAACCCCTTTCCTTTTTTTCAAAAAATGGAAATTTTTTGAAAATTTTATTTTTTGGCCGGAGATGCCTAGATCGATTCTACTGTTGATGCTGATCAAGAATATATATACTTTATAGGGTCGGAAATGACTCCTTCACAAAGTTTCAAGCTTCTGAAAAAACGTATAATACCGTTTTTTAGTACATTTTTCGATATTTTTATATGAGTATTTTTTCGACAAATCAAGATTTAAAAATCTCATAACTAAGCCAAAAAAGCATTAATTTTGATTCGGAAAGCTTTTCTATGCTAGTTTTTATTAGGTTAATAAATCTGCATACTCAGTTTAAAACGTAAAAAAATTCAATTTTTGGCCATTTTTTGCAAATTTTAATGATGTAACCCCTTTCCTTTTTTTCAAAAAATGGACATTTTTTGAAAATTTTATTTTTTGGCCGGAGATGCCTAGATCGATTCTACTGTTGATGCTGATCAAGAATATATATACTTTATAGGGTCGGAAATGACTCCTTCACAAAGTTCCAAGCTTCTGAAAAAACGTATAATACCGTTTTTTAGTACATTTTTCGATATTTTTATATGAGTATTTTTTCGAGAAATCAAGATTTAAAAATCTCATAACTAAGCCAAAAAAGCATTAATTTTGATTCGGAAAGCTTTTCTATGCTAGTTTTTATTAGGTTAATAAATCTGCATACTCAGTTTAAAACGTAAAAAAATTCAAATTTTGGCCATTTTTTGCAAATTTTAATGATGTAACCCCTTTCCTTTTTTTCAAAAAATGGAAATTTTTTGAAAATTTTATTTTTTGGCCGGAGATGCCTAGATCGATTCTACTGTTGATGCTGATCAAGAATATATATACTTTATAGGGTCGGAAATGACTCCTTCACAAAGTTTCAAGCTTCTGAAAAAACGTATAATACCGTTTTTTAGTACATTTTTCGATATTTTTATATGAGTATTTTTTCGACAAATCAAGATTTAAAAATCTCATAACTAAGCCAAAAAAGCATTAATTTTGATTCGGAAAGCTTTTCTATGCTAGTTTTTATTAGGTTAATAAATCTGCATACTCAGTTTAAAACGTAAAAAAATTCAATTTTTGGCCATTTTTTGCAAATTTTAATGATGTAACCCCTTTCCTTTTTTTCAAAAAATGGACATTTTTTGAAAATTTTATTTTTTGGCCGGAGATGCCTAGATCGATTCTACTGTTGATGCTGATCAAGAATATATATACTTTATAGGGTCGGAAATGACTCCTTCACAAAGTTTCAAGCTTCTGAAAAAACGTATAATACCGTTTTTTAGTACATTTTTCGATATTTTTATATGAGTATTTTTTCGACAAATCAAGATTTAAAAATCTCATAACTAAGCCAAAAAAGCATTAATTTTGATTCGGAAAGCTTTTCTATGCTAGTTTTTATTAGGTTAATAAATCTGCATACTCAGTTTAAAACGTAAAAAAATTCAATTTTTGGCCATTTTTTGCAAATTTTAATGATGTAACCCCTTTCCTTTTTTTCAAAAAATGGACATTTTTTGAAAATTTTATTTTTTGGCCGGAGATGCCTAGATCGATTCTACTGTTGATGCTGATCAAGAATATATATACTTTATAGGGTCGGAAATGACTCCTTCACAAAGTTTCAAGCTTCTGAAAAAACGTATAATACCGTTTTTTAGTACATTTTTCGATATTTTTATATGAGTATTTTTTCGACAAATCAAGATTTAAAAATCTCATAACTAAGCCAAAAAAGCATTAATTTTGATTCGGAAAGCTTTTCTATGCTAGTTTTTATTAGGTTAATAAATCTGCATACTCAGTTTAAAACGTAAAAAAATTCAATTTTTGGCCATTTTTTGCAAATTTTAATGATGTAACCCCTTTCCTTTTTTTCAAAAAATGGACATTTTTTGAAAATTTTATTTTTTGGCCGGAGATGCCTAGATCGATTCTACTGTTGATGCTGATCAAGAATATATATACTTTATAGGGTCGGAAATGACTCCTTCACAAAGTTTCAAGCTTCTGAAAAAACGTATAATACCGTTTTTTAGTACATTTTTCGATATTTTTATATGAGTATTTTTTCGACAAATCAAGATTTAAAAATCTCATAACTAAGCCAAAAAAGCATTAATTTTGATTCGGAAAGCTTTTCTATGCTAGTTTTTATTAGGTTAATAAATCTGCATACTCAGTTTAAAACGTAAAAAAATTCAATTTTTGGCCATTTTTTGCAAATTTTAATGATGTAACCCCTTTCCTTTTTTTCAAAAAATGGACATTTTTTGAAAATTTTATTTTTTGGCCGGAGATGCCTAGATCGATTCTACTGTTGATGCTGATCAAGAATATATATACTTTATAGGGTCGGAAATGACTTCTTCACAAAGTTCCAAGCTTCTGAAAAAACGTATAATACCGTTTTTTAGTACATTTTTCGATATTTTTATATGAGTATTTTTTCGACAAATCAAGATTTAAAAATCTCATAACTAAGCCAAAAAAGCATTAATTTTGATTCGGAAAGCTTTTCTATGCTAGTTTTTATTAGGTTAATAAATCTGCATACTCAGTTTAAAACGTAAAAAAATTCAATTTTTGGCCATTTTTTGCAAATTTTAATGATGTAACCCCTTTCCTTTTTTTCAAAAAATGGACATTTTTTGAAAATTTTATTTTTTGGCCGGAGATGCCTAGATCGATTCTACTGTTGATGCTGATCAAGAATATATATACTTTATAGGGTCGGAAATGACTCCTTCACAAAGTTTCAAGCTTCTGAAAAAACGTATAATACCGTTTTTTAGTACATTTTTCGATATTTTTATATGAGTATTTTTTCGACAAATCAAGATTTAAAAATCTCATAACTAAGCCAAAAAAAGCCATAATTTTGATTCGGAAAGCTTTTCTATGCTAGTTTTTATTAGGTTAATAAATCTGCATACTCAGTTTAAAACGTAAAAAATTCAATTTTTGGCCATTTTTTGCAAATTTTAATGATGTAACCCCTTTCCTTTTTTTCAAAAAATGGACATTTTTTGAAAATTTTATTTTTTGGCCGGAGATGCCTAGATCGATTCTACTGTTGATGCTGATCAAGAATATATATACTTTATTGGGTCGGAAATGACTCCTTCACAAAGTTTCAAGCTTCTGAAAAAACGTATAATACCGTTTTTTAGTACATTTTTCGATATTTTTATATGAGTATTTTTTCGACAAATCAAGATTTAAAAATCTCATAACTAAGCCAAAAAAGCATTCATTTTGATTCGGAAAGCTTTTCTATGCTAGTTTTTATTAGGTTAATAAATCTGCATACTCAGTTTAAAACGTAAAAAAATTCAATTTTTGGCCATTTTTTGCTAATTTTAATGATGTAACCCCTTTCCTTTTTTTCAAAAAAATGGACATTTTTTGAAAATTTTATTTTTTGGCCGGAGATGCCTAGATCGATTCTACTGTTGATGCTGATCAAGAATATATATACTTTATAGGGTCGGAAATGACTCCTTCACAAAGTTTCAAGCTTCTGAAAAAACGTATAATACCGTTTTTTAGTACATTTTTCGATATTTTTATATGAGTATTTTTTCGACAAATCAAGATTTTAAAATCTCATAACTAAGCCAAAAAAGCATTAATTTTGATTCGGAAAGCTTTTCTATGCTAGTTTTTATTAGGTTAATAAATCTGCATACTCAGTTTAAAACGTAAAAAAATTCAATTTTTGGCCATTTTTGCAAATTTTAATGATGTAACCCCTTTCCTTTTTTCAAAAAATGGACATTTTTTGAAAATTTTATTTTTTGGCCGGAGATGCCTAGATCGATTCTACTGTTGATGCTGATCAAGAATATATATACTTTATAGGGTCGGAAATGACTCCTTCACAAAGTTTCAAGCTTCTGAAAAAACGTATAATACCGTTTTTTAGTACATTTTTCGATATTTTTATATGAGTATTTTTTCGACAAATCAAGATTTAAAAATCTCATAACTAAGCCAAAAAAGCATTCATTTTGATTCGGAAAGCTTTTCTATGCTAGTTTTTATTAGGTTAATAAATCTGCATACTCAGTTTAAAACGTAAAAAAATTCAATTTTTGGCCATTTTTTGCTAATTTTAATGATGTAACCCCTTTCCTTTTTTTCAAAAAATGGACATTTTTTGAAAATTTTATTTTTTGGCCGGAGATGCCTAGATCGATTCTACTGTTGATGCTGATCAAGAATATATATACTTTATAGGGTCGGAAATGACTCCTTCACAAAGTTTCAAGCTTCTGAAAAAACGTATAATACCGTTTTTTAGTACATTTTTCGATATTTTTATATGAGTATTTTTTCGACAAATCAAGATTTAAAAATCTCATAACTAAGCCAAAAAAGCATTAATTTTGATTCGGAAAGCTTTTCTATGCTAGTTTTTATTAGGTTAATAAATCTGCATACTCAGTTTAAAACGTAAAAAAATTCAATTTTTGGCCATTTTTTGCAAATTTTAATGATGTAACCCCTTTCCTTTTTTCAAAAAATGGACATTTTTTGAAAATTTTATTTTTTGGCCGGAGATGCCTAGATCGATTCTACTGTTGATGCTGATCAAGAATATATATACTTTATAGGGTCGGAAATGACTCCTTCACAAAGTTTCAAGCTTCTGAAAAAACGTATAATACCGTTTTTTAGTACATTTTTCGATATTTTTATATGAGTATTTTTTCGACAAATCAAGATTTAAAAATCTCATAACTAAGCCAAAAAAGCATTAATTTTAATTCGGAAAGCTTTTCTATGCTAGTTTTTATTAGGTTAATAAATCTGCATACTCAGTTTAAAACGTAAAAAAATTCAATTTTTGGCCATTTTTTGCAAATTTTAATGATGTAACCCCTTTCCTTTTTTTTCAAAAAATGGACATTTTTTGAAAATTTTATTTTTTGGCCGGAGATGCCTAGATCGATTCTACTGTTGATGCTGATCAAGAATATATATACTTTATAGGGTCGGAAATGACTCCTTCACAAAGTTCCAAGCTTCTGAAAAAACGTATAATACCGTTTTTTAGTACATTTTTCGATATTTTTATATGAGTATTTTTTCGACAAATCAAGATTTAAAAATCTCATAACTAAGCCAAAAAAGCATTAATTTTGATTCGGAAAGCTTTTCTATGCTAGTTTTTATTAGGTTAATAAATCTGCATACTCAGTTTAAAACGTAAAAAAATTCAATTTTTGGCCATTTTTTGCAAATTTTAATGATGTAACCCCTTTCCTTTTTTCAAAAAATGGACATTTTTTGAAAATTTTATTTTTTGGCCGGAGATGCCTAGATCGATTCTACTGTTGATGCTGATCAAGAATATATATACTTTATAGGGTCGGAAATGACTCCTTCACAAAGTTTCAAGCTTCTGAAAAAACGTATAATACCGTTTTTTAGTACATTTTTCGATATTTTTATATGAGTATTTTTTCGACAAATCAAGATTTAAAAATCTCATAACTAAGCCAAAAAAGCATTAATTTTGATTCGGAAAGCTTTTCTATGCTAGTTTTTATTAGGTTAATAAATCTGCATACTCAGTTTAAAACGTAAAAAAATTCAATTTTTGGCCATTTTTTGCAAATTTTAATGATGTAACCCCTTTCCTTTTTTTTAAAAAATGGACATTTTTTGAAAATTTTTTTTTTTTGCCGGAGATGCCTAGATCGATTCTACTGTTGATGCTGATCAAGAATATATATACTTTATAGGGTCGGAAATGACTCCTTCACAAAGTTTCAAGCTTCTGAAAAAACGTATAATACCGTTTTTTAGTACATTTTTCGATATTTTTATATGAGTATTTTTTCGACAAATCAAGATTTAAAAATCTCATAACTAAGCCAAAAAAGCATTAATTTTGATTCGGAAAGCTTTTCTATGCTAGTTTTTATTAGGTTAATAAATCTGCATACTCAGTTTAAAACGTAAAAAAATTCAATTTTTGGCCATTTTTTGCAAATTTTAATGATGTAACCCCTTTCCTTTTTTTCAAAAAATGGACATTTTTTGAAAATTTTATTTTTTGGCCGGAGATGCCTAGATCGATTCTACTGTTGATGCTGATCAAGAATATATATACTTTATAGGGTCGGAAATGACTCCTTCACAAAGTTTCAAGCTTCTGAAAAAACGTATAATACCGTTTTTTAGTACATTTTTCGATATTTTTATATGAGTATTTTTTCGACAAATCAAGATTTAAAAATCTCATAAATAAGCCAAAAAAGCATTAATTTTGATTCGGAAAGCTTTTCTATGCTAGTTTTTATTAGGTTAATAAATCTGCATACTCAGTTTAAAACGTAAAAAAATTCAATTTTTGACCATTTTTTGCAAATTTTAATGATGTAACCCCTTTCCTTTTTTTCAAAAAATTGACATTTTTTGAAAATTTTATTTTTTGGCCGGAGATGCCTAGATCGATTCTACTGTTGATGCTGATCAAGAATATATATACTTTATAGGGTCGGAAATGACTCCTTCACAAAGTTTCAAGCTTCTGAAAAAACGTATAATACCGTTTTTTAGTACATTTTTCGATATTTTTATATGAGTATTTTTTCGACAAATCAAGATTTAAAAATCTCATAACTAAGCCAAAAAAGCCATAATTTTGATTCGGAAAGCTTTTCTATGCTAGTTTTTATTAGGTTAATAAATCTGCATACTCAGTTTAAAACGTAAAAAAATTCAATTTTTGGCCATTTTTCGCAAATTTTAATGATGTAACCCCTTTCCTTTTTTTAAAAAAATGGACATTTTTTGAAAATTTTATTTTTTGGCCGGAGATGCCTAGATCGATTCTACTGTTGATGCTGATCAAGAATATATATACTTTATAGGGTCGGAAATGACTCCTTCACAAAGTTTCAAGCTTCTGAAAAAACGTATAATACCGTTTTTTAGTACATTTTTCGATATTTTTATATGAGTATTTTTTCGACAAATCAAGATTTAAAAATCTCATAACTAAGCTAAAAAAGCATTAATTTTGATTCGGAAAGCTTTTCTATGCTAGTTTTTATTAGGTTAATAAATCTGCATACTCAGTTTAAAACGTAAAAAAATTCAATTTTTGGCCATTTTTTGCAAATTTTAATGATGTAACCCCTTTCCTTTTTTTCAAAAAATGGACATTTTTTGAAAATTTTTTTTTTTGGCCGGAGATGCCTAGATCGATTCTACTGTTGATGCTGATCAAGAATATATATACTTTATAGGGTCGGAAATGACTCCTTCACAAAGTTTCAAGCTTCTGAAAAAACGTATAATACCGTTTTTTAGTACATTTTTCGATATTTTTATATGAGTATTTTTTCGACAAATCAAGATTTTAAAATCTCATAACTAAGCCAAAAAAGCATTAATTTTGATTCGGAAAGCTTTTCTATGCTAGTTTTTATTAGGTTAATAAATCTGCATACTCAGTTTAAAACGTAAAAAAATTCAATTTTTGACCATTTTTTGCAAATTTTAATGATGTAACCCCTTTCCTTTTTTTCAAAAAATGGACATTTTTTGAAAATTTTATTTTTTGGCCGGAGATGCCTAGATCGATTCTACTGTTGATGCTGATCAAGAATATATATACTTTATAGGGTCGGAAATGACTCCTTCACAAAGTTTCAAGCTTCTGAAAAAACGTATAATACCGTTTTTTAGTACATTTTTCGATATTTTTATATGAGTATTTTTTCGACAAATCAAGATTTTAAAATCTCATAACTAAGCCAAAAAAGCATTAATTTTGATTCGGAAAGCTTTTCTATGCTAGTTTTTATTAGGTTAATAAATCTGTATACTCAGCTTAAAACGTAAAAAAATTCAATTTTTGGCCATTTTTTGCAAATTTTAATGATGTAACCCCTTTCCTTTTTTTTTTTTTTTTAAAATGGACATTTTTTGAAAATTTTATTTTTTGGCCGGAGATGCCTAGATCGATTCTACTGTTGATGCTGATCAAGAATATATATACTTTATAGGGTCGGAAATGACTCCTTCACAAAGTTTCAAGCTTCTGAAAAAACGTATAATACCGTTTTTTAGTACATTTTTCGATATTTTTATATGAGTATTTTTTCGACAAATCAAGATTTAAAAATCTCATAACTAAGCCAAAAAAAGCATTAATTTTGATTCGGAAAGCTTTTCTATGCTAGTTTTTATTAGGTTAATAAATCTGCATACTCAGTTTAAAACGTAAAAACATTCAATTTTTGGCCATTTTTTGCAAATTTTAATGATGTAACCCCTTTCCTTTTTTTCAAAAAATTGACATTTTTTGAAAATTTTATTTTTTGGCCGGAGATGCCTAGATCGATTCTACTGTTGATGCTGATCAAGAATATATATACTTTATAGGGTCGGAAATGACTCCTTCACAAAGTTTCAAGCTTCTGAAAAAACGTATAATACCGTTTTTTAGTACATTTTTCGATATTTTTATATGAGTATTTTTTCGACAAATCAAGATTTAAAAATCTCATAACTAAGCCAAAAAAAGCATTAATTTTGATTCGGAAAGCTTTTCTATGCTAGTTTTTATTAGGTTAATAAATCTGCATACTCAGTTTAAAACGTAAAAACATTCAATTTTTGGCCATTTTTTGCAAATTTTAATGATGTAACCCCTTTCCTTTTTTTCAAAAAATTGACATTTTTTGAAAATTTTATTTTTTGGCCGGAGATGCCTAGATCGATTCTACTGTTGATGCTGATCAAGAATATATATACTTTATAGGGTCGGAAATGACTCCTTCACAAAGTTTCAAGCTTCTGAAAAAACGTATAATACCGTTTTTTAGTACATTTTTCGATATTTTTATATGAGTATTTTTTCGACAAATCAAGATTTTAAAATCTCATAACTAAGCCAAAAAAGCATTAATTTTGATTCGGAAAGCTTTTCTATGCTAGTTTTTATTAGGTTAATAAATCTGCATACTCAGTTTAAAACGTAAAAAAATTCAATTTTTGGCCATTTTTTGCAAATTTTAATGATGTAACCCCTTTCCTTTTTTTTTTAAAAAAAATGGACATTTTTTGAAAATTTTATTTTTTGGCCGGAGATGCCTAGATCGATTCTACTGTTGATGCTGATCAAGAATATATATACTTTATAGGGTCGGAAATGACTCCTTCACAAAGTTTCAAGCTTCTGAAAAAACGTATAATACCGTTTTTTAGTACATTTTTCGATATTTTTATATGAGTATTTTTTCGACAAATCAAGATTTAAAAATCTCATAAATAAGCCAAAAAAGCATTAATTTTGATTCGGAAAGCTTTTCTATGCTAGTTTTTATTAGGTTAATAAATCTGCATACTCAGTTTAAAACGTAAAAAAATTAAATTTTTGACCATTTTTTGCAAATTTTAATGATGTAACCCCTTTCCTTTTTTTCAAAAAATGGACATTTTTTGAAAATTTTATTTTTTGGCCGGAGATGCCTAGATCGATTCTACTGTTGATGCTGATCAAGAATATATATACTTTATAGGGTCGGAAATGACTCCTTCACAAAGTTTCAAGCTTCTGAAAAAACGTATAATACCGTTTTTTAGTACATTTTTCGATATTTTTATATGAGTATTTTTTCGACAAATCAAGATTTAAAAATCTCATAACTAAGCCAAAAAAGCATTAATTTTGATTCGGAAAGCTTTTCTATGCTAGTTTTTATTAGGTTAATAAATCTGCATACTCAGTTTAAAACGTAAAAAAATTCAATTTTTGGCCATTTTTTGCAAATTTTAATGATGTAACCCCTTTCCTTTTTTTCAAAAAATGGAAATTTTTTGAAAATTTTATTTTTTGGCCGGAGATGCCTAGATCGATTCTACTGTTGATGCTGATCAAGAATATATATACTTTATAGGGTCGGAAATGACTCTTTCACAAAGTTTCAAGCTTCTGAAAAAACGTATAATACCGTTTTTAAGTACATTTTTCGATATTTTTATATGAGTATTTTTTCGACAAATCAAGATTTAAAAATCTCATAACTAAGCCAAAAGAGCATTAATTTTGATTCGGAAAGCTTTTCTATGCTAGTTTTTATTAGGTTAATAAATCTGCATACTCAGTTTAAAACGTAAAAAAATTCAATTTTTGGCCATTTTTTGCAAATTTTAATGATGTAACCCCTTTCCTTTTTTTCAAAAAATTGACATTTTTTGAAAATTTTATTTTTTGGCCGGAGATGCCTAGATCGATTCTACTGTTGATGCTGATCAAGAATATATATACTTTATAGGGTCGGAAATGACTCCTTCACAAAGTTTCAAGCTTCTGAAAAAACGTATAATACCGTTTTTTAGTACATTTTTCGATATTTTTATATGAGTATTTTTTCGACAAATCAAGATTTAAAAATCTCATAAATAAGCCAAAAAAGCATTAATTTTGATTCGGAAAGCTTTTCTATGCTAGTTTTTATTAGGTTAATAAATCTGCATTCTCAGTTTAAAACGTAAAAAAATTCAATTTTTGACCATTTTTTGCAAATTTTAATGATGTAACCCCTTTCCTTTTTTTCAAAAAATGGACATTTTTTGAAAATTTTATTTTTTGGCCGGAGATGCCTAGATCGATTCTACTGTTGATGCTGATCAAGAATATATATACTTTATAGGGTCGGAAATGACTCCTTCACAAAGTTTCAAGCTTCTGAAAAAACGTATAATACCGTTTTTTAGTACATTTTTCGATATTTTTATATGAGTATTTTTTCGACAAATCAAGATTTAAAAATCTCATAACTAAGCCAAAAAAGCATTAATTTTGATTCGGAAAGCTTTTCTATGCTAGTTTTTATTAGGTTAATAAATCTGCATACTCAGTTTAAAACGTAAAAAAATTCAATTTTTGGCCATTTTTTGCAAATTTTAATGATGTAACCCCTTTCCTTTTTTTCAAAAAATTGACATTTTTTGAAAATTTTATTTTTTGGCCGGAGATGCCTAGATCGATTCTACTGTTGATGCTGATCAAGAATATATATACTTTATAGGGTCGGAAATGACTCTTTCACAAAGTTTCAAGCTTCTGAAAAAACGTATAATACCGTTTTTAAGTACATTTTTCGATATTTTTATATGAGTATTTTTTCGACAAATCAAGATTTAAAAATCTCATAACTAAGCCAAAAGAGCATTAATTTTGATTCGGAAAGCTTTTCTATGCTAGTTTTTATTAGGTTAATAAATCTGCATACTCAGTTTAAAACGTAAAAAAATTCAATTTTTGGCCATTTTTTGCAAATTTTAATGATGTAACCCCTTTCCTTTTTTTCAAAAAATTGACATTTTTTGAAAATTTTATTTTTTGGCCGGAGATGCCTAGATCGATTCTACTGTTGATGCTGATCAAGAATATATATACTTTATAGGGTCGGAAATGACTCCTTCACAAAGTTTCAAGCTTCTGAAAAAACGTATAATACCGTTTTTTAGTACATTTTTCGATATTTTTATATGAGTATTTTTTCGACAAATCAAGATTTAAAAATCTCATAAATAAGCCAAAAAAGCATTAATTTTGATTCGGAAAGCTTTTCTATGCTAGTTTTTATTAGGTTAATAAATCTGCATTCTCAGTTTAAAACGTAAAAAAATTCAATTTTTGACCATTTTTTGCAAATTTTAATGATGTAACCCCTTTCCTTTTTTTCAAAAAATGGACATTTTTTGAAAATTTTATTTTTTGGCCGGAGATGCCTAGATCGATTCTACTGTTGATGCTGATCAAGAATATATATACTTTATAGGGTCGGAAATGACTCTTTCACAAAGTTTCAAGCTTCTGAAAAAACGTATAATACCGTTTTTAAGTACATTTTTCGATATTTTTATATGAGTATTTTTTCGACAAATCAAGATTTAAAAATCTCATAACTAAGCCAAAAGAGCATTAATTTTGATTCGGAAAGCTTTTCTATGCTAGTTTTTATTAGGTTAATAAATCTGCATACTCAGTTTAAAACGTAAAAAAATTCAATTTTTGGCCATTTTTTGCAAATTTTAATGATGTAACCCCTTTCCTTTTTTTCAAAAAATTGACATTTTTTGAAAATTTTATTTTTTGGCCGGAGATGCCTAGATCGATTCTACTGTTGATGCTGATCAAGAATATATATACTTTATAGGGTCGGAAATGACTCCTTCACAAAGTTTCAAGCTTCTGAAAAAACGTATAATACCGTTTTTTAGTACATTTTTCGATATTTTTATATGAGTATTTTTTCGACAAATCAAGATTTAAAAATCTCATAAATAAGCCAAAAAAGCATTAATTTTGATTCGGAAAGCTTTTCTATGCTAGTTTTTATTAGGTTAATAAATCTGCATTCTCAGTTTAAAACGTAAAAAAATTCAATTTTTGACCATTTTTTGCAAATTTTAATGATGTAACCCCTTTCCTTTTTTTCAAAAAATGGACATTTTTTGAAAATTTTATTTTTTGGCCGGAGATGCCTAGATCGATTCTACTGTTGATGCTGATCAAGAATACTTTTCTATGCTAGTTTTTATTAGGTTAATAAATCTGCATACTCAGTTTAAAACGTAAAAAAATTCAATTTTTGGCCATTTTTTGCTAATTTTAATGATGTAACCCCTTTCCTTTTTTTCAAAAAATTGACATTTTTTGAAAATTTTATTTTTTGGCCGGAGATGCCTAGATCGACTCTACTGTTGATGCTGATCAAGAATATATATACTTTATAGGGTCGGAAATGACTCCTTCACAAAGTTTCAAGCTTCTGGAAAAACGTATAATACCGTTTTTTAGTACATTTTTCGATATTTTTATATGAGTATTTTTTCGACAAATCAAGATTTAAAAATCTCATAACTAAGCCAAAAAAGCATTAATTTTGATTCGGAAAGCTTTTCTATGCTAGTTTTTATTAGGTTAATAAATCTGCATACTCAGTTTAAAACGTAAAAAAATTCAATTTTTGGCCATTTTTTGCAAATTTTAATGATGTAACCCCTTTCCTTTTTTTCAAAAAATGGACATTTTTTGAAAATTTTATTTTTTGGCCGGAGATGCCTAGATCGATTCTACTGTTGATGCTGATCAAGAATATATATACTTTATAGGGTCGGAAATGACTCCTTCACAAAGTTTCAAGCTTCTGAAAAAACGTATAATACCGTTTTTTAGTACATTTTTCGATATTTTTATATGAGTATTTTTTCGACAAATCAAGATTTAAAAATCTCATAAATAAGCCAAAAAAGCATTAATTTTGATTCGGAAAGCTTTTCTATGCTAGTTTTTATTAGGTTAATAAATCTGCATACTCAGTTTAAAACGTAAAAAAATTCAATTTTTGGCAATTTTTTGCAAATTTTAATGATGTAACCCCTTTCCTTTTTTTCAAAAAATGGACATTTTTTGAAAATTTTATTTTTTGGCCGGAGATGCCTAGATCGATTCTACTGTTGATGCTGATCAAGAATATATATACTTTATAGGGTCGGAAATGACTCCTTCACAAAGTTTCAAGCTTCTGAAAAAACGTATAATACCGTTTTTTAGTACAATTTTCGATATTTTTATATGAGTATTTTTTCGACAAATCAAGATTTAAAAATCTCATAACTAAGCCAAAAAAGCATTAATTTTGATTCGGAAAGCTTTTCTATGCTAGTTTTTATTAGGTTAATAAATCTGCATACTCAGTTTAAAACGTAAAAAAATTCAATTTTTGGCCATTTTTTGCAAATTTTAATAATGTAACCCCTTTCCTTTTTTTCAAAAAATTGACATTTTTTGAAAATTTTATTTTTTGGCCGGAGATGCCTAGATCGACTCTACTGTTGATGCTGATCAAGAATATATATACTTTATAGGGTCGGAAATGACTCCTTCACAAAGTTTCAAGCTTCTGAAAAAACGTATAATACCGTTTTTTAGTACATTTTTCGATATTTTTATATGAGTATTTTTTCGACAAATCAAGATTTAAAAATCTCATAACTAAGCCAAAAGAGCATTAATTTTGATTCGGAAAGCTTTTCTATGCTAGTTTTTATTAGGTTAATAAATCTGCATACTCAGTTTAAAACGTAAAAAAATTCAATTTTTGGCCATTTTTTGCAAATTTTAATGATGTAACCCCTTTCCTTTTTTTCAAAAAATGGACATTTTTTGAAAATTTTATTTTTTGGCCGGAGATGCCTAGATCGATTCTACTGTTGATGCTGATCAAGAATATATATACTTTATAGGGTCGGAAATGACTCCTTCACAAAGTTTCAAGCTTCTGAAAAAACGTATAATACCGTTTTTTAGTACATTTTTCGATATTTTTATATGAGTATTTTTTCGACAAATCAAGATTTAAAAATCTCATAACTAAGCCAAAAAAGCATTAATTTTGATTCGGAAAGCTTTTCTATGCTAGTTTTTATTAGGTTAATAAATCTGCATACTCAGTTTAAAACGTAAAAAAATTCAATTTTTGGCCATTTTTTGCAAATTTTAATGATGTAACCCCTTTCCTTTTTTTCAAAAAATGGACATTTTTTGAAAATTTTATTTTTTGGCCGGAGAGGCCTAGATCGACTCTACTGTTGATGCTGATCAAGAATATATATACTTTATAGGGTCGGAAATGACTCCTTCACAAAGTTTCAAGCTTCTGGAAAAACGTATAATACCGTTTTTTAGTACATTTTTCGATATTTTTATATGAGTATTTTTTCGACAAATCAAGATTTAAAAATCTCATAAATAAGCCAAAAAAGCATTAATTTTGATTCGGAAAGCTTTTCTATGCTAGTTTTTATTAGGTTAATAAATCTGCATACTCAGTTTAAAACGTAAAAAAATTCAATTTTTGGCCATTTTTTGCAAATTTTAATGATGTAACCCCTTTCCTTTTTTTCAAAAAATGGACATTTTTTGAAAATTTTATTTTTTGGCCGGAGATGCCTAGATCGACTCTACTGTTGATGCTGATCAAGAATATATATACTTTATAGGGTCGGAAATGACTCCTTCACAAAGTTTCAAGCTTCTGGAAAAACGTATAATACCGTTTTTTAGTACATTTTTCGATATTTTTATATGAGTATTTTTTCGACAAATCAAGATTTAAAAATCTCATAACTAAACCAAAAAAGCATTAATTTTGATTCGGAAAGCTTTTCTATGCTAGTTTTTATTAGGTTAATAAATCTGCATACTCAGTTTAAAACGTAGAAAAATTCAATTTTTGGCCATTTTTTGCAAATTTTAATGATGTAACCCCTTTCCTTTTTTTAAAAAAATGGACATTTTTTGAAAATTTTATTTTTTGACCGGAGATGCCTAGATCGATTCTACTGTTGATGCTGATCAAGAATATATATACTTTATAGGGTCGGAAATGACTCCTTCACAAAGTTTCAAGCTTCTGAAAAAACGTATAATACCGTTTTTTAGTACATTTTTCGATATTTTTATATGAGTATTTTTTCGACAAATCAAGATTTAAAAATCTCATAACTAAGCCAAAAAAGCATTAATTTTGATTCGGAAAGCTTTTCTATGCTAGTTTTTATTAGGTTAATAAATCTGCATACTCAGTTTAAAACGTAAAAAAATTAAATTTTTGGCCATTTTTTGCAAATTTTAATGATGTAACCCCTTTCCTTTTTTTCAAAAAATGGACATTTTTTGAAAATTTTATTTTTTGGCCGGAGAGGCCTAGATCGACTCTACTGTTGATGCTGATCAAGAATATATATACTTTATAGGGTCGGAAATGACTCCTTCACAAAGTTTCAAGCTTCTGGAAAAACGTATAATACCGTTTTTTAGTACATTTTTCGATATTTTTATATGAGTATTTTTTCGACAAATCAAGATTTAAAAATCTCATAAATAAGCCAAAAAAGCATTAATTTTGATTCGGAAAGCTTTTCTATGCTAGTTTTTATTAGGTTAATAAATCTGCATACTCAGTTTAAAACGTAAAAAAATTCAATTTTTGGCCATTTTTTGCAAATTTTAATGATGTAACCCCTTTCCTTTTTTTCAAAAAATGGACATTTTTTGAAAATTTTATTTTTTGGCCGGAGATGCCTAGATCGACTCTACTGTTGATGCTGATCAAGAATATATATACTTTATAGGGTCGGAAATGACTCCTTCACAAAGTTTCAAGCTTCTGGAAAAACGTATAATACCGTTTTTTAGTACATTTTTCGATATTTTTATATGAGTATTTTTTCGACAAATCAAGATTTAAAAATCTCATAACTAAGCCAAAAAAGCATTAATTTTGATTCGGAAAGCTTTTCTATGCTAGTTTTTATTAGGTTAATAAATCTGCATACTCAGTTTAAAACGTAAAAAAATTCAATTTTTGGCCATTTTTTGCAAATTTTAATGATGTAACCCCTTTCCTTTTTTTAAAAAAATTGACATTTTTTGAAAATTTTATTTTTTGACCGGAGATGCCTAGATCGATTCTACTGTTGATGCTGATCAAGAATATATATACTTTATAGGGTCGGAAATGACTCCTTCACAAAGTTTCAAGCTTCTGAAAAAACGTATAATACCGTTTTTTAGTACATTTTTCGATATTTTTATATGAGTATTTTTTCGACAAATCAAGATTTAAAAATCTCATAACTAAGCCAAAAAAGCATTAATTTTGATTCGGAAAGCTTTTCTATGCTAGTTTTTACTAGGTTAATAAATCTGCATACTCAGTTTAAAACGTAAAAAAATTCAATTTTTGGCCATTTTTTGCAAATTTTAATGATGTAACCCCTTTCCTTTTTTTCAAAAAATGGACATTTTTTGAAAATTTTATTTTTTGGCCGGAGATGCCTAGATCGACTCTACTGTTGATGCTGATCAAGAATATATATACTTTATAGGGTCGGAAATGACTCCTTCACAAAGTTTCAAGCTTCTGGAAAAACGTATAATACCGTTTTTTAGTACATTTTTCGATATTTTTATATGAGTATTTTTTCGACAAATCAAGATTTAAAAATCTCATAACTAAGCCAAAAAAGCATTAATTTTGATTCGGAAAGCTTTTCTATGCTAGTTTTTATTAGGTTAATAAATCTGCATACTCAGTTTAAAACGTAAAAAAATTCAATTTTTGGCCATTTTTTGCAAATTTTAATGATGTAACCCCTTTCCTTTTTTTAAAAAAATTGACATTTTTTGAAAATTTTATTTTTTGACCGGAGATGCCTAGATCGATTCTACTGTTGATGCTGATCAAGAATATATATACTTTATAGGGTCGGAAATGACTCCTTCACAAAGTTTCAAGCTTCTGAAAAAACGTATAATACCGTTTTTTAGTACATTTTTCGATATTTTTATATGAGTATTTTTTCGACAAATCAAGATTTAAAAATCTCATAACTAAGCCAAAAAAGCATTAATTTTGATTCGGAAAGCTTTTCTATGCTAGTTTTTACTAGGTTAATAAATCTGCATACTCAGTTTAAAACGTAAAAAAATTCAATTTTTGGCCATTTTTTGCAAATTTTAATGATGTAACCCCTTTCCTTTTTTTCAAAAAATTGACATTTTTTGAAAATTTTATTTTTTGGCCGGAGATGCCTAGATCGATTCTACTGTTGATGCTGATCAAGAATATATATACTTTATAGGGTCGGAAATGACTCCTTCACAAAGTTTCAAGCTTCTGAAAAAACGTATAATACCGTTTTTTAGTACATTTTTCGATATTTTTATATGAGTATTTTTTCGACAAATCAAGATTTAAAAATCTCATAACTAAGCCAAAAAAGCATTAATTTTGATTCGGAAAGCTTTTCTATGCTAGTTTTTATTAGGTTAATAAATCTGCATACTCAGTTTAAAACGTAAAAAAATTCTATTTTTGGCCATTTTTTGCAAATTTTAATGATGTAACCCCTTTCCTTTTTTTCAAAAAATGGACATTTTTTGAAAATTTTATTTTTTGGCCGGAGATGCCTAGATCGACTCTACTGTTGATGCTGATCAAGAATATATATACTTTATAGGGTCGGAAATGACTCCTTCACAAAGTTTCAAGCTTCTGGAAAAACGTATAATACCGTTTTTTAGTACATTTTTCGATATTTTTATATGAGTATTTTTTCGACAAATCAAGATTTAAAAATCTCATAACTAAGCCAAAAAAGCATTAATTTTGATTCGGAAAGCTTTTCTATGCTAGTTTTTATTAGGTTAATAAATCTGCATACTCAGTTTAAAACGTAAAAAAATTCAATTTTTGGCCATTTTTTGCAAATTTTAATGATGTAACCCCTTTCCTTTTTTTAAAAAAATTGACATTTTTTGAAAATTTTATTTTTTGACCGGAGATGCCTAGATCGATTCTACTGTTGATGCTGATCAAGAATATATATACTTTATAGGGTCGGAAATGACTCCTTCACAAAGTTTCAAGCTTCTGAAAAAACGTATAATACCGTTTTTTAGTACATTTTTCGATATTTTTATATGAGTATTTTTTCGACAAATCAAGATTTAAAAATCTCATAACTAAGCCAAAAAAGCATTAATTTTGATTCGGAAAGCTTTTCTATGCTAGTTTTTACTAGGTTAATAAATCTGCATACTCAGTTTAAAACGTAAAAAAATTCAATTTTTGGCCATTTTTTGCAAATTTTAATGATGTAACCCCTTTCCTTTTTTTCAAAAAATGGAAATTTTTTGAAAATTTTATTTTTTGGCCGGAGATGCCTAGATCGATTCTACTGTTGATGCTGATCAAGAATATATATACTTTATAGGGTCGGAAATGACTCCTTCACAAAGTTTCAAGCTTCTGAAAAAACGTATAATACCGTTTTTTAGTACATTTTTCGATATTTTTATATGAGTATTTTTTCGACAAATCAAGATTTAAAAATCTCATAACTAAGCCAAAAAAGCATTAATTTTGATTCGGAAAGCTTTTCTATGCTAGTTTTTATTAGGTTAATAAATCTGCATACTCAGTTTAAAACGTAAAAAAATTTAATTTTTGGCCATTTTTTGCAAATTTTAATGATGTAACCCCTTTCCTTTTTTTCAAAAAATTGACATTTTTTGAAAATTTTATTTTTTGGCCGGAGATGCCTAGATCGATTCTACTGTTGATGCTGATCAAGAATATATATACTTTATAGGGTCGGAAATGACTCCTTCACAAAGTTTCAAGCTTCTGAAAAAACGTATAATACCGTTTTTTAGTACATTTTTCGATATTTTTATATGAGTATTTTTTCGACAAATCAAGATTTAAAAATCTCATAACTAAGCCAAAAAAGCATTAATTTTGATTCGGAAAGCTTTTCTATGCTAGTTTTTATTAGGTTAATAAATCTGCATACTCAGTTTAAAACGTAAAAAAATTCAATTTTTGGCCATTTTTTGCAAATTTTAATGATGTAACCCCTTTCCTTTTTTTCAAAAAATGGACATTTTTTGAAAATTTTATTTTTTGGCCGGAGATGCCTAGATCGATTCTACTGTTGATGCTGATCAAGAATATATATACTTTATAGGGTCGGAAATGACTCCTTCACAAAGTTTCAAGCTTCTGAAAAAACGTATAATACCGTTTTTTAGTACATTTTTCGATATTTTTATATGAGTATTTTTTCGACAAATCAAGATTTTAAAATCTCATAACTAAGCCAAAAAAGCATTAATTTTGATTCGGAAAGCTTTTCTATGCTAGTTTTTATTAGGTTAATAAATCTGCATACTCAGTTTAAAACGTAAAAAAATTCAATTTTTGGCCATTTTTTGCAAATTTTAATGATGTAACCCCTTTCCTTTTTTTCAAAAAATGGACATTTTTTGAAAATTTTATTTTTTGGCCGGAGAGGCCTAGATCGACTCTACTGTTGATGCTGATCAAGAATATATATACTTTATAGGGTCGGAAATGACTCCTTCACAAAGTTTCAAGCTTCTGGAAAAACGTATAATACCGTTTTTTAGTACATTTTTCGATATTTTTATATGAGTATTTTTTCGACAAATCAAGATTTAAAAATCTCATAAATAAGCCAAAAAAGCATTAATTTTGATTCGGAAAGCTTTTCTATGCTAGTTTTTATTAGGTTAATAAATCTGCATACTCAGTTTAAAACGTAAAAAAATTCAATTTTTGGCCATTTTTTGCAAATTTTAATGATGTAACCCCTTTCCTTTTTTTTCAAAAAATGGAAATTTTTTGAAAATTTTATTTTTTGGCCGGAGATGCCTAGATCGACTCTACTGTTGATGCTGATCAAGAATATATATACTTTATAGGGTCGGAAATGACTCCTTCACAAAGTTTCAAGCTTCTGGAAAAACGTATAATACCGTTTTTTAGTACATTTTTCGATATTTTTATATGAGTATTTTTTCGACAAATCAAGATTTAAAAATCTCATAACTAAGCCAAAAAAGCATTAATTTTGATTCGGAAAGCTTTTCTATGCTAGTTTTTATTAGGTTAATAAATCTGCATACTCAGTTTAAAACGTAAAAAAATTCAATTTTTGGCCATTTTTTGCAAATTTTAATGATGTAACCCCTTTCCTTTTTTTAAAAAAAATGGACATTTTTTGAAAATTTTATTTTTTGACCGGAGATGCCTAGATCGATTCTACTGTTGATGCTGATCAAGAACATATATACTTTATAGGGTCGGAAATGACTCCTTCACAAAGTTTCAAGCTTCTGAAAAAACGTATAATACCGTTTTTTAGTACATTTTTCGATATTTTTATATGAGTATTTTTTCGACAAATCAAGATTTAAAAATCTCATAACTAAGCCAAAAAAGCATTAATTTTGATTCGGAAAGCTTTTCTATGCTAGTTTTTACTAGGTTAATAAATCTGCATACTCAATTTAAAACGTAAAAAAATTCAATTTTTGGCCATTTTTTGCAAATTTTAATGATGTAACCCCTTTCCTTTTTTTCAAAAAATGGAAATTTTTTGAAAATTTTATTTTTTGGCCGGAGATGCCTAGATCGATTCTACTGTTGATGCTGATCAAGAATATATATACTTTATAGGGTCGGAAATGACTCCTTCACAAAGTTTCAAGCTTCTGAAAAAACGTATAATACCGTTTTTTAGTACATTTTTCGATATTTTTATATGAGTATTTTTTCGACAAATCAAGATTTAAAAATCTCATAACTAAGCCAAAAAAGCATTAATTTTGATTCGGAAAGCTTTTCTATGCTAGTTTTTATTAGGTTAATAAATCTGCATACTCAGTTTAAAACGTAAAAAAATTCAATTTTTGGCCATTTTTTGCAAATTTTAATGATGTAACCCCTTTCCTTTTTTTCAAAAAATGGACATTTTTTGAAAATTTTATTTTTTGGCCGGAGGTGCCTAGATCGATTCTACTGTTGATGCTGATCAAGAATATATATACTTTATAGGGTCGGAAATGACTCCTTCACAAAGTTTCAAGCTTCTGAAAAAACGTATAATACCGTTTTTTAGTACATTTTTCGATATTTTTATGAGTATTTTTTCGACAAATCAAGATTTTAAAATCTCATAACTAAGCCAAAAAAGCATTAATTTTGATTCGGAAAGCTTTTCTATGCTAGTTTTTATTAGGTTAATAAATCTGCATACTCAGTTTAAAACGTAAAAAAATTCAATTTTTGGCCATTTTTTGCAAATTTTAATGATGTAACCCCTTTCCTTTTTTTCAAAAAATGGACATTTTTTGGCCGGAGATACCTAGATCGATTCTACTGTTGATGCTGATCAAGAATATATATACTTTATAGGGTCGGAAATGACTCCTTCACAAAGTTTCAAGCTTCTGAAAAAACGTATAATACCGTTTTTTAGTACATTTTTCGATATTTTTTATGAGTATTTTTTCGACAAATCAAGATTTTAAAATCTCATAACTAAGCCAAAAAAGCATTAATTTTGATTCGGAAAGCTTTTCTATGCTAGTTTTTATTAGGTTAATAAATCTGCATACTCAGTTTAAAACGTAAAAAAATTCAATTTTTGGCCATTTTTTGCAAATTTTAATGATGTAACCCCTTTCCTTTTTTTCAAAAAATGGACATTTTTTGAAAATTTTATTTTTTGGCCGGAGATGCCTAGATCGATTCTACTGTTGATGCTGATCAAGAATATATATACTTTATAGGGTCGGAAATGACTCCTTCACAAAGTTCCAAGCTTCTGAAAAAACGTATAATACCGTTTTTTAGTACATTTTTCGATATTTTTATATGAGTATTTTTTCGACAAATCAAGATTTAAAAATCTCATAACTAAGCCAAAAAAGCATTAATTTTAATTCGGAAAGCTTTTCTATGCTAGTTTTTATTAGGTTAATAAATCTGCATACTCAGTTTAAAACGTAAAAACATTCAATTTTTGGCCATTTTTTGCAAATTTTAATGATGTAACCCCTTTCCTTTTTAAAAAAAAATTGACATTTTTTGAAAATTTTATTTTTTGGCCGGAGATGCCTAGATCGATTCTACTGTTGATGCTGATCAAGAATATATATACTTTATAGGGTCGGAAATGACTCCTTCACAAAGTTTCAAGCTTCTGAAAAAACGTATAATACCGTTTTTTAGTACATTTTTCGATATTTTTATATGAGTATTTTTTCGACAAATCAAGATTTAAAAATCTCATAACTAAGCCAAAAAAGCATTAATTTTGATTCGGAAAGCTTTTCTATGCTAGTTTTTATTAGGTTAATAAATCTGCATACTCAGTTTAAAACGGAGGTGCCTAGATTGATTCTACTGTTGATGCTGATCAAGAATATATATACTTTATAGGGTCGGAAATGACTCCTTCACATTTTTACAAGCGTCTGACTACCATTCTTTGAGTCGATATTTATCTATATATGACAATTATTCAAACATAGTCTAAAAATTCGAACTGATTAACCGCTCAAGCGCAGATTATAAAAACAAATCTAAAAAATACACTAATTCAACCGCCAAGTTTGAATTTGAAAACAGTTTCCTTCACATAGGTTAACAATCAAATTTGAATTCGATTTTACAAAGTTGTATATATCTAGTCTAATCTAATATCTATCTAATTTAATGGAATCAAGCTACATGATAATAAATCTACATCTTAAAGCAAGATCCTGCTAGGGTAAGCTTATAAAGGATAGCATTTCGTTTAAGTTGATACAGTTCAAAGCTCCACTTGCAGAGCTCGTGTGCAGGTTTCACAACCATGTCCTTTGAACTTTACGCAGAGCATTGTCCTTGCTAGCTTATACTTAATTTAACTTAACTTAAAGCTTGCAGAGCTTTCAGATTTAAAAGGAGTTTCCTTTGATATATTCACCATTATTATATTCAATTTATATTTAATATCACCTAATGACTAAAATTCTTAATAAATATATATTATATATTACACCTTCCATCGAAAAGTAGCGACAGTCTTCCTGGTGTTTAAATTAAACAGCGTTGAAGTGTTTTTTTTTTTAGAAAAGGGTTTCATTTTTATTCATACATATTCATATTTATATGGTTTGTTGTGTGGGAATCGATCGTCGGCGAGGATCCGCTCCTCCCAGTGGCTTGTGTGCAGAGAGATGTGTGTGTATGTGGGCGTCTAGACGAGAGTGGAGTGGAGTGGAGAGCTGGGTGTGAGTACATCCTTGTTGGGGGTTGGGGGTTAGAGGTTACGGTTACAATTAGGGGGGGCTTAGCGTTATCTGAATCTTATATTGATTAAGGTTTCGGTTTCTGTATGTATATATATATGTATATTAACTAGCTGTACTTTTCCTTTCTCTTGTTTTCTTGTATTTTCTCTTGTTCTATTTTCTGTTCTGTTTATTATTTTATGTTTCCATCTGTTTTGTATTGCTAATACTCGGTCGCTTCGCTTCTACTTGCTAGTGTAAAGGTTTTCCTGCTCATTGCCTCCTTTCTGCCGAAACAACAATCCTCGTAAGCATATAAGTTTATATATAGTATACATATATATAATCTATATAATCGCACGTAAAATAAGTCAAAACGGTTACAAAATGGGTACCGACGAGAGTACGAGTACGAGTAGGTGGCGACATTTTGCTTACCCCGCTTTCGTGTTCGTTTTCGTTTGCTTTCGTGTATAAATTAGTATCTATTTAAAAATTATATACATTCATGTACTTAACATATCCTCGTCTCTATATATATCAAGCCAGTGTTGTTTTGTGTCTGTACAAAAGCGTCGCCGGTTAGGTAATTCGCTCGACACCTGATCATCTGATCATCTTTCTCCTCAACTTAGCTCCCTTCTCCTATTTCTTTTTTGAGTGTGCAAGTTCACATAAATTCAGTCGTGATTCAATTTGTTTTCCTTAGTTTTCTCTTAATTCATCTCTTCATTAAAGTTGATATCCTTTTGGTTTTGCATTTGCTTTTAAATCTTAAATAAAGCTCAAGGTAGGTTAAAAACCGGGCCTACACAACACATACACGCACATACACACACACTCACGCATGTATTACAATTAGCAAGGGATGGGGATGGGGATGGGGATGGGCAGGGGCATGGGGCAGGGGCAGGTGGCTGCTCTAGACCCCTATCTCGGACATGTGTGTAAATGCAGCTTAAACCAAGGGGCATTGCGTCTAGTTTATGTTTATTGTAAGCACGTTAAAAACTACTAAGACTAAGCCTACAAAACACTTTCCGTTTACGGTGTATATATCCGCTAGCTTATTGTACGCCCCAAGCAGGTGAGCCACCGCTCCAGCGGAGGATCCCCAAAGGAAACCCTGCAAGCGATGCTCAGAAGCTGACAAAGCGGGGGGCTGGTTTCTAGCTTGGTTCCAGTTGGTTCTCACGTCTCTCTCGGATTGAACACATGCAAGCACACACACAGCACACACTACGCTACACACGCGCACACACACTGCACACAATCTACACACTACACTCTACACACGCACACGAAAGAGAGAGAATCGCAGTGAATAGCTGTTAACTTAGTCTCGAATGCAAATTGAAGCGTGTCGATGGTCTACCCCCAGGAAAACCGATGATGCTTTGAGCCTGAACTGATCTCGTGTGTGGTGTGTATCCAGTATGTGAAGGTGTTGTAATGGGTGCTCCTGCTGCTGCTGTCTGCTGTCTGCTGTGCTGAGGCTGAGGCTGAGGCTGAGGCTGTGACTGTGGATGTGGCTAGCTTCCTAGTTTCCTTGGCTGCTCTTCCAATTGGTGTTTTTGGGGCTGAGTTGGGTTTATAGGTTTTGTGGTTTGTGGTTTCTGGTTTCATTCTTGATGATGGTTAGCTCTCGTTCTCAGTTTTTTTCTCAGGGGTTCTGCTTAAATTCCAAGACTGCAATTAAACAGAGAGCGAGTGAGCACAGGATAGAAAGAAAGGGAGATACAAAGTCAGTGGAAGGAGTTGAACTTAAACTAGGTTCTTCTACGCTGTAGCTGTCTTGATCTAGACCCTACATACAAGTCTCTACGTCCAAGTATTTTGTGCGTTGCTAAGAGGCGACTCTGTCGTCGTCTGGTAAGTACACGGATACGCCTTTCCTTTCCCTCGCATATAGAGTACAATAGAATACAGCGCTTTCCCTAGATTTTTTGCTTACATTCGCGATCCCTTTTGCTGCAGGACCTTGGCCCGATCGTTGAGCTCTAGCTCACGGCCGGCCGTTGTGCCGCACTCCTTGGAGACCACGCAGAGGAACTCATTGTTTTCAAAGGGCCCGTAATTGCTGTACTGCATGTTGATCAGCTGCTCGAAACGCCAGCCATCCGAGAGCGTTGAGATCATCTGTGCAACAGAGAGAAGATGATGGATTAAGCTGAACTCATACTCATAGTAATTGAAATCACTCACCTGGGTCAGTTCCTGTTCGCGGCACTGCAGAACGCGATACACTCGCTTCTTGTCCGCGTGTGGTCGCTGTTAGACGAGCGAAAAGCGTTAGTCGGATCTTTTAATGTCGTGGAGAGTGCCCTTACCTGATCCCTGTGATGGATGCACTCCTTTAGCAGGGCTATCAGCTGTGTCACATTGTAGAACTCTGCCTCCTCGAGCACACCCTCCTCGGAGACGCCATCCAGTACGAGCTTGCCATGGCGCAGATAGTTGAGAACGGGCGCAAAGTATTTGGGATCCCGGTCGATCAGATAGGCGCCAGTCTCGTCCTTGAAAGGGATTCCGAAATTAGTCACTGCGTATCCGCAACCGCCCGCAACTATTGGCAATGTGTCAGTCTTGAGTAATGCCGAGTGTCACCAGGCGTCGGTCGCTGCACATGCAACTGTTTACGTGGGCACCACACTGTCTGGCTGTCCATCAGTTGGAATAAAAACAACAGCTTCCTCCTTGCCCCCCCACACAGCCACAGCCACAGCCGCAGCCATTCTCCCCCGTAGTGAATGACAGACTACTGCTACTGCCCCTGCCGCCTGGTTTGCTTTCGGTCTTCCAGCAATTTAAGCGCCCATTTAGGCAAAGGTAATCGGCTGAAGGTGGCTGTTTATGTGGTCGGGGTTGGAGCTGCCTTAATTGGTGGGCGTGCGTGGAGCAGCATTAGCAGCAGCAGCAGCAGCCCGGGCACAGAATTTAATCAATAGCCAGAGGAGGAGGAGTCGGGAGAGAGGGAAACGCTGAACCAAAAAGTGCAAAAACTTTTTATTGAAAACTATTCAGCGAGGGAGGAGGCGAAGGAGAAGGAGCAGCATTGGGTGGGCTGCGCGAGAGGGTGAGTTGTTTACACAAAAATGGAATATCAGCCTCTGGAATTCCGCTTTTCCGCTTGCCACTGGCACTGGCGCGGTTTCGGATTTATGGCAGAAAATGTTTTGCTTGTGATTAGTGTCATGATGATTATTTTGGTCGCGTGACCTTCTGGCCATCGCCCAACGCCCCCACCACTCGGCGGCCCCAAGGACTCGACGGAATCAGGGCACTGCTGCTGCTGCTGCTGCTTCTACTGCTACTGCTGCAGTTAATGTGGGACACGCGCTCTCTCTCTCTCTCTCAGTGGCTAGCGCTCTCTGGCCCAGAAAGGCTGTGTTCCGCCAAGTGACCTGCATGGGGTCACTCCGGGGGCCCACCTCTCCAGGCCAGGGAGCAAGAAAAGGGGGGCACACAGAGGTAAAGAGAGCTTGAAACTCACCCGATCCGAATTCAAGTCGCTGTCCTCCTGAATCAGGCGGGATAGAAAGGAATTTGGGTCACGGGACAGCGTCGTTTTGGTGGTGAGGAAGTAGGTGCCGCCCACGTTCAGCTTGACCCACTGGTCGGTGCCCTGCTTCTTTAGCACATTGGGGCTCTTCCGTGAGTTGATGAACACGGTGCTCATGTTGGGGCTGCTGCTTAACGAGTCCAGTTCTTGGGGCTGTTTTCCTGCACCTGGCAGCTCCTCCTCTGCTGCTGCTGCTGCGGCTGTCTCTGCGCCTCTGCCCTTCTAGCTGCACCTGCTGCTGCTCCCCTCCAGATCCCTTGGCGGACTGGGTTTCGCTCTACAGCTTCTGGTTTTGATTCCGTGTTAAGCCCAGCTCAGCCTTCAGCGCTTCATGCTCTTCTGCGTTCGCGTCTTTGTTGCGTTTTTGTTGTCTGGCCTCTGCCTGGGTCGCTGTCGCTGCTCTGCCACTGCCGTCGCTGCTGCTGCTGCTCCTCTGCCACTGCTGACGCGTAGGTGCGCTACTGCTTCCACTTCCACTGCCTGCCTGCACTGCTGCACCGTTCACTTTTCACTGCTGCACACAATTAGTTCACAGAAAATAAAGAAAAACTCAGTCCCGGCCACCAAGTGTAATTTTTTTTGTCGAAAAGAGCAATTCAGTGTGACCAGTGCTGCCAACTTGGATTTTTTCCCGTCAAAACTGGCTTCTGGTGTTTATCGATAGCTCGATACATTTCCCAGAGAGAATCGTGTTAGGTTACGCTCACCCCGTGTTAAGTTACGCTCTCTCTCTCCGATCTGTTAATTTTTATATGAGAAATCGACGCCAAACATCTCCAAACATGAGAATTCTACCCCAAAACATGAGAGTTCTACCCCAAAATAAATAAAATAAAATTCTAACCCACTGGTTCAAGACACTGATAAAGGTTGAAAACGCTGCTAAGGAAAGAGAGCCTGAAGCAATTAAAGTCTGGCAACGCCACGAGCAATTATCGATAGTTTGTCACCGAACAAAAGCTGAACGCTTTTAAATACAGCGCCAATTTTTGAACTTTGAATTTGAACGTGGCTTAGACTCAGCTTAGCCACAGCTCTGCCTGCTAGTTGCTGCTCGGCTCTTGGACAGCGCAGACGATCGCCATGGACATTCTCCCTGTAGCACTGCTGCTCCTACTGGCCTGTGCCAGCGTCTTGCCATCGCCCATGGTCTACAAACTGAATCCCGAGGAGAAATACGAGGCTGGTGGGTGACCAAAGCGAGTGGCTTACAAAAAAAAAACCCTCTAAAATGTTGTTTCTCTTTGTTCCCTACAGACCTAGTGGCCGTCTCCTCCACGGTGATCCCCCTGACCGTGCTGGAGGTGAGCTATGGCGCCGGCGGCAAGCCCAGCGAGGAGTACAAGGCCGCCTACCTGCGCAAGCTACGCAAGCAGGTGCTCCAGCGGGCGGACAAGCAGCAGCAGCAGCAGCAGCAGGAGGAGGAGGGTGCCCCCACTCTGGTGGGTCACTCCCAAGCCGACGCTGCGGATGCCGATGCTCTGATCACAGGTGAGTCTTGCTCAATTAGTTTCAGCTCTAACTAAAGACTATCCTGGCCTTGCCTTGCAGTTAAGTCGCAACTGGAGAGGGCCAAAGTCAAGGCCGTTTGAGGCAGAGGCAGAGGCGGACCGGACTGGACCGTGGCGAAGCTGATGTCATGGCACTTTTTCGAATAAAACCACCACAAGCAAATCTTGTTTTTGTCTTCAACTTGGGCCTAATTGGGCCGTGTGTGGGCGTGGCGTTGGCTAGATGGATGACGCAGCTTCGCCGCTGGCTAAAGATTAGCCCGAGACGGAGACACGCAGGAAGCTGTGCTCGGAGCGGAAGGATGTCTGCTGTCAACGCAATCGAATCAAACCTAATGAGGCACCGGACAAGGAACGGGGGGGGGGCGGCTAACGATGATGATGATGATGATGATGATGATGATGGGATAACCTGCGCAGCTGCTGGGGGACTTGGCTCTGGTCAGAGGCTAAAAAATCAGAGCCAGCAAAAGGAAAGTGTATCAAAGGAGGCTTGGCTGTGGACGGGAATGTGTGCCAGTCAATGCTTTTTATACACGTTCCTGTGTCCCTGCCAAGACTCGGACTCAGGTGGGAATTTTCTTTCCCCGTCTTTCCCTTTCTTTCCCTTTCTTTCCCTTTCTTTCCCTTTCTTTCCTTCCCCTCTCTGCGATGTCCTGTCCTGTGCCTCTTTGCTATCTCTTTGTGGCGCCGCTTTGTGTCGAGCCGTCAATGCGGCTGTCACAGCCAAGTCACAAGTTGCATGGCCACTGCCGGCAAGCGTGTCACAGCCAGGTGACTGCTCCCACCCACCTAGGTAGCTGCCACCTAGCTCTGCACTCCTGCAGCACCTACATACCTTCTTCTACACCCTGCTGCCACGGCTGATTAAGCCGCCTCAAATCCGGAAATGTTGGTGATGGCAGCCAACTATTTTCGCTATTTGTGCACCCGCCCCGGGCACGTACTTAATTTGAATACAAAGGCGGCGAGGCAGGACGCCCAGGACGATGGGGACTCCAAGGATGCCTACACCGACAGAGGGGGCAAACTCAACGAAGTCTGTCATGCCGGTGCCAAGTTTGCGCGGATTGAACACGGCTGTGCACTGGAGGAGAAGTGTAAACTACACATAAATGATGTTGTCACTCTGTCACCGTGTCCCCGTTTCCCAGCCCCTTGACTAGGCTCTCTCCGCATCGCAAGCAATTAATTGCTGCGCCTATTCAATATCGTATGCTAATATTGCGTATACGCCCACGCATCCCGCGAAGTGTGTCGCTGATGATGCTCCCATGGCTATGGCTGCTGTTGCTGTTGTTGTTGTTGTTGTTGTTGTTGTTGTTGTCGGCGACAGATGCCATCAAAATCGAATGTCAAATCGAATGACGTGTGAAGTAATCGTTTACGTTTTCGATTTCGCTTTCCCCTCTTACCCCTCCTCTGGGCCCATTCATTTACGGCAAAGACAACATCACATCAACACGGTTGGCACACACACACACACACACACTCGGTGGCTTCGAGAAGGGTCTGAGATCGTGATTGAAAAAAACTCTTTGAGGACCTAAAACAAACATAACGCTAGTTTGAACTGTATGATTTGCTTTTAAAAATAGCGAGTAACAATTCTAAGCGAAAATTGTTCAAATTTGAAACATCATTAAAGCAGGCAATTGATTATTTTAGTCGGTAGTTTGCTTCAACAAAATAAATAAAAGAAAAACCTTAGAAAAATGTCTTTCAAAAACCTCCTTTCAAAACGCCTTAAAAATTGCAATGACAAAAACCTTAAAAACAAATTCTTCCATAAAAAAAGTATTAAAATATTCGGATTCCTTGAATCAATATTTATCAGTATTTTTATATGAACATTTTTACATAATATCAAAGTTTCAAAAATGTATAACTTGGCCAAAAAATCATTAATTTTAATTCGGAAAGCTGTTTTATGCTAGTTTTTATTAGGTTAATAAATCTGCATACTCAGTTTAAAACGTAAAAAAATTCAATTTTTGGCCATTTTTTGCAAATTTTAATGATGTAACCCCTTTCCTTTTTTTCAAAAAATGGACATTTTTTGAAAATTTTATTTTTTGGCCGGAGATGCCTAGATCGATTCTACTGTTGATGCTGATCAAGAATATATATACTTTATAGGGTCGGAAATGACTCCTTCACAAAGTTTCAAGCTTCTGAAAAAAAACGTATAATACCGTTTTTTAGTACATTTTTCGATATTTTTATATGAGTATTTTTTCGACAAATCAAGATTTAAAAATCTCATAACTAAGCCAAAAAAGCATTAATTTTGATTCGGAAAGCTTTTCTATGCTAGTTTTTATTAGGTTAACAAATCTGCATACTCAGTTTAAAACGTAAAAAAATTCAATTTTTGGCCATTTTTTGCAAATTTTAATGATGTAACCCCTTTCCTTTTTTTCAAAAAATGGACATTTTTTGAAAATTTTATTTTTTGGCCGGAGGTGCCTAGATCGATTCTACTGTTGATGCTGATCAAGAATATATATACTTTATAGGGTCGGAAATGACTCCTTCACAAAGTTTTAAGCTTCTAACTAAAACTATAATAGCCTTCAGGGGTATAAAAAAGGATACCCAAAGTCCGCCTCAGAAACCTCAAAAATATTATTGAAAAACCACCTTAAATACCCAGAACTTAATTAAAAAACAAATCAACTTGAAACTGCTATAAAAACTATTAAAACTGCTTCTCAAGCACCAATTATGAAACCCCAACTAAAAATGCATTAAAAAAAACTTTTAAAAAGTATGTGAAAAATCTTTTAAAAATTTATCAAAAAACCCCCTTCAAAAACTTAATGAAACACCATTCAGAGAATGTATTAAGAACCTTCCTAAAACCCTCTCAAAACCTCACAAAACTTCTCTTTCTATAAATTCTATTTCCATGGACTCAAAATCAATTTTGTAGATTATTTCCGCAATTTTTCAAAGTACTTATAACTTATATTAAGGACTAATTTAAGCTATTTAAACTAATACACTCGAGGCTCATAATCCCTGCCTTCCATTCAGAGAGAGAGAGGAGACATAATAAACGTGCACCGCCAAGTGTCTGGTGTGAGTTTCAGGCTCATTTTGATGGGCAGACCCAGGGAAGGGGAAACCCCCAATTGTCGCTACATATTGCTTCCCAATCAAGGGAACAGGCTAGGCTCTGGGGGGGCGCCTATTTCCCGCTTCATTCAGTGCCCGGACACAATGCCAATCCAATTCCGGGCGAAAATAAAATGTCATTAAGGTTCGCATTTGTTTCGCTTTGGATTTGTTTTGTGGTGTGCGTGTGTGTGTGTGTGTGTGGGCGCTGGAGGCGTGGCTGGGCGTGATCTAATTGCGGATTTGGGTCGCGTTCGGACTCGGATGCAATTGGTCATCCGCCAGCCGCCAGCCGCCTGCCGCCGACGGGTGCCGCTTGGTATTTGCTCTGCACTCGGATGGATGCTACATTTTGTGGCGCAGCGTGGGAATTCATGCAAATGAGTCAGTGCCCTGGGGCAGGGGAGGGGGGCGGTGGGTGTAGCCCACCACCCGCTTTTCCGCATCCAGCCTAATTGACGCACGTACCGGCAGCACTTGAGCCCGGTCCAATGATGCGAAAAATTGCTTTAAACGTGGTCAGCACAGGGTCCAGTCTTGGTAGATACCTCGCCCACACTCTAGGACTCGAATGTCTTTTAAATCTTTCTCTTCCTTCCTCCTGCTGCTGCTACTGCTGCTGGGAAACCCCTTCAGCTGGGAAATCAGCGTTGAGCAAACAAAATTCTACTAAATACACACACTATGCTATGACTATGTAATGCAAACCAAATTATAAGAAGTCAGAGGGCTGCACGAGGAGCAAGAAAAGGCAGAGGCAGCAGAAGGACTGCCAAGGACACAGGCCTGTCTCTAACCGAAATCATCGGCTGGCGTAATTAATCGAGTTTTCAATGCGAACGATTCGCAATCGCATCCATCAAAGGCGAACTCGAACTTACCAGACACAGGCCATCCAGGGAGGGAGGAGAAGGCAGGAGCACAGGCAGAAAGCCGAAACCAAAACAGGAGCGGGAGGAGGAGCAGGACCAGCAGGAGCGGAAACAGAAGGAGCAGGAGCGGAAGCAGCAGCCAAAACAGGATAAGAAACAGGAGCCATGGCAGCGGGCTTTCAATCTATCTATCATGGCCCCACTGCCGGCACCCACACTCATTCAAATCTAATCAAGGAATACACGTTGCCATCTTCTGCGGCAAGTCTATGACAGAGCCGGAGCCGGAACCTGTGCCAGTGCCTGTGCGTTTTTACAGGCAATTTATTAATTTGGCAAGTTAGGCAAAAAGGCAACGAGGGATGATGCTGGCTGCTGGCTGCTACGGAGGGGTGTGCCTGTGCCACAAAGCGTTTACCCGCTGCTTTGGCTTTAGCTTTGGCTTTGGCTTTGGCTTTGGCTCTGGCTTTGTCTGAAAACCCGAAAACCGAAAACCGAAACTCCAAACTCTGGCCCAGAGACCGAGACCAAGACCGAGACCGAGACCGAGGACGAGGCCACACGATGAGCAGGCAAAGGACCAGCCAGGTCACAGTGGTTCAAGCATATTACGCATACGCACCGTAAACCGGCCACAAGCGAGAGAGTTATTAGCGAAATATTACGCATACGCCCCAGAAACTGCTCAATTTTTCACTTAAAATTTCCCAAGGAAAGAACAGCTTCTTGGTTAATCCTTTGGCTTGCTTTTAGAGGTCTAGAAAAACCCGCACAATTGTTGGCAGGAGTGAGTTGGGGACATGATAATCTAACAGCGGCATTTTCCAACCACTGTGGTCGAACGGTGGCTCCTCCATAGCTGCCGCCTGGCTGCGCAGGGAGCAAGACGCAAAGGATTCAATTAGAGAAGTTGCAGGCCAAAGCCGAAAGCCAGAGACAGCGGGACAGCAGCAGCATCCAGGCAGCATCAGTACGGGCGGGAGCGGCGGCCGTGGCAGAAGCTGGAGCCTCAGCCAGACCGCCGAACGTGCGACTAAGTGCGCACAATCAAAACAAATCAACACGTGGTTTTCCTTGCCACACTCGAGCACTGGAGCACTGGAGCAGTAGTCGAGGTCGAGGCGAGGCGAGGCGGGGCGGGGCGGGGCGGGGCCCAGCAGCCGCAGAAGGAGCGGGGCAAGGAGGGAGTGGGGGCAGAACTGGATGCCGCGTTTTTTTTTTGCCTTCTTTCGGAGAGCAACGCAGACGCAGAAGCCCAAAGGCGGAACTTTTGGGATGTTGCCAGACTGAGAATTGTATCAAAATTAGAATTCCTAACTCATTTTTCAGCAAGATGTCAATATAATATTAAAAGGTTACCTTAAAACTACTTATACTATTTCTTTTTGTTATTTTTTATTTATTTTTTTATTCCTTCAAGCTAATTATTTGTTAATATATTACTGTTTTATAATAATAAGTAATATTTTACTAAACCTCATTTTGGGTGGCTGAAATCCTGCTCTGGAAGTTTCCAATAAAACTAATGCAAAACTAATTATTTTTCAGAAATATTAAAATAATATTTTATGCCACATACAATATATGGAGAAATACTAACTCATTTTGTAGTCATTTTAATATATTATTGAATTTGGTATTACTTTTCAATAATAATATCTTGTTATATAAATTCCTACTATTTTAGAAGTATTTGCCCTTACAGGGTATTATAATTTTAGTCCACGGCTTACAACAGAGTAAAGGAGTCATTTGCGACCCTATAAATCATACATATTCTTGATCAGAATCAGCCATCTCCGGAACAAAAAAAAAAATTTTCCAAATTTTTCAATTTTTTCAAAAAAAAAGGAAAGGGGTTACATTATTAAAATTTTCAAAAATTGGCAAAAAATTTTATTTTTTTAAATTTAAAATTGAGTATGCAGATTTTTTAACCTAATAAAAACTAACATAGAAACGTTTTCCGAATTGAAATTAAAGCATTTTTGGCTAAGTTATGATCAATCGAAACTGAAAGAGTATACAAAACTTCGGCTTACCGAAGATAGCATTTTCATTTCCCTAGCTTTATTCTTTAAAGAGAATATTATAATTATATTATTAAATTAATTAATATTATTTTTAATAGGAAATAATTTAAGATATTAATTTAACAACTTTAAAGCTGTAAACTTCTAGAGCTAAAAACAGTTTTCCAGACATTTTAGGTCTAACCAGAACTTGTTGGGAATTCCAGCTTGAGTCTCTGGACTCCTTGGGCTAGGTGGCAACTCTGTAGCTTGGGTTTGGCAGGACAGCAAGAGAGCGGGAGAGAAGGAGCCTAAACAGAGGCTCTCTCAGCGAGAGAGCAAAATATTACGTATACGCAGAAGGAGGGCGTGTTACAGGCGTTGCGTCAAAGCGAAAGCCGAAAGGAAACGAAACTGAAACCGAAACCGAAACCGAGACCAAGTCCAGTGCCTCCACTTCCCCCCTCTCTCCCCCTCTCTCTCTCTCTCCCACTGACTCTGTGTGACATTGACAATGCTCTCCCAGCCACCCTCCGCAGGACATGTGCCTCTCCGTGTGTGTGTGTGTGTCGTAATCGCTTCGGCTGGCCTCGTGTGCTCGTGTGCTCGGCTGCTGAGCCTGGACCATGGCTATGGCTGTGGCTGAGGCTGTGCCTCTTCCCGGGCTTTAAGGGGCTTCAGTGCCATTCGGTGGCTCGTCGCATTCAGTCCGCAGAGCGCGCGCTCCACTCCGCCCCGAACCGAAACGAACTGAAACCGAAAGGACCGAACCAAGCCGATCGGCAGAGCTTCAAGTTGGGCTCGGAGCACCGCCGCTGCCGCCAGGGTTTGAGCTCGGCTTGGCCTGGCCAGGGAAGTGGATGCGGAACGTGGACAGGATCGATCGCTGACGGACTGACCGACTGACAGACTGACCAGGCTCCTCGGCCCCCCCAAATGTGGATGTGAACGTAAGCCAAGGACCTGCCTCGAGCTTTGTTTTATAACAAATAAGCACAGCAATGGCAGCAGCGGCAACACCAATGGCAAATAGCAAAGCACAATAACAACAAATGCGACAAATACAAATACAAATACAAAAAGAAATACAAATACAAAAAAAAAGGACACCGCAGGATAACGCAGCGTTAGAGCGGGAAAGAGCAGAGAGCAGGCGGGGATGATGGCGAAAAAAGTAGATGAACTTTTTGTTCGTGGCTTTCTTTTTGTTTCCATTTTTTTTTGGGCGTGTATAGATGTGTGTCTGTGTGCCTGTGTGTGCGAGTGTCCTGGCTGTGTGTGAGTGTCCTGTCTGTGTGTATGTGTCCTGTCCGTGTGCGTGTGAGGAGGCTGCGTCGTCATCGGCCCGCATCGCTGTATTGGTGGCCCTGTGTGTCGTGTCTTTGCATTTTTGGGTGTGGACTTGTTTCATGTTTCAGCGTCAGCATCAAACTTTGCTCGCTAAGTAGCAGCCACAGAGAGAGAAAAAAGCGCAGAGAATAAGCACAAAAAGAACCTAGCTACAGTGGGAGAAAAATCATCTATTAAGCAAGAAAAAGTGCCTTAAAGTATATAAAGAAAATACCAAAAGAAAATGTGAGCAAAGAAGTCGTGCTGCTGCCATTGCTGTTGCTCTTTATTTTGTTTTTGTTCAAGTGTGAGTGTGTGTGCGAGCAGGATATGTCTCTGTGTGTGTGTCTCTGTGTGTGTGTGTGGGCCAATACACAACCAGCAACAACAACAACTATAACAAAAACAACAACTAAAACAATGGGAAAAGTGCATGAAAAGTGCCGAAGGAAAGCAGCGCGAAAGCAAAACAAAGGCCCCTCATTTCCACTCCCTCGGCAGCCATGGCCCCTGCGACACATTTTAATTAAGAGGCCAGCCTCCCCCCCGTCATTCACTTCGTCCACGACCCCCCTACCCCCCGACGAATGCCCCTAAAAACCCCCTAACCCCCCGCCTACATAATTGCAACGCCTCTTTCCTCTCCTCCCCCCAGAAGTTTGAGATTTTTACTATTATGAAATTTGCACTAATTCGAGGCGAAAGGAAAGCAGCCTTGGCAGCTTGGCAGGCATGAATGCCTTCTCTTCCGACCCCTGGTTTTCCATTCTCATAAAACCGAAGAGGATTCCAAGCCACCTCCTTAAGTTATCTTTGACATTATTGGCTAGAATTCCCAACTGGGTCTGGTTTTAAGTACAACCTATGGAAATAAAATCACAAATCATGCATATTCCATCTCAGAAACATAGAATCTTTCACTGAAGACTTATTAAGGGATTCTTTTTAATTGATACAAAAATAATTATAGGGCAACGAAATTCAACAACTTCTATCACAATCAACAGCAAAAAGGACTTCTCTCACACAACTTTTAGTTGCTGGAAAAGTTTTAAATTATAGAATTTGCTTTTCTGGAAACCGTGTTTGTTTTTCATCAAGAAACTAACATCACAAGTTTTCAAATATACCAAAAAAAAAAGGTTAATCAACAAACAACAACAAGCATAATCAACACACCAACAAAGGCAGCACAAAATAAACATAATACTATAACAACACATAAAAAACCAACAACGCCAGAAACTCACCATTAAACACAACAACACACCAACAGTGCGACAACACAACAATCCAACAACGCTGCAATAAATACAACACAACAACAATAAGAACATCTCTACAACCAACAACCAAACACCACAACAACACAAAACCAACAATTAAGAACACAACAAGCTGGAAACAACTGTCAGGACCTAGAACTTTGGCTTAAACACAAAAACCAACGTACACACACTTTTTTTTGCCAGTGCACCATGGGCAAAACGGTCCGACAAATGCATAAAGTAAATATTAAATATTAAACATAAATTAAAGTAAAGCTAGAACTCTCAAGAGGTACAGGAAATAAGCAAATCAGAAAGGAATCAAGTGACCTTAAGAGCACTTAAAATATTGAGAGTAATCAGTAAAAAATGTACCTATACCGGTATCAAGAAGTCTAGAAAATTTACAACTTTACAAGTACATTTGACGGATTATAAATAATAATTTGAAATAATTCAAAACTAAATGTAATCATAAATTTGCCTCATGTCACCCATGGTGGCAGTGACAAACTGCAGCAGTCGGTAGTCGACGTTGCTGCAGTTGCTACTGCCTCCTTGCTTGTTGCGAGGAGTCCTGTTGCGAGTCCTCTCTCGGTCGTCCTGTGCGTTCCACTGCAGCCTTGCTGCTGCTGTTGTCCCGGCGCGTGTTTCAGTGTTTCGGGGGATTTGCATTCGGGCAAACTTTTGGGCAGCAAAGCAAACTTTTGTTTGTCTGTTGTTTTGGCGGCACAACACGCCGTAAACAGGACGCTTTCGCGGCTGCTGCGGGTGCACTGAGTCTGATCTAATGAATTAGGTGCCAGCCAGGACCAAGGACCATGAACGAGGGTGCCTCCCTCCCTGGCGGGGCAGAGAAAATGCCATCAGTGTCACAGAGATAACACGCGGCAATTTTTCACGCCCCAAGGAAGGCGGTGTTGTACGGGGAGGGGTAGGGAAATGGTTGGGAAATGGCTGGGACACAACGCGACATTGTTTGTAGCCAGGACGAAGCCTGATGGCGGTCGACGCACTGTCAAATTAGACAGCGTTCCTTGGCGTCTCCCTGCCCAGCAGCTTCCCCGAAAAAGCTAACCCAACAAGGAGTCCTCCGAGTCCCCCGATAAAGCACGCCAAAAAGGACCAAGTGGAAGCTCAAACAAATAAATAAATAGATTGCATTTGGTGGGCGTGGTCAGAGAGCAAAAGGAGAAGCAGTACAAGGAGAGGAAAAAAAAAAAGTAAATAACTGTCAAAAAAAAGGGGTTCGCCAGGATGCTCAAAAAGGAGATGGCAGAGAGAGGTGGGAAAGGGTGTGACTGGTGTCTGTCCTGGACCTTAGCCTAGTTAGGGATGTGTCTACATTGAGCAAAAGTCTGATATTATAAATCGAAAAATCGAATCACTTATATCGAAAATATCGTTAGCTGTGCAATAACGATATTTGATTTATTGCATCTCATATTAGATTATAGATATTTTGTTAAAACATTTACTATTAGTTCTTAATTACTTTTCCCAATTATTTTGCTTTAAAATATCGATTTATGGCCCACATATCGACCTATATATCGACTACTGTGGCCATATATCGATATTCTTTGTCATCCCTAGTCCTAAAATAGAAGTAAAAGCCAAGTAAATACAACTTGAGCCCAAGGATGTCCGGCAAAAGTCATAAACACAACAGGACGAGCTAAAGCAGGAGCAGGACGTGAGACAGGGATGATGATAATGCCATTGTAGGCCCACAACAACAACAACAACAACAGCTAACATTTTCAATCAAAAGTTTAATACGCCGTGAATTCATTACACGTCCGATGAATGACGATGTATAACTCTCCCTACCCCCCAGGCTGTTGTTATTTTTGGTTTCTTCTCTGTTATTTCTCATACAAGATACAATTTATTGCCGGCCATGTCATGTACCCAAAAAGGACGAAACACATGTAGACACACACACACACACATAGAGAGAGAGAGAGAGCCGGGGCAGAAGAAGCAGACATTTTACGGCTAAGCACACGCACACGAAGCCAAAGGGAGAAGCACCGGAGAAGCCGTCCTAGTCCCAGCCCCCAGACCGAGCCCATGACCTTCGGCGTCTTTGGCGGCCATTGCATGTGAGCAGCAGCAGCAGCAGGAGCAGCAGCATCCTCCTCTGCCTTTGTATCTCCTGGATACAGGGGGTCCTGCCTTTGGTTCCTTTCTCCTGCGGACAAGTAATCACTCTTTCGCTGCCGCTGCCATGCTTATTGACAGGCCGACAGGCGGCAGTTAAGTGTCAAAACACAGTTTAAGCCAAAAGACCAGGGGTGGCTGCCTTGGGGGAAGGGTAGGAAGAAAGGGGGTAGAGAGGGTAGAGAGGGTAGAGGGTGTAGAGGGTGTAGAGGGTGTAGAGCGGGGTCCTAGATAGGGTCGTCAGACAACCGACAAATTATAAGCCCAAAAAAGCAGCTTCTGCGGAGCCACGAACTGCGCGAGAAAGCACGAAACATGAAGTCTCAAGAGCAAGAGCAAGAGCAACTTTGCTGACGCAGGAGCCCAGGACTTCCCCCCCATCATCCATTCCCTACAACGGGGAGGGGATGGGGTTGTGTATATTCGATGATGACACGAGGCCGCAGCAGGCGACGCCCAAAGCCAAAGCCAAAACCAAAGCCAGAGCTATAGCCTTCATACACCAAGAGAAAAGCATGCTTGAGAAAAAGCAAGTTTGAGAAAAAGCAAGTTTGAGAAAAAGCAAGTTTTATAGAATTTGAAAAGACGAACAGTTCCCTCTACATAAGCTAAGGCATTATATTTTTATATATGACAATTTTTTCTAAAAATCAAATATTAAAAAACACATAACTTAGCCAAAAATGAGTTAGTTTTCATTCGGAAAGCTTTTCTATGCTAGTTTTTATTAGGTTAATAAATTTGCATACTCAATTTAAAATTTTAAAAAATTCACATTTTTGCCAATTTTTGACAATTTTAATGATGTTACCCCTTTCCTTTTTTTGAAAAAATTGAAAATTTTTGAAAAAAATAAATTTTTGTCGGGCATATCTAGATCGATTCAGCTGGTGATTCTGATCAATAATATATATGGTTTATGGGGTCGGAAATGGCTCCTTCAAGTTTTGCAAGCTTCTGACTGAAATTATAAGACCCTTGTGCAAGGAATTTCCATACTTAATTTCTTTCGGTGTAGCCACATCTAAGGCAACCAAACAATGCCGGGGAAAAACAGGATGAGATACAGGGAAACTACCAGCAGCCGCAATATGTGCGGATATTAATGATGATGACTATCATAAAGGAGCTGGAAGGAGGCGCTGGAGGGAGGCGCTATGCGGAGCAGAGGAGGAGCATGTACAGGCGCAGAGCTTGGAGCGTGGGTCGGCTATCTGGTCCCAGCCACACCCTGGATATCCTGGGCCTGATACCCGATGCCCTTCTAGTCCTGCTTTCAATTCCTGATTTCTGATTTCTGTTTCCGCCAGCTCTCGGCTCTCGGCTCTCGCTCTCTCTGTATCTGTATCTGGGTTTCTGGCTCTGTTTTACTGCTGTTTGCCGGCGAAAAACATTCAAAATTCAAAGTGAAAATTTCACGAGCAATTACCGCATTCCCTGCGGGATGCCAGCAGGCGCACACCCTTCCTGTGTGTGTGTGTGTGTGTGTGTGTGGGGCTGCGATTATGCGGACCAATGTCGCATTTAATTTATGTAGAACGCCAGGCGGCGCAACGCTCAAATTGAATCCCCGACTTCGAATCGCAGGATTCAGGGATATACACACATATATCGAAAAGGGAAGAGTTAGATACATTGAAACTAAGAATGCATAGCTTATTTTAAACATATATTAGACTTATTTGTTTAAGATATATTCCACTCAATGTTAAAATATATATATAATTGCAACAAATTCTCATGAACTTTGAAATATTGAATCCCCGACTTCGAATCGCAGGATTCAGGGATATACACACATATATCGAAAAGGAAGAGTTAGATACATTGAAACTAGGAATGCCTATCATATTATAAACATATATTAGCCTTATTTGTTTAAGATATATTCCACTCAATGTTAAAATATATAAATAATTGCAAAACTTTCTCATGAACTTTGAAATATAAATATTATCGAGAAAAATTGATAACTTTTGCTCTGACTATTCAATATTTTTGTTGTTTACTATCGATAATCCCTACTCGTTACTTTTCTTTTTAATTACTTTAGAGATCTTCAACTCTAGGAGTTACTTCTCTTTCCCTTTAAATTAATTTAATATTGTATTCATCTTAAATTTAAAGAACTCGAGCCAAGAGAAAAGCCTGCTTTCCATTCATGTAACAACAAAGGGAGTCTGCGAGTGTGTTCATAAATACATACACTTTCCTCGAGCGCGGCATGGGGGGGAAGGTAAAGTCCTCGCACAGTTCCATGGTGTTCCGGCCATAACAAATTAGTAGCGGAAACGGAAATGGCGGAAAACGTCAACGACGAGTGCTGGCAATGCAGATGTTGCCGCTGCCGCACGAGTGCTTGCGCCAGAGTGTGAGGGGTGTGTGAGGGGTGTGTGAGAGGTGTGTGAGATATATGAGGTGTGTAAGGAGTGTGTGAAACCCTCCCGATTGTACCTACATTGAACACTAACAAGTACCTCCTCGTTTTGTGCCGTTTTTCCGACGTTTAAATTTAGTAGCCGCCAATACAAGCTCGATAACTCCCCGGGGGGAAGGACAGAACAGGACAGGACAGGATAAGGAGGAGAGGCCGGCACATCAAGGACAGCAGGATAACCGAGGAGAGCGCACACACTCAATAAAAAATCCATCCAGGCAGATGCACTAGGGCAGCAGGGGAATCAAGCAGGAGTCGCAGGAGTTGCAGGAGTTGCAGGAGTTGCAGGAGAGTTGCAGGAGTCGGAGTCCGAGAGTCTCGAGCCAAGCCATGATTCCCAGTCGCGTCAAGCTGAAATGCGGTCCCGAACAGAGGAGGAGGAGGCACCACCAATACCACCACGATAGTAGTAGTAGTGGGAACATCACTTGGAACACTGCCAGCAGCCAACAACAACAACAAAAGCACAATAGCAATAGCCACAGCCACACACGATCCCCCGTCTCGGTTTCCATCTGCCCTCAATCGCCGCCACCCATCACGCTGAATGCCCATGCCCTGCTCCTTGTGGTGGTCCTGCTCGGTGTCCTGATCCTGGACAGCTGCCATGGCCTCCGGCTGACCAATGGGGGCAGCAGCCTCAGCAAGAGCGCCGCCGCCAACAAGGAGCAACTCAACATTGGCCTGATAGCGCCGCACACGAACTTCGGGAAGCGAGAGTATCTGCGGAGCATCAACAATGCCGTCACCGGGCTGACCAAGACGCGCGGCGCCAAGCTGACCTTCCTCAAGGATTACTCCTTCGAGCAGAAGAACATCCACTTTGATATGATGTCGCTGACGCCGAGTCCGACAGGTGAGTGCTTACAGTTAGTTGTTACTCGCTAAGAGCTTGCCGCTACTCGGTATTTCCTAATCGCTACTAGCTACTAGCTACTCGCTACTAGCTTCTCGCTACTTGCCACTAAGCCTTGGTAGGGAAATAGATTTAAGCTTATGCATGGGATTTTATTTTAAAGAAAATTAATTGATTTTGGAGCAACACGCTACGGTTGGTCTTTTTTTCCCCCTAATCAGTACTCGGTAATCGTTAATCACTACTCGCTGATCCCTGGTCGCTAATTCCTATTAGCTACTAGCTAATCGCTAATCATTAATCAATTTCACAGCTAAGTAAATGAATTTCGAAATTAGTAAATTTGTTTTCGTTGTGACTACAAGGTCTGGCTATTATTATTTAGGCGAAACTCGTTGGACGAGAGGTCCCTCTCGCTGGTCTTGCTCCTTCGCAAGGGTCAAGAGGTCGCGACTCGCGAATCGACCTGCGACACCTGGCCGGCAACCGCTCTCTTAATTGTGTACGCACCTTTAATGGCCGTTCATTTTGAGCTACTTAAGCGCTTAACCCCCTTTCGGACCACCCACGGCGATGCAATAAAAGCGGCCATGAACGAGAACGAAAATGAAAATGAAAATGAAAATGAGAATGGGAATGGGAATGGGAAAAGCGAAGGAAAAATGCTTAATGCTTAATGCGAAGGCGGCGGACATAAATAAATGTCCCGTCCACTTTGGACTGTAATTAAGCGCCGCCGACAGAGTTGTCAGCGGCCTGGCAGGGTTGCCAGGATACGTTCTAAGCCCTGATTGAGCGACAGCCTCCAGCCAGGGTTGTCGAGTGTCCAAATGTGATTTCAGCCATTTGAAACTACCCTTCCCCCCTTTCTGCGAATTCATGTTGCCTGATTCCCTATGCCGTTTTGCAAGTGCAAAATTGCATTTCAAGCGATGCCCAGGGTTGCATTCACTTGGCACAAACATGCACAAACTTGCTCGGGAAAAAAACGAAAAACTGGAAAAGAAAAAGAAAAACGCCATAAAAAGGGAGAGCGAGAAGCAGCATTTTCTGCGAAAGCAAAGACTGATTGCTCCTGAACCTAGGGGCCATATTGAAATTTTATGTTGCATTTCCACAATTTTTGCTGGCTAAATTGATAAAGCAAATAGCGAGTCGAGTGTGTGTGTGAAAAACGAATTTCCAATGATGTTTAAATGTTTATTGTGGCCAGGACCAGGACCAGGACCAGGACCAGGCAGGACCTTGAGAGGGAGAAAAGGCTCTGCGATGTGTGGCACGCAAATTACAACACATAACAAACAAAGTCTGTCTGTCTCTGTCGAGTGGCAGTCTGTGGGGAATTTATAATGGATTTCCATGCATACATATACACACACATATAGCATATATATGGGGGGAAATTCTGTTCAGTTGTTCAGACGATTGTTATTTCTCCTCGAATGCTGAACAATGAGCGGTCCTGGCTGGTGTTTGCCTTGATTTTTCCCCCCCAACAAACTTTGAATTTCTTTCACTAGAAACAGAGAGCGAGAGAGAGCAAGATCCTGGCCAATCCTGGGCCCCCATCCAGCCATAGTTTGTCCTCCTTTTGTCGTGTAATAATCGCAGGGATATGGAAATTGAATTCGATTCTGTGGTCTGCATTCTGATCCTTCAGCAAGGACTACAGCCAGTGTCCTCAAAATCAAGCAAGCTCTCCAGCTCATCCTTTTCTCTTTTTTTTCCCCCAACCCTCCCTCGCAGTTGATGATTTTGTGTCAAAGTAATTTCATATGAAATTGTATTACTTTAACCTCCCAGACACAACAAACGATTACCGAGGCAGGCTGCTGGCAGGACTCAGGCAGGCAGGCAGGCAGGTCCTGCGCTCGTGTGCCCCGCCGCTTGCCCCTTTTTCTTCTCTCCTAAAAACCATCAACTTTGATGGCCTGATTATCGAGTTTGGCTCATTTGCGGCGTTGGAAAGTGGTCCGAAATTGGCGTTGGGTTAAAGTGGCGGACAATCACCTCAGAGATGGAGGGAGAGATGGGAGAGATGGGTCCCCCAAGTCAATGTCTTTATACAAGGGTTAAAGCCCATTGTTTTTTAAGGGGGTATACTGTCCCAGGACGAGCTCTATAATTGCAGTGTAATAACACTTAGTAGAAGGCCAGGAATATACATATTTATGTCCAGGACCTTACTATATCTTAAAGTAATTGAGATTATAAATAAATAAGGCGAAGACGATTCTCTAGTTTAGCATCAAGTTGTTGGCATTTTGTTTGGCATTGTGGGTATTATGGTACAAAGAGTGTTATGGTGTTATAACCCAGTATTGTTAGATTCGGTTATTTTAAACAATTTTGAATATTTTAAATGTTAACTTGAGGTTTTTTGAGGCTCTAGAAAATCTTGTAATATTTTTTCTATAAAAAAAACTATAAACATTTCATTTAAGGAAACCTAAAATATGTTTTATAAGTATATTAAATTTATATTTTTGTATGGTAATATTTTGGGCAAGACAATTTTTAAAACTATCACAACTAAGCCAAAAATGCTTTAATTTCAATTCGGACAGCGGTTCTATGCTAGTTTTTATAACGCCAACAAATCTGCATACTGAGTTTTAAAATTTTAAAAATTAAAATTTTTGCCAATTTTTGACAATTTTAATGAGTAACCCCTTATCAAATTTTTAAAATTTTGAAAAATTTTGAAAAAAATTATTTTTTGTTTGACATATCTAGATCGACTCGGCTGTTGATTCTGATCAAGAATATATATGGTTTATAGGGTCGAAAATGACTCCTTCAAGCTTTGCAAGCTTCTGACTGAAATTAAAATACCCTGCAAGGGTGTAATAATGTAGCAAAAGTCAGCGTAAATTTTCATATTCTTTATAATATTCAATATTCATTAATAAGTTATAATTAAGTTAGGCTGTTAACTTTGCTGTATCACTTTAAATTCAAATAAAATAATGAGGTCTATGGCAATAAGGGAATTAATTGTAAAATAAATGCAAAGCTAGCACAGCTAATTCTAGACCCAGGCCTGAACCCTCCTGTACCATCTAAATACGTAATATAATTGTCATTGCTAAGACTTACCGCAATAGATGACACACGGTTATCCCATTGCTTTATTCCTTCCAGCGTAGAGTTATAATCCTGACGACTTCTATTAGGCTTTTCATATTATCATTGGACATCAAAATATATCACTATAAAGTCGAAGGGAAGTTAGTATCACTATCACTCTCACTATGCTTACATGTAAACAATGGGACCGCCTCAGGCAAAATGAAGTCACTGCGAGGGTAGTGCGAGTATTTATAGTTTTCGAGTAAAGAGAAGAGCAGAGAATGTGAGTACGAGAGAGAGAAACTGATATCTCTAGAGAGAGGCAGTGAGAGGGACAAGAAGGGATATCTATAGAGGAGAGATAGACATACCAAAACAACGAGAATGAGAAAGAGGGAGAGAGAGAGAGAGAGAGAAAAAGAGAGAGAGAGAGAGAGAGAGATACAGATTGAAATATAGAGGCAGAGAAAATAAACGAAATTGAGTAAAATTTGTTTTCTAAAAATTGTTGAATCTCTCCTATGGCAGATACATGATGTAAACGTTCGCTACGTTCTGATAGCTGCACAACTAAGAGGCTAGTCTAGACTCGGCTATTGATGCTGATCAAGAATATATATTAACTTTATAGGGTTGCAAACTTCTGACTAAAATTATAATACCTTGCAAGGGTATAAATAGGAACAAACCTGTTAATGGTCATCTGTCAATAGCCCTGGTAAGCTGTCAGTCCTGTCCACACTGGAGTTTCCCCCTTATTATCCTGGTCCCGCTCTGCCATGGTGTACACAAGGACATGAACATGGACATGAACATGAACATGGTGATGGTCATGTAATCCGTTATCCGCCAACCGATTACCATGAACCCAAACCAAAGCTTTGCTTTGCTATCTGGTCATCTGTCTAATTTGCATTAATTGCAGGATAATTGAGTGTTTCAGGTGGTGTGTTATTTATCAGTTATTAGCTATGGCAGTGGATTGTAATACTTCTATTCCGAGAGGCTGCTTTAAGCGCCACTTGAGGCATACGTGGCGTATACGCAACGGGAGGAGGCAGTGAGAGGCAGTGAGTGTCAAGGAGCGGATGAATGATGGAATGATTCCAAGCAGAGCTCGCCTTTCAGCTCTCCTCTCTAATCTACCTTCTCTGGATCTCTCTCCCTCTCGTGGTCGCCACTTTGCTAAATGACATTTTAAGTTTGAATCGAACTCGCAGCAGCCGAGGACGTCGTCCATATATCACTCCATTGTCAGTGGCCGGACAACTGGGATCCCTGGGCAGCCGTAAGTCATTTTTCTTTTTCATACCGACTCCCAACTCGACGCCAGCCTAGACCCCAAGTCACCACCATTAACAGGAGCAGGAGCAGGAGCAGGACTAGGAGCAGGAGCAGGAACAGGAGCAGGAGTAGTAGCAGCATTGGCTCTCATGTCCCACATCCTTTATTATTAGCCATTGAACCCGCGATTAACATCCGGTGTGGTCCATGTCGTTGCCGTTAACCTTGTTTACACCTTGTCTACATGCGGCTACCACGAGCACCTCCTGCTCCTGCTCCTGCTTCTGCTCCTGGTGCTGCAGTAGCCACCGGAAGCTATCTCACACTAATAAGCTGTTGAAGCCTGTTCCTGTCCTGTCTGTGCTGTCCTGTTCTGTCCCGTTCTGTCCTCTCCTGTCCTGTTGGTAACTGCAAGTGCTTTCTACACCTGCCAGGTCCAGTCTCTGCCCACCTCCTGTGTCCAGTGTCCAGTGGCCTAATGGTGTTACACTGCAGCTCCTGCCTCTGCCTGACCCGACCCTCCTGGGGAGCTCTTCCCCTGGACAGAGTCTCTGCCTGGCTGGACCCTATTTATTGGCAACGTGCAAATATTCAGCCGCAGCTGCCATTGGCCGTAAATTGATTCTCCAAAGGCTGCTCGCCGCCTGCCCCTCTGCCCCTCTGCTCCTTTTGCATCCTTAATTTCCCGCCATGCCGGACGTGCGTAGCCAAGGGCAAGCCACTGGTGTGTGCGTGTGTCCTGCTGGCGAAACAAGCCCCAAACAAATGGTTGTCCGAGAAAAAAGAACAAAAACAGGGCAAAAAAAAATAATAGAAATAAAAAATGAAAGGAAAAAAGAGGCCCAAGCTGGCCTCCGGGCCCCTGGCCAAGTCAGGCCAGGACAATGGCCAGGAAAGATGACTTACTCTCACTGAGCGCAGAAAATACCCTCGCAAAGTGGGGTCTATACCCTGTTTCTTTCAGTGCACACACACACACACACACACAGATTGCCCTAGTCCCTGGCCCAAATCAAACCCAAGTCCAAGCCCACTAATTGGCGCCGCCTTGGAGTCACTGCCAGGTCAAGAATAACCCTCGGGCTTAGTTGTCTCGTCCCCTTGCCTTGTGCTACATGCTCGTGTCTCCTGGCCAGATGGGAGGGTAGACTTTTGAACTTGAACAAGGGACAAAGGGGAGCTCTGAAACTGGGACTGGGACTGGGACTGGGACTGGGACTGGGACTGGGACTGAGACTGGAGGCTGAGAGACTGCCTTGGGGCCATGCGGTTGATCCGTTGGACCGAGGGGCAAGCACTGGGAATTGCCAGAGAAGAGAGAGCTGTGGAGTTTGGTTTCGGGTTACAAACTATGAACTGCGCTTAAGTCTGTTGACATCGCACACATGCCTGCGGTGACGGAGCTGACAACAGATGCGGAGCCACGATGGCGGGGAGATGCCGCAGGAGCGAGGATCCTCCTGGCTGGCACAAAATGGAAGCTGAATTGCCTGATTATACACGCTCGGTTGCTGATGATGGACCAGCACTGGTCTACGGCTCTCACAAACGGAGACAAAACCACGCCTAATGGCCCAACTGGCCAAGTGGTTGCGGTTGTGGGTACACTCTACACACACACACTACACTCCCTCTGTTTCTGTTGTGTACGATTCTAGGGAAAGTTTCAGCAGCAGCAGCAGTTGAGGCAGGGCTCTTCTTCAAGGCTCTCAGTTGTCGAGCTGAAACCCAAAACCCTCAAGGAGGCGGCGGGGGCTAGGAACTACTACTTTGTCGCATCACTTTGCCGCATCACTTTGCACCAAAGTTTCACCTTCCTTTCGCGTCGGTGTGACGTTGCCACGTCCTTGAGCCGGTGCGGAGGACACACACCCCTTCCCCCCCTGGTCCAACCCTTCCACGGCTGCCTGCCTCCTTCAACGCTGCTCGAATGAATCAGTTTTAATTCGATGCTAACAACAGCGCTGGAATTTTGACAACGCGGCAAGGAGAGCTCTCCGGCAGGAGCACTGACAGCTAAGCTGGCATAGTTCCCACTACCGGGGCACACATGACGCTGGAACCCCCCCGCCAGGGACAGCGAAAAATCATCTGGCAACACTTTGATATTCGATAAGATGTTTTTTGGGCGTCGTCGTCGTCGTCGTCGTCCTGGCCACACCCACTCTACTCGGCCACCCAGCTCCTGTCATTTTGTCGTCATGCGGATTTTGGCTGCTCTCATGTAAGTGGGAGAGCCAGCAGGACTCTGTGGGGCTGTGGGTGGATTGCTGGGGTGGGGTTGAGGGTTGAGGGTTGTGGGTTGAGGGTTGAGGGTTGAGGGTGGTGCTCCCAGTGACGTCAAGTTATAAAATATGCGCCAAGTCTCCTTGGGTTTTAGTTTGGCTCCCTCAGCTTCCTTTAGTTCTTGGCTCCTGTACTGTGCTGCTTTTCTGCTGCCTGTTTCTTGAGGCTCCCTGCTCCTTGCTCCCTTTTCCCTGCTCCCTTTAACCTACTCCCCTTTTCCTGCTCCCTTTTCCCTGCTCCCTTTCGCCCTACTCCTCTCCCTGTTGCCTCTATCCTGGGCATACACATGGCATTTCCTTTTTATTGGCATTTGCCACGCCCCTGTCAGATCCTGTGCGTCGTGTGCGTGTGCGTATGTCAGTTTTTGGGCTTTGAGCTTTGGCATGCGAATGCCAAGGATGCAAAGGAAGCCCCAGCCTGCCCAGGTCTCCAAAGCAGGGAAAAACTCTAAAATAGTCGACTCCCTGGGTTTGTTATTTCTATTTCAATTTGTAGAATAAATAAATAACAAGGTTTATGCCTAGTTTTCAAGCCTGACTTTCCTTTTTAAGCCGCTCTTCAAGGTTAGTTTTTTAGATCAAAAATGTTATCCTTATCAGTGGAAAATCCTTAAACCCTTGACCGAGAAATAAGAGAGCTTACCAAGCCGCATTATCCTGTTGGCAGAAGCCGGATCAGTGGACACGGTTGAACAGAATAAATATGACTGGGTAATCCAATGTTGCAATTAGGAAAGAGTCAGAGCTGTAGATACAGTAGAAGCTAGAGCAGAAACTAGATACAAAACCGAGAGGAATGCTTAATCGGGCGGAATTATCGCGGCAAATGTTTAATTGTGTGCAAGGGATGCGAAGAACTTTTCCCTCCGAATCGATTGATTGCGATTGTGGCATGCGGGTGTTGTCCTGGTCCTGGCCCGCACCAAGTGTGTATATAGCTCTGAATTATCGAATGCTCTGGGACAGCAGCTGTGACTCCTAATTGTGCTTTATGCCCCTTGGTGGCATAGGGAGACTCCCGGCTACCAAGGGCGCTCCAGCCGTGCACTTAGAGTGTGACATGGTCGTGTGTCTCCATCTCCTGTCCTCCCTCCTGCTGCTCCTCCCTCCTCTTTCCCCCTTTCACTTTTCCCCATGCTTTTCCGTTTCCTCTCTCCCCTTACCCTTTTCCCTTCTCACCCAGTCAGCGCTTTTTCCGCTTGCCTGCCTGCCTGGCGCGTAATGTAAAAAGTTTGCACCACACCCCCCGCCCGCAGGACACATACGCGGTGGCAGGACCAGGAGAAGGAGACGGGGTTCCATCATCACCCTGCACTCTATCACTTGCATTGTTGGCAACTTGTGATAACTTGCGATAAAAACGAAGGCAATTGAATGATGCTTAAATGAAATTAATGGATGTTATAATAAGTTGACAGAGGCAACCTCCGGCTGCTGCTCTGCCTCTCCTCCTAGTGGCTGTCAGAGAGCGGGACTAGCTCAAGGGCCAGGACGAATGCGAAGGGACTCAGGACTAAAGACTCAAGACCCAGGACTCAGGACTCAGGACTCAAAGGCGAAGCCAAGGCACAGCTGACAGCTGTCAGCTGACTTTGGCTCCTGTTCTCTCTCCAAGAACTCGCTCCTCCTGAGTGGCACAACAATAACAAAATGCTGCTCCTGCTTCTAGTCCTTTTTGGCAGTTAAATTCCCGCGCCAGGAGCTGGGGAAGGGGGCGACCCTGTGTGTCAAAATTCAATTTGCACATTACAAAAAGCCTGAAAAGCTCTGCCACCAGACTCACTTCCGGGAGTCCTTCGGGAATGGGAATGGGAACGGGAACGAGAACTTTCCTTTCACATTACCTGCCACATTACGCACCTTTTTCAGGACGTTGGTTAATCTCAATCCCAGGACGACCAGGACGACCAGGAACAGACACCCCGACACTTGATAATGCAATTACACTGTGCTTAATGCACGCAATTAAATTTCTTATGGACAGAGGGGAATCAAAAATGTTGCCATCAGAAAGTGAAATTAAATTTTGAGGGAGACGAGTCCTAATTCCGTTAAGTGAATTTCCATTCTCGGTTAAATGCGAACAAAAGGCTGCTTTCCGAATTCCAGGCGGCCCTTCGTCCAAAGTCCATCAATCCATCCATCCATCCATCGATCCATCATCTGGAGGCGTGTGCTGCCTAGGCCTATATAGATCTCTGTGGCCAGGACATGGAAATGGAAATGGAAATGGGTAATTGAATGCAGGCGGTCTGGGGAGGGGAGGAGGGTGAAAATTAGCAGGACCCAGGACCCTAGCTCCAGCTCCTCCTCCATCTCCTCCATTGCTGTGTGGTACGCAGAGAGCAGAAGTAAAGTGATGAAAAAGTTAATTAAACTTTTTGATGAGATTTCACATTTTGCCAAAGCATTGACAGGACTACACCCCTCCCCCTCGGGCAACCCCCGCCCACCAGCACGTCGTCCCTGTGTGACTTGACAATGTCTTGTCATCGATTCCCTATCCCCCCCCCCCCCAAGCCCGAGGCAAAACTTACCAAATTATCTTTTGGTCACTGGCTGAACAATGCTGTCATCGATTGCGAATAGTCATGGCAACCAACTGCACCCAGCTCCGCTAATCTCCTGCCCGGAGATTGCACCTGAATTATTTACCCGCCTGCCAGGAGGACCGAAGTAGGTCAATTAGTGAGTAGGCCTCCGCGGTAAGGGCACCTCCCTCCCTTTCCCCTGGGAGGAGGTTGGTGGAGTGGCAAGCCAGATCGTAAAACAAGTTCGGAAGGTAGCTAATCTGCCATTAATTGCCACACATCTGTACACAAGACACGCACGACCTGAGATTGGGACTTAACGATGGCCATTGGGAGTGGGAAACCGATGAGGGGGAGGAAAATCTTTGAGGAACGGGGGTTTTAACATCAAGGAGAGAGGTGTCAGAGGGTCTGGCATGCAAATTAAGTCAGCGTTAACTGTATTTTAGGGGGGATATAGATAATTAGAAGGGGAAGCAAGCCACAGACTCGACCTATTTATAATACATCTAATTTTTTTAAGTTGCTTTCTTGACCAGTTTGGGGTCCAACTTCAAGGAGAGAGGTATCAGAGGGGACTTACCCTTTAAGAAAAGGGTTTACCCCATTATAAGGTCTTTTAAAAAACCTGAAACAAACCTAGCTAAACACTATTTCTTGCCACTATTCCCCTAATATATGATTAATACTATTATTCTCTTCCCAATCTCCTCCCTTAGCCATCTTGAGCACCTTGTGCAAGGAATTCCTGCGCGTTAACGTCTCGGCCATCCTGTACATGATGAACAACGAACAGTTTGGACATAGTACCGCCTCTGCTCAGTACTTCCTTCAACTGGCTGGCTACTTGGGCATACCGGTGATCTCGTGGAATGCCGACAACTCGGGCCTGGAGCGTAGGGCCTCGCAGTCAACGCTGCAACTCCAGCTGGCGCCGAGCATTGAGCACCAGAGCGCCGCCATGCTGAGCATCCTGGAGCGCTACAAGTGGCATCAGTTCTCGGTGGTCACCTCCCAGATCGCGGGTCACGATGACTTCGTCCAAGCGGTGCGAGAACGCGTGGCCGAGATGCAGGAGCACTTCAAGTTCACCATCCTTAACTCGATTGTGGTGACCCGGACCAGCGACCTGATGGAGCTGGTGAATAGCGAGGCCCGGGTAATGCTGCTCTATGCCACCCAGACGGAGGCCATCACCATACTGCGGGCCGCCGAGGAGATGAAGCTGACGGGGGAGAACTATGTGTGGGTGGTCAGTCAGTCGGTGATCGAGAAGAAGGACGCCCATTCGCAGTTCCCGGTGGGCATGCTGGGCGTACACTTTGACACCTCCAGTGCGGCGCTGATGAACGAGATATCAAATGCGATCAAGATCTATAGCTATGGCGTGGAGGCGTATCTCACGGATCCGGCGAATCGGGATCGCCGGCTCACCACTCAGTCGTTGTCCTGCGAGGATGAGGGTCGTGGTCGCTGGGATAATGGTGAAATGTAAGTGTGGGAAGTGGGTAGAATACTATAGCCCAGGAAGAGTAGTTATAGGTAGACTTGGGACTTGGCTCTATCCGTTTCCGTTTCCGTTTTTGTATCCGTTTCCGTTCCCATCTCCCTTTCGGTAGCTTCTTCAAGTACTTGCGCAACGTGTCCATCGAGGGTGACCTGAACAAGCCAAACATTGAGTTCACCGCGGACGGAGATCTGCGCTCCGCCGAGCTCAAGATCATGAACCTCCGGCCGAGTGCCAACAACAAGAATCTCGTGTGGGAGGAGGTAAGTACGGCTCCTCCTTGCCTTGTCCTTGCATGCCTCTTTTCCTTCTACTTTTTGAATTTCCGCTCACTCTTCCTCAACGCTCACTATGTCCACTCTCCTCTCTCCTTTCGCCACTCTCCCCATGCAATCTCTGATCTTGCACGGCTTTGTACTTTCACCACTTGCCACTTGCCACTCGAATCTGCAATCTGCAACCTCCACTGCATCCATCTCCAATTTGGTGCGCCCAGATTGGAGTGTGGAAATCGTGGGAGACCCAGAAGCTGGACATCCGCGACATTGCGTGGCCTGGCAACTCGCATGCCCCGCCCCAGGGCGTGCCGGAGAAGTTCCATTTGAAGATAACATTCCTCGAAGAGGCACCCTATATCAATCTGTCGCCCGCGGATCCGGTGAGTGGCAAGTGCCTAATGGATCGCGGCGTGTTGTGCCGTGTGGCCGCCGACCATGAGATGGCCGCCGACATCGATGTCGGCCAGGCACACCGCAACGAGTCCTTTTACCAATGCTGCAGCGGCTTCTGCATCGATCTGCTGGAGAAGTTTGCCGAGGAGCTGGGCTTCACCTACGAACTGGTGCGGGTCGAAGATGGTAAATGGGGTACCCTCGAGAATGGCAAGTGGAACGGCCTGATCGCCGATTTGGTTAACCGCAAAACGGACATGGTCCTCACCTCGCTGATGATCAACACGGAGCGGGAGGCAGTCGTTGATTTCTCCGAGCCCTTCATGGAGACGGGCATTGCCATTGTGGTGGCCAAGCGGACGGGCATCATATCGCCCACCGCCTTCCTGGAGCCCTTCGACACGGCGTCCTGGATGCTGGTAAGTGCTGGTCAAGCTCTATTGCTCCTTCTCCTCCTTCTGCTCCTCCTCTCACCGGGTAAGTCCGTTCTCTTTGCTCGTGGCCACAGGTGGGGATCGTGGCCATCCAGGCAGCCACCTTCATGATCTTCCTCTTCGAATGGCTATCGCCCAGCGGCTACGACATGAAGCTCTATCTGCAGAACACCAACGTAACGCCATATAGGTTCTCCCTGTTCCGCACCTACTGGCTGGTGTGGGCCGTCCTCTTCCAGGCCGCCGTCCATGTGGACTCGCCGCGCGGCTTCACCTCGCGCTTCATGACCAACGTCTGGGCCCTCTTTGCCGTGGTATTTCTGGCCATCTACACTGCCAACCTGGCCGCCTTCATGATAACCAGGTGAGTCCAGTCCAGGGAGTGTCTGTCGCCTGCCTGCCTGCCTCCTAATGTTCGTATGCCCTGTGCCACCTTGCCTTCCAGGGAGGAGTTCCACGAGTTCAGCGGCCTGAATGACAGCCGCCTGGTGCATCCCTTCTCCCACAAGCCATCCTTCAAGTTCGGCACCATCCCGTACAGCCACACGGACTCCACCATCCACAAGTACTTTAATGTCATGCACAACTACATGCGACAGTGAGTGGGCCACTAATCCCTCTTCCCGCACTCCCACACTCTCATCGTCACCATGTCACTCTTATCCGTCCAGGTACAACAAGACCAGTGTGGCTGATGGAGTGGCCGCCGTGCTCAATGGCAACCTGGACTCCTTCATCTACGATGGCACTGTCCTGGATTATCTGGTGGCCCAGGACGAGGACTGCCGCCTCATGACCGTCGGCAGTTGGTATGCCATGACCGGTAAGTCTAGTCGCTACCTTCTTGCCATCCCTTGGTCTCCTTGCCTTGCCCTGTTCCTTAAGCCATTTAGTTTGTCATTAAAAGTTATTATTAAACTCACAAAGCATTTGGCCAAGTGTGAACTGTATGAAAACGAATTTAAAACTTATCAAACGGCAGATTATGAAACTTTTGGCAACACAGAAACACACACATACTCTGGCAGTGTGTGTGCCTGCCTCAAGGTGCTCAGCTCTGCTCAGCATCCCAGGGAGAGAGAACAACAGAACAGGCCAGAGTTTGTGCCGCACTGTGGGGCATTACTGGCTTTTAATTACCAAAAACAATGTAACTTTATTATTTGCAATTGGGAAATGCATAAAAGTTTGTCTGAAAGTCGCCTACATTTTTCATTTGGCCTAACTTGAAGAGAATATGAAGGGGTCTTTAGACTTCTTTATAATTTAAAATTTTTTACTTGAAAAGAAGATTAATACATCTTTAATTATTATTCAGCTTTATTGCTGTAGTAATCCCTTTTACAAAATATATTAAGTTCATCGATTCATCGAATTAAAGCGGAGATTTGGGAATGTGCTGATGTTTTCTTGAGAACAATACTGAATACGGATCTTTTAATATGATAATTTTTTCTACAAATCAAATATTAAAAAACTCATAACTTGGCCAAAAATTGATTAATTTCAATTCGGAAAGCGTTCCTATGTTAGTTTTTATTAGGTTAATAAATCTGCATAATCAATTTAAATTTTTAAAAATTTGAAAATTTTTCCAATTTTTGACCATTTTAATGATGTAACCCCTTTCCTTTTTTTTAAAAAATGGAAATTTTCTAAAAAATTTATTTTTCGGCCGGAGGTGCCTAGATCGATTCTACTGTTGATGCTGATCAAGAATATATATACTTTATAGGGTCGGAAATGACTCCTTCACAAAGTTTCAAGCTTCTGAAAAAACGTATAATACCGTTTTTTAGTACATTTTTCGATATTTTTATATGAGTATTTTTTCGACAAATCAAGATTTAAAAATCTCATAACTAAGCCAAAAAAGCATTAATTTTAATTCGGAAAGCTGTTTTATGCTGGTTTTTATTAGGTTAATAAATCTGCATAATCAATTTTACATTTTAAAAAATTAAAATTTTTGCCAATTTTTGACAATTTTAATGATGTAACCCCTTTCCTTTTTTTCAAAAAATTGAAAATTTTCCTTTTTTCCCAGAGATGGCTAGATTGATTCAGTTTTTCATGCTGATCAAGAATATATATACTTTATAGGGTCGGAAATGAGTCCTTCACAAAGTTTCAAGCTTCTGAATAAACGTATAATACCGTTTTTTAGTACATTTTTCGATATTTTTATATGAGTATTTTTTCGACAAATCAAGATTTAAAAAACTCATAACTAAGCCAAAAAAGCATTAATTTCAATTCGGAAAGCTTTTCTATGCTAGTTTTTATTAGGTTAATAAATCTGCATACCTAATTTTAAAATTAAAAAAAATAAAATTTTTATCAATTTTTGAATATTTTAATGATGTAACCCCTTTCCTTTTTTTCAAAAAATTGAAAATTTTTGAAAATTTTCCTTTTTTCCCAGAGATGGCTAGATCGATTCAGTTTTTGATGCTGATCAAGAATATATATGATTTATAGGGTCGGAAACGACTCCTTGACATAGTTCGAAGCTTCTGACTACAATTACTATATCATTTTTTAGTCAGTATTTATCGATAATTTTATAAGACAATTTTATCGACAAATTAATATTTAAAAACTGGTAACTAGGTTACTAGCCTGATACTAAAATATTAAAAATGGTCTTAAATGTTTTAGAAAAGATGCTGACTAAGGATATGTTGTTAAAAATCATGAAATAGTTGTATACGTCATAAATATTCAATTTTTTGCCCCACTGTGCAACGGAATATAACACGAACCCCACGAAACCTTAAATTTTCCCCCTCATTTTCCTCCCAGGCTACGGACTGGCTTTCAGTCGCAACTCCAAGTACGTGCAGATGTTCAACAAGCGGCTGCTCGAGTTCCGGGCTAATGGGGATCTGGAGCGACTGCGTCGCTACTGGATGACGGGGACCTGCCGGCCCGGGAAGCAGGAGCACAAATCCTCGGATCCACTGGCCCTGGAGCAGTTCCTCTCGGCCTTCCTGCTGCTGATGGCGGGCATCCTGCTGGCGGCCCTGCTGCTGCTGCTGGAGCATGTCTACTTCAAGTACATCAGGAAGCGTTTGGCCAAGAAGGATGGCGGCCACTGTTGCGCCCTCATCTCGCTGTCGATGGGCAAGTCGCTGACCTTCCGCGGAGCGGTGTACGAGGCCACCGAGATCCTGAAGAAGCACCGCTGCAACGATCCCATTTGCGACACACACCTGTGGAAGGTGAAGCACGAGCTGGACATGTCCAGGCTGCGCGTCCGGCAGCTGGAGAAGGTCATGGACAAGCATGGGATCAAGGCGCCGCAACTGAGGTGGGTTCTCCATTGGCCAAAAGTCTCCTGGCAACTATGGTTAACTGTGCGCATTCCCTTGCAGGCTGGCCTCCTCCTCGGATCTGCTGAACCACCATCATCTGAAGGAGCGGCCACCGCTCCTGGGCAACCTGAGTCTCGCCGCCAGCGCCCAAGATCTATACAGGTGGTAAGTTTTCTTTGTGCATGCTGTGGCCTTGTTACCTCCTCCAGCCTGTGCCTGTGCCTGCACCTCTCCCAGCACGCGTCCCGTACACATCCCCATTGTAATTAAATTAAGCAATTGCTTGAAATAACATTCCAGCTTGCTCCGTTTCCATTTCCATCTCCATTTCTGTGTATATGTATGTACATCGCCCTACTGTGTTGTTCTTTCCGGTGGTACACGGTGGTAGTAGGTCCTTGCTGGCCACGCTAATGATGTCGGGCAGCTGCTACATCCTTGTCGGTCGTCCCTTCGGGGCATTCGCTCTGGCTTGCCGCCCCTAATATAAATATATGGAAATGACTTTATTAAATTACTTTATCTCGGTTCCTGATTCGATGCCAGTGGGAGAGGAGGACACCGAGACACAGTCCCTGGTTATAGTCTTAGTTATAGCACAATTTCCGACAGTTCCTGTTGTCATTCATTCAGCAGCAGCAGCAGTCAGGAGCTTTGTGTGTAGGTCCTTCCATTTGCATATCGCCGGTTACAATGGCTTCTGGATGGGCGGCGGTGGCGGCGGGTTGTGGTTGGCCCCGGTAATCGGATGTGGGGAACGCTTTACGACCCACCACACACACCCACAGAGTCCTCATGCCTTCTCCTTGGTCCTCCCGGACCAGCAATTAACGGATCAGGGGGAGCAGTAGCAGCCGGCATCCTCGCATTATCGCTTACACCATCACCTACCGGCCACCACACCTGGCTGGGTCACCTAGTCACCCGGTCAATCACTCACTCTCGTGTGTACCTGGCCAACTCGCCTCCACAACGCCTGCCATTCACCTGGCTGTTGGGATTATAAATCCAGTCCAGAAATATAATGGCTCTTAGTTTTTAGAAAAGGTTTTTGCCTGGGCCTAATTCTGATTAGCCAGAGGGAGGTGCTGCAGTGTCCTGCAACAATGATGCTACCCAGAGCTAAGATCATTTTATAATTAAAAGGTCAAACTCTGGAGGCTGCTCCCAGCATTGTCATGGTCCCTTGTCTCCCTGTGTGTGTGTGTGTCCTGGCGCTTATCAAGGTGCTACAAGCTGGCTCGCACGCACACATGGCGACATTTGCATTAATTACTGGCAAGTAAACAGTCCCAGAGCCAAGTGAGGAGGCGACCTTGTGGGATGGGGTTGGGTTATATGGGTTATGATGAGGTCCTGGGGCTGCTCTGCGGCTGCCCAGGACCTTTGTTCAGTCCCATGTCCGTTCTGCGCTCTTTTGTGTGCATTATGGAGTTAAGGATTTTCGAGGTTCGATTTCGGAATGTTTGCACAGATGTGCGCCCCTGCTCTCTGGCTCATCATTATGGATGGCCAGATGCAGGTAAAACTTTTCAGCGCTTCGGAATTGTGCAAATTAACTGGGAGAGGGGAAACGGCAGACGCCTCAAATTTTTTGAAGAGGAATGTCGAAGGAGGTTAACTCGCTACGCTTTTCCACACGTGGAAAAAAAAACACACACACCTGAAAAGCACTTCACAAAAGTTTGGCGTCCGAACCTGAAAGCCGAAAAGTTGACTGATAAATGGATGATGATGGATACGATGGACGGCAATGATACCCAAGGGGGAAAACCCTTTGCTGGGCGAGAGAGAGAAAGGAACCAAGGCACGATCCACCGCCTTTGATGATACGCTTTTCGCATTTACTTTTTGCCACTAATTTATTTACATGCGAACCCTTGAGTGCTGCTCGCCCCGTTGGACTCTGATTGATTGATGATGCTCCAGGTCCTGCCCAAGACCCAACCATGTCCCCCCCTTTAAGGCTGTTCCTGCTCCCATTATGGGGTTCCCCCAGCTCACATACACATTCGCCATCAACATCACTTGTCCCTACCCAATGTATAAAGCACACAGCACGCAGCACATCCCGCATCCTGGCCAAAGGCCTCGGCTGATTACAATTTGTCACATTTTTCATTGGCTGGCAGGCTAATTAACATAGCCCAGAACGCATGTCCTGTGAGCCACTGCACCACCCTACCACCCTACCACCCTACCACCCTACCACCGTATCTATATTCACACACATCGTATATATATCCGTAAAGCATGCTTGACGCAAATTAGAGAACCTCTACATGTCGTATATAGAGCCCCAGATCCCGAATTAAACCCACTAACGCCCGGGGGCACACACGTTCCCGTTCCCGTTTCCCGTTTCACGTTCTCGTTCCCGGATCACAGGTCGTACAAGACGGAAATCGCCGAAATGGAGACGGTGCTGTGAAGTGGAAGTGGAACGAACTGCAGCAGCCGCCACAGCACTGGGGCAGGCGTTCCTGCCATCCTAGGACGAGTGCGTCTAATCAAAATCAACGTTTCAAATAAAATGTAAACTGAAAGCTTTCGAAAAGTTAGAGAAATGGATACAAGATAGCGAGTTAGCGACACGGCGAGTTAGGGAGTTAGGGAGTTAGCGAGTTAGCAGGAGAGCGAGTTAGCGACAGAGAAAGAAAGAGAGACAGAGTACCCAAAGCGCCTCACACGAAAGACGACGAGAAACCGCAGCCATGAAACCCAAAGATTGTATAAAGTTAAACTAAATGTAAAACAGTAAAAAAAACAGTAAACACCTAAACTTAACTTAAAATGGAGGAAGGAACAACCCAAGCAGCCGCCGTACGAGTTATTCATAAAATAAGTTTTAAAGCAGATCGAACGAGAGAGCGTAGGGAGCGAGTAGCGAGTAGCGAGAAGCGAGAAGCGAGAGATCAACCGTTACACTTTTGGCGATTGAACTGTTAAACGTTAACAAGAAAGAGGCAGTAGGACGAGAGGAAGCGAATAATCAGTCCCATGAGGAGGATGCTGTATGTGTATGTAATCCGTTTGATTGTTTGTAATCGTTGTTTTGTTTGTTGTCTTTTTTTGGATAGTAATATTTATGAGGAAAAAAAAACAAAAAAGAGAAAATCATACCCAAACGAGGGACGCGCAGGCTGCCACGCCCATTATAAAATATACACATTAACAGATTTATATGTATTTACCTTGCTATATGATTACGACGATATAAATGTTATTGCATATACACCTACATATACATACATATACATATACATTTAAAGAACAAACGAAGAAAAATAACAACAAAAAAATATTTACATATAAATATACATGTGTGTATGTATGTATGTACTTATATTTTTTCTGATTTTGATAAGGAAAATTGCTTATGTGCCGCCAACACAAAAAACGTAAAAAAAAAAACGAAAACTAATTAACAAGTAATAATTAAAAACTAACAACTAACAACTAACAATTAAAAACCTTAACAGAAAGGGGAAAAGAACGAAGAGAGAAACAACACTATAGCTATACATTTTCTTCTCGCTAGGAGAGATAATCACACGACCTTCGAGGCTTTCTTTTTAGTTGCTCCTTTTAACCGCTTAGCTAGAGATGCGTTTTGTTTTTGCCAGCGTTCCATTTGTTTTCACTCACTTTCATTGCCGCCCGCTCGCCAGAGAGAGAGAGAAATAGAGAGGGAGAGAAAGTGGGGGGCGACCCCCCGAACCCACAACCCTGCAAAAAGCCAAAACAAATGGAAAACTCTCCTGCATGATACAATTATACAAGGTAGTCTCTCGTCGGAAGTATCTAATACCTCTAAAATCATAATTTTTTGATTATATAGCCCGCTGTATACTTCATACTCTATTAACTCGTTCGACAAAAAGTCACCTTAAACTAAAAGTTCAAGAAAAAATTGAGAAAAAATCGTAGACAACCTTTAACTACGAATAACGAACACTGAAGCAAAAACCCGAGCACTTTAAGAGCCGACGAGACTATCTTCGTAATTGTATCATGGTCTAACGGTTAATGCAAAACATACACTCTCTCTCTCCCCCCTCACTCTCTCTCTTATCTCCATCTCTCTCACCCAACACAGCCTTTCTCGACAAACACACGCACGCACACAAAGAAACACTCGCCTCAATTGGGAAAAGAGAGATATAACGGAATATTTATAAACGTGCATGTGCATGCATGTGCATTGTTGTTGTGGCGAGCAAAACGTGCTTAAATCACAGAAATTAAAGTAAACTCGAAATCGAATTAAATATGTACAAAGGTTAAAACAAACGATTAAACGCATGAAAAAAAAAACAAAAAAACATAACAAAAATCTAAGTAAATAATGATGAGAACTAAACCGGAGAGTTGGGAGTAGAGGAGGATGTGCTAGTAGGCGAAGGAGGGGAATATAACCGTTTGTGTTGGTACTTGTTTATGTGTGTGTGTGTCTTCTAAGTGTTTAGCGAGGATTACTATACTCAGAAAACGAATGCGAAAGCGAGATGATAATGAAAACGAAAGGGAAAACCAAAGCGAACCGTAAATGTAAAAGCGAGGAAATTTAACTAACAATCTTAAGTCGGTGTGCCAACTACAAACACTTGAACGAACTTGAATGCAATTTTACACAACAAAACACACACTCGCACACACACACGTATGCCTGTGTACCGATGTGTGTGTGTGTGTGTGCGCGCTTCTTTGAGACTCTTTTTCGTTATTCAATTAAACCGTTATGGGTTCCGTTTCCGTTCCGTTCCGTTCTGTTCTGCTCTGTTCTGTGCTGTTTCCACTCCCCTGATTTCCGTTTCCGTTCAAAACGGCAGCGGAAACGGGAGGAAGCGGGCGCGCGAGCGAGCGAGCAGGACAGCAGCAACACAACTACAACTACAAACACACTGCTAACACTACCACTACCAACTGTACGCCCCCACACGGATGAGACGGACGAGACAAATACAACAAACAACAACAACAACAAACAACAACAAAAACAAACAAACAACAAGAACAATGTTAACAGCAAATCAAGAAAAGATAACAAAGTAACTTATTGAGTTTTATTTGCAAAAGAGTGATTTTTTGTAGTGGAAAAAATATTTTATACACAAGTTACGGATGGATTGCATGGCGGAGAACATAGCGAAATGTTAATTATTACGTATATGTATATATTTTTTAAGACAAATTGTTCAGATTTATTATACGAGTACTAACAAAAGAGGAAAGAAAAAAACAAACTAAAACGAATACTGGCAAAGAGGAGTTTGCAGTTAGTATTAAAAGAAAACAAAAAGAAAAAAAAAAACAAAGAAAACACCCGAAAATACGGATAGCGGGAGCCGAAGGAGTTGAGAACAAGAAAGGAAGAAAGGAAGAGCAAAGCAGGAGAGGTGGAATGAGAAAACAAAACCTTTACGGACAAATTAAAACAAGTAAAACAAGTTAACATTACATTATATAAGTAGTTAGTAATTTAAAACTAAACCCAAAAAATAAGCGTAATCACGACAAATGATACTAAAAGCAAAAAAAAAAAAAAAGGTTTATGTATACAAAAGATGTTTTTTTTTTAAATATTATTAATGTTATTAAGTTATGAGTACGAATAAATGAGAGCGGACATCTCCAGAACACACTCAAACACCCACAAGGTCACACTGTCCGAGCCCACACAGCCACGCTCAAACACATATAACGAGTGCATTTTGTAAGCAAAGTAACGAGAAGGAAGGCATAGCGAGTAAACCAAATCGAACTCGAAATCGAATCAATTTTTAATGCATTACAAACTCCGCAAAGACAAAAACCCATTGAAACTAAGTGAATCTAGTTGAAACTAAACAACTGTCCAGGCGGTGGAGCGTGTCAGCAGATCGTATTTACACTCGAAACACACACAAAAGTCACATTTTTTAACCAGAGAGAGCGTTTCACGTACATAAAACATAAACTAAGCGAAATGGAATATGCGTACATTGTTGTGGTAGTTACAGGTGGCGAGGCATACACGTAAATTACAATATAACAAACCAACTTGCAATAAATGTGTATACAAAAAAAAACTCACAATTGTATTTTAAATTGCGGGTCAAATTTAAATAGGAAGACAGCAACTGGAAGCTAGCTGCTATGGCATTGGATTTGGGAATCGATAAATTGCATGGTTATTTTCTTGCAAGACCTATTACTTTAAATAATCACTTTTGAGAAGAAAAAACCCTGCGACTTTTGTGAAAAATTAAACAAAGAACAAACAAAGAGGATTTCAGGGTTAAATTTTAAAATTTAAATGCAAAGAGCGCTGTGGCACTCAACACACGATATTTGACGGTCTCTAGAGATGGTAATTCTGCCAAAGGTATATCGATTATGATTATTTGCATTATCGATATACCTCTGCTTCTGCCATATAACGCCATCAGTGCCACCACTGGCAAAGACAAATAATAACGATCGAAACTTTTAAACGCGAACAACGACCGCTCGCGGGGCTAACGGCTAACAGCAACAACAATTAAAACCGAGGCAGCAGCGAAAGCAACAAAAGCCGCGCATCGCAAAACGGGTTTGTGCAATTAGCATGCACGTCAGTTGATTTGATCGCTCAACGTTTTTTTGCGACTCCTCTTCGCGTTTGATGTATTATTTTCAGAGTGAGTAACACAGCGACGTCCCATGATGATGATGATGGCCACCAGTGGCAGAAGCCGGGGACTCGCCTTTGTCGCCTGGACGGTGTTCGCATTGCTGCTGACGCACGGCGGCGATGTTGTGGATGCGCGCCGTAACCAGGGCAACGGCAACCGCAAGACCTCCTCCTCGTCCGGCTCTGGATCCTCCTCGAACTATGGCCATGTGACGCAGCCCAGCTACAATACCAACGGTCATGCCGCCGGTGGCAATTCGCATGCGGATGCTGCCAAGCTCAGCTACTCGAACTACAACTCGCAGCCGAATCGTCCGGCGGCAGCGGGAGCTGGAGCGGGCACTGGTGCCGCCGCTCCGCAGCCCGGTTGGAATGTGCCCCAGGGACCGCCGCCTGCTTACTCCGCTTCCAATCCTGTCGGCGGTGCCAGACCCAATATGCACGAAGCGCCGCCTGCCTATCATGCGCCCAATTATGGTGCCGCTCCTCCTAGCTATGGTGCCGCCACCCAAAATCATGGCAATCAGTATTCGGGTGTGCCGGCTGGAGCTACCTACTATCCGGCAGCGGGAGGACATGCGGGCGGTTACCCATCGAACCTGCCCGCTGGTGCCACCTACTACCCATCGGCTGGACATGTTCCCATGGCTGGTGGCTACCATCCCGCTGCTGCGGCTCCACCACCAGGTGCCACCTACTATCAGGCAGGCTCTGCCCTGCCACCAGGCGCCACCTACTACTCATCGCCGCCGCAACAGTCCTCCTCCGGCCTGGGCTTCGGTGAGTTTCTCTCGAATTTTCTATTGATTTCCCCCTCAAACTTTATATTTTACTTTTGCTGTGCAGGCACTGGTCTCCTTGCTGGCGGCCTGGGCGGCGCTCTGCTGGGCCATGCTCTCACACCCTCGGGTGGCAGTAGCTCTGCGCCCGTCGCCGCAGCCCCAGCCGCTGCTGGCCAGGATCGCATCATTATTATCAACAATGGAGTGCCTGTGAATGCCACCGATGGCACCACAGTGATTAATGCCGGCGGAGTGGCGGCGGCACCTGGAGCAGCCCCTGCTGGAGCTGCTGCTGCACCAGCAGCTCCACCAATGAATGGAACGCAAGAGGCCCAGCCTGCTCCCATGGCACCCATGGCTCCCTTTAACCCGGAGGCCTCGAATATGACCGGTACGGATGCAGCTGCTCCGCCACCAGCGGGCGGCATCATTTGCGTGCCCACCAAGGTCAACGAAACGGATCCCAATGACAGCACCAAAATGGTGGAGGTAGAGAAGATTGCCTGCTATCCGGCACCGCCGCCGCCAGCGGCTCCAGCTGGCGAGGGACCAGCCCCATTGGCGCCCATGGCTCCCGCACAGCCGGGCTCACAGCAGGTCCAACAGGCCCCAGATGTGGCTGCCCCTGTGCAGGCTTCGGTTAAGTCGAACCAAGGGACCAGCGGACAGGGACAACTGGGTGGCAGCATGATGCTGCTGCTGCTGCTGGCAATGACTTGCCTGGTCAAGCGGGGATTCGCTGGCCACTAAAAGGGAATGCGAATGGAAATGGGAACGGGAACGGGAACGTTCCAACCATGAATTCCCCCTATTCAAAGCTACTCTCTCCCTCTCTTTGTATCCAACTGTACCTCCACACAGCTTTGTCATGGCCTTGGAATGAATGTTTGTGTTTGCACTGTCCCAAGATCGATATTCCAGGGCGCTAATTGGACAAAAAAAAAAATGGTTAATTTAAGCCGTACCGTACCATTCCCCAAGCAGAAAATGTCCCCCATACAGAGATACCCCTCTTTCTATATTCCCTATTCCGTATTCCAGATATAGTAGTCGGTCGTCCCCCTTCACTCAGCCTTCAATTGTGATGATTGCAATGGGAAAACCAAAGGGAAACCAGACCCCCAACAAAGCAACGTGAATCTCGTCCCAGTGTGCGCTTGAAAGACATTCGAATATCTAACTATACAAATAACTATATATACAATTTATACTAATAATAGCCCCCAACTAGACAAACTATGCAGTTTCTCACTCACTAAAAGTGTATATTTTTGCTAGAATTGTTACTCGTAATTGTTGCTTGTTTATGTGTAATTGTAAGCTGAAACCCATTTGTTGCACTTGGAAATTGTTGAAAATAAAAGCTTTTCGCCTACACCCAGACAGAGCCCTCGACTCCCTCGGCTATTATTCAGCGTTAACTATATATGGGCATCGACTGAGATAATGGTCATTATTTTGACTGACAGCAGCCAGCTCGGTGTGTTTTCTCCAACGTTATGACTGGATAAACAACTAAGCGGAAGACCATATAGATAATATAATGATGAAATGAAACCAGTAAATATTTAGAAAACTCATCAACGAACGTGGTTGCTCATGCGAACTTTTGAACGCTCTGTGATGTGATTTTAAAATATTAATAAAAAACCAAACAAGAAAGGAAGGTAACTTCGATAAGCCGGAGTTTGTATACCCTTTAATTTGTTCTGTTAGTTTTTATTTAATAAACTACCTCACTGTGCTTAAATACTTCTACTAGAAATAGCGTCAAAATTCAAGAAGGGAAAAAGAAAAAAGCAAATGACTTGCAACTTAATGTATGTATGTAAGAGTGTAAGGTTTTCTAGATTAAAATTGTAGATTTTTGCATAAAACTCACGAACAACCCATTGAATACTCTGGCTTTCACAGCTCGATTGCTTTTTGCACTCACCAATTCTTCTCCATTCTCAAGAGTAAGAGGAATATTAACAACACACGATGAAAATCCATTGCTGGCACTTGAAATATATAACCACAACCGATATCTCGCTGTAAAAAATAAGTGAACAAAATTTTTAATGCCAAAAACTTTGAAATAAAATATTTGTAAAGTTTTTTTGTGGTTCGAAAAAATGAGAAACTTAAGTATTAGGAATGACTCTACTGAACTAAAAGACAAGTACGACTGAGTTCAAGTAGATTTCAAAATTTTAAGTTAAAATTTGAGCTACCAAGAAAATCAAGGCATACTTAGATGGGATTATTTAAGTTTTTTTACCTATGAAATCAGGAATTTTCGTACATTAAACCCCAAAGGCCTTTGTATTTAAAGGACAAATTAGCACACAAAATGTAATAAAAATAATAATAATAAATATAATACAAATATATATAAATAATTTAATAATAATAATAAAATCAAGAAAGGAAGCTAACTTCGGGAAACCGAAATTTCTATACCCATGCAGTGATTATGCCTCATAACTCGGTCAAAAATGCTTTAATTTTCAATCGGACAACTTTTCTGTGTTAGTTTTTAATGTGTTAACAAAAATGCAACATAAATTTGAAGTTTTAAAATGTTTAATTTTTTGCCAATTTTTATGATGTAAAATTTAAAAAAAAAATCGATAAAAATAGATTTTTTCCGGACATGGCTAGTTCGACTCGGCTGTTGATGCTGATCAAGAATATATATGATTTATGGGGTCGGAAATGAATCCTTCACTGCGTTTTATGCTTTTGACTGCATTATAATACCCTGAAGGGGTATGAAAATAGTATAATAGGAATACCTTAATAAGAAGTTTGTGTTTTAAGACCAAATTAGCCCACAAAATAATCTATACATAAAGATTATTAAAATAAATAATAGTAATCATATTAATCATAATCATATTAACATAATTATTTAATACTTTTAATATTTTAACAATAGGAATAACTTAAGCCGACTTCTTTCCTTCAATCGCTATGCTTTCTTCAAGGGCATTCAAAAACTTTCACCAAATGCTTGCCAATGGCAAAAAATAATACAAAACAAGATAAGAGGGAAAGAGAAAAATAAACAAACACAAAATAGAGCGAGATAGACAAACTTTTTTGCTCATTAGTGGATATACCAGAGCAAGAAAGCTTTTACACAAGTATTTAAAATGTAGAGCAGAGATAGAGATCTCTCTCTATTATCACTCTGGGCAGATTTCTTTCACATCTTGTTGCACAATTACTACACACTTATAAACAATTGAAGCTCTATTAAGCATTAATACATAACATAACACCTATTAGTAAACCCACAATTAAGCATTATTACATAACATAAAACCTATTAGTTAACCCACAATTTAAAACAATCAAGTTTTTCTTAAGGAGAATCACACCCCATAGGCTTTTATTTGGCGGCGATCAAACCCCCCAAGGGTTTTCTTGTTCCAGAGTTCACAACTTGTTGCTTGCGGGTGTAAAAACACGAGCTCATCTCTTCGAGTCGTGAGATTATTTAATAAAAACGAATCAGGCAATACAGGATGATGATCATTGTAAACGTGTGAATTTGTTTGTTGTGTTGGGTGTTTACTCGGCATCGTCGTCCTCGTCGTCGTTGGAGCTGATCCTGAAGTAACGCAGCTCGTACGAGTCCTTCTCGTTGGCAACCACACGGATCCAGTCACGCAGGCTGTTCTTCTTCAAGTACTTCTTGGTGAGGTACTTGAGGTAGGCCTTGGAGAAGTGCACATCGGAGCTGACGTGCAGCTTGAGCTTGGAGCGCTCAAAGGTGACATTGTTGCCCAGGTTGTTCACCTTGCCGTTGACCTTAAGGCGGGCCTTGACGTACTTCTCCTGCGAGTTGTTAAATAGTAGGATTTCTCTCATTAGTTTTGTTTTTTTAAAGAGCATATAGAACATGTATATAGTATTCGAAATTTTTAATGTCTCTGTCTTTGTTAAGGCCAAGAGTCGAGTGGTAGAGAACAGAAGGCCCAAATAAAGCAGAGTGACCAATTTTTTAATGTGCCACTGAGTACACTGCCATCAGAGCGACGCTTCAAGCTCACTCTCTGACGGCAAATCGGCGTGGCCTATATATATAGAGATTGACAGTGATATTTAAGATCTAGCAATTGCATTTAATATCGAGATATACACACTGTATCAGTATCAAACGCCAAAGTCATTGACAAATTGATCTTTCAACGCTGATATTTACAATGTGCAATAAATCGACACTTTCTTTGATATATCGAAACAATATAGTAATTAATATTGACATTAAAATGCTAAAGACAATATTTTTCTATATTTTAAGTTTTGAAATTACAAAATTTATAATCTGTTCAATATAAAATGATATTTTACTATTAAATTACATATTGTTCTATATTTAAAGTTTCGATATATCAAAGTTTATAATACTTTCGGCATATTTTATCGGACTTCTATCTAGATACATCCCTAGTTAAACCTAGTTAATTGTAGTTACCTGATCCACTTGGTAGGAGGGGGCGACATTTCCATCCGGCGCCCTGCTCTAAAATTCTTGGCGCGTTCAGCGCTCTCGGTTTGCCCACTTAGCGGGTGTGTCTCAAGGAATGGAAGCGATACGAGGGAGAGTATGTAACCTCCAATCTTTAGTCCTGCAAAGTTGGGAAAACCTGCAGGTGTCACGACGCTTGGACAACCTATAAGCAGGGCGCACTATGAATTTTGGCCTGAGGCGACCACGGTTGTGATCGCAACTCAATCCCAGGGCCCACCACGTGGCGGTACACATAGCACGGCTTGACGCTGTTCACAGACGGTTGCACCACTGGCCAGTGCCAGGTCACTGGCGGTCAATGGCTACCCCGTTGTGCAGTGCCCAGAGCCCCTTGTCGGAAACGCGTGTGCCCAGTTGAGAGGGCAGCGAAGCAATACGTTTTACGGATATCGAAATAGAGAAAACCGGACGGAGATTCTAAAGATCTAAAGAAAGCTAAGCTAATCTGTTCCAAAAGTTGTTAACCGCAGGCGGCACGGCAAGAGTCCGCGAGCAGTTTATCGCTTAATGGAGGCTTCACTGTAACCACACGTTTTTATCCATTGCCCATGGCTCACTTGGGGGGCAAAGAAAGCTTGCTGTGGTAGTAACCGTTGCCGAGGAGCGCTGCTCTTCTCTTTGGTCTACTTACGAAGTCGGCCACATCCATGATGCTGTCCTCAGCAATGTTGGTGCAGTCGATGGTGAAGCGCAGGGCGACCTTCTTCTTCTTCTGGCCCTTGCCGCGCAGCACGTTCTTCTTGACCACCTTGCTGGGAGCAGGGGCAGCCTTGGCCTTGGGCTTCGGTGCCGGCTTGGCAGCGGGAGCAGCAGCGGCAGCTGGTGCGGCAGCAGCCGGAGCGGCAGCAGCGGCCGCGGCAGCCTTGGCGGGAGCAGCCTTCTTGGCCGGAGGAGCGGCAGCCGGGGTGGAGGCGGCCTTCTTGGCGGGAGCAGCCTTGGCAGCGGCAGCCGGAGCTGGGGCAGCCTTGGCGTCCTTCTTCGGGGCAGCAGCAGCAGCCGGGGCCTTCTTGCCGGCGGCAGCAGCAGCGGGCTTGGCGGCCGCTGGCTTGGCAGCTGCGGGCTTGGCAGCGGCAGCGGCGGCTGCCTTGGCGGCCTCCGGCGCCTTCTTCACATTCTTGGCGGCAGCGGCGGCGGCGGCGGGCTTGGCGGCCTCAGCCTTGGGCTTCTCCACCTTGCCCTTGGCGGCAGCGGCGGCGGGAGCGGCCTTCTTTTCGGTCGGCTTGGCGGCCGTCTTGGAATCACCCTTGTTGGTCTTGGCCTAATCACATAACAGAAACAAAAAACACAAATTAAATATCGTTCTTTCGGGCACTTTCGCGTATTATTTCGACACAATTCCACTGCCAGCGTGTGGCCGCCAGCTTGGTGATTTATATTTTCATGCTATGGCACACTTTGGACGGTGGATGGGCCGGAATATCTGCGATTTTCCGCGCACTTACAGTTGGAGCCATCTTGTCAGTCGAAAACCACGAAGAAAAAGAACAGAAAACGGAAGGGCTGTCAACTAAGAGGAGCTGTCAAAACAACGATTGCTATCGATACTATCGATGGGTCACACTATCGATAATCGTAACTGGCGATACATTGAATGTTTTCCAACACCTTTCTGTGGGAAGGAGGGAGGTAAAATGCCTTAACTGCTATTTCCTTCCCGGTGAAGGAAAAGGAAAATTGGAAACACATTTTTTTAAATAGAAGAAATATATATAAAATAAAATAATTTGTATATAATATTGTTTTTAATTCAGGATGTGGTATTTTATGGTATTCAATGCAAGCTGGGCGATATTTGGTATATTTGCTGACCTATTCGATAAGGGAACTATCGCGTTCATCGATTTGTTTAACGGCTCTAAATGTCAATTTACACTGCCACTAAATTGAGCTGATCTTTCATCTCTCTCTAGCACATATACTTCTTGCGGAAGAATAAGCTATTAAACTGTGATCCGAAATATATATAAAATCAGGAAACTGACGCTTATAATACAAAAGCAGATATGTAGCTTTAAAAATGAGGGACTTAATACAATCGGACAGACAGGCAGACGGATTAACAGACGTACGGACAGACGGACATTTCTGATCAATAATATATATATGTATATATATATGAATATATATGTACTACCCTATGTAAATGACTATTTCATTGCTTTACAAATTAATACCCTTTACGGGTATAAATATACAATAAGCACAGAATATAAAAACATATATAAATCAATAACCTGCAAATATATAGCGTTTGCAAAATGAATATTTTTAATATGTTACAAAAACGATAGTTCTGGCCAATGTCGCACGAAATCTCACATAAATTTGTTGTGGCCCAGGCAAGTAGAGCATGGCTTGGAATTATGATAGGGGCTGTGCTAAGGATATGTTAAGGGTAGACCCCCATTCTACTTCGAAATAAGGGTCTTGAAGACCGTGGGACACTTGTGGGCCGGCAAGTGGCGATAGCAATAGGTCTTTATGGCATCCAAATCGATATCGGCATCCGGCGAGACAATGCAAATGACGCCCAGACGATGGCCCCACACCTTGTTCGGTATGCCCAGAACGGCCACATCGTTGATGGAGGGATGCGAGATCAGAACCTTCTTGATCTCCGAGCCATAGACCTTGTAGCCGCCCACGGTGAAGACATCGCTAATCTTGCTCAGGAAATAGAAGTTGCCATTCTGATAGGCACAAATGTCGCCGGTCTTGACGAATCCATCCGGTGTCTCCTCCACTTTACAGCAAATCGCTTCCGGATCTATTTGCCGGCCATTGATGCCGCCGCCCAGAGACTGCGACACCATGTCGGACTTGGCTATCTGAAGCTCGCCAATGACAGTCTGCGAGATCGGCAGATCGCTGCCCAAATCCATATCCGACTGGATGAGTCCATGGTCCACATTGCCGCCAAGCTCATTCTTGCAGGTGATCAACTCTGTGCCCTTGCTGCTAATCAGGCGGGCGGTAACGCCCTTCAGTGGAGCACCCAGTGTGCCTGGACGATAGTCAACGGTTTCAAAGGTTGAATTCGCCGAGGGTGTGGCTGAGGATGCCGGTGAGGGCGTGGTGGTGGCATCTCCGGCACTTATCTGCTCATTCAAGGGATGACCCAACACCAGGCCAGTCTCCACCATGCCATAGTATTCGTAGATATTCTGGCCCGTAATCTCGCGCCAGCGCTGGAACACTGAATCCGGTAGCAAGGCATATGCGGTGGACATCAGACGAATCCTTTGGCGGCAATGATTCAATATGTACTCCACCATCCGCGAGTCCTTGGCGAACATCTTGTCATATTCCGCAATCAGGCGCTTGTATACAATGGGCATGGCCAGGAAGATGGTGACGCGCTGCTTGGTCGGACTATTTATGCCCAGCAGGGCGCTCCAGGCATTGTGGCAATCGAACTTCTGCTGCAGTATGACTGTGCCGCCCACATTGAGGATCCCTCCGACGGCGGCATTCATGCGATTTAGCGACAGAATGGGCAGCAGGCAGTCCGAGGACGACAGATGCCAACTGTCGATGAGGCAACGGATATGGGCATCGATATTGCGATGGGAGAGCAGCACTGGCTTCGGTCTGTTCACCGAGTTCGGTGTGTGGACCAGCATGGCCGGTGCACCGGCATAGAAGTCACTCGGCAGCGTGCCCTCGGTGAGGAGGTCACCCTGGGTGCTCACCAGCTGCTTCACATACATCGATGTGGAGGACACACTCTCCGCCGGTGGCACAAAGCTATGATTCAGCACTATGGTGGCCGATTGGAGGCCCAGCGAGATTTCCTGGGCCATTTCCTCGAACTCGGGCGTGGCTATCAGCAGCTTGGCCTTGCATCCTGTGGCCTGGCGACGCAGGTGCTCGATGGGCTGTCCACATTCCAGGGGCACAGCCACCTGGCCAGAAATCCAGCAGCTCCACTGGATGGCTATCCATAGGGCGTTGCTCGAGCAAAGGTAGGCCACATTCGAGAGCGAGGCACTGCCTGTGTGGCGGAAGTTAGATATGATTAATATATATTATATTATGCGGATTATTAAAGAGGTTTTTCCGACAATATTTGTTCCAATCGATGTGAATTTTGGTATAGGATGAGATAAGAGTTAAAGAAAGGATCATGTAAAGCCACAGCCTTTAGGGAAGTCTATAATATTAGATATTAAAAATCAAGATGATAACATTTGAATCTAAATTCAATCAGATCCTTGTGAATTTTGGTATATGGTGAGAAGGGATCCTAAGAAAGGATCCAAGAAGAGACATTTAATAAGAAATTTACAAGCATTGAGGCTAAAGTTTCCCTAAGTTTTGGTATATATGGAAAATAGAACCCAAGAAAGGATCATGAAGATTGATAAATAGGTATAAGGGATTACAGATAATTTTACAGAGGATCCTTAATCACTTATATATAGATGTATAAACCAATTATACTGAATCTCGGATTCCCTAGACTCACCACATATATTCGAAACCTGTATGGCCAGACGCTTGGCTACCAGATAGAGCTGGAAATAGGTGTACTCCCCGTTGATATCCTTCACGGCGATCTCGTCCGGGTAGAGCATGGCCCGCTTGAAGGTCGGCACCACCAGGTTGCTGCGCACATCCTCCTCGAAGCTGTGTCGCAGCTTCTCAATGAAGCCATCCTGCGAGTAATCATTAATCATTAATTAATCCATTATCCTTCGGGTAGATGAACCCATATTAATATATTGATCACTTACCTTATGTATTAGCTCGGCGGAGCAGAGGCGAATAAATGGTCGAAGTTGCAGATGTTGGCAACGGCGTACCAAAATCATTTTCACTTTTGTTTTATTATTATTTTTATCAAACTATTTTCACTGGTGTAGTTGTATGAGGAAAGTGGGGAAAGTGGGTTAGAGAGGCGGAGAAGCAGAACTTAACTACGATTTTCCGGTGGCTGTTACGTTTGACAAGCCAAAACGTTTAAATTATTTTGCCTTTTTATTCAAGGCACACCTTATTGAATCTCCGAAATACTAGACTACGGAGAGAGTTATGGGGTATATAGAGTATAATTGATAATAATAAGAGTTTTCGAAAGAAATATTAAATATAGAATGAATGTTGAACTATATCTATAACTAAAACTGTATCTTAATTTGTAGCTTATTTTAATTTAAAAAACGAAGCTAACTTCAGGAAAACGAAGGCCATAAATCGATTTTTTAACATATAAATCGACATTCTATTTGATATATCGGACCACTATAATCGGACAAATTTAACAAATTATATTATTTTATATTTAATTTTGTAGTCGCAGCTACAATTACAAATAAAACCTTTGCCTCACTCTTTACTGAGTGAAACAACTAAATTGTTGTTGCTTTGCCTGTACTGTGCAGGCAAAGCTTATTATAAAATAAAACTCCTTTCTTTCGTTTCGTTCGATCTTTTTGTGGATCTTTATTTACACAATAATAGGTTCGCAGACACAAAAAATAATAATTATACAATAGTCATAATCGTAAAAGTAAAGTAAGTAAAAAAAATTATGTTATTTTCAAGTAAAATGTATGTCACAATTTTTATTTTGGTTTTTTCCTCATTTTTTTAATTAGTTTTTTTTTTGTGACCTTTTGCATAATACCCAAAAAAAAATATTGTGGTTATTTTAACGGATCCTGGCATGAGAACTTGGAACGTGCACGGGGACTAAGGGGGCTCTTGGGGTCTTGAAGTTCCACAACACTTAAAAAAAAACACACACACAAAAAAACACCTATAGTCTATTGAGAGAAAGAACTGTTTTGGGAGATTTCGCGGGTTGTATATGGCATTAAAATGTTGTTCCTATGGCAGCTATGTAGGTATTTATACGATTTATCATAAAAGAAACCGTATAGGAATAACAATTCGAGTTATGGCAGCGCTATACCTTGCAGATGGATTGTTATAAACGGGAAATATTTGCAAATTTGGATAGTATCTCTTATAAAATATACAAAAAAACACACACATATATATATATATAGTTTATAAATTACAAATTTCACACATTTTGTGTTTAAATTTGTGAGTTCCTTTCTTTTGTGAGGGATTGCCTCGAGTGCAAGTGGCGGTGGCAGTGTCTGTGCTGGCTACAAAATTTAACAATTCTATATAATAATCACAGTTTAATTTAACAAAGAAAAGATAAACAAAAGGAATAAATAAACTAATTATTTGATTGGCTGGCGGGGGGCTGATATTCGAATATATATTTTTTGCGAGATTCTGTTAATGGTTTTCCCGCCATCCATTTCAAATGTTGTCTGTTTGTTTTGTTTTTTGTTTTTTCTGTAAGGCACCTGGGCAGTCTCATCTTTTGTTGCTTATTATTTAAATGCATTTTACTGGTTAAAAGTTTGGTTTGCTGTTTTCAATATTAAACTATTTACAAAATGCAGTGTTTTGAGACAAAATATATCAAAATTCTATTGTAATGATATTGAAATCATTATTACAAATGTTTAAATTTGAGTTTAAGGGTTTATTGCCTTTTTCTTTTCTGTATTTTTATAGTTTTTTGTGTTTTCGTACGATAAAAGTTTGAATATTATTTCTTTCAAAGAGGGTCCTATAAATATCGATCTTTTATCCCTGACTTCATTTATCGAAAACTTGTTAAGTACAGTTTTGCTTAAGAGCTTGCATAAAAGTAGAAACACTTGGTTTCTGCTTCAGAAGCTATAACAAAATATGAATCGTAATAGTTAGGGATGGCAGATAATATTGATATATAAATAAATCATATTTTAGCGATATCTGCGCATTAGATCGATATTCTGTTTGATATATAATCGAAAAAAACAGACAAGACACTTATAAATATACAAATATTCCGATATTTTTCGATAATTTTACGGAAAATTCTATAGTATTTTGATTTTTCAAAATTCAATACATTAAAATTTACAATATTTGTTGAATACAATATTAAATGCAATATTTTTCGACACACATACATTCCTATCTCGAGTTACTCTTGGTTTATCTTTACGACATTCAATGCATTTATGGCTTTTAATTGGAATTGAAAACAGCTTTAGTTTCGGATTCGCCCTTCCACACACACAGACTGCACCCCTTCCAGCTTAAGTTTCAGTTTCAGTTTCAATCCCCCCTTCCCAGTCCCCGTCGTTACCTTACACTCGCTTCGGCTTACTGACGATCGTATAGTTGAGGCCATTGTAGCTGCGATGATCAATGGCCGACGATGCTCCTGTTCCCGTTCCTGTTCCCAATCCCATGCCCGTACCCGTTGTTGTCGCTCCCTCCATGTTGCTATTGGAGATTCCCAGATTGTTGTTATTATTGTTATTGTTATTGGCCGTGCCAGTGGACTTGCGTAGCACTCCATAGCCAAGATGACTGTCGTCAGCCTTGCGGAAGCTCTCCGTATCGGGACTGGCGATCAGCTCGTATTCGTTGGGCGGCGGCGGACTGCAACGGATCCTGTTGCCGGGCAGTGTCACATTCACAATGGTCTTGTAGCCACTGGAGGTCTTGTTGTTCGGCGACAGAAAGTCCAAGCGATCGTAGTTGCCATCGGAGGCAGCGGTGGCGGCGCCGGCATCGTTGCCCAGACCCTCGCCAATATCGATATCTATGATTTTGGGTGTGCCGCTGCTGGTGATCGAACGCTGGCGCACAAACTCCGTGGTATCGCAGAGTATGGGCATCCGTTCGCAGTGCCGCACATCACCGACGCCTCGGGTGCGCCACGCCTCGGTTATATTCTCAATGCACTCGTAATCCCTCTCCGGGGGCGGTGCCACCTCCTTGCTCTCGTTGCGCAGCGGCAAGTCGGGCGGTAAATCCGGCCCGGACACATCCGTGTCGACGATGTGGGGCTTGAGTATCACGGAACTGTTGTTATCGCTGGTGACGGCGGCGGAGGATGTCGAGGACGTTGTTATGGCCACAGGCTCATACTTAACCATGTTCCTGTATTTATCACAATGTTGGGGTGCTGTTGTGGTTGGGCTTACACCCATCAGATTTCGCGGCGGCTTCTTGGGAATGCTGTGCGGCACGGTGAGTGTGACAGATCCCGGAGCAGATGGTGCCGAGGCTGTGCCCACCGATGTTGCCGACAATGTTCCTCCAGAAAAGTTATTCAGCGAATCATTCGAACTGATAAAGCCCCGCAATGAGATGCAACTTTGTGTGGAATTGATCTCGAACTCTCCGCCGGCAACGCTTCCATGTGGCTGGCTCGAGGGTGACGGAGGCAGGGGGCTCCTTGAGCCCGGTTCCATGCCTGCCGCCGCACTAAACTGATTCTCATTGCACTCCAGCGTGCTCAGGGTGCTGCTGTCGCCGCTAATGAGCTTCTTCATTGACTTCATCTTGGCGGACATGCAGCGGAAGACATCCTGCGGATTGGTGTGATCCAACGTGAAGACACCCTCCCCGGTGGTGCATTTACGGCCGGCCTCAAATGTGAACTTGCCATCTCGATAGCCATATTTCCGGATGAAGCGATACGGCCACATGGCCACCGTTGCACCCAAATCCTCTGATTTCAATTGCAATTCCGTTGGCGTCATTTGGAGCATGTAGGTCTTGGGCTCAATGCTGCAACGTATGGAGGCCTCGGAGGGGATCAGTGTGATGATGAAGAGGCCATCCTGCAGTGGTAATAATATAGAAGGGATTAGTTATTATTATTACTATTTTTTGGGGTATCGATATGTTAATCAGGGGTTGTTTTTTTATGTTTATTTAAATGATTCGTAAATCATTGGAATTAAAGGGTAATAATTAAAGAATTAGCGCGCGTGAACCCCAAAATCGACACGCCCCAGCAACATGTTTTTCTTTATATAAGCGAAATCATTACTCACAAAGGAGCTGCAGTAGAGGTCATTATCCTCCTCGATGGCCCCGCCAATGCCGCCCGATGGCGAGGTGTCACAGAAGGCAACGGTCTGCAGGGCGGTGATCCAATCCTTGAGCTCCTCCTCGCTGCTCGGGCTGAGGGTTAATGTGCCATGACGCTTCACAATGTGAATGAGGCGATCGGGCGGCGGCTCCTGGGTGATCTTAACACAGTTCTCAAGGGTGAAGATCTTGGGATTGCGGTCCTCCTTGCTCTCGCACATCTCCAGACGGGCGATACCATGACGGCTGGCCTTGAACAGCAAACAGTACCGATTGCATGCCTTCTGCAGGAAGAGATAATTGCGTTTTTGGGATTAGAGATCGATAATTATTAGTAACTTACTAATATTAGTATTATTTGTGTGTTTTATGTATTTGTTTTTGTTTTCTTTTGTGAGCGGGAAATGTTAAGTATTTGAAAAAATAATCGATAATGGATTTTCAATGGAAATCGGTTTCAAATTCAACCGCCTGATCCCATGGCTAACTTCAAGGGTATACAAGCTTCGGCTTTCCAAAGGTATCTGTTTTTTTTTGTCTTTCTTTTAAAAGGGTTCAAAGGATGTCATATACACAAAATACCCTAATTTTGTCCTATCCAAAGGAATATTCTGTTATAAGACTTTTCCTATTTTTTTTACACTTTAAGCTCCCTCCTTTCTTTGCCCCTCTTTTCAGCCCATTTCGCTCTCACTCTTTTCGCTGGCTCAAGAATTTCCTGTCCGCACATAAACACAAATACCATGAAAGCAACATGAATCGCCCAGCTGTGCGTGTGTTTCATGTGAAGCTCAGAAATAATTGCGGTCAACATACTAGCAACTCTATTAAATATTAAATTATGAAAACAAAATTATCAAAAAATATTAAATTATTAAAAAGTTATTCCAAAGAAATAATTTAAAAATCTTTGAGAAAACACTATGTAATATTTTAAGTTATTTATGTTATTTATGTGCACTTTTGGTGCTAACTGAATGACCACAACTGTTCATGTTGCGCGCGATCTGTCTCTCGCTCTCCGCCCTCTCTCTTTAGAGCTCGTTCGCTCTCTCTCTCTCTCTGTGCCTGCCTCCCTTTCTCACTCCCACTCGCAGAGGGGACTTCATTTGTATGCAACAAGTACCAGGCACGACGCACACACTCACACCACAGCCTGTAAGTCCTGTTTATCGAAAAATTACTACGCACAAATATGCCAACATTCGCTAGAAACTTGAGAATTTTAAAGAAAACTAAAGGCGAGAAAACTTCACAACAAAATACAGAAAACACGGGTGGTTGGTTTTTCTTTTTGTTTTTGGCAATTTTCCTTACCTTTTTCGAGATGCGATTTAGCGAAAATCCAGTTTGGGTCGGCACATTAAGATATCCAGCCAAAACAGGTATTTCAACATCCATTCTGTGCTCCACTCCTCCTCCTCCTCCACCGCCGCCGCTTCTCCTTCGCCTTCGCCTTCGCCCTCGTTCCTTCTCTCTCTCGGTCTCGGCCTCTCCTTCTTCGATCTCGTCTAGTCTCTTCTCTCTCACACAATGCGCCTCCGACTCCGAGTCCGAGTTTTTATTGTTGTTGTTGTTGCTGCTGCTGCAGTTGCTGGCAATTCGTGGAGTTTTGCGTTTATCATCCGATTTGCACAGTTTCCGTTCTTTTCACGTTATATTTTTCACTGGCCAGGCGAACGCCGGTCATATTTGCAACACACCGCGAACGCGAAGATTTAAAAGCGCAGCCGCAGCACAAAAAAGCATTAACAAAAAAAAACGAGCAGGGGCACGTCGACTTTATTTATTTTATCGCTGAACTATCGATATACGATCGACGAAGTTCGGCCCGCCAGTGCACCGATCGATTGTCTTTTAACTATCGCAATAGAAGGCGAAAATAACCGATGGGTGGGAAACTTGGCTTAAAATTATCGTACGCGGGAAACGTAAATCAGTAGACGTAAATAAACAAAAATATATTCTTAAAGGTATATATCAGAAATTTTTAAATTATATAAGTAAATCTTAGATTTAACCAAGATGACGTAATAATTTAATTGGCAATAAACAAGGATGGGAGGGTGCAAAACATTGCTAAGCGATGCTGCGATGTTGTCTTACAACCCTTGGCGGCCACCTACCGATAGGTCTATAGTGGCACACCTTGCTATGGAACTTGCCAATATAATCGATAGTTCAAAACTCGACTAAGTCAGAAAATTTGTTTAAACAATTTAAAAAATAGAGAGAAAGAGGGAAAACTTTGGCGAATGGTACTGAATTAATATGTTAAGATATTTAAATTAAATAGTACGTTTTATAAATAAATAAAAATCGCACTTTGGTGACTACCAATTGGAATGCCAATCGATAACAGTGGCAGTGCCATCACTATTACCGAAACGTTTTGTGCAAAAAAATATAAAACAGAAAAGAAATTCAAGCAAAACACTGGAAGCATGGCCCACGACCGCGAGGTGTTGCGTATGATCTGGGAGGGCCAGATAGGCATCTGCTTCCAGGCGGACCGCGACGAGATCGTGGGCATCAAGCCGGAGCCCTTCTATTTGATGATATCGCGACTCAGCTACTTGCCCCTGGTCACCGACAAGGTAAACAAAGCACCACAAAATGCTAAATAGAACATATAAAACGTTACATTGGCTTTGTTTTCGAAGGTTCGCAAGTACTTCTCCCGCTATATAACCGCCGAGCATCAGGATGGCGCCGTGTGGTTCGACTTTAATGGAACGCCCCTGCGGCTGCATTATCCAATTGGTGGGGCAGGCTGACTAATAACTCCAATCGGAGTGCTTTTCCTATTGTTTAATGATTATTTTATGCTTCCTCTTTCTGGCAGGTGTCCTTTACGACCTGCTACATCCGGAGGAGGATAGCACGCCCTGGTGCCTTACCATACACTACTCCAAGTTCCCCGAGGAAACGCTCGTCAAGCTCAATTCCAAGTATTTAACCAAAAGGGGCTCTTAAACTATAAATTTTTGCTAGTTTTCTTAATTTAAATGATTTTGGATGGGATTTTATAAGATAGTTGTAGTAAAGCTAGCTTTACGGTTGGTTTATGCTAAGAAAATCAGGTTTTAAGTTGAAATATTTAGCTTATTTCAGGAAATTTCCATAGAAACAGCTTTTGAATAGGTTTTTTAATGAGAAATTATCTAAAAACTAGGTAAAATTTAAATGTAAATAAGTTTCTTAAAATTATATGAATTTTAATCAGATTTTTCGGAATTTTATATGTGATTAATATAAATTTCTATTATTTCTTGAGTACTCATAGTTTATATATTAAAACCAGTTTGAGTGGAGGGTGAAGTATGTCCGATATTATATAATATATTCACAAAAATATAAGCAATCATATAATAACAGTTTTTTTTTATAAAATTGTTTAAATAGGACTTACCATTTTAGGAGCAAAATATGTATAAATTTAGAATCCAAATCCTGGTTAAATCTGAAAAACAAAAGGGAATACTTAGTTTTTCTTTATATTTCATAAATTTTCTTGTAATAAGCATACAAAATCTAAATACTAAAACTTTTCTATTGATAAACCCTTTCAGAGAACTGCTGGAATCCCATTACATGTCCTGCTTGAAGGAGGCAGATGTCCTGAAGCATCGCGGCCTGGTCATTTCGGCCATGCAAAAGAAGGATCACAATCAACTGTGGCTGGGCCTGGTCAATGACAAGTTCGATCAGTTTTGGGCCGTCAATCGGCGACTGATGGAGCCCTATGCCGACCAGGAGTCCTTCAAGAACATTCCCCTGCGGCTCTACACGGACGATGTGAGGATATGCTGCCGCCACTATGACAGTTCGGCTTCAGAGATTAATGGATTTTCCTTCTTTTTTTTTTTCCTTTTGCCGCTCGCAGGACTTTACGTACACGCAGAAATTGATATCGCCGATCGGCGAGGGTGGACACAAAAAGAGTCTGGCCGATCTGATGGCCGAATTATCGACACCTGTGCGCAAAGCGGGTGAGTTGCCTCCACTCTTCTTCTGGTTCTTCAAAAAAAAAAAGAACAGAACAGAAAATAGAACCTAGAAAGACCCATTGTCTGACGCGGCCAGACGCAGCGTCTCTTGGAAATTAGGGAAAAAGGTGCCAGTCAGTCTGGCATGGCCAAGTGCTTGTCTATAACCCTCCCCGGCTCTTCCCTCTGACTTATTTATTTTTCTATTGAATAACACAAACGAGCCAAGCCAAGAGCCGCAGCCGAAGCCGAAAAATCCGCCCTGCGGCACACTCATTCTTCAATTCATCAATGTCCCTCTATTGTCCAGACAAAAAAAAAATATATATATATATAGAACCAAAGAAAGGAAAAAATATATGTAGAGAGGAGAGGCGAGGTGGAAAACAATGCCCCCGGGGTGGAAAAGCGAACCCGGAGCGGATCGGAACGGATCGTATCGGATCCGTAGCAGCAGGCAGGCAGGTCTCTCGGCCTCTTGGCCATGGCCCAGAGGCAATAGCGTTCAGGTTGATCCATTCAAACTCGAAATGGAATGAAAAATGTATATTCTCTTTGTGTGGAAACCGAATTTTTTTTTTTGAAGCAGCTAAAAAAACACTTGAGGCAGTGGCAATCGGAGTAATAAGCCAAAAACTAAGGTTCTAATAAAATATACGAAAGTTAGTAGATATATTATCCTATATACTAGTATAATATTAAAGAAAATTGCAACAAAATAAGCTCAAAATATTATTACAAGTTAGGTTTATAGTATTCAGGGGAAAAATCGGATATGTCTGATATATTGACATTACTATCACGTTTAAGTTAAATTCGAAAAAATCGTAAACTTCCAAATTAAAACTTTTGGTGCATCAAAAAATATCGTATTTACATAACTCTAAAATATCAGTAATATGGAAAACAAGTCATTATTTCTGCCTTTTTTCGTTTTTTCAAACAATATCGTTATATTGCTTATACTATTGCAACGCTACAATATTGATTTATTTATATTTTTTGCAATAAATATTGATACAGTAATGATGAGTCGATATTTTCATCTATATTTACTACATAAAAAATAATTATCTACAAAAATTATTTTTAAATCAATAAAATAGATCGTTATTTCTTAAAAAAAAATGTGGAGAAATAAGATTTCAAGTATGGAAAATAATCAAACAAAAACAGCAAAGTAAAAAGGCTGAGAAATATAGAAAAAAATCATTTTAAAATCTTGAAAATTCAAAGAACCGAACAAGCTTTATGAATAATATAAAAAATAATACACCAAAGAATGGTAGAAAAATATTTTAATTTTAAATTAAATGTAGAGTTAGGAGAGAATAGAATTCGAGATTAATATTTCCCTGAATAGTAACCATAAATAATTTTTTAAACCCCTTCCAAATTAAGATATTAAAAAGTGTTGTAAATTTTGCTTATATATTCCTAAACTTGTATAAAAATTTATAATAATTATACATTAAATATAGTACCATATTATAAAGTAATATATTTGTTACAAGTCTCCACTTAAGTCTCCACAAAGCCCCCCACAAAACCGTTTACTGATCGTCTGACCTGCGGCGCCGGCGACAAGAGAAAGATAGAGAGACAGAGAGAGAGAGAGAGGAGAGATCGCTTGCACGATGCAGAGCGAGATGGCAAGAGCACTCGATACCTCTGAGAGGGAGAGAAAGAGAAAGAGAGAGAGAACCAACAAGTTGCAACTGCAATAGAGAAACTCCCACTCCCGTGATGCCACGGCTTAGGTGCAATAATAGCATTTGGGAATTCCAGAGACGGACAAAAGGCGGAACTAAATACCTGCGGCCGGGATTTACGAATTATATTGTGAGGGACTGCACTTCGGGCACTTCTTCGGACTCCGTGTTTCCATTCAGAGAGTTTCTACTTCTACTATTTTTTTTTTTTCGTCCATATGGTCCTCCTGTGCCCTTTGCAGGTTGGGTATTTCCCAGGTGTTCTGGCCAGAGATCTCTCTCTCTCCCTCCCGGCGAGGTGTGAAATTTGTATTTGCACGGCAAGGGAACCTCGCCGATGATCCAAGGAATTTCCCATTCGAAAAGGTGAGAGATTTGAGCAGGACTCTAGGAAAACAATTGAGCAAGCAATGAGGGACACGGAGCACCGAGCATAGGCACGTATTTTCCCAAAGGTCACATGGCGTCCTTGGTGCAAGGTAGCCTCGGTACTCCAGGGACTAGCGGTGCCATCGTAGGACTCGGTATCAGGACTCTTGCTCAGCACAGCACGCCTGGCTTAAGTGGGCCAGGCCAAGGCAATCCCCTGACATTCAGGGATCCGCTCTCTCTCTCTCTCTATCTATGTCATAGAATCTAGGGAACTTAGGGATCCTGGGGATTTAGCAAGTTAACAAGCAAGCTTACTTTAATACTTCTTACTTTTACAGAGAGTAAATCATTTGTTTAGATTCTTAATTTTATTATTTGTAGGGAGGGAATTTTTTAATTGCCATTTTTGTATTTTTTTATACAAATATATATATATATTAAGGTTAAATTAATTAAAATGAAAAGTATGCTTTTCCATTTTAATTAATTTAACCTTAATACCTCTAATATCCCTTTCATAGATTTCCTTTGAATAATAACTATAAAAAATATATATATTATAATTAAATAAAATAATAAATGAAGTATAGCTATAATAATAACTATAATAATTATGATTTAAAGGCTTAATTTATAAAAGAATAATTCTTGTAATTAAAGGTAAAATAAATTAAAACCCATTATCTCTAATAAGCTCCTTTTTAGTCCCAAAAAACGAAAACTCTTTCGCCAAAAAACAGAACTTGTAGGTTGTTGAGTCTGCTTTGCTTGTGCATGGCAGGCAAAGCTAGCAAGACATCATGAAAGCAATAGAGAGATTGAAAAGTGCTAGAGGGAAAGATAAATTAAGGTTTTTCGTTGATCCTTTTGAAAGGATCTGTGGCAAGCAATCTTTAGGGAACTTTTAGTTAAAACCCCCTTGGAATATATATGTAATATTATTCCCATAATCATATAAACATCCAGATAGTTCCCTTTAATCTCTATTTACAGCTCTTTTTCTTTTTCGATTGAAGAAATATCTTAGCCTTCTTTTTTTCCCCGTTTTAAATCATACAGAAAAAATGCTTTGAAAACATGATCAATTCCTTCAGCTTCTTCTTCATCACGAAAAAAAAGATGAGGAGCGAGAGGAAGGAGGGGAGAAGGTGGGGGGTCGGGGGCGGATAACGATTGCACGTACTGTTTGTGGTGCGTGCATTTTCATAGAAAATCGTATTTAAATTGAAATGAAATTCAAATATACAATGCAGCCGCGTCTCTCCGTCTCTCGGAGTTTTTCAGTTTTTCTCTCGTTCTTTTCTCCTCCTCCCCCCTCCTCCCCCCTCCTCCCCCCTCCTCCCCCCACACTCCTGTTTCCAGTCGGAACGTGGAAGGTTCAAAGTAGATGCGATTCCAAGAAATCAAAAACAAAAAAAACAACAAAAAATCAAGGAAAGGCAAGAAGAAGAAGCAGAAGCAGAGCATGGGCAGAGGAAGAGGAAGAGGTAGAATCTAAGACGCGTCAAAAATAAAAGAAACGCATTTCTTTTGGCTTTGCCTTTGGCTCCTGCGCCTCCCCCCTCTCCCTCGCACTCGATCTCCCTCACCTTCTGCCGCTGCTTCTTCTACTACTTCTTCTTCTTCTTCATCTGCTCCTGCTGCATTGGCATTCGCTTCATTTGTTGTTGTTGTTTTTGGTGTTGCTGCTGCTTTCATGATTTGCCGCCGGCAGCGCCGCCAACTTCGCTGTCCGCGCGTCGCCGGAAAGCAGCAACAATAAAATGCAAGTGCCGTTTCAGTGTTGCCAGCTTTGACAAAAAAAAAAATAAAGTTTTGCAAGAATTTCCTAAGACGACAAAAGTCCTTTTGAGGCAAACAAAAATAGAGCATGGGATATTTTTCATAATAAAGAAAAATAATTTCCCTGTAAGAGAGGTTATTTATGCTTTTCAGTGCTGTTAGAGTTTATTAATAATATTTTCTAAAACTATAATTATTATAAAAACACACTATTTTATGTATTAATTGCAAAACAAATAATTGAAATGTTAGAAAAACGTATAATCCTAATTTTGTAATTATATTAAGTTATTTTTTGTCTATAATAAAGCTAATCTTTAGGTAAAAGCTGATATTATGGCGGATAAATAGTCAAAGCTGTCAGCACTGTTGGCTGTATGGCTTCAAGTTTCTGTGCGTGTGTGTGTGTGTGCTATGCAGGCTGCACTGTGCCTGTGTTTGTATTTGTGTAGGGTGCTCTCCCACTCTCTCTCTCTCCCGCTCTCTCAAATGTGTGAAAAGGAAGTTCTGAGATATCACCTCCGCTTATTTGTATTTACACCTTCGCCGGCACCTCGTCTCCCCCGCCCCTTACTCTACACCTCCTCCTCCTCCTAGTATTCCTCCCCTCCCCTCTCATTTTTTATTTTTTGCTTTTTTTTTTCGCTGCACTCCAAAACTCCGGTGAAAACGGCGGCGCACGGAAATCGCACCTCAATGTTTATCACTCTGCTTCTCGCCCTCGCCCTCGCCCGCTCTCTGTCCTTCTCCCTCTTTCTCCTTGGCATCTCTTTATGGCCTCTCCTTCCCCTTGCTCCTACCTGCCACCTTTCCCCCCACTCCGCACTGCATCACACTCGCATCATCGTCGCATTTGCTTAGTCCCATTTCGACACATTTTCGTTTGCATTTCGTCAATCAGACAAACAATGGCAACCTGCAAACTGCAACCTGGACTGGTCATTGTGTGTGTGAGGTGTGTGTGTGCGAGGTGTGCGTGTGCAATGGTGTGACAATTGGCCGCGCCACGCCCTGCTTTTTGGGTGGGCTACAGGCAGCTGTGTGTATTTTATTTACATAAATGTTTTATTTTTCTAACATTTTAGGGGAAAAACTGATCGTAATTTTAACTAAAATCTGGGTACTTGTGAAAATTGTAAAAATTTACTTGTGAAAATGAACACTTCATGATGAGTTCATTTTCAATTCATTTATTTATATTTTTATACCCTTGCAGGGTAAGAAGCTTGAAATGCAGAGAAGGAGTCATTTCCGACCCTATAAAGTATATATATTCTTGATCAGCATCAAAAACTGAATCGATTTAGCCATCTCCGGCAAAAAAACAAAATTTTCAAAAATTTTCAATTTTTTCAAAAAAAGGAAAGGGGTTACATCGTTAAAATTGTCAAAAATTGGCAAAAATTTAAATTTTGTTAAATTTTAAATTGAGTATGCAGATTTGTTAATCTAATAAAAACTAGCATAGGACAGCTTTCCGAATTAAAATTAATGCTTTTTTGGCTTAGTTATGAGATTTTTAAATCTTGATTTGTCGAAAAAATACTCATATAAAAATATCGAAAAATGTACTAAAAAATGGTATTATACGTTTTTTCAGAAGCTTGAAACTTTGTGAAGGAGTCATTTCCGACCCTATAAAGTATATATATTCTTGATCAGCATCAACAGCCGAGTCGATCTAGCTATGTCCGACAAAAATTTAATTTTTTAAAAAATTTTCCATTTTTTTTAAAAAAAAGGAAAGGGGTTACATCGTTAAAATTGTCAAAAATTGACAATAATTTAAATTTTTTAAAATTTTAAATTGAGTATTCAGATTTGTTAACCTAATAAAAACTAACATGGGACAGCTTTCCGAACTAAAATTTATGAATTTTTGGCTAAGTTATGAGTTTTTTAATATTTGATTTTTAGATAAAATTGTCATATAAAAATATAGTTAAATATCGACTCCAAGAATAGTATTATAGTTTTAGTCAGAAGCTTATAACTTGTAAAGGAGTCATTTCCGACCCTATAAACCATATATATTCTTGATCAGCATCAACAGGAGAACCGATCTAGGTACCTCCGGCCAAAAAATAAATTTTTCAAAAAATGTCAATTTTTTGAAAAAAAGGAAAGGGGTTACATCATTAAAATTTCCAAAAAATGACAAAAAATTGAATTTTTTTACGTTTTAAACTGAGTATGCAGATTTATTAACCTAATAAAAACTAGCATAGAAAAGCTTTCCGAATTAAAATTAATGCTTTTTTGGCTTAGTTATGAGATTTTTAAATCTTGATTTGTCGAAAAATATAAAAATATCGAAAAATGTACTAAAAAATGGTATTATACTTTTATTCAGAAGCTTGAAACTTTGTGAAGGAGTGATTTCCGACCCTATAAAGTATATATATTCTTGATCAGCATGAACAGGATAATCGATCTAGATACGTCCAACAAAATTAAAAATTTTTTTTAAATTTTCAAATTTTTCAAAATTTGATAAGGGGTTACATCGTTAAAATTGTCAAAAATTGCCAAAAATTTAAATTTTTTAAAATTTTAAATTGAATATGCAGATTTATTAACCTAATAAAAACTAACATAGGAAAGCTTTCCGAATTAAAATTAATGCTTTTTTGGCTTAGTTATGAGTTCTCGAAACTTGTATTTGTCGATAAAAATTGTCTTATAAAAATATCGATTTAAAGAAGGCGATTCTTCGATCCTATAATTCAATTGAAAACTGGCACTGTATTTAACTTTAGTTTCCCCATTCTCCATAAATTTACTTATTTGTGTATATATTTTTATTGTAGATACTAAAGGAAATTTAAATTAATTGCTTGTGAAAATGAGTTTAATTTATGAATGAAATTAATTAATTAATTTTTATATACATGTTTTCTTTGCATTTCTGCCTCAAAAAGGCCCACCAAAGGGGGCTCTGTAATTTAAGATCAGTGCTGGCTTCGGTTTCCTCTCCCCACCTCCCTTGGCACCCACTTAATTTTCCACTTTTATCCATGACTTTTTCCCGCATTCGTTTCTTGTTTTTCTCCTCTGAAGTTTGTTTGTTTTTTCCCGTTTGGTTGATCGGCAATAATCAGTTGCAATCTTCGATTCACAACTCCGGGGAAGTGCACCGTCAACGGAATTCGCTAAAATTCGTTTCGTTTTTATTTCCTTCCTCCCTGGCCCCCGCCCCACCGGAATTTCCTTCCCCCTACTTTGTAAGCGGCATGAAAATAAACTGAAATTGAAATTAAAACTGAAAAGTAAGACAAACAAAAAGCAAGCAAAAACATAAAAAACAATTGATTAGCACTTTTTAGCTGGCGTCACTGTCACTGAACTGCAAAAATGTCATTTTCCCACTGCAAGTGGAACGTTTGGAATTGGAACATTTAAACTGGATTTTTTTCTTCCATTTTTTTCAGCCCAGTTTCTATATTGTTTTCTTTAATGACTTTATGGGAACACAATCTATTAAGCGATTATAATGATGATTGGGGCTGGGACTTGGGGCCTTATCGGAGAGATCGGTGGAACGATTTTTGTTTATTTTTAGCTATGAGCTATACACCCATGTCGTTCCCTCCTGTTTCCACGTTTTACGTTTTTTTTTCCTTTCCTCTCCCCCCAACCTGCCCACATTTTCGTTGCTGACGACGACGATAATAAAAAATGGGATCAATAAATTTTCAGACGGTTTGGCGCCACTTGGCGCGCGCAAGGGGCGCCCCTGACTGCGGCTGTTCTTATTCTCATATTAGTGGGGGGAGAGGGGAAAGAGACAGACAGAGAGAAAGAGCGAGAGAGAGAGAGAGAGAGAGGAAGATCAAAGACGTGTGTCTTAAGAATTTTTTTTAAATTTTTAAATGTATTATAGTATTAATTGCTAGATTATAATAATATATAATATAATCTATTTTCGAAAGATATTTCTTTAAATTAAAGAAAGTTTCGTTAGTTTTCAGAAGTATTTAAAGAATTTAAGGAATATTTATAATTAAATTTTTCAAACTCCAAAATGTTTATACCCTTTTATACCCTTTTGACCCTGTAAAAAGCATGCGACGCAGTGAAGGAATCATTTCCGACCCTATAAACCATATATATTCTGGATCAGCATCAACAGCCGAGTGGATCTAGCTATATCCGAACAAAATTTAATTTTTTCAAAATTTTCACAATTTTTTGCATCGTTGAAATTGTAAAAAAAATTGGCAAAAATTTTAATTATTTTAAATTTTAAATTTAGTATGCAGATTTATTAACCTATTAAAAACTAACATAGGACAGCTTTCCGAATTGAAATTAATGCTTTTTAGGCAAAGTTATGAGATTTTTAAACTTTGATTTGTCGATAAAATTGTCATATAAAAATATCGATAAATACCGACTAAAAATGGTATTGTTATTGTAGTCAGAAGCTTGAAACTATGTGAAGGAGTTATTTCCGACCCTATAAATCATATATATTCTTGATCAGAATCAACAGCCGAGTCGATCTAGCTATTGCCGAACAAAATTTAGTTTTTTCAAAATTTTCCAAATTTTATAAGGGGTAACATCATCAAATTAAAAAAAAAAAATTGACAAAAATTTTAATTTTTTTAATTTTAATATTTGGTATGCAGATTTATTAACCTATAAAAACTAAAATAGGAAAGCTTTCCGAATTAAAATTAAGACATTTTTGATTAAGCTATGATGGATTTTCTCTGCAAGGGTATATAAATTTCGGTTTCGCGAAGTTACTTTCCTTTCATCATTTCCCGCTGTAAATTAAGTAATAAAATGTATTACATTTTCAAATAAATATTTCCGTAAAACGTCAAGGTGTTTTTTTTTTTTAATTTTCTACAAGTGCCTTAAAAATAACTCTGACGACTGTATTAATTGCTTTCATGTCATAACTAATAATGCCTCGTTAAACAATTTTTATTATAATCATAAATGTAATCAGCATTAAGCTACAAGTAAGCTTTGAGGCAGGAGTATTTTTTTTTATTATTTTTATTATAAGTTTTATTTAATTTTTTTCATTTTTTTTAAGTCCCCCTTGACACCTGTTTATAACACCGCCCCTGCAGAGGTTATTTATTGTTTTTTTTTTTTTTGGTAGCGCCATTAGCTTTGGTCATTAAACTCGTGACTTAAGCGGAATGAAATGGAATGGCAACGAAACGGAACGAAATGAAACGGAACGAAACGGAAAAGGTAGAAGGGGGGCTCTCTTTGGGCATGAACTCGCGCCCCGTTGCACAAAATCTTATCTGCTGGCAAAAAAACGCTCACTCGCCTCCCACCGTATGTAATCAGCCATTATCAGCACACTATATATACTATATATATAGACCATATCAACGCCGACTGACTCGCCATAACCCGCAGCGACGACGCCGGCGATTGGCAATCGCAATAATGGCACTTTTGGAATCGGTGATCGGCAATCTATAATTACAATTCATATGCTAAAATTAAAAATGACGAAATTTCGTGACAAAACATGATTACCACCGGCAGGAATAAAAATAAATAAAAGAGAGGGAGAGCGAGCGAAGAAAACACTTGTAGATAAGGCTCCAAAACTCAGATTTCCAATAGTTCTGTTCTTTGGCTCGTCAATAATCTTTTATAGCTCGCAAATTGATCATGATCCCCCCCGTTTATATGGCACAAGTAGGCTTATCTGTTGCTCTAAGTAATCCCCTGGCTGATCTCATTCATTATAATATAAGCAATAGATTCGCTCATTAATAAACTATATTGATTGGCGGCTTGCCTTTTTACATAATAAGACTTTAATGGGTATTTCCATTAAGGCTTTCGTGATTATCATCATCAAATAATAATATGTACTAAGGATATATATTAAAATGTAACAATTAAATGATCAATCATTATAGAAGATTTCCTAATAACTCCTTGGGGGTTTACATTTTCGGATTATTAGACTTTCGGTTGGCGGTCTAATTACTTTGAACATTTCTCGGGTCTTAAGACATGATTGATACATTGATTATAGCAGGTATTAATAATATATAATAAAAATAGAAACACCAAAAGGTTATATCTATATCTATAAATGTTAAATCCTGACTTTGCATAAATATATCGATGGGACAGGTCTTGTGTAAAGACAAATATATCAAGTTTAGTATTATATATAGACTTTTGCTTGAAATATCTGTAGTGTATCGATACATTAATATTTTCTCAGCTCTAGAATTATTTTATTATCTTAAATATATGGTAGTTTATTTATATATATTATATATACTATATCTTCTTTCCTATTATTCCTATTTCCAGTTGGATGTCGCACCCATGGAATTGATCTTCATGAGGAAACGCAGCTGCAGTGGATGTCCGAGCACCTTAGTTATCCCGACAATTTTCTGCATTTATCGGTGGACTATAAGGATGTCTAGTCCTGCCTGTATATGTATATATATAATATATATATTTATATATATATATATTTAGTACCCACTTTTTTCCCCCTGTCCGCGAGTGAGTGTGTGTGAGTGTCCATGTCTGCGTGCAATTCTATTTTTCGATTCCAGCAAATCCCAGGGCGATCCTCATCGATCGATATATATATATATATCTATATGTATGTATATATATAGAACTATACGTCTAGTTAAGTTTAAACCATATGTAATATTTATGATATATGCCACAGCATTTAACAGAGCGAGCAGCGCAAACCAAACGATTACTGAAACTACCCACTAAACTAACAATACCAATATTTATACCTATATCTATAATATACAGTCGAACTTCGTTATGTAACTCTAGAAAAAAGAGAACCAATATTATTCTACACTTGCCTTATGTTAGTTTTATTTCTTGTTTGTTTTTTTCTCTTATTTTTTTATAATAACTTTGAATACATCACGCGACTTTGTATATTTAATTTGTATAAGCTAATTCTTAATGACTGTAATCAAAAAAAATATATAGCTACGATTTTGAAAAGTATTTTGCATTTTATTTTATTTATTTTATAAGGAGGGGAGGAATATATTTATATGTATTTATTTTTATTTAATAAAAGATTCCCTTTCCTCCTTTCAATTGGACTATAGCTTTTACCTGATCCTTTTAGCTATCTTTTTCTTTCACACTTTGCCTGCAATGCACAAGCAAAGCAGCAGTACTTATATTCTGATAGGAGCTTTGTATATTTTTGTATATCCTTCTATTTTATTTATTTTATAGATATTTTCTTTGGTATCTTTAGTTGTGGTTCTAATTTGAAGTCTTAGTTCTGGGAATTTTGTACAAAAAAATGGCATAAAACAAACCGAAGCTCGACTGTATATAGTCGCCAAGTGATCGCTGGATCGCTGGCCATATGTTCATCGATCAACCTCCAATAAGCCGCCGGAAACTGGCCCAAGCCCTGCACTAACTAAAGCGAACTAAAAAAGAAAAACTACCAAACATAGAACAAAAAAACTCGCTGGGTTATCAATTTCGGTCGCGATTTATCCGCCTGTCAAGATAGCAACCAAGAAATTGGTCTAGAACCCGGACGGAATGGGAATTGGGTCTGGACGGGGTTCGTATAACCACTGCCGTATCTATATCTGGTCTGGGTCGACCTTACACAATATGTTTTCCACCAAGCCAGCGAAATCGATGATCTTGCTGTGGTTCTTTACCCTTTTCGTTAATGAATTAAGTTTTGTATTTGAAGAGCATCGATTTGACACTGTCACTGACATAAGAAAAACCAACACTGATTCTATAATTAGTTAACGCTTTTTTTTTGCCCACTCGAGAATGATTTATTTGATTGTTATTTGTACCAAAAATAAACTGCAAAATCTGATTAAATAAAGAAAGCCAACAATTATTAGTACAAATGGGTCGGGTACTTGCTGTATCTCTGTCGGGAATCTGATGGATCAGCCAGAGTGTACTCGTAGCATTGATGGATCCCTTGACCGGCTTTTCTGATTGATCAGCGATCTCCACTTTGGGGGAAATGGGGTTTTCTGGGGTTTTAGATCACTTTTAAGAGTATTTAGGGGGACTAAAAAGGGTTCTTGTTGCTGTTAAATGGTCATTTACTATTAGAATGTAATTTTGAATGAAGAAAAATAATATCAGAGACTAGGGATTGAGTTTCTAATAATTTCTAATCATTTTAGATCAATTTTTGTACTAAAAAGAGTTCTTGTAGTGGTTAATATATTGTTTAGTTACAATAATTAGATTTTTAATTTATAAATATAATATCAGAAACTAGATTTCGACTCCTATAGCATTTTTAGGGATTTTCTTCTATTTTTATTTATCACTTTTAGACCAATTTTGGAACTAAAAAGAGTTCTTATCGTTTATAAAAGTTTATTAATTATAAGAATGTAATATTTAAGAGTTGAACACTGAGTTTCTAGAATTTTTAAAGTGTTTCCCCACTTTTAGATCAATTTTTATTCTGAAAACAGTTCTAAAAGCTGATAATATATTTTATAGTTATAACGATCGTATCAAAGGCACACATTACTATGCTAATATTTAAAGAAAATCTTCTATCAGAATTTCCCACAGATATACCCGAAATAGGTACAGTTCAGACCCTAAAAAAAAAGAACAAAAATCATTCATATAACATGATTATGTCACGATCGTTGCCGTCGATCGGATCGCGCGAGATCCGTTCCTGTGATTACAACATCGCGGGTGCGCAAAAACTTGCCCGATCGATAGCAGAAGGTATATACATATAGGTATATAAGGTACACTAGGTACTTGCAGGTACCTTTTATATATAACTATATATATATAGAGAGAGGCGGAGGCGGAGGCGGATCTTGCCATCTGCAAAGCACTCGCCACTCGAGACTCGAGACTTGGGACTCAGGTGAAATCTATTCCCGCGCCAATACAGTCCCTTGCCGCCTTGCTCCCTTTCACCGCATTTACTTTGTACAATTTTTTGGCTGCCTGCAAATCAAAATATATATTTATTTATTTTATTTGTTGCTACGATCGAAATTTGTCACGTGGCATCACAGAGAAAACCTCAAACATAGCAGAAAATAGCAAAAAAAATAGAAAAAAGAAAGATATAGAAAAGAAAGCGAGCAAAAGTTTACACGGCAACGCGCTTCGACGAAAACAGCACAAAAATAAATCGAAAATTTTGCAATCATCTGCGAGATCGGTCCGCTCCTCCCACGGTCCCGCGATCTGGCAAATGTGTGTGGTTTTCCTCTGCTTAGGTCATTTTCCTCACCTGCTGCCTTCCGTTATGTTGGTCCTGTCCCTTTTCCTGCGTTCCCCAGCTATAGTTCCTTTGCCACTGTTCCCTTGCCACTGTTCCCTTGCCATTGTTCCCTTGCCACTGTTTTATTGTCACTGTTCCCTTGACAGTGCTTTCCCAATTTTCTACTGTTTAAGCTATTTTCCCCTAAACTTATGCCTTCTTCTTTCCTCTTCCTTCTACGCCGATCCTGTGTTCCCTGTGTTTCTAGGGATCCGTGTTTCTTTCCCACTGTTTTTTATGCCCTTGCAGGGTATTATAATTATAGTCAGAAGCTTCAAACTATGTGAAGGAATCATTTCCGACCCCATAAATCATATATATTCTTGATCAGCATCAAAAACTGAATCGATCTAGCCATCTCCGGCAAAAAAACAAAATTTTCAAAAATTTTCAATTTTTTTCAAAAAATTTAAAATTGTCAAAAATTGGCAAAATTTCAAAATTTAAAAAATTTTAAATAAAGTATGCAGATTTGTTAACATAATAAAAACTAGCATAGAAAAGCTTTCCGAATCAAAATTAATGCTTTTTTGGCTTAGTTATGAGATTTTTAAATCTTGATTTGTCGAAAATATACTCATATAAAAATATCGAAAAATGTACTAAAAAACGGTATTATACGTTTTTTCAGAAGCTTGAAACTTTGTGAAGGAGTCATTTCCGACCCTATAAAGTATATATATTCTTGATCAGCATTAACAGTAGAGTCGATCTAGGCACCTCCGGCCAAAAAATAAAATTTTCAAAAAATGTCCATTTTTTGAAAAAAAGGAAAGGGGTTACATCATTAAAATTTTCAAAAAATGACAAAAAAAATTTATTTTTTTTACGTTTTAAACTGAGTATGCAGATTTATTAACCTATTAAAAACTAACACAAAACAGTTTTCCGAATCAAGATTACTGCTTTTTTGGGCAAGATATGAATTTTTAAACTTTTAGTTGTCAAAAAATTTTCTTATAAAAATACCGATAAACATCTATAGATTTTCGATTCGATGTATGATTCAATCCTTCTTTTTATCAATAACTTACTTTTTTATCTCTCTTTTTTGCTGATCTCCTGTGTTTTCGTAGTCTATATGTATATTTTAAAATTACGATAATTCAATATTTTGCTTGAATGGGTATACCATAATAGAAATATATGTAAATAATAAAAGTTTACTAAATTTACGATATGATCAAAGCTTACAAAGCGTATATTCCTTTCGATACATATCCCTAATCCCTATAAATCAATATATCTGAATACCATAATCAAAATAGAGATACTTGATCAAATTGTACTATATTTTCGATATAATATCGGGCGATAAAATAATAAAAGATCATTATTATGTCACTTTTCCCTTTGATATATATCCCTAAACCCAAACAGGTCTCCACATCCTCCCTGTTCGCAAATGTCGCGAAAAATTCCTTAGTTTTTCCCACTGCCGAAGCAGAGGAAAACGAGGGGGAAAGCGCGTCAAGTGAAAAACAATGACTCGAGAACCTAGAACCCCCGCCCCTCCATAGATACACCCCTTGAACAACAACAACAAAAGAAAAAAGAAACCAACGCTCCCAAGCCCCAAAAACCCATCGGATCCACATCCAATTCGATCGCCGCTGCTGACGATGATGTGGCTGTGCCTCCGCCTGTGGCTGTGCCCGCGGAGATGTGTGTGGGGCTGACTGTGGTGGGGCTGATGGTGGTGCCAGTGCTGCTGCTGGTGCTGCCGCTGCTGCTGTGGGGCTCGTGATTGGCGCACACATTGGCAAACGAGAGCACTTTATTTTTAAACGTTTTAAAAATACGATCATTATAGAATTTGCGGCTTAGTCATACCCCGCCGCCGAAATGTGCCAAGCGAATTGACCAGCGCGAAACCGAGCAGAGAGATCCGATCAGGGGGGCTATATAGTATGGGGTACTATATCTAGTACTGCCATAATTCCCCTTCCTCCTAGAGAGAGCCTTAAGCCTTAACCCGTGACACGCATATCCATCACATCACAGCCCAAAAGATGATCGCCAAGATCAAAAGGCATTCGGATCGTTCTATAAATCCCTCTGGCACAGTCAGCCAAAAGGAATTACGTAGCTATATCCTCAAAGATATGTCTAGATTATGGGAAATATATCAGGAGGAAGAGTATAAGCAAAGCTGGTTTAAATTTTAATTTAAATTTTAACTGCATTTTTAAGCAATATATCATATATTTTAGGTATTAAAATATAAGAACGAAGATAAGTCAAGCTTTACTTAATGAAATAATCCACAAATATCATGAATTTAAAGTTCATAAAGTATATTTTATAACCTATAAATCACAAGCAGCCTAGTCGATCTAGACATGTCCTTTTTTCTCCGTTTCTACCCAGATTATTACCCTTAGTTTTAATACTATTGGAATAAAATTTTGAAGATAGTCTTCTTTCTAGTCTCATTAGTATATAAAGACAAATCGGACGACTATATCATATAATATCGAATATAGAGAAAAGATCGAAGCCAGTTTTAAACTAATTTTCATTTAGTTTAGGATAATGGCATTATATTTTATTATTATCGGTTTTAATTGTATACAAATCGTATAACAATATCGTAAAGTTTCCAACTGCACTAGTTCAACAATTTCATAGATTGTTTAATGTCAAGTCCATAATAAAGCTTAAAAATACCTATAAATTCATCTAAAAATATAGAAACTCTAGTTTTAGAGCTAGGCAAGCTCATTAACCAGTTTCCAGGGTAGCAATCCTTTAAAAATATAACCTAAAATCGCAATAAAGCAACTGAAAATTGGTTAAATTCCCTTTTTTTTATACCACAAATCACAGATCCATCAAGGCCACGCCCATTTCAATGGATAAACCGCCCAAGCGAAGACAAATCCCAGCCCCAAAAATTCAATGATAAAACCAGTTTAATTAATGTTTTTTTTTTCGTTTTTGTTTTTAGTTTTCTGCTGTTAATTTAATCAATTCGCTTTTGTTGTTGATTTTTGCTTGGTTGTTGTTGTATTTTGTTGGTGTTGCTTTTTTATGGTCACACAATTATTGTATTTGTCAAGTGTATATCTTTTTTATATAGAAAAATACTGATATTTCTATAGCTCTAAAGATTTCCCTTCAAAAAAAAAAAACGTCTGGTTTTGTATATATATAAATATATTGTATATATGTATATTGTATATAATTATAATTATTGTTAACTCTTTTACATTTAATTTCTTGCTCTCGTTTGTAAATATATATATATATATATGTATATAGAATATATATATTGTTTAAGCTTCAGTTTTCAACAATTTTTTTGTTTTATGTTTAATGTTTATGACAAAATTTTGTTTTGTTGTTTTTCAATATCACAAGAATTTTCAATTTTCAATTTCCAAATGTGTGTGTGTGTGTAAGTGTGTGTTGGTGTGTGTGTTTTAAAGCTTGTGTTTTACTCTTAACAAATTTTTCTCTCAGTTTCTCTGCGTTGCATTTTTCTCACATTTTTCCTCGCCTCCTCTCTCTCTCTCTCTCTCTTCACAAATTAAATTTAAGCGTTGAAATTCCTTTTCAAATGTTTCGCTTTGCTTCTTGATTTTTTTTTACACAATTATTTACACTTGAAAAAAAACAGTACAGACACACGTCAAAAAATACACGACTTAAGCTTAATTTGTTCTTAATAGTTAGCCAAAAAAAAAAAAATAATAAAATATATATATAAGTATTTAAACTTAAGGCCTATGGGTTGCAATCGGGGTTTATTTTTAGTTATTTTCTCATTTTGCTGATATGCTTGGAAGATATATGTTCTTGTTCCGCTTACGATCCTAACACTCGTTTAAGGTAAGACTTAGGTGCTAGTTACAAATAGTAATATTAAAAGTACTAAATTAATAGAAAAAAAAAATGTATATATTTGATGGCTTAGTTAGCTAAAAAGGCCAGGCCCAGTGACTGCCATAACTTCCGATATTGGTGGGATTGCTGCTCCGTATCCTCGTTTTTCTCTGTGTATTCCTTTCCATCCTTTCACTCCCTTTCCCTCCTTCCCCTCCTTTTCTGCTCCACTTTCCCTTCAGGCCACCAGGGTCAGGTTCGTGGGCGCCGTCAGGGGCGTCGCTGTCCTGGCCAGCGCCTGCTCCTGATCCAGCCACCGCTGCAGGTGCGCCTGCTGCTGGTGGTGCGCCTGCTGCTGCTGCTGGTGCTGCTGGTGCTGCTGCTGCTGGATGTACATCAGGTTGTTGTCGTTGTAGACGGCATGCAGCTGCAGATTGAGGCTGTAGTTGCCGCTGAGGCTGACGCTGCCGGTGCTGCTCCGGCTGCTGCTGTTGTCGCTGTAGGTGGAGGAGCTGCTCTCGTACCCAGAGACGGGTGATCCTTTGGGGCAACAGAAGCCGGTGGGCGAGAGGGCGGGTGCCGAGAAGGGGCTAAGGGGTGTGCTGCTTGAGCTTGAGCTGGAGCTTGAGCTGCTGCTGCCATGGGCTTTCGCATCGTGCTGAAACTGAGGAGGACTCCCCCGGGAGCTGACGGCGACGGGAAATGTCTGCAGGGGGCAGTGAAAGCTGGAGCTGGAGGAGCGTCCCGGCGATGCCGCCGCATACGGATGATTGCTCCAAATGATGGGATCCCTCTGCTCACAAACCGTTGCCTTCTTCTTGTGGCGACGGCTCGGCGGCTGATGCTTCTCGGACTCCTCCTCATCGTCATCGGCATCGGCATCGCGGGCCTCCTGCTCCTGCTCCTGCTCCTCTCCCTCGAGATCCTCCCTATCATCCTCATGCTCTTGCTCATGGTCGTGCTCCTCCTCCTCATCCAGCAAATAGGGTTTGAACAGCTTGACCTGCTTGGAGGGCAGCTTGTTGTTGTGCTCCTCCGGCTGCTCCGTCTCCACATCCACATCCACCTCCACATCCTCGTTCTCGTTCTCATTCTCCGTCTCCGTTTCCGTTTCCGGCTCCACTTTAATGGCCGCCTGCTCCAGCTTACTGATCTTATCCGGCTGCACTGGCATGGTGATCACCTTGCGCTTCCTGAAGGTCAAATCCACACCGGCCCCCGTTGCCTGACCCTGATCCTGGTCATCCTTCTCGGCATGCATCTGCATTTGTCGGCGTGCCGAGGAGCCCAGGGATAGATCCATCGGGGCAGGTGTGGCCACCGCTTCAAGGCGACTCTCTAGATGATAGGCGGCGGCGGCGGCGGCGGCATGGTAGGGATACGGCATGTGTGGAATGTGACTGCTGGTGGCGCCACCCGGGGAGCTGCTGCTCAGGATTGGCACTTGTGTTGGCACTTGGTTGCTGCTGCTGCTGCAGCTGTTGCTTGGATTGCTGCTGCTGCTGTTGCTGCTGCTGCTGTTGCTGCTGTTGCAGGCGTTGCTGCTATATGGCAATGTATTGGCGCTGGTGGGGCTGGGCTGGGGCAGGGCAGGGACATGGACATGGACATGGGCTGGGGCATGGGGGCTGCCATTGGAGCTAGCATTGCTGCTGCTGGTGGCCATGGCTGCTGCCACCACGGCAGCGATCTTGGCCGCCGAAAGCTGCGGATTGTTGCTGCTACCATTGGTTGCTGGCGGCAATTGTTGCAACTTCTCCTGATGCTGCTGCTGTTGCAACTTCTCCTGCTGCTGCTGCTGTTCCTGCTGCTGCTGCTGCTGCTGCTGCTGTTGCATGTGGGGATGCACTGGCACTGGCACATGCAAATGCGGATGGCTGGCCGCCAGATGCGGATGCGGATGCGGCACCATCCCATTGGCCAGCAGATGATGGGCATGATGTGCGGCGGCCGCTGCTGCTGCTGCTGCTGCCGCCGCTGCTGCCGCTGCAGCGGCATGGTGATGATGGTGATGGTGATGATGATGCGCCTGGACATGGTGGGCATGGTGCAGCTGATGGACCAAGGGATGGCTCAACTGATGGAACACCTTCACGGGCGTGGGCGAAACGGCTGAGGGCGACAGTTGCTGCTGCTGCTGCTGCTGTTGCTGTTGCTGCTGCTGTGGGGCAAGGTGATGCGTATGTGGATTGTGTTGCTGCTGCTGCTGTTGCTGCTGCTGCTGCTGCTGCTGCTGATTGTTGGCCACCGAGGAGCGCAGATTGGACTCGCATTGCAGCCACTTCTGGATCTGTCGCCGATGGATGTTGTACTTCCTGGCCGTGGCCCGCTGGTTCCCCTTGCAGTCGTTGTCGTTGCGGTACGATTCCAGCACTTGCAGCTTAAAGTGCGGCGTGAAGATGCGACGGCTGCCCATTTTGGGGCTGCCACTGCTATTGTTGTTATTGTTATTGTTACTGCCATTATTGTTGTTGTTGCTCTCTGTGGTTGCCGCCTCCTTGGGCCGCTTGAAATTCAAAGCTCCGCCGTTGATCAAACTCTGCTCGCTGCTGCTGCTATCCATCTTTTTCAAGTATTTTTTTTCAGCGTTTTATTAAAACAAAAAATGTTTAAACGTATTTTTTTGCTTATAAGTTTTGTTGTTGTTGTTTTTTTGTGGTGCTTGGTTCTTAGGTGCTTTTGTTGCTGTTGTTGTAGCTGTTATTGCTACTTGCGTGCGACGCTTGCGCTTTCATAACTCGCGATCTGGCAGCTCTGTTCCACACGGCAGCGGCGACGTCGACGGCGACGCTTACACACACACTCTCTCAAAACGAAAAAAAAACTCAACTCAACCTCAACCTCAACTCGCACACGCTCGCACTTTGAAAAATCCGTTGCGATTTTTGATTCAATTTTAATTTTTTGTTGTTGTTTTTGGTTTGTCGTTTCGAACTATTTGTTCAATTCACCGTTAAAAAAATTAAGCTGCATGCCACAAATGTGTGCTGTGTGCCCGTCTCTCTGCCAGCGCTGTTTGCTGTTGTAAGTTTTGTCCGAGCGCTGCTCACTGCTGCGTTCTCTCGTAACTCGCGATCCGCACGGCAAGAAATCCAAAACACAATTGTTCTGCCCTCGGCGTTCTAGTTCGAAGATACGTTCTAGACTGCCTCGCGCTGCCGCTGCCGCTGCTCGCTGCTCGCTGCTTGCTGCCTCGGCCGGCTTCGTCGTCGCTGGTCGCTGGGCTCGTGCGCGTTCACTCACACTCACACAGCGCCGCCTTTGCTGCCTGCCTGTCTGCCCGCGTTCGTGTGGGTGTGCGCCAGTGTGAGTGAGAGTTGAGCCGAGCGAGAGAGAGAGAGAGGCGTCGCAGCAACAACAAAAACAACGGCGCCGAGCACTGCAGACAAACTGACGACAATCGTCGGCGAGGTGTCTGCGCCTTCCTTGTGTGCGTGTGGAGCGAGCGAGCGAGACGCCAGACCCCAGTGGCCGTACCCGTTCTTGTTCTTGTTTTTGTTGCTGTTGTTCTTGTTGTTGTTGCTGCCGCGGCGCTTTTGTGCGCCGTGTGCTGCTGGTCGTGCACGGTGGGACCGAACGGACAGCAGGGGACGGACGACGCGCGCGCCGGCCCCCTCCCCCGGGCGGCGCCCCTGCCATGTACCATTCCGGAGCGCTGCCACAGTCACCCGACGAAGCGACTGACTAACTGACAAACAACGCGGCGGCGGAGGTACAGTGGGGCCAAGGCCGCATAATTGTGGAATTTTTATAGTCGCGTTAATATCAGTAAATATCAATCAGCGACTTGTAAAGCAGTGAAGGAGTCATTTTCGATCCCATAAATCATATATATTCTTGATCAGCATCAACAGGCGAGTCAATTTAGCCATGTCTGAGAAGAATTTTAATTTTTTCAAAATTTTTAACATTTTTTAATCGATAAAAACGATTCTTTAAAATTGGCAAAATTTTAAATTTAAGAAAATTCAAAATTTAGCAAATAAGTCGCGGAAATATAAATAAAATCTTGTAGTAAGCGATGAAGGAGTCATTTCCGACCCCATAAATCATATATATTCTTGATCAGCATCAACAGGCGAGTCGATCTAGCCATGGCCGACAAGAATTTAATTTTTTCAAAATTTTCAACATTTTTTAAGGGGTTGAAAATCGATAAAATCGATTGTTAAAAATTGACAAAATTTTAAATTTTTTAAAATTCAAAATTAAGTACACAGGTTTATTAAAATAATAAAAACTAACATAGGACAGCTTGCCGAATTAAAATTAATGGTTTTTTGGCTTAGTTATGATAAATTTTCTCTGAAAGAGAAATTTATATAGAAATTTTTTGATTTCCAAAATTAGCTGCCTTTTCTTCTAAACATTATTATTTTCTAGGCTTAGAAAACTTGTAAAATTTTATATCTTAATATATAATAATAAAATATATATTTTATACTTAAAATATGTATTTTATAATATATATTTTATAATAATAATACAAAAAATACCAGAATAAATAACTTCCCCCTTGAATGCCCTTAGCGAAAGCCCCGTTGTCTTCGCTTTTGGCCCCACTGTGCTGCGACGAGGATAGCGACGTTGCGGTTGCTGTTGCCGTGTGTGCTGTGTGTGGTGTTGTTGTTTCACTGCCTGGCTGCGCTACAAATTCGCTGGCTCTGCCAGTTATTCACACACACACACACACACACACACACACGTACACACAGACTGGTGCTAGCAAGTGTCAGAGTGTGTGTGCGCCAGAGTCGTGGCTGCCAGACATTCTGGCACTGCCACTCCACACACGCCCCCCTCCCGGACCCCTCCCCCCACCGCGCTGTCGCTCTCGCGCACGAGCACGAGCACGACCGACGCAACAGATCGTCGCCCGAACTTGTTGAGCGCGCGAGAGCGGCAGCTGCTCTCTCTCTCGCGCTCTCTCTCTCGAATCAACTGTTGAATGTGCAATGCAACGAGCGCTGCATTTTTTTTTAAATATATTTTTACACGCACACACACACACACGGACATTTCCAACTATCTTCCTTTTTGTTTTTTTTTGTACTCGCTGCTATGGCCGTGGGTGCACATACATACATACATTACATGGATGTACAGATGTATGTAGGTAAGTATGTATGTACGTATGTATATATGTATGTAGGATGTATGTAGGATGTATATATGCATGATGTATGTATGTATGTATAAATGATGTATGTATGATGTATGTATGTATTTATGTATGTATTTGTTGTGCTATATGTATACATAGCTTATTTCTGTCGACGTTGCCGCCGTTCTGTCTAAGCTTGAAAATAAAAAGCAACAACAGCAAACAGAGTGCAATATACATATATATATATATGCAACAACAACAAGAGTGCCCCGCACTTGTTGCAAATGACAAACGAAAATGCTGCTGCTGCTGCTGCTGCTGCCTCTTCCTCCTTCATCTTGTGATTCTCCTCCTCCTCCTTCTCCTGCTTCGGCGAAAATCTGGAATTCATGAATGAAACACATATGCACGCAGTCACCTCGCTCTCGCTCGCTCTCTCTCGCACTCTCTCTCTCCCTCGCTCACCTCCTCAATGTGTGTTGGTGTGACAGTGGGCTGCTTTGCTTGCGTGTGTATGCAAATTCATAAATAACAAAAGACAAAACAACAACAAAAAACGACAAAAAACAGCGACAAAAAAGATAGAGTGTGTGGTGAACATCAATTTGCGCGTGCGAGATGGTGAAGGGAAGAAGGGGGGAGCAGGGGGGAAGCGGAGATCTTTGAGTCACCTAGCTGAAAAAACGATGATAGATCTCTGGACCCGAAATCATTCCCACGTCGCTTGTGCCCCGCCCCACTGTACCGAGGCTTGCTCTCCCGCCCCACTGTACCGAGGCTCGCTCTCCCGCCCCACTGTACTGCGGCTCGCTCTTCACCGCCCGCCCCCCTTGCGACCCCACTGTGTGTGACACACCGACGACGGACTGTCTGGAAGGGAATGGGAAAGATCAAGGAAGAGCAACAGAGAGGGCAATACAAGATGGAGCCTGAAGAAAAGGATGAGAAGAACGAAAAATAAATTGTACACTAAGCGAAATAAGTGGAATTAGAAGAAGCAAAGAAGCAAGAAGCAAATGCAATGCACAGAGAATAATAAAAAAAAAAGTCAAACAATAAAAGGTACTTTTTTTAATTTTCAAAATATTATTAAAACACAAAAATACATCAAAATATTACACTTCAAAAAGCATATTTTCAAATTCTTTTTTAAATTATGAAAACAATCCCTTTTTAAATTGTTTTCTTATAAAAAATAATTTAAAAAATATCAAAGAAAAAATGTAAAAAATCTTGTACAAAAATAAGGCGAGAAAAATACATTTTTGAATTGCATTTCCAAGTAAAGCGGCCACAAACAACCCAAAAATATGCCGAAAAAAACGCCGCACACACACACGCACACATAACCGACAAAAAAAGTTCAAAAGCAACACACACACACATACACATCGACAATCTCACATAAAAATCAAAAGAATTCCACTTTTTTTTTTATTTAGACCCCGTCGGCTTCTAAATCGATTTATCAAAAAAAAAAAAACAAAACAAAAAAAAAAAAGAAGCGGAAAAGACGAAGGCAAAGAGATAAAAATTGAATATAAAAGGTAACGTAAAAATCGAAGAAACCTATACACACACACACACACACAGCACAGACACATGAATTGATTAAAAAGTTGAAGGAAAAAAAAACAAGTATAAAAAAATTGGGAAAGGGAAAGGGCGCGGCAGCGAAAAAGGAGAAGGAGAAGGAGAAGGAGAACGACGTGCTGGGGCACTTATGATCTCCGATCGTGGCGAGCGAATGAGGAGGAGGAGGAGAGACGAAGGAGGAGGAGGCGTAGAGGGAGAAGGAGGCGGTGGAGTAGAGGGAGAAGGAGAACGAGGAGCTGGCCTCAGGTTGCTTTTGCTGACCGACGCTGCCGCCGCGCTGTCTGCGTTTGAATAAGCCCACACAAACAAACACCGAACGCCAGAGGGAGAGAGAAGACACGAGAAGAACGGGACAAAAGAGAAGGCGCGAAGAACGCCACAAGATTGAGCTTTGGGAAGAAGAAGAGGAGGAAGGAGAAGAAGAGGCACAAATGCGTATCCTGGCAGAATCAAAATTCTATATATACATACATATATCCTTTATATTTAAGGATACAGTTTTCTTTTGCAGGAAGAACACTCTTTTTCGTAGCTTAAACTCCAAATTCTTCTAAAATCTATGGAAGACAGTTGAAGATTCTAGAAGACAGTTGAAGATTCTAGAAGACAGTTGAAGATTCTAGAAGACAGTGGTTACTGGGAAGAAAGACACCGAATTTTACCAACAGTTGGCTTTTTTAAAGACGAACTTCAAGACCTTATATAGAAATACGATCTTTGTATCTTAATTCTTCCACAAGTCTACAATAACTTTTTCTATATTCTTCTATCTAGTATATCTTTGTCTTCTACTTCAAACACATATTGTTTCCAAAGGTTATATTTTTTAAAAACTAGAAAAGCTCCTAGAACTCTAATGATACTGATGTAAGAAGTTGAAGATCTTCTGAAAACTCAAGCTTCTAGATCCTGATGAAGAAGGTTCCCTATCTTCTGAAGCTTTGAACTCAAAGAACTACAAATTCCAGTCCAAATTCCATACAAGATACAACAGACACTCAAACCTTATAAAGAAATACGATCCAAGCACCTTAAATGGCCTCCAATCCTCTTATAGCTCAATTCTTAAATATGATTCAACACAATAATATATAATTTCACCATAAGGACGAAATACCTTGTAATGAAATTCAACTTAATGCGAAGCTCTCTTTGGGTTAACAAAATAATCAGGAAATTCCTGAACTATGAACAAGAGACATGCTCATTTAGCTAATGACTAAACCCCTAGAAGAAAATATATACATATATGCATATACACACATATATAGCCTTATCAGGCGATAAGATCAAACAAAGGCGATTCAAGTGCCAAGTTCTATTTGTCGGCCAATAAAAGTCGATTCTGTAAACAATTTTCGACGGAATGGGAATGGGAATGGGGCTCGAGCAATTACAAAGTGCACTATAGTGGCCGTCGACAATCGGAATCAGAATACCCATATATATATATATATATATGCATGTACATATACTATATAGTATATATGCACAGCTCAGAGCTGTAGAGCCCACTCATATCGGTGTACTATCTATCTGAACACGTAGTGCCCCCGGGGTTATCTCTTTGCCACTGACCAACCACCACTCTGGGTATCTTTATGGGGGTACGTCACCCCTCCAAATAAACCCTATTACCCCCCACCGATCCACGTGGGCCGATCACGTTTTGGGTAAGTAGTATACCATCCAGGAAAACAATGTGTTATATCAGCGGCAGAAGGCCTAAGTGATATTATTATTATTACAAATTGCATGTTTCACTCTTATTTTAACACGGCAATGTGATCTTTACTATAACACGTCTCTGCTACATTTTGAGATTAATTCATATCAATCCAGTGTCCAGTGCGAGGTGTTTGTTAAACTATCTGTATAATGATGGGCTGTCTTTCCAGTTCTATGATCGATTCTTATCACTTTTAATATTAATTAATTAGTTCATGATTAGGGGATCTTCTGTGGAAAGCTCATTAAGAGGTAGAGCATTGTGACTTAAGCTAGATTGGGCAACCTTCTCAAGGTAATGGTGTAGGATCACTTGGGTTTGGTTTAGACTTCCAGGATCTCTTTTGTAGAGCTGATGTCAAGGTGATCTCATAGCTAGATTGATTATCTTGGTACAGTTGGGGAATCACTTGGGGTACTTTAAGGTTTTAGGATCCCTGTCCTAGAGAATATGTCATGATCTTCTTAATAAAAAGCTTTAGGATCTCCTGAGCTCTTTCCGCTTTCAGGATCTATAGTTACTTAGATCCTACTTTGATAGTTTAGAGCTTAAAAGGTTAGGAATGCTCATATCTTTCACCCAGGGAACCAGGAACCTTATAAAATCTCCAAACAATGTATCTAATTCCTTGATCTCCAATCCGTTTTGTATGTTAAGTAGACTATCCTCCTATATCGGAGACTATGGGTTATGTAACCCAAAAACTTGAGCCTTTTTTATGGCCTTTTCACTCGCATGACGTATCATTTGCTGAGCTACTGCTGAGAATGTGTGAAATATCCATTTTCAGTCCATCAGTCCCCCCTCTTCGAAATCTTAACGACTTCCAATGGCGGCATTAAGGATCGTTCGCTGCACGATCGTTACGTTCTCCGTTCTCCGTTCCCCCCCTTAACCCCCTTATGATTCCCAATTGCCGATTCCTCGACTCCAAGTCCGATTCCAGGTAACTACGAACCGAAGCGAACTCAGGCGCCTAATGGATAGTTCTTCTTGGAAAAGAAAGCGGCCTGCCAAAGCTGCGAGTCAAAAAGCCAGCGTCATGGTAAAGTAACGTTGTCGTCGTTGTTGTCGTTTCCCCCCTTCCAAGGCGACTTCCAAGCTGCCTTCCAAGGGAAGGAGGGGGGCGGGAAGGGGCTTTCATCCAGTGCCTGGATGCCTGGCTGCCTGGATGGTGCCCCTATGGGCCAGACATTGGGCCGCCGCCTTGGCGGTTTTGGAAGGCGCATAAAAAATGCACGCTGACCATATACAAAGGCAAGAAACCGCGCCACATAAATTTGTCCAAGTGTGTGTGTGTGTCCAAGGAGAGTAGGAAGAGGGGGCTACACTGTGACAAGATTAGAGAAAGAAATGCAAATCTTATATAAGAAAAGGAAATGATCGCATTGAAGTTATGATACAAATTTGTAAGCAATTTCAAACAAATAATTTTTCTAAATTTTCTAGAAAAGCTTTCAATTTTCTTGCAGTGCATGCATGAGAAAGGCAATGCGCGAAGGCAAAACTTTTATTAACTTTTCCAAGAATTGGAATTTCTTGGATCCTTGTGTGTTGCCTGTTTTTTTCGCCTCGCTTCGCCTGACTTTTAATGCGCTGCCCTCCTCTTCTCTTCCTTCCATTCGTTGTCCTCTCTCTCTCTCTCTCTCTCTGTCTCTCTCTGTTTCTCCTTCTCCTTCTCTGTTTCTCTGTGCTTCTCTCCTTGGCAAAGGGTCTTCTCTTCTTCTTCTTGCTTGGAGCTTCAGGTGTTCCTTCATCTTCTTCCTCTTTTCGCGTCCTCTCCTTTAAGTCACTTCTTTGGAGCCCAGGCTAGTTAGCAAACGTCGCTGTCGCTGCTGCTGCCGCTGCCGCTGCCGGCGTCGCAGTTTTTGCGGTTGCAGTTCGCGGCATTCTTTTTTTTTTGGCCCCAGAGGCGGGGCTCAGAGGGGGGCTCGGCCCAGAAGGGGTCAGGCGGGGGGCGGTCGCCGCCGTCGAATTGAGTCAATTTCTGTTTTGCAGTCTCGAACGTGAACCAAAATGAACAAAGCGCATAAATAACGTAAAAAAAATACATATAAAATACAACAAAAAAAGAAAAGAAAAAAAAAACAGCCAGAAGAAGCGGGCAGAAGAAAAAGAAGCAGCAGAAGACGGCGCTGCCTGGGGCCTGTGCCTCAAATATTGGGGGCCCTCCAACGCCAACACACGAACACGTAACACGCACACACACATGGGGACACACAACAAAAGAAAGACGAATAAAAAATACCAAACGCAGCGCCTACAGCTAAAGGCACAATAATAGTACTCTTTAGTTTACAAATTATTTCAATTTTGGGGGAATTTCAAGGGGTATACTTTAGGTTTCTTGATGTTTTTATGTATTAATATTACAAAATTATACTAATATGAATATTATAATATTATATTATATTATAAAAATATTAATATTATTAATATCTTTTATAATATTATATTATTAATTATTATTTCATATTATCGATATAAATATATGTTTTTATACGTAGAATATTAGCCATAGCCGATGAGGAAATCAAATTAAATATACACAATATTAAAAATGCAGTGTAATATGCAATATTATTATATGATTTTCTCATAAAATATAAATATATAAAATTATCCTTGGCTTTCTTTGTAATTTCATGTATGTACATGTATTCTATTTACTTTTCCCTCCTTTATTTAAGCTTTTTCCTTTCTTTCCTACTCTTTACTTCTTCTATTTTTATTTTTCTATTTCTATTTATATTTTCTATTTTTTAATTTCTATTTCTATTTCATATTTCTATTTTATATTTCTATTTTATATTTCTATTTTCTATTTCTATTTTCTATTTCTATTTTCAATTTTCTATTTCTATTTTCTATTTTCTATTTTCTATTTCTATTTCTATTTCTATTTTCTATTTCTATTTCCTATTTTCTATTTTCTATTTTCTATTTTCTATTTTCTATTTTCTATTTTCTATTTTATATTTCTATTTTCCATTTCTATTTTCTATTTTTCCCCCTCAAATAGATCACTTTATTTTTTATTTGAAACGTCCCTATTTGTGTGACTGTGACTGTGAACACAGCGACAGACCAGCGGACGCCTACGTGCCCAGCCAGCCAACAACAACAAAGGCAACCCAACGAAAAGTTGCCTCTGCCGATGCAGCTGTGCACAGCGGTGGCACCACGGGATCAGGAGGCGGGGGGGCGGCAGCAGGAGGTGGGGAGACAGCGAGAGAGAGAGAGAGAGGGAGAGAATCGCATATCGAAGACTGTGTGGCGCACTCTGGCAGACAAACTGGCAGGCGGCTCTTCCTCTTCCTCTCTCCATTGCCTCTGCTTCTTGCTAGCTCCCCCTCCTCCTCCTCCGCCTCCCCCTCCCTCTCACATTCTTCTTCTTCTTTGGCTGCGCCCCAAGCAGCGCAGCATAAAGCGCCACACTTGCAGTGGTGTGCGTGTGTGTGTGTGTGTGTATGCGATTACGAGTTCACTCTCGCACTCGTGCTCGCCCGCCCCCCTCCTCCTCCCCCTACCGCTGCTGCGGCTACTGCTTCTTCTTCTTCTTCTTATTCTTCCACTTCACAGCTTTGTGTGTGTGTGTGTGTGTGTGTGTATCTGTGCGGCATTTGTATTTTTAGTACAAAAATTGTTGTTTAAACAAACAGGTTTTTTTTACACCGCACACACCACACCATAACTCGTCTTTCGAGCTCCTCTGCTCTCTGCACTTCCCCTCAACCCCCCCCCTCCTATCCACTCCCTCTCATGCAGCGCCACACTATGTATGCCGGCAACGTCGACGTCGACGCCGACGCCGATGTCCGGGAGTCGACGCCTCCGCTTGCAGTGGTTGTTGCGCCGTTGTCGATTTTCAATTGGAAAAAAGACACAGACAGAGCTGCCGCTCTGTCTATCAATGAGTTGGCGAGCGGTGTGGCGGGGGGGTAGCTTAGCTAATTTAAGTTGGCCAGCCCTGGCGCCATGTTCGTTGCATTTTTTTTGTGTGATGTGTGGCAACCCTGGCTGCTCCACAGGAAATACACATACATACATACATATAGATGGGGTCTCTCACTGAAAATGCCCGGAGTGAGCGAGAGAGCTTTCAGGATCACAGCTTTGTGCCACGTTCGCAAGGCAGCTGCAACAACAACAACAATAACAACAACAACAACAGGAAAGCTCTGCTCAACAAAAAACGGCGCCTCAACGTCTGCGTTGGCGGCAGCAGAGAAAGAGAGAGAGAGAGAGAGCGGCTGCACAGTGGCAATCGGCAAGGTGTACCAAGCTAATGTTATTTAATTTAATTTCGTATTCACACGTTTCGGTTAGAGCGGGATGGCAAACAGATAGCGGACGTAGGCAGCAAGCGCCAAAGTGTGTGAGTGTGTGTGTGGATGAACGAAAAGAACCACCGCGAGAGAGAGAGAGAGATCAAAAGTGATGGGGGCAGAGAGAGAGAGAGATATGGGGAGCCAGAGAGAGCGGCACATTCATCCAACGCCTGTTCATTCGCTGACGTCGCTCTGTCTGCTGTTTCAACAAAAGAGAGAGCCAGCAAGCTCGCCCAACAGGTACACAGCCACTGAACCGGAGGTGGGATAGAGACGGCAAGCGGGAGGGCGAGGGCGAGCAAGAGCGAGAGCGAGAGCAAGCTGAAAGAGAGCGAGATTCCGAAACCGATTCCGATTGTGGCTGCCGCTGTTGAAAATCGGCAACGTCGCCAGCGATCGCCACCAGACAGAATGTCGCCAGTTTCATGCTACGCCGCCAGACACTCTGTCGTCGGTGTTGCGCCGCCGCCTCTGCTGCTGCGGCTGCTGCTGCTGCTGCTCTCGCTGTCGACGTCAACGCAGCTGTGTCGCTGCCTCCGACGATCGCTGGCCGCAGCACAACAACAGGAACACCACCCCCCGCCCCCCCCCATGGACCCCTTTACACCACCCACCGCATCCCTGGTACAGGCGAACCTACAAGAAATGCACTTTTGAAGCTAAATATGGCTACATTCTATATCTATCCTGCTCGAATGGATATCTATGAAGTAGAATTCGACAAAATATAATAATTTCCATTTAAGGGTTAATTATTTTAAGCTTTTTATTCATAAAAATACGCTAAATTTCCTATTTTTAATGACTTAAACAACACTGAGCCGTTTTTTAAAACTATTTCAAGGATCTTTAAAGAAAAGGATTCAAGAGAAGAATGTAGAATCTGATCATAAAAGAATCTTATCAAAAGAAGAATCTGATCAAAAGAAGAATCTGATCCAAAGAAGAATCTAAGCACATGTAGAATAGTTTTAAAAAAAAAAGAGAAATAGGTTCAGAAAAAGTATCTAAAAGGAGCATATGAAAAATCTAATCAAAAAAGAACATAATCACAAGAAGAATCTCACTAAAATAAGTAGGTAAACAATTCTACAAGATTTCAAATATATATTCCAGGCATTCGAAGGTACAAGAATATAAACAAATTGATATTCTCATTTAAAGAATTGATTAAATAGTTAATAAAAATGTTTATATATGCATCATCTCTGTCTTTTTTGGCATTTAAGAAATTAAGAAGAGATAATTGATGAATCTACACAAACCTAATGTGAATCTAGAAACCTATTCTACTGATTAAATTAATATTTATGGAAAATATGATCTCTCTATATAGATCTTTACACTTTCAAATGATCTAGAGAGGATAGCTACCTTGAAGAAATGGAAAATTTAAAATCTAGAAACGAAATCTTCCCAGTTGGTGGGGCTTTACTGTATTTCAGCTTCCCCCTTTGGCTTTTGGCTTTCTGCACATGCACAAGCCACCCCATTATACCCTCCTTTATACATATATATCCATATACATACCTACATAAATATATATGTACATACAAATATATGTGTAAATTGTGGTGCGACCTCGACTTTGGCAAACCGATCGATCGATGGACGTAACCAACTACAAACTGACAGCCAACTAACTATCAGCCACCAAGTTCGGAATGTGGCCGGGTACTTTTCCACCCGCGGGTATGACTATACCACGATCATACTATATACATATAGGCATAAAAGTATATGCATAGTATATAGTACAGCTACAGAAATCCAAAAGTCCCCATTTGAAATCGTTTGGGAATTATAGCGCAGGAAATATTACAATACTTAAATGTATATATGTGTCTATATTATATTCAGATTCAAAAGATCATAATCATTTAAACAATGAAATGGGGATTTTTTAGTTGGAATTTTTGAATAAATGGAAAAACTTGACCATAAAATAAGGGAGATTAGTTTAGTAATACTTCATAGCAGTTTATATGTATATACTATATATAAAACTGTATATCAGATCTCAGTCTTTAGTATTTAATTGATAAATGCAGATGAATTTTAGATTCTTCAATCATTTTCCCTCTATATATAATATATATATAAGTGATATAAAATGTAAGAGTATTTTTAAAATATTTTTCAGGAATTTTAAAATTTTGCCAATTTTTAACCCCTTAAAAAATGTTGAGAAAATTGCTAAAAATCTTTTTTCACCCGGAGACAGCTAGATCGACTCGGCTGTTGATGTTGATCAAGAATATATTTTATAGGGTCAGAAATCAGTCTTTAAAGCGTTACAGGCTTCTGACTGAAATTATAATACCATTCAAGAATATACAAATATTCCAGAATTCTTAATTAAACAATTTAATTCAAAATTTTAGTAATAATATAAAGACGCCATTTGAAACCGTCCATATTCCGGAACTTCTCAATTCTAGGCATTTTCCATTTTGAAATATAAACTATAAGCGAGCAGACATTGTTGCTAAATGTTTGTAAATAAAACGCAGCCATAAAAGGCATGTTGCCATGCAATTCTTTTTTGGGGTCCCCTCTGTATATATATTCCAGATATTCCAGAACTTGCACATATGCAGATATATCTACATACATTTCTAAATATATATAGATATATTCACGCACGTTCTCAATGAATTTGTGAGTTCGCTTCGGCCATAACTTGCAATATTTTTCTGTCCAGTCAACATAAATTTAGCCAAATATGTTTCTTTGTATCAGTAAACGTATATACATATATAAATTATACATATATATATCTGGAGTATAGTTTGTATGCAGGCAGCGCCCCCGAGAAGTTCTTTAACTTTCACTTTCGCCATTGCATTTGCATTTCCTCGATCAGCAAAAATATATTTTGTGCAAGTTTTAGCATTTTCGAGGCGCGTGTGGGTGGCGATCTTTATATATTTCTTTATTTTTTTAGTTAATTCTTTGTTTTTTTGTTGGTAGTTTCCTGATCTATTCTACTTAGCTGAATTTTATTATTCATTTGTAGATTTTTGCTTAGGTTAGTGCTTCCATAATGATACTCTTTGGGCTCAAGTTAAGGTAAATAATATAATTAATGTGTTTTATTATTTAAAGAATACGCAAAACCAATTTTTACTTTAATATTTCTTATACCCGATATTGCAAAATGTTCTAATAATTATTAAAATAACTTTTGTATATACCTATAAATATCTTAACTTGCTTTTTCCAATTATAATTGATCATTTATATCTTGAAATGACCCTAAAAATTAACATTTAAAGCCCTGTAGTGTATACCCAAGTTCGGTGTCAGCATTCCAAGCTTCTCCCTTATTATTTTTCCATTTTTTCTTTGGTTTTTGAACGAACTGCACTTTCATGATCAGCTGAAGCAGTAACTGGCAACGCGTGATCTGGCCGTATGGAGGTTAATTTACATAGTTACGAAACTTGTTTTCACATCAGCCACCTCCCTCCCCCCTCTTCCCATCCATCACAGTCCAACAGCCATCGATCAGAGTGAATCAAATCAAGAGTGAAGATCGAAAGATCCAATATCCATTGATAGAAATCCAAGATCCAAGATCGATTCAGATCCCAGATCCAAGAGAGAGATTCTCGGCACTGTTGTGCAATCCAAAAGTGAGAGTCCAGGGCTTAGGGAGATCACTGATCTTTCTGCTAGAAAATATATTCTAGATTGGCTTAAGCCCTTCAAATTGCATGATCATTGATCCCCGGATCCCTGATCTTAACTTTTCGATCACTTGATGATCTTTTAAGCCCAGATCCTAACTCCTAGAACCCCAACAAGAAAGGAAAATAACTACGGAAAGCCGTAGTTTATATACCCTGGCAGTTTGCAATTGAATTATGGGATCGAATAATTATGTATTAGTTTAAAGGACCATTTTCTTGAGAAACCAGCATTTAAAAAACCCATAACTAAGCCAAAACAGCATTAATTTTAATTCGGAAAGCTTTCCTATTAATAAATCTGAATACTCAATTTAGAATTTTAAAAAATTTAAAATTTTTATCAATTTTTGACAATTTCAACGATGTAACCTCTTAAAAAAATTTGAAAATTTTGAAAAAATTAAATTTTTGCCGGACATAGCTAGATCGATTCAGCTGTTGATGCTGATCAAGAATATATATAGTTTATGGGGTCGGAAATGACTCCTTCATTGCGTTTCAAGTTTCTGACTACAATTATAATACTTTTTTGATTCCATATTTACCTATATTTTTATAAGACAATTTCTTCTAAAAATCAAATATTAAAAAAGTCATAGCTTAGCCAAAAATGCATTAATTTTAATTCGGAAAACGCACTTTTGTTAGTTTTTCTTAGGTTAATAAATCTGCATACTACATTTAAAATTTTTAAAAATTAAAAATTTTGCCAATTTTTTACATTTTTAATTATGTAACCCCTTTCCTTTTTTTGAAAAAATTGACAATTTTTGAAAATTTAGTTTTTTTGCCGGAGACGGCTAGATCGATTCAGTTTTTGATGCTGATCAAGAATATATATTATTTATAGGGTCGGAAACGACTCCTTCACAGAGTTTCAAGCTTTTGACTAAAATTAAAGTACTATTTTTTGATTCCATATTTATCTATATTTTTAAGACAATTTTTTCTAAAAATCAAATATTAAAAAACTCATAACTTAGCCAAAAATGGATCAATTTTACTTCGGACAGCGGTTCTATGCTGGTTTTTATAACGCTAATAAATCTGCATACTGAGTTTAAAAATTTTAAAAATTTAATTTTTTGTCAATTTTTGGCAATGTTAATGATGTAACCCCTTATTAAATTTTGCAAATTTTGAAAATTTTGAAAAAAATTAAATTTTTGTCGGACATAGCTAGATCGATTCGGTTTTTGATGCTGATCAAGAATATATATGGTTTATGGGGTCGGAAATGACTACTTTACAAGTTATAAGCTTCTGACTAAATTTATAATACTATTCTTGGAGTCGATATTTAACTATATTTTTATATGACAATTTTATCTAAAAATTAAATATTAAAAAACTCATAACCTAGCCAAAAATGGATTCATTTTAATTCGGAAAGCATTCCTATGCTAGTTTTTATTAGGTTAAAAAAACTGCATACTCAATTTAAAATTTTAAAAAATTCACATTTTTGCCAATTTTTGACATTTTTAATGATGTAACCCCTTATCAAACTTTGCAAATTTTGAAAATTTTGAAAAAAATTAAATTTTTGTCGGACATAGCTAGATCGATTCGGTTTTTGATGCTGATCAAGAATATATATGGTTTATGGGGTCGGAAATGACTCCTTCACATAGTTTGAAGCTTCTGACTAAAATTATAATACTATTTTTTGATTCCATATTTATCTATATTTTTATGACAATTTTTTCTACAAATTAAATATTGAAAAACTCATAACTTAGCCAAAAATGGATTAATTTTACTTCGGACAGCGGTTCTATGCTAGTTTTTATAACGCTAACAAATCTGCATACTGAGTTTTAAAATTTTAAAAATTAAATTTTTTGTCAATTTTTGGCAATTTTGATGATTAACCCCTTATCAAATTTTGAAAATTTTGAAAATTTTGAAAAAAATTAAATTTTTGTCGGACATAGCTAGATCGATTCGGTTTTTGATGCTGATCAAGAATATATATGGTTTATGGGGTCGGAAATGACTCCTTCACATAGTTTGAAGCTTCTGACTAAAATTATAATACTATTTTTTGATTCCATATTTATCTATATTTTTATGACCATTTTTTCTACAAATTAAATATTGAAAAACTCATAACTTAGCCAAAAATGGATTAATTTTACTTCGGACAGCGGTTCTATGCTGGTTTTTATAACGCTAACAAATCTGCATACTGAGTCGCAGATCAAAAAATTAATTGCAATACTAAACCCCGAATAAATTTTAATATCATGTTTAATTTCTCTTTTTTTTAACCCAAAACTCCAAAGGGAAAAAATCCCATTTTTATTGTGGGGATTATGATCTCTGCGGTTCTCTAGACGCCACTTGATCATCTCGTATTCACTTCGAGGTTTGATTTTCCAGAGACAAGTGGCTCCTTTTGGAGGAGGAGGTTCTTTCGTCGACGCCATGACCTGGTCCCTGGTATGTAGATACGCTGGGAAACTCCCAGGACATGCATCCTTCCAGGGAACATGAACCTGTATAGGCCCTCTAAATAACATGTGTTGTTACCAAAAGGGCCAGCTTTAAGACGGGGCTTTCCCGGCCGAACCGACACACATGTGTCCTGAGTGTCCTCTGTGTCCTGTGTGCTATGCCCCTGCCCCTAACTTTGGCTTAGGACCGCGGCGGACCGGATCGGTGCGGGGATCGGTCCGAGAGTCAGTTCAACAACTCGACAAATCGGACTGCGGGTTTTGTTTTGGATTTCCCGTCGGATTAAGGCCAACTTGCGCGCTGCCTGCTCTCTCCCTCAGTTTCCTTTAGTTTCCTTCAGTTCCGACTGAGGGTCAGCGAGGGTCAGGTCAGAGCAGGTCAGTGCGGGATCCGCCGTCCCGCCGTCCCTCCGTCCGGCTAATTGTAATCGTGGGAAAAACCAATCAGACGCAACACCTCGTCCCTCGGCCAGGTCGTCGCGTCTTTATTACGGAGGGGCAATATTAGCGTAATCCTCCCCGCGTTTAGGGTGCGCGTCGGCGAAGCCGTAAAGAACTTGGCTTGCGTTTACGGCCGCCGCACCATAAACCATATAGCCATCAGATCCTAGTCACATATTTCCTACCTGTTGCTGTCTTTGATCTACGATCTATGATTTTCAATTTAATTTGATGATAAGATTATTATCATGGTTGTAACTCTTGATAAAAAGCCGAGTAAAGCGTATATAAAATGTTGAAATAAAATATTTAGTCTTCAAATTTAAATAAATATATAATTTCGTAAAGAAAAACATATAAAAAGTTGTATTTTTCAGTGCAAATTCGAACTTTTGACAAAACATATAAGAAATATGTATATTGAGTAGGAAAGTTCAATAAAATATACAATAATAATAATATCGAAAATATAGTAAAATTTAATGCATCGATTTTTTTTAGAACAATAAAAAGTCAAGTAAAGCTTATATAAAATATTAAAATTAAATATTTTGCCTGAAAATGCAAAAAAAAATGTAATTCCTTAAAGAAAAACATACAACAAGTTGTATTTTTCAATGCAAGTTTGAAATATTCACAGAACATATAAGTAATATGTATATTGAGTAGAAAAGTTCAATAAAATATATGAAAATATATATTCCCCTCAAATTTATATCAAAAATATCATAAAATTTAATGATCGAATTTTTTTAGAAGAATAAAAAGTCGAGTAAAGCGTATATAAAATGTTAAAATAAAATATTTTGCCTTAAAATGCAAAAAAAATATATAATTCCTTAAAGAAAAACATAAAACAAGTTGTATTTTTAAATTCAAGTTCGAAATATTTTCAAAACATATAGGTAATATTTATATTAAGTAGAAAAGTTTGATAAAATAATATATTCCCCTCAATTTCATATAGAAAATATCTTAAAAATTAAAAAATCGATTTTTTTCGGCATGCCGAAGTTTGTATACCCTTGAAATCATTAAGGCTTGAGATAAATAATTATAAATCATAATTATACCATAATTATACACATATATAATATATAATATAATACCATAATTATAATAGTTAAATTCCATTAAGTTTCGCTTGCATTAGTATTTTTTTCGAATTTACAACTTTAAATACTCCCCAAAAAAAGGTAAACAAAGGCCACAGCTTTCCAAATGTCAAAATTGGCAACCCCCAAGAGAGGATCGTTCTCTTTAAGCGCGGCTCTCTTCCGCTCTTAGCTTCCCCCTATCAGAGCGCGCAAGCAAAGTCAGTAACGGCACTGCTACGAAAATTCAAGGGCAAGGAGAAGGAAAAAATACGCGCGCAAAGCTAATGCAAGGCGAGGACAAGCGAAAAAGTAAATTAGTTTTGTTTCACTCACTCCTTCAGATTTGTTGCTGCAGATCCCAACGGCGGATGGCGGCGGATAGGAACACCCAAAAAAAATGAAAAAAAACCTTTTAATTATTGAAGGTATTGCTTACTTGCATACTTTATTCACATTATACTTTATTGCACATATAAAAAAACAACAAAAAACACCAGCGCAAACAAAACGCACTGATTTTATGCGATATTCTTGCATTTTTCCACTTGCACACATAAAAAAAACAACAACACACATCAGCGGAGCACCCGCACTGATCTTGGCACTGCAAAAAAAATGAAAAAAACATGGCTGCGGTCGGGTTCGGCTTTGGGGCTGTTTTAGCCCTTGCCTCCACTTCACCGACACTCCCCCCTGCTGGGGACACACTTGGTTCACAATTTCCCGCACTTTGACCCCGGCAACCGCTTTTCCGGAGCGATTTTTCCGCGCTTCACCGACCACACGTTTTTTTCGCTTGCTTTCTGCTCCGTTTTTTTGTCCGTTATGTTGCTCCTGCAAGTTAACAGCCCTGTTAGATTTACATTTTACATCTTACACATTTGCAAATACATACATGGGGTAGAATCCTCAACTTTGGGGTAGAATCCTTGCCTTTGGGGTAGAATCCTCGCCTTTGGGGTAGAACTTTCGGGTATAATTACCTGTAGGAAGTAAATTAATTAACAGATCTGCACTCATCTTGGTGTAACTGATTTTCAATGGTCAGCGGGAGAGGGAGCGGGGGCGGTGGGCTAGAGATGGGACTTACTGCAAGAGATGGGAGGTAGGGCGGGAGTCGAGACATAGAGCGAGAGAGGGGGCGGGGGGGGGCAATAGATGGGACAGTGGAAAGGAGTGGAGACGTAGGGCGAGAGCAAGAGATGGGACGTATGGCGATAGCGGGGGCGGTGTTCGAGAAAGACGAAGGTGTAGGAGAGCGGGGACGGTGGCGGGGGGAACTGATACTCACCGGTCAGCGGTAGAGTGCTTAGGCTTGTGAACGATAGAGGGAACGGGTGGCGAATGCGGGGGCGGTGGGCTAGAGATGGGACTAATTGCAAGAGATGGAACGTAGGGCGAGAGTGGAGACGTAGGGCGAGAGAGGGGGGCGGTGAGCAAGAGATGGGACGTAGGGCGAGAGCGGAGGCGGTGGGCAAGAGATGGAGCGTTGAGAGAGAGAGGAAGCGGGGGGGCAATAGATGGGACAGTGAAAGGGAGTGAGAACGTAGGGGAAAGAGCAAGAATTGGGACGTAAGGCGTTAGTGGCTGACGTAGGGCGAGAGAGGGAGTGCTAGTCGAGACAGACGACGGTGGGAGAGAGAGGGGGCAGTGGCGCTAGGTGATACTCACCGGTCAGCAACTCGCGTTGCTCCGCTGTAATGGCTTGTGGGAGAGAGGGCGAGAGGGGGAATATGGCGATGTCGCCAATATCAGCTGACCAGCTCCAAAAAACGTGGCCACACCGAACAATTAGTATTTAATGGTTAATATTTAGTATATATATAGTATATTTGCATAATTAGGTTAAATAAATAGAATGAATGATTTAATAAATAGGTTTAAGAGAAACTAAATTAGTTTATGCAATTACTATAAATATATAAACCCTTATAGAGTGTTATAATTGGAGTCACAAGTTAACTAAACACTAAAGGAGACATTGCCGACCCTATAAAGTATATATATTCCTGATCAGCATCAACAGGCGCAACAATCTAGCCGTCTTAAGTCTTCTAATATCGACACTTTCCAAAGAAAGTCATTTATCGAAAGTAAATTTCTCAATTTTCGATAGAATGAAGTGAAATGAGAAATTTGGGATGATGAATGAATCCATATCCGGTAGCTGGCAAGATTATCGGCTACGTGATCGGGTTTATGCATATATACTATATAGATACCGCCGATATATTTGGTGATTCAGCCAGGGTACATCGCACAGGTGGCCATAATTTCGGTGTCGGCGGTATCGGGTCGTTTTTTAAAAGTTAAATGAGCATACGGAGACCTCATTAGATACGCACCAGACACGTCTATCTATCAGACCGTCCATCTATATACACTATATATGCTGCCTGTCTCTATAAGCTATGCGCTGGACGCGCCTGGCATTGGCAATCGGGAAATCGGGTGCACAGTAGCCGTCGCCGCCATCGCCACCTGTCCATAAATCGCTCAGAGACGATAGCCTGCCATATAGCCACAGATATATATATATATAGCCTATAACTGTGTGTCAAAGGCAGAGGTGCTGCGTACCCGGAATACAAATCATGGGAATGGGAAAATCTATTGGGCGACCATAAATCAAACTTGGATTCCCTTTCGCGCAGGCGTTACATCGGAACCGCAGTACCCGAAACCAAAACCAAAACCCCCGAGAGAGATTATTGATAATGATCTGACGGATCGATTGCATACCAATATCAGCTCCTCATGGATGATTTGTGTCCCAGGGTCCCCTGTCAGCAGCAGGACTTCATTATGGCCAAGATCTTTGATTTGGATTTGCTGTGGGTGTTCTGACTTGAATACTCCTGTCGCATCGATAGGAAGTATCGATGTTTGAATTCGATATTATTTGATCTGAAGATAATATTTGAGTGATTTATGAATTTCCGGATGGGGTCTTGGGTTCTTGAGATGATGGAATGGTATTTAGATATGTAACTTTTCATTTCTTAATACTATAAAGTTAAGTTCTTCAAAAGAATCCTTTATAAGAATCCTTTTAAAGAATCTCCTTGAGGATAGGTTAATATATATGTATAAAATAAAAGAAATCCCTTTCAGAGGAGAATCTCTTTTAGATATATAGGCAAAATAGATTCTACTTTAGATTCTTTTTTAGATTCTTCTATAAAATAACCAAAGAACTACAAATCATTTAATTTAACTAATATATCAGTTATCTATATTATAGTATACGGTACTCTCTCTCCCTCCAGTGTGGCCCCACCTCTTTTAGCACACTTTTTCCAGTGCCTACTGTACTTCAGCGGGAATGAGGTTTGTTTACTGTGCTGGTGGGGTCTCTGTAAGAGTGTGTGTTTGTGTGTGGGGTCAACTATCTATGTAAATCCAATATTTGGAGTCTGATAACAGTCCCCATATGGAGCATAGGAATGCTGGTGGGGGCAGAGGGCTGCTCTGCGAGTGGGAGGCCCCCCTCCCAGCAAGTATTCCTTGGGAAAACATACAAAAACAAACTTTTGGGCCCTGCAGGCGTGTCTGTACATGCATTATTCGGAATATTTATGTTTCGCTTTTTTTTTTCGCTTTGAATTTTATTTTTGAATGTAGTTGCAGCCTGTACATATTTCATTCAAAGTAAATATTTATGTGTTCCAGAAAATTCAAAATAGAATTCTTAAGACAAAAACTGAACACGAAATAAATATAATTTTCTGTGTTTTAAACCTTAAAAATTATTAAAATATTATAAATAAAAGGTATTTTTAGTAAAGCCTTGTAGTATTAGCAATTAAAGTGACTCCAGGACTCGAAAACTCCTGGTTTCCTTTTCTCTCCTGAAGGTCAGGGCATGCCAAAGGAAGCAACCCTTTCAAGGGTTAAAGCTCTCCAAAGGCAGTACTTGTATATGCATGTGTGTGTGCGTGTGTGTGTGTGTGTTGTGGGATACCTACAATATAATGCACCCACTCACACCGTCGCAACCAACATCGGGAATCCATATCAGCACCGAGGAACAATAACAAAACGCAGCAATAACAAAACATTCGTGTCCCGGGACAAGCGGACAGGCACACCTACATACGTACACACATACAGACGGACTCTGGAGGCACAAGCACAGTGGCGGTCAAGAAAATGGGTCCAAGCATACAAATCAAACTTTTAAAAATTCATAACTAAGCCAAAAATGCTTTAATTTTAATTCGGAAAACGCTCTTTTGTTAGTTTTTGTCACCTTAAAAAATCTGCGTTCTCAATTTAAAATGTAAAAAAATTGGAGTTTTTGTCAATTTTTTTAAGTTTGAATGATAACCACTTAAAAAATTTTCAAAATTTTGAAAAAATTAAATTTTTTCCGGACATAGCTAGATCGATTAAGTTTTTGATGCTGATCAAGAATATATATGATTTATAGGGTCGGAAATGACTCCTTCACTGCGTTTCAAGCTTCTGACTAAATTAAAATACTATTTTTTGATTCCATATTTACCTATATTTTTATAAGACAATTTCTTCTAAAAATCAAATATTAAAAAATTCATAACTTAGCCAAAAATGTATTAATTTCAATTCGGAAAACGCTCTCATGTTAGTTTTTATTAGGCTAAAAAATCTGCATACTCAATTTAAAATTTAAAAAATTTAAAATTTTTGGCCATTTTTTGAAAATTTTAATGATGTAACCCCTTTCCTTTTTTTCAAAAAATTGAAAATTTTTGAAAATGTTGTTTTTTTGCCGGACATAGCTAGATCGATTCGGCTGTCGATGCTGATCAAGAATATATATGGTTTATGGGGTAAGAAATTACTCCTTCATAGAGTTTTAAGCTTCTGACTGATATTATAATACTCCAAAAACGTATAATTAGCATTCTGTTTTTATATTTAAATCGCATTTCCTTCTGACAATGTGTATTAGCTTAATGCCTGCGATCTGTTGCTATTATTGTGACCGCTATTGTTTCACACAGTCACCGACGGCGGCCGCCGAGTCAGGCCAGACAGTCTGTCGCCAGAAAAATCCGCACTCACACAGCGCCACAGTGCTCACACACACTCATACACACACACATACGCCGCACAGCGGTCGAAACGAGGGCAGGCGAATGAGAAAGGTTGGAGGGAAGGGCTGGGGAAGGAAAAGGTGGGGGATGTGGAATGTGGAGTGGGTGGAGGAAGGGACAATGGCTGGCAGGGGGGCAAGGGTGAGGGGGGAAGGGGAGGGGTAAAGACTCGAAGACTCGACAGGAGAGTGGGCAGCGAGGCGTCGGCGTCAACGCCGCTGCCAACTCACTCGCTGACTGGCTCTTGGCATGTTTTTGTTGTAATTGTTGTTGTTGTAATTGTTGTTGTTGTAATTGTTGTTGTAATTGTTGTATCTTGGTTGAGAAATCGCCTCGAAAAAAAGCGAAGCGCAAAGCAAAGCAAAATTCCATTTAGATTATGCTGCTTCTGCTTCTTCTTGGAAATGCAGAGAGAAAAAACACTCTGTTACTCTCTCGGAAAAAAAAGAAGCAAAATAAATTCTTGTAACTATTTCTCTCAGTGTATGGCACTGGTGTTGTTGTTGTTGGCGCTTTTGACGAACTGAACGCGCTGCTTGGGAGGTGTTACAATACACACAAACACTCAATGAACCCCAGAAAGGCACACACACACACACACATGCACACGCGCTCACGGAAACGAACACTCGACGCAGGGTGCCTGTGTGTGTGTGTGTGTGTGTGTGTGTGTTGGTGTGTGTGCCTGCAGTGTGCATTGCATTTGCTAGACCGTCCGGCGCGCCAAGAGGCAGTGGCAGAAAGAGCGAGAGAGGGGGAGAGGGGGGAAAGAGAGAGGGGGCAAAGGCAGAGGCGTAGCCCCAAGTTTAACAAATAAATTAGAAAGAATTCCAATAACTTAAATCAAATAAATTAAATTAAATAAAAAACGCCCTTTTAATTAATTAAAAATTACAAATAAATAAATAACATATATTTATTTGCTTTAGATTTTAATAAAAAATTAAATTATTTTTAATGTAACCCCCTTAACTACACCCCTGCTCTCTCCCTCTTGAGTACGAATTTTTATCGCCCACGATTTTGGTTGTTCTTGTTGTTGTTGTTGATCTACTGTTTGTTTTCGATACCCAGGCACACACACACACACTTACTTGGGGCAAATGCCTAAGGGGCGGGGCAACCCCCCTTGCATTCCCCACCTATGAAACAAACAACAAAAATGTTCAAATAAATTCACCTAAAAAAGGTTTCTGTATTTATTTAATAATAATAAGAAGGAATATATTCCTTCCTTAAATTATATGTATAACTTTTAAAAATTTTGTTTTATTATAAAGTTATTTAAGTTTAATTAATAATGAGCCTAAATTAAGGCTATTAAGCATTTAAAAAAAATCAAGAAAACCTATCAATAAATGGACACTGAAGGAGAAAAGCTGCCATTTTGACAAGCAAGTTTTGGTTTCAATATTATATTATTATTTTTATTATATTTTAAGGTTTTTTAAGATTAATTAATGGAAAATATTAACATAAATTAATGAAAAGTTTCGTACAGTTCAAGTTAATCATTAAAGAAATATGTAAACGAATATTTATGAATATTACGAATGTAATATTAGTAAATAAAAGGCTTCTATATAATTTAAATAAGGTAAGTGGTTCATTAAATTATAAATAAATATAAATAATATTATATAATTTAAACAAGGTAGAAAGTTCATTAAATACAAAATTTGAATAATATTAGTGAATAAAAGGCTTCTATATAATTTAAACAAGATAAGAGATTCATTAAATACAAATATGAATAATATTACATCATTTAAACAAGGTAAAAAGTTCATTAAATATAAATATAAATAATATTATATAATTTAAACAAGGTAAGTGGTTCATTAAATACAAATAATTAAATACAAATAATGTCCACCTGTTGTAATCGCTTAAAATCTGCGAACTAAAATCCCAATGAGCTGTGAGATTTTGAAATTAAATAAAAACCAAACCGAATCTTGTTTTTTTGTTATTGTTTTTGGCATTTGAACGATCCAAAAGATGGATTATACCGTCGAATTCCTGGGATCTCGACCCTTTTTGGGGGGCTGTCAAATTCCATATTCCTCAGGTGCTGCCCGGCTGTCTGCAGTTCTACCTTTGAGGTAAGAGAGAAGAGGGGGTTTCCTTCCTTTTCAGGGTTGGGGGATGGGGATGGGGTTGGATGTTTGGGGTTTTGCCGCTCAGGCTCCCGGCCAAACTGTACTGAACACATACATGCATATGCGTGTGTGTGTCTGTGTATATGTATTGCATCGAGGAGCGAACACGTTCCCACTCTGCCACACGGATACGGGCGCATACAGGAAACGCGAACGGCTAGGCACAGTGGGCGGGATAAATGATTTTAGTGGCTAAAAATTATTGGTTAAATTAAGGAATATTTTTGCAATGAAAATTTAACGTTTTTAACCAGTTTTTTAGATAACTTTTGTGGAACCTTGCGTAATTTAAGGGATTATAAAATATATCTACATCTAGGTAAATAATTCCACCTAATGTATTTGAAATATTTCGTTTTTAACTAGTTTTTGGATAACTTTTGTGGAACCTTGAGCCATTTAATTAATTATAAAATATATCTACATCTAGGTAAATAATTCCACCTAAAATATGGCTTAAACTATTAATTATAGTCATTTTATTAGTACCTTTTGAACCCCTTTTAAGCTATCATAAATAAGCAGAAGAAAGGGGATTCCCACCATGAAGGGCGTGTAGGCTTTCGGGGATTTTTTTATTATTATTTTATTTTAGGAAATACACAGCAAATATACCACATTACGTAAGCCTGTATGTGACGTTAAGTTTGCTGCTCTTATGGTATTTTCGTCCCACTGTGCAGCAAGAAGAAGAAGCAGGAGTATAAGGAGCAGGAGTACAAGAAGGAGAAGAGCAGAAGGAACGAACGAAGGAGCAGACAAGGGGATAAGTGCATATGTGGCCCCTGAAACTTAACACTTCCCTGGCTCTCCTCCGGCTGCGAATATTAAAATACCCACTTAAGGGTCCAACAATAACAACAGCGGCGGGAAGCGGAGAAAATAAGCATACGAAAGAAAAAAAGAGAGGAGCTAGAATTTAACTCAAGCTGTTTTCTCTGACACTGACAAAAAATACAGGACAAGAAACTAATTTAAACTAATTATAAAATATAATTAAACAATATGAACTTAAATTTAATCAGATTTTCTGTAATATAAGCAATTAGTGAAATAGAAATACAATTCAAATTTTTGAAACTTCATTTTCCGTTACTTGGTATTTTTCGCAGTGTGTACACACTCTTGTTGGAGCGGCGCCCGTGCGTCTGAGTATGAAAACCGAATCGGAATCCGCTTCCTATCTCCTCCACTTCTTAAATCCAGATGGTAAAGCACTTGAGACCAAGACGGCATGGATATTAACTAATTGTTGGCCACGAAATCGCGGGGAGTGGGGGGAGAGTGCGCTCGACACGCCACTTAACACATTTGCCTTCTCGAAATAAAAGTACTTCCTTTCGATTTTTTTTATGGTTGCAATTTGATGCCCGCCAGCAAAACATAGTATTTTCTTTCTTCACAATGTAATGGTTATTTAATGATTGGTTTTATTTTATTATTTCATTTTTTACTTAATAGTTTCATTTTATGTAAAGAAAATACATGCAAAATGTCCCCACAGCCCGCCAATAGTGTGTACATTCCCTTAGTTTATTAAACAACGGATCTAATAAGTAAAAAGACTTAATACAACTATTTTAAAACTATATAATATTTAAAATCTTCTCTAAAAATAATAATATAACATTTTTTAAATACAATTTCAGCTAGCCCGCCAAACAGTGTGACCCCACCGCCCCGAATCAAATGATGAAAAATACTTCGAGACATCCCAACGCAACGATGAGCATGAACCAGTAGTGTGTGAGCGCAGCAATGAGAAATGAGCATGTGCCAGGGCTGGAAGACTCCAATTATCGCCATGCCAGCCGAATTGATTTGAAGAGTAGCAGCAGCAGCAGCAGCAGCAGAGCAGCGCAGCGGCAGAGCATCAGCAGCGGCAGCAACAACAAAACGCACAAAAACAAAGCCAATTCACGCACGCACACACACACAGAGGACGCCAAAGGAGAAAAACAAACACGAAGAGCAGGACAGGACAAGCGCTTTTCCAGAAATTGGGTCGCGCCTTTCGACGAGCTTGTTGCTGGATTTTTCCTCGATTTGTATTTATACAAAACACATACATACATCCATATACATATTGTTCAGTGTGTGTGTGTGTGGGCGCTGTTGTTGTTCTTCTTCTTCTTCGCCTTGGTCTTTGCCGTTTGTTTGTTGTAACTGTGGCTGTTGTTGTTGTTGTTGTTGCTGGCAGAGGGAGCGAAGAGCGAAAAGCGAATGTTATGGCAACACTTGCAGCCTGCGCTTGTGTGGGTAAGTGAGTTTCGAGTAGTTCGTGCAGTTTTTACCGTTCTTATTTCCATAACTTCTATTACTTCGTATTTTTTTTGGCATTTACCTGTTCGCCGTTCCCCTCTGAAGACTGAGGAGGTTGACAAATAAGGATAGGAAGCCTTACACATAGATATATATATGCATATATGTGTATATAACTAACAAAATCCTGCTCCAATTGATGGCAACTCCCGGAGTGTGTGTATGTGTGGGTAAGTGTGCAGTTATTTCGCTGCTTCCCTTTGTTGAAATCCCATTTTCCTTGTTTGCTTTATGTTTTGCGTGTTTTATAAGCTGTTAAATTAAAAACAAACGGAATTATTTAAATTAATTCTTGTTATATGCATATTTTTCATTGCCTACCTTTGGCCGCCTTTCGTTTCGTCATTTTCCCTTCATTCTTGATTTGCCGTTAATTGTCACGCATTGCTTGTCCACAGAGTGAGCCATCGTTAGCCAGTCGGGAGCCTTCAATCTCCACCAGAAACTGTTCAGAAGCCGCAACAGGAAACCCTCCAAACCTCGGAATCCAACCCATAAATCCTAGTCAAGATGAGTGTGGTGGGCAAACAACTGAATCCCGTGCAGCAGTCCTCCAGTGGAGCCGCCGCCGCCGCGGCCGCCAGCGCCTCCTCTTCCTCCTCCTCCTCAGTCAGCGGCACAAGTGCCTCCAGCGGTAGCGCCGGCGGCGAGGCCAATGGTGGCACCAGCTCTGGTCTGGCTGCGGCGGCGGCGGCGGCGGCGGCTGCTGCGTCCTCCGTCGGCGGAGAAGGTTGCGCTGGTGCTGGCGACTCAAAGCGTTCGACGGAGCCCTCCAGCGTGACGCCCGAAGATGTGCTGCACCTGACCAAGATCACCGACGACTATCTGTGCTCCGCCAATGCAAATGTGTTCGAGATTGACTTTACGCGCTTCAAGATCCGCGATCTGGAGAGCGGCGCGGTGCTCTTTGAGATCGCCAAGCCGCCGAGCGAACAGTTCCCCGACGGACTGTCCGTCGAGGAGACCATGCTGGCGGCGGCCGAGGAGCTAACCCTGGAGGACACTGCCGATCCGAATGCCGGCCGCTATGTGCGCTATCAGTTTACGCCGGCATTTCTCAACCTAAAGACAGTGGGAGCCACGTAAGCAGTCCATCGACAGCCTCATCAAATGTGTATTTATATTAATGTTATTGTTTTTGCAGTGTGGAATTCACGGTGGGCAGCCAGCCGGTGAACAATTTCCGCATGATCGAGCGGCACTTCTTTCGCGACCGCCTGCTAAAGACCTTTGACTTTGAGTTCGGCTACTGCTTTCCATATTCGAAGAACACGTGCGAGCACATCTACGAGTTTCCTAACCTTCCACCCGACCTAGGTGAGAGCCGGTACCCAGATCGTGGGTTGTAGCTTGCGATTTTAGATAATATATAAGGAAAAATTCGGTATTTTAATGTTAAATCTTATATTTTTTGATATTTATAAGATGTTATAATCAAAGTTAGAAATTCTATTAATATTTTTGTCGATTTTGTCAGGGCTTTTTCATATTTTAATGCAAACAGAGATATTTTGTATATTTTTGAGTTAATTAATTCAAAGCTTAGCTTAGCTTACATTTTTTTATATATGTTAAATTCAACATTTTCTTTAATTTAGAGTAAAAATTACTTCAACGCCTTGCATAATGCCTTCCCTCAGGTCAGTGGCCAAAAAATAGGACAAGGGAAGGGGGCTCTTAATGTAGGTCAAGGCGAGCTCTGCTCTTACTTTAAACTCGAAAGACAGACAGTTTATTTTATGTAAATTATAAGAAAATTTTAAGTAAAAATTTAACTAGGAGCCTTTTTTATTGAAAACTAATTTATCAATGATGAAATTTATATTTTTTCTAAAGTTTTCTGAGGGAAATGTTAGCTTAAAACTTTACTGTCACCTTTAATTGATTTTTAACCATGTTATTTAAGCTTTAAATTTATATTGAAAATGGGTTTTGTGAGGGAAAATGATAACTTAAAATTTCACTGTGGCTTTTCTTTGATTTTTAACTCATTTATTTATTTTATTATTATTTATTTATTTATTAAAACCATGTTTTCTGGTTAATCCTTTTATTAAGGCTTTAAAAGTTCAGTGAAACCTTTAATTTATTTTAACCAAATTTATGTATGCTATGTTGATCAATTTAAATTTACTTTTTTAAGGAAATGTAATGAATTAACTAATGTGTTGTCTTATATTTAACCCTACAGTGGCTGAGATGATATCGAGCCCCTTTGAGACACGCTCGGACAGCTTTTACTTTGTGGAAAACAGACTCGTCATGCACAACAAAGCCGATTACGCCTACGATGGCGGCATTATAGTCTAAAAAGAAAATCCAAAAACAACAAGAATCTAAAACAATACAAATCGAAAACAAAAAGGATCTACGAGAGGTATCTAAAAATGATCTAAAAACAGAATCTACAAAAGGAATCTAAAAGGATCTAAAAGAAGGGCGAAGAGGAAAAGAAAAACTACAACTAAGAAGGAGGATCGAAGGAACTAGAGCAAAACTAATATAACTAAAAATTACTACAAAAGCTGTGAGACAAAATCCAAATGAATTGTCACACACACCACAACCACACACACACCATACACACTCTACACACATCGAATTTGAGGGAATTATCACAGCCATTTTAGCCTTAGCACGAGAGTTTTACCCACCATTCCTGTTTGATGTATTTTAGCAAGGATAAAGACAAACACACACAACACACCCGAAACACACTCATAACAAACACACACCGAAGCACGCAAACTGTGTTCATTTAATGAATAATTTCCCCGATCTTTAATTTTAAGTGCAATGTGATTTCGCCTGATTTTTTCGGTATCTCTTATATATATATATATATTTATACATTTCTTATTTATTTCTAATTGTAAGTAAACATACACACACACACACATCACACACACTCAAAAACCACACACACACGAAACCAAAGGATAAGCATCACTTGCTGTCAATTTTTTGTATGCAGAAGAAGGAGAAGGGAGGAGGCTGCGGAAGGATAACACAACTTACGATCTATATTCCATCAGCTTCGCTCGCTCTTTGTTCTATATGGCATTTTTTTCGTGTCCTGTGTATGTATATTTTTAAAAACAAAAGAACTAAAGATAAACAAAAGGGAGGGGGGCTCAAGAAGGTAAACAAATGTAAGAGGAAACCTGAAACCCCTGAAAAACGAATGAATCTAATGAGAGATCGATCACACGCCGAACAAGAAGAATGATTAAATTAAATTACATTTTAAATGTACATACACCACTACTTGATGTTTTTCTATTTGTTGTTGGGAAAAGAAAGTGGGTTTATTTTATATATCCTTAAAAAAAGATTTAAAAACCTTTAAAAATACTTTAAAGCAGGGACAATTAAATTAATTACTAAACCGTCATTAACTTCTTACTATTAAATTCGTATATTACTTCCATCTCACTCTTATTGATGACCACAACAAATAATATATTAATTAGTAACAATAATTACAAGCATTTCCTTATTTTTTATTACCTTAATTATTAAAATTAGTCCCAGAAATAAGTATAAGCTTCTTTCTTTAATATAGCTTAAAGCCTCATTCTTATTGCCTCTTTTTTTATTTGTACAATTTCTTTTAGGTACATAACAAATTTAGTTTTTGTGTTTTTAAGCTTCTAATTGAGGAACTTGGTGACTATGGAAATGAACTCGTGCGGCTGCTCAAAGTGCACCAGGTGGCCGGCATCCAGCCAGTGGATTTCCGCCTCGGGGAACATCTCCAAAATCTCGGGCCAGTGCTCGCGCCTTAAAGAGAAGTTAAACCTGGTTTTAAAGTTCACACAAGGATCGATAAGGACACAACCTCATATAGGATGAATGCGAGCCACAGATGAAGGTGGTGGGTCCCGTGTACGGTGGCAGTTCGTCGATCTTAGTCCTATAATCCTCGAAGCGGGTGAGAAAGTCGCGCAGCACCGGGGCATTGCAGGCCCAGAAAAAGCTAAAATAATAAAGATATATATTAGATATTTGGATAAGAAAAGCATATAATATGGACACATATACCGCGCTAATTATCATAACTTAGCCAAAAAAGCATTAATTTCAATTCGGAAAGCGTTCCTATGTTAGTTTTTATCACGTTAACAAATCTGCATACTCAATTTAAAATTTTTAAAATTTTGAAATTTTGCCAATTTTTGACAATTTTAACCTCTTTCCTTTTTTTCAAAAAATGGGAAATTTTTGAAAATTCTGTTTTTTTGCCGGAGATGGCTAGATCGATTCAGTTTTTGATGCTGATCAAGAATATATATGATTTATAGGGTCGGAAACGACTCCTTAACAAGTTATAAGCTTCTGACTAAACCTATAACGCCCCACAAGGGTATAAAAATTGTAAAAAAATGTTATCTAATATATGTGTACTGTTTCTATTCATTCTTTTGTTATATCAAAAGAAATAATAATTAACCGCTAAAAATATAGATTTATATATAAAGCTTCGCTTTAAAACAGTATCGATATAATACTATTTTATAGCATTCCTTTTGAAACCACTTCTTTCCTCCCACTTACGCTCCAGTCTGCGGATCCTTGCGCAGATTCAGCATGACAAAGTCCACCGTCCCGTCGTCGGTGGCATCCATTAGGCTTTCCCGTGCTATCTTCCTTCCTTCGGACAGGGTTAGGCTGGGCGAGAGATTCAGGTCGAGCATGGCTTCGAAGATGTGCTTCATCTCCGCGGTGCCGCGTGGCACCGATACGGGCGATATGTCCACCACAATCAGACGCTCCACCAGTTCGGGCTGAAAGGATATTTAACAAATAATCTTTATTACTGGATACCTTAACTCCCCTACCTGCAACTCACATATTTCCGGGCAAAGAACATCATGGCGCGACCGCCCATGCTGTGACCCAGGCAGGCAGCCTTTGGCGCCTGGTGCTGCTCGAGAAATAGGCGGATATCCTCGCTCATGGCCCGCGACGTGTGGTCACTGGAATGCGGACTCTCGCCATGATTCCTGGCATCCACGGCATAGATCTGGAATAGCAGCAAGGAGACTTTAAGAAAGGGACAATAGGGAAGCAAACACACACCTTTCTGGGAATCTTACTGGTCAGAGCTCGGCTGATGCCGCGCCAGTTCTGCTTGGAGCCGAAAAGACCGTGCATTGTTATCAGCGGCGGGTGTGTGGGCTGTCCCGCGCCCTGGTACATCTCGAAGCTCATCTCCACGGGCTCCGACGTGGAGTACGAGGCGCTGGCGGGAGTGGGAGTGGGGAAGTAGCCATTCCGCAGGAGCAGCGCCTGCAGTGGGCTCTTTCCTGTGCCGGCTGGAAGGAAACGTAACGATTTCGTAAGCCGCTGCATCTCTGGGCCAGTGTGTACACACACGATCGACGGGCACTGCCTTGGTGGGAATTGGGTTTACTATTGCGTAATTAAAGTGTTTATGCTAAATTAATGTCGTTAATTTTGAATGCTTTGGCATAATTGTTTGCGAGTCCAGCTGATAGAGACAAGAGTGAGCTATTTACATGTGGAAAGGAATTGTCAGAGGCGCAGCAAAAAAAATATAGAGGGGGTTACATTTATTTTAATTGCCTATAGAAAATATTGGTAAAATTTTTAATTTAGATGTAAATAAATAATCCATTAGTAATTTTTTAAATAATTATTCTACTTGTAGCTTGTGTACGGTAATTTTGACCCCCACTAGCTACACCACTGAAAAATGTGCAACTCTGCCCGCTAACTGGCAACGCTGGTCAAACGTCAAACAGCGGGAAAACGCCAGTTCAACCATCTGGCAGCCTTATTTATTATGAATACTTTATGGTATTTTTAATTTCACAATCTGGTATAATGTTTTTCAAAATCTATAAATTAAAGCGTGTGTTTTTATTTTTAGTAGAAAAAGAAAGTCAAATTAATAGATATAAGTCTCAAGTTATTGTGAAACAAATCATAAGCCCCAAAATATACTAAAGAAAATTATGTCTACAACTGAAATGGTATTTTCCGGTATTTAATGTCGGGCCTAGTAGTATTTTATATCGTTATCGGTGTGGTCACGCTGGTTTGGACACCGAGGACCCTGAAAAAGAACGCGTTTCGCCAGCTAAACCAGGAATTGCTATTGGAAACAGGATCCAGGTAACGAGCGCCACCAGGATAACCAGGAGTCGAAGGTTCCCCATCGGGCGCAGCGCCAGCGAAAAAGGGGGAAAGCACTGCAGACGGCAACGACGACGGCGGCGGCCGAGAAGTAGCGGCGGCGGCGTTGGCTCTCCGTACTTCTCTCCCTATCTCTCACTCGCACCCACTCAGCCATAGGTAAGCAGCAACAAAAATGTGCATATTGCAAATTCAGACCAACAAATTGATATATTTTCAAGTATTCTATCTTTCCCCTCCAAAAAAAAAAAAAAAACAAAAGTAAAAGAAAAAGTATAAGTATAAGAGAAATGAGTAAAAGTCAAAAAGTAAAAGTTAATGTAAAACTAAAAAGAAAGTAAGTGAAAAGTGGTTAAAGTTGTTAAGTAAAAAATCTGTCTCGGTCGCGGAAAGTGCGCAAAAGTCCGAAAATAATTAACTCTCTCCTGTGTGTGCCTCTGTGTGTTCGTGTGTGTGTGTGTGCGTGCGTGCGTGTCCTACTTGTGTGTGTACAATTCCGAAGGGAGAGGGAGACAGACCGTCCCGCCGTTGTCAGAATGAGAATGTGAAGAGGAATGGCGCAAGTTATCCCGTATTTTCAACTGCAATTGTTGTTGTTCTTTCAGAAAATGCCTCCTGCGCTCGCTCTCTCTCCCTATCCCCCTCTCTCGCTCTCGTTCGCGTCAAAAATTAAATGCAAAAAAAAAATGCAATAAAAACAAGCCGTAGCACACACACACACGATATAATCAATAAAATTAAAAATAAATAAATGCTAATAAAAGCAATGAAGGTAAGAATCCCACAAAAAGCCAACAAACAGCAATCAATTTTTTCAATAAAAATACTTTACTTCCGACCCCGTCCCCCTCTCATTCCCACAAAAGTAAAGACAAAAAAGAAAAGCAAATGATACGTTATCGATTGCAATGCCCATCGCGTTATCGTAGCAATCACACAGTTATCGACATTTGTTGGGGGCGGCACTGACCTTTTGCGGCCTTTTTTGCCCATCGTTTGTCTGGTTTTCGTATTTTTTTTAAATTTTATTTTACAAGATTTTTAGTTAAGGGAGTTTAGGGGGAAATAAAATAATACATAATCTTATTTATTTGATAGTTTTATTGAAAAGATTTGTCCGCTTAAATGTCCCGAAACTTTGGGGAAGATTAATAGGGTATCGTCCTCCTCCTCCCCCCCCAGCAAATGTTCGATTCCGCTGCTCCACTCCAGTTCCTCTCTCGGTTCCCGAAGAGTTAGTTGCGTGTCGCCCAAGGAGGTTGTTTCTTGTTCCCCCCTTAATACTGCTTTGAAGACTAATCTCTGTCCGTTTAAACATCTCCTGCAGGAAGGCGTGGAACGTCCGAGTTGCCCGCAACAACGGCGTAAGGCGGCGAATCGATGGTGCTCGACATGGAGTCGGACGATTCTCGTTCCAGCTCTCCGTCCAACTCGTCGGAGTCTCTTTCCAACTCGCCCGATGATTCCATTAAGGATCCTGACGAGCAGAAGGAGGATGCATCAGAATCGGCAAACATACTGAATCGTTCTGCTCGGGCCCGCTCTACCAGCAGCTCCTCCTCAAACTCTAGCTCCAGTTCCAGTCGCAGTGATCTGTCCAAGAAGCAGAAGAAGAGCTCCAGCAGCAGCAGCGGCAGCGGCAGTGGCAGCAGCTCCTCCAGTGGTTCGTCGAGTGAAGATGAGCCAGAACCAGAGCGCCAGCAGCAGGTCGAGCAAGAGCCACAGCGGCAGGTTGAGCCGGAGCCAGAGCAGGAGCCAGGGGGAGAGCCAGAGCGTCAGCCAGAGCGTCAGCCAGAGCGAGAGCCTGAGCCAGAGCCAGAACTAGAGCCGGCACCAGAGCCTGAGCCCGAGATCGAACCCGAACCAGAGCAAGAGTTAGAGGGGACGGCGCAGCCCACAACATCTCCGTTGGCCTCAAAGCCCGAGCAACCTGGCTCACCGCCCAGCGCCAAATCGTTCCTCTCCTCCGTACGCAGTCGGAGCAATAGTCCGCAGCTGTACAATCAAGCGGCCGTGGATCTAAACATCAGTCACGAGGATCTGAGTGATGTCAGCGATATTGAGGCCGAGGAGAAGCCAAAAAGCGCACGCCACCAGGCTGAGAAGCAACAGGAGGAGGATGACGAGGCCGAGGCTGACGAGGAGGAGGATGGCGCCCTCTCGGATGACTCACTCTCCGCTCTGGAAGAGGACCAAGATGAGGTGAAACAGGTTAAGCTGAATGGGCGCCAGAAGCCAGTCAAGGTCAGCAAGGATGCCAAGGTATGTTCCTGATCCTGTAAATCCCTAAACCCACTCTCTTTTCATTGTTGTTTTCCCCTTCTTCCAGCCCGATGGACACACACCTGCCTCTGGCCTAGAGGAGGATCTGGTGAAAGCCCATGACGATGATGCTTTGGACTTTGAAGCGGAGGAGGGCGAGTGCCCAGAGCAGATCAAAGCCAGCGAAACAAAACAGGCCAAGGCCACAGAGTCGCCGATGGATGAGGACGTGGTCGAGAACGACGCCAACCATGGCGTTGGCAGCGACAAAAACAGTGACACCAACGACAATGATAATGACGATGATGATGATGGTGAAGTGGATGCCGACGAGGATGAGGAGGGCAAGGGCAAGGCCAAAAGCAAGACCGCGGACGGCATTGCCAGCAATGGCAGCCTTGAGGATGGCGAGGATGAGGCCAAAGACAAGGCTTTGTCAGCCACAGCATCATCGACGTCGATCTCCCAGAAGAAGAAAAAGGACGAAGAGGAGCTGGAAGAGGGCGAGGTGTCCGACGAGGATGAAAAGCGTCCCGAGGAAACGGAACCCAAGCCCGTGTGCCGCTTCTATACCCGCGGGCAGTGCACCTGGGGCATGAGCTGTCGCTTCCTTCATCCCGGTGTCACCGACAAGGGTAACTACACGATGTTCGAGAGCCTTGTCCGCTCCGTGCCCATACAGGGCGGAGGAGCTCCCTCCTCCTCGGCGGCAGCTGCTGCTGCTGCTGTTGCTGCGGCTGGACCCTCTCGATCTGCATCACGCACCAGCGACGCCGCCTACAGTTCGCATGCTGCCTCGGGCTCCGCCTACAGTTCGCATGCTGCCTCAGCCGCCGATTATCATGACTATAGGACTGAGCGGCCGGCGCTGCTCCATCGTCCGGCATTGCTCCATGCTCCGACCCTGTACAGCAGCGGTCACGATGCCCGGCTGGCCGAGGTTGGACCCGTGGTGGAGAACGCCTGGGAAAGGGGTCTGCGTACCGCCAAAGAGATGATGCGGAAGGCCAACAAGCGCAAGGAACAGGATATGGACTTTGAGGACAAGAAAATGAACCTCACCCTCTCACCGGACGAACTGGAGAAGGATCCGTATTACCTCAAGGAGCGCGGCACCAGCTTGGCCCGTTCCACGCCGCCGCCACTGCAAGCATCGTCCCGCGATCCAGCAATGCTGCATCCGCTCGGCATGCCGCTGTCCATGCATCCGCATGCCATTGCCCATCCCCATGCCCATGGCCATCCCAATCCGCGTGCCCTCCTGCCGTACTCGGTGTACGGAGGTCCGGCAACAGATCGTTACGGCCGCAGTCAGTATATGGCGGCGCACCATTACGAGGATGTGGACGCATACGGGCGCATGGCGAGATATCGAGAGCTGCCGCCACATCGGATGCCACATTACGAGGACGATCGTCGGCTGAGACCTGCGCGCGAGGTGATTGTCCAGCGCGTGGAGGCAGCCGGCGGCCATGGGGGCCGTGGCGATGAATGGAACGATCCCTGGATGCGCTCCAAGTCCATGGGACGGGGCTCGTACGAGCGCGAGGAGCGCCGACGCCGAGATCGTCGCAGCTACAGCAGCAACTCGTCCTACTCGACGTCGAACAGCTCGCAGAGTGACTCCAGCTCGGACTCGTCGCGCTCGAGCAGTCCGCCGCCGGATCACAAGCGACGCTATGGCGGCAGTTCGCACAAGTTGGCCGCCGCCGCCTCCTCGGCCTCCTCAGGGCGTCGTCTTGGCGGCCGGGCGGCGCGCTCGCCCAGCCAGATACCGCGACGTCCCAGGCACTCGTCTAGTGAGTTTGGAATTGTTTCTCTTAGTTTTATATTACATGTATAATTGTGTTATACTCTTTTTTGCAGAGGGCAGCCTCTCGCCTTCGTACAAGCGTCCGGCCTTGGACAAGCGAGCCGGCGGACACAGTCCCGCCTCCAAGCGCAAGAAGCTCGCCTCGCCGACGCCCAAGAAGTTTGACAAGCTGAGACGTCGACGCAGCTCCAGCTCATCTGACTCAGGTAGGGAGAGTATTATGTGTTGTTACAGCAATGCCCACGTTTACGTCTGAATAAATGCATTTAAAATTCCATTCCTTTGCAGATTCATCAACCACTTCGTACTCGGAATCGGAATCAGGATCCTCGTCGTCGGGCAGCTCGTCGGGATCCCGGGATACTCCCCAGAAGCGTGTTAGGGCCACCGACAAGGCGCTTAACGAGCGAAAGCTAATCAAGAAGCGTAAGTGTGGACATTCTGAAGATTTTCCAATGATAATTTCCCCACACTCATAACATCTTCTTTCAACTCCCGCCCACAGCCGTTGAACAAGTAACCAAGAAGCGTTCGCCCATTTCCATTGAGATTAAGAAGACGTCGAACATGGTGGGAGTGTCCGCGCTGGCATCGCCCAATAACTCAGCCAACTCGGACAATGAGAATGAGCAGCGGCAGCCGCATGGCAAGGACAAGGAGAAGGAGCCACAGGCGATGGACAAGGATAAGGACAAGGAGGAGAAGGATAAAGACAAGGAGACAAAGGAAAAGGTGAGGGATCTGGGCGCAGACGATGGCAAGAAGTCGCGCCGCGAGGAGCTCCTGAAGCAACTGCGCGCCGTCGAGGATGCCATTGCCAAGAAGCGCTCTAGGCTGAACTAAGGCCACCATCATCCTCGCCGCCTCCTACTTCCTCCAAAGGAGCCCCTCCTTTCCCCAAGCTCCAATCTATCCCATCTTTTGGCATCAATCAATACTTAGTGGTTAACGTAACATTCGCATCGGATTCGATATATGAAAACCTCGTTTGCCTCGTTCGCAGCGTTGGCAATTTATCAATTCAATGTATTTTAGGCTTAAAGTTGAAAAGAATGTCCTAACTTTTTTTTATTTTCTCCTTTTGACACCCCCACCACACGTGATGGAGCATTAACAATTAAAAACTATGTTTATAATAGATCATAAATAAAGGATGATAAAAACATTTGAATTTTCACTTGTTTACTCTGTGTGGTTTTCATAAACAAATTAAGGGGCTTTAGGCCAGCTTTTCTATGGAGAAAATTCACGAAAAACAAATCCTTTTCAATAATAATTTAATCAATTTTATTACAAGAAAAATATATATATATTTAAATTTAATTTTATGTTTTACCATTTGCTTGTGGCGCGATATGTGAATGTCTGGCAACGCCAATCGCCAACACACTTGCAACATGTTCGAACGTGTAGCAACTGCAACCAAACTAGTGTTGCATTTCCCAAGTGGTGGAAAGGAGACCTCTTTATTAATTTTTAATATACGATTTTGGTGTTCAAAGTACATTTCTTAACAAAAATAATAAGAATAATAACAATAATAACAATAATAGCCTCCGAGAGAGTGAAAGAAGAGTTTTCAAGTGGATCTGGAAACAAAGTTGTTTCACATTCACCTGCGCCCTGGTGCTTTTCTCCTGGATCCTGGATCCATCAGCTCCTGCTAAAGGTAGGTATAGGTATAGATGACAGAGATTTGAGAAGAGCCTGGGAGTCGCCAATGGCGGCGTCCTCGAATATGAACACGGCGCACTCGACCTTGACAACAGAGTCGCGCACGCGCACGCGCATTTTGTCGCTTCTTTCTTCGCCTGATGAAGCCGCCATCTTTTTTTTCGGTTTCTTCTTTCGTTCCCTTCGTTCGGAAGAGATAGAGAAAGAGGAGAAGAGAGCAATGTTGAGAGAGAATGACAGGAAAAGAGCTAACCAGCATTCTCGAAGCTTCCATCAGTATAAAATTGACATGTGTCAAATCCAACAACAGCATTTGTTGAAAGTCATTTTTCATTTCAGTTCGTGTTGGAGCCTCAGCAAGGTTGTGTTCTGTTTTGTGTTCTTCGTTTTTTTTAGTGAATAAATTTGTTAAAATTCCATTTTTTGGCAGATTCATCAATCACCTCGCACTTGTATTCGAAATCTGAATCCGGATCCTCGTCTTCGCGGTATACACCTCAAAAACCACAAGGTGCGCATGCGCATTTAGAGATTTTTTTATACTCTACATTCTCTTTACTTTCGTTAAAGCAGGAAACAAGAAGCTTTTTGTGCATTTTCATTACGAAGAAGAAGAAGAATTCATCATGGTCGTCATAGTGGGAGAGCCGTCCTCGTCCAAGAAGTCAGTCGACTCTGACCTAGAGTATGGGCAGAAGGTGCAGCAGGAGGAGCAGCACGACAAGGACATGGCGGAGGGCGTTGGCGATGAGGAGAAGGAAAATAAGGACGAAAAAGATATCGAGAAGACACAAAAAGAGAAAGAAAAAGAGGAAGAAAAGATCGAAATGGAGGAAAAGGAGATGAAGGAGGAAAAGAAGGAGATGAAGCAGATGAAGGAGATGAAGGAGATGAAGGAGGAAAAGGAGGAAAAGGAGGAGAAGGAGGAGGAGAAGGAGGAGGAGATGGAGGAGGAGATGGAGGATGAGATGGAGGAGGAAATGGAGGAGGAAATGGAGGAGGAGATGGGGCAGATGGACGAGATGATAGATATGGAGGAAATGGAGGAGATGGAAGAGATGGAGGAGGAGCTGGAGGAAAAAAAGCAAAATGAGGAGGAAGCAATAAAGGAAAATATGGAGAATGCCAAGAGAGAAAAGGAGAGGAATGGCGGCAAGCAAGAAAATGAGGAGGAAGCAATAAAGGAAAATATGGAGAACGCCAAGAGAGAAAAGGAGAGGAATGGCGGCAAGCAAGAAAATGAGGAGGAAGGCATCAAGGAAAATATGGAGAACGCCAAGAAAGAAAAAGAAAAGAATGGCGGCAAGCAAGAAAATGAGGAGGAAGGCATCAAGGAAAATATGGAGAACGCCAAGAAAGAAAAAGATAAGAATGGCGGCAAGCAAGAAAATGAGGAGAAAGACCCGGAAAATGCTGAGAATGATAAAAACGAAAAGAAAGAGGAGGGGAATGATAACAACGAAAAGGAGAAAACGGAAGCGGAAGCTCGGCGAAAGCGCCGCTTAGACCTGCTGAAGCAAATGCGCCCGATCGACGATGCCCCTGAGAAGAAGCGCCGCAGGGAGGACTAAAATCAAAAGGAGCCACTCCTTTCCCCAAACTTCAACAACAACATATTCAACAACAACACATACAACAACAACACATACAACAACAACACATTGAAGAATAACACATTGAAGAATAACACATTCGAGAACAACGCATTTAACAACAACGCAATTAACAACAACGCATGTAACAACAAGACATTCAACAACAACACATTCAACAACAACATATTGAACAACAAGACATTCAACAACAACACATTCCAGCTTTTCTACCTACTCCACACCTTCTGCACAATTCAAACTAAACTTAACTTCATTAAACTGGCAAGGGCTTAGAATATTTTAAGATTTCTACCATGTAATAAGCAATAATAATAATAATTAATACTACTATAATAAATAATAATATGCAATAATAATAATAATTAATACTACTATAATAAATATTATATCCAACAAGAAAGAAAGCTAATTATGGGAAGCCGAAGTCTTCATACACCTGCAGTTTGCCATTACTTTACTTTGGCGAACTTTAAATTATACAAAACTTAGCAAAAAATTCGTAGTTTTCAATTTGCAAGGATTTTTGTTTTTATTTTTATTAGATTAAAATTAAAAACGAGACTTGTTTTTAGATAATTTTTTTAAAATAAAAATAAAAAACTATAACAAATCTCTTGCAATTTTCGAGCCTTTGATTGTGCTGAAAAATAGAAGAAATATTTAAATTATGTGAATTTTGCTTTTCTATTTTTGTCCTGCGGTGGGAAGAAAACCTGCTCAGCTGCCGAGCGCCGCATTTCCCAAAGATTGGACAATTTTCCCCGGACCATGAGTGTGAGTGTGTGTGTGTGTGTGTGTGCGTGTAATGCGAGCCAATTCCGCGCAGTGTGTTGTGCGTGTGTGTCGTGGAAAACCTATTTAGATGACGAATCACAGAAATTTGGCCTCATCAATGTCTGCCGCTGCGTGTGTGTGTGGCTGTGGCCTCTCTCCCCCCCCCCCTCAGAGTGTATTACATTTCTGGGTTTCATTTTTTATACATGCACATATATATTATGGTTTATTCTGTGTGTGTTTTTTTTTATTTATATATATATTTATTTTTTGCAATCCCTTGCCGTCATCGTGTCGCATTTTTGGCAATCACAGGCCCAGGCCGCAGAAGCTGTCAGGAGACATTGTCATCATCCAGGCGACCAAGTCAAGAGCCACCAGCCAGGGGTGTGTGTGTGCGTGTGTGTGGGGTGTGCGGCCTTTGGCATGGGGGGCAGGCAATCCACCCACCTGGTCACGTCCTCCATGTGCGTGAAACGACAATACATGTGTCCGTAATCGACTGAGTTCCTTGGTCTTCTCTACACTTGAAGAATTTTTAATTTGAATTTAAATTTCAATTTCAATTTAATTTTAATTTTTAATATAAATTAAATTTATAATGTATTTAATTCAATTGTAATTGTAATTTAAAGTGAATGTTATATTCATGAAATAATTAATTTGATTTTATGGTGATTGATTGTTAATCTAGTTTTAATTAAAATTCATGTTTTAGATAGTTAAAAAAAATAATTTATACACTGATAAGATTAATATTTACCGCAAAATTCAATACATTCATAATAGTATATTTTAATGTTATAATATATGTATATAGGTTCAATATAATCGGAAACCAATAAATAAGTTAAATATAATTTGTTGAATTATTTCCAATTAAAATTTATCAAATGGAAAATTCGAAAAAAAATTAAATTAAATTATTTCATAATCTTAATAGATTATATAGAATTTTATATATTACATTTAATATATAATTAATATATTACATAATTATACATTAGATTATTATATATTTTCTTATATATATAAATATATATATTGTTCTATTTCAAAAATTAGATATATTACCAAGATTATATCACATATATTTGATGAATTATTGAGCGTCATATTTTTTGTTGGTATTTTATATATATTATATATCTGACTTTTATTTTGATATATATACTTCTTTAGAATATAAGATTTAGTTTTAAATAAGTAAAAATAAAGGGAAATCTATATAATTTATTTAATTATTTAATTTATCTTTTAAAAGGGTTTTTTAATGCACATTTTTTTTGTATTTATTTCTCTTACAAATAATTTTCTTTAAGTGTATTTCTCCCCCAGTTTGTCCGCTATTTTGAGCCTAGATTGGCGCTGCTTAGGAAATAGTGTAATAAAGGCCAGCTGAAGCCCATCCGCCGAAACCTCAGATTGGGATTTGAGCTAAATTTGCGAATTCTGCAGACCCCCTTCCCCACCCTTCGTCTGGGATTAGCGAATTCCGCTGCCATTTTTTTTGTCTTTTTTTTTTTTGGACACCTCAACCACCCACCCACACACACACTCAAAACACACACGGCGGCGGCAAAAAAAAAAACAATCACGAACAGATTTATCGCATTCATATTCAGCCTGATGCGATATGTGACCAAGGAGTGGGGTGGAGGGGTTGGGTGGTGCTGGCGGTGGTGGTGCAAAAAATGAGACCAGCCCCGCCCCTGACCATCCTAAACCGCCCACCCCCTCGCTCGCCTCAGTGGGCGAAGACCGCAAAATGGGATTACATTACTCAAAGAAATTTATTTTGACAGAACTAATATTTTGTCCCAGAGATCAGCCCTGGTCCGTGGTCCGCGGTCCTGCTCCTGGTCCTGGTCCTGGTCCTGGTCCTCGTCTTGAGCCTGCTCTTCTGGACTCTGATTGCCTGCTTAACCATGGGACGCGGCGGGGTGGTGGTGGTGGAGATAGGGGAAGGTGCCGTTGGGGTTGCGGTCCTTGGGGTTGGTGCTGAGCCTTGTGGTTGAGCCTGGGAGCTGGTGCGTATGTGGGGGCCTTACCAGAGTTTGGCCCTAAACTACTTTACAAATTTCTATCATTTTTAAGAATTTTTAAAGTTTTTATTAAAATGTCGAACTGTTTTTAGGGTGCAACAAATGGGAACCTTGTTAAAGGGGTAATGAAGAGGATCTTTCAAAAGTTTTTGGAGCTACGACACACTTAATACTAAAAGTTATAATTATTGTACATATTTTTAGTATTTTTAATATTTGCAGATTTTTTATTCGAATTTTATGATTCTTAGCAAAGATTCCCAATTGATTCTAGACTGTAAATAATGAGGAGAAATATATAATGATATAATAGGATATGATATAATATGAAAAGATGTGATCTAATACTATAAGTTATGATATGATATGATATGATGTATCGATAAAACATCACATATCGAAAATATCGTATACGTTGAATTATTGCAATGTATTTTAGATATCAAAAAAGCCGCAGTTAACGTTAAAAAATCGATATTCAAGAGTAAAAATTTGCAAAAATTGATTTAAATTTATTTATCGATCGCTCATATGTATTTATCACAACGTTAAAATATCGATTTATGTTTGGACCCTCAAATAATTAACTTTTAAATATCTTTATTATGGATGAGAGATTAGGGAATAATTTAAACGTTTTAATTATAAAATTTTTAGTTTGAAGTCTGATATATTTTAAAATAAAAAATAATTAAATATAAAATTAAATAAATAAAAAAACATATAATTTTTTAAATCTAAGTTAATTTTAGACCTATTTTAAACCAACTTTCCTTGTCCCAAGGACCATAAACGTCGGCAAAGAGTGGCCAAGCGAAGGCGTGGCCGGTACTTGGAGGAGGTTTTTGGGCACTAGGTCCTTGCTGGGATGCCCACTCCCACTCCCCTTTCAAAACCCACTCCCTCTGCCATACATAGGACATGTGTACATATGCCTGTACATATGTGAAAGGGGGGCCGACACACAGACACACACATGTATTCGGCCATGTCCTTTGGCGTTGTCCCTTGTCCGTTTGTTGCCATAGCCGTTTCCTTTTTTACCCAGCTTTTCTCCCGCATTTCCATTGCGACTGCGTGTGTGTGTGTGTGTGTGTGTGTGGGGCAAAAGTTTTCTTTGATGCAATATGTACAAACGACCCGACCAGCTAACGGCCACCAGAAAGGACGGCTGCTGCTGTCCTGTGAGCAGGATCTCCCCATCTCCTGGTCCCGCCTTGGCGGTCCTGCCGCTATTTGCGACTCAACTCGACCCTCACGTACGAACTTTGGCCATAACAACAACTGTGGCCATTACGAAAGCCAGCGCATGTGATACGAGCACACACACACACAGAGTTGTGTGCGTGTGTGCACTGGGAAAAAATTAATTGGACTGAGGAAATTAAAGAAAATAATATTGGATATTAAAAAAAATAATATTTGAGATATAAAGTAGTCAAATAATAAGGCTAAAAAGAATATAAAATAATAACATGATATAAAAAAAATATATACTATATAAAGATTTTATTTTATATATTTTTACTTGTATTTTTTGATTATTTTATATATCCAGTATTATTTATTGTTGCTGTATCGAAAATAAATAAATAAATTACTTTGCAGGGTATAATTTTAGTCTTAAGATTGTTACGCAGTGAAGGAGGCATTTCCGACCCTATAAATCATATATATTCTTGATCAGCATCAACAGCCGAGTCGATCTAGCCATCCTTGGAGGAAAAAAAAATTTTAAGATTTTTTTCAAAATTTACATCATTAAAATTTTCAAAAATTTATCAAAAAATTTAATTTTTTAAAATTTTAAATTGAGTATGCAGATTGATTAACCTAATAAAAACTAGCATTAAACTGCTTTCCGAATTAAAATTAATGCTTTTTTGGCTTAGTTATGAGATTTTTAAATCTTGATTTGTCGAAAAAATACTCATATAAAAATATCGAAAAATGTACTAAAAAACGGTATTATACGTTTTTTCAGAAGCTTGAAACTTTGTGAAGGAGTCATTTCCGACCCTATAAATCATATATATTCTTGATCAGCATCAAAAACTGAATCGATCTAGACATTTCCGGTGGAAAAAAAAATTTGAAAATTTTTTCAAAAATTTTATAAGGGGTTACATCATTAAAATTTTCAAAAATTTACCAAAAATTTAATTTTTTAAAAATGTTTAATTAAGTATGCAGATTTATTAACCCAATAAAAACAAGCAATGGGATCGTTTTCCGATTAGAAATTAATGCTTTTTTGGCCAAGTTATGAGATTTTTAAACTTTGATTTGTCGATAAAATTGTCATATAAAAATATCGATAAATACCGACTAAAAAATTGTATTGTAATTGTAGTCAGAAGCTTGAAATTCTGTGAAGGAGTCGTTTCCGACCCTATAAATCATATATATTCTTGATCAGAATCAAAAACTGAATCGATCTAGCCAACTCCGGCAAAAAAACAAAATTTTCAAAAATTTTCCATTTTTTTCAAAAAAAGGAAAGGGGTTACATCATTAAAATTGTCAAAAATTGGCAAACTTTCAAAATTTCAAATGAAGTATGCAGATTTGTTAACCTAATAAAAACTAGCATAGGAACGCTTTCCGAATTGAAATTAATGCTTTTTTGGCCAAGTTATGAGATTTTTAAACTTTGATTTGTCGATAAAATTCTCATAAAAATATCGATAAATACCGACTAAAAAAATGTTATCAATATTTTATAAGCTCTTTTTTTTTTATTTTAACTAATATCCCATTTTTTTGTTGCAGTGGATCGTGTCCCTTGGTTCTTGTTGGACATTCCGTGCCAAGAGGCGCGCGTTGCCAACCGCCTGCTACCTTTGCCTGCCTCTGTCGCCACCACCACCACACACAGCCGCCATCAAAAAAGGCTTTCAATGGTAGACGACGAGAGGTCCTGCCCGCCCACTTTTCACAACCCACGGCACACCACTCCCACTCTCACCTCCCACCTCCCACCACCCACCTCACACTCCTCTGGAAAGTCCTGCATGTCCTGTTGTCCGTTCTGCCCGTTGCCATGTTGGACAGCAATGGCGATATTTGCTTTCCTTTCCGCCATGAAACCGAAATGAAATGTGAGGCATGAAAGGACGAAGGACGAAGGACTAAGGAGTGGGGGGAGTAGGAGTAGGAGTGTGGGAAGGGGGTGACTAAGCGCGCCGGACTGTGGACGAGCGAGCCGCTGGGGGTGGCTTTTTCGCCATTATTGTGGCAATTTTGATCAATGGCCCTATTTTCGCGCAAAAAAACCCAAAAAAGAACGAAGGACGAAGGACACAGGACCTGCAGGTTACTTTTGACATTAGCTGGGTATGCATAACACATGTGGGGATGTGCCCCAATTAAGCCTTTTTTAATTTAGATTATAGAATATATAATTAAAGAAAAAGCCAGACAAAAATATCCAAATCACTAATGATCATTTTAATAAGAAAATACTAAATTAAATATTAGAATTTGGATTTTATCGACTATATTTATTTTATATTTATATTCAAATATATCTAAGAGCAATTCTTTTTATTTCCTTTCTAAATATTCTGTTGAAAATTCAATAACATTTAATATGAGATGATAAATAAGAAATAAAATTATTAAAAGTTTAAGGAATAGATAAAGTGATTTTATTTACTATTTTTATTGTTAATAATAATAATAATAATTTTAATATTATTATTTACTATATCATTGCCTTGAAGGGTATTTTATTTTTTGCTGCTACTCCAATTTCCAATTTCTTTTAATTTTCATATATTTTCTAATTTAAATTAGAGCATTCACTTACTGGAAAAAAACAATTTTAAATATATAAAATTGTAAATATATATAAAATATATTTATTTAATTATATTTAGCAATTTAATTAACCATTTTATATGATTTTCTCTCAAGTTATTAATTAGATTAATAATTATTATTGTTATGTTAATACTATTATTAAGTTAAGTTAGGGTAGTTGTTATTCGATCTATTTAGCCTTTTATTTTTTATTAGCCGCGACTAACTTGGTCTTTTGGTCTTTTGCTTATTTTATTTATTTATTTTTGCCGCGTCTGCAAAAGTTCTGATGGCTGTTGTTGTTGTTCTTATTATTTGTGCTTTTTTTTTTTGTGCCTTATGACCACCCCCACACACCACCCCCACACACACACACACCATACACACACAACACACACCCATCCTGTCACATATGTGCGACCACAGGCCATGACAACATTTTTTTTTTTGCTTTTTTCGGGGCTAATCGAAGTTAACCCTTGGTCGCCTGGCCCCCCGGTTCTTAACCCCCTCACATAGACCAACGCACGTCCGTTGGCTTTGGCAATTTTTTATGCATGGCTCCCAGTTTGCCATTCAATTCGTTTCGATTCCTTTTCGATTCCGCCACTGCCCATTAAATTTACGACACAAAACGCAGTCGGGCAAGCAAACACACACACGCACACACACACACATGCCCACACAGAGAGAAAAATTAAGCCCATTTAAATAATTTAAATAAATAAAAATATTTTAAAATTATATTTTAGAAAAGAAAAAGTGAAGGAGTCATTTCCGACCCCATAAATCATATATATTCTTGATCAGCATCAAAAACTGAATCGATCTAGCCATCTCCGGCAAAAAAACAAAATTTTCAAAAATTTTCAATTTTTTCAAAAAAAAGGAAAGGGGTTACATCATTAAAATTGTCAAAAATTGGCAAAATTTTTAAATTTTTAAAATTTTAAATGAAGTATGCAGATTTGTTAACCTAATAAAAACTAGCATAGGAACGCTCTCCGAATTTTTTTATAATTTTAGTCAGAAGCTTGAAACTATGTGAAGGAGTCGATTCCGACCCTATAAATCATATATATTCTTGATCAGCATCAACAGGCGAATCGATCTAGATATGTCCGACAGAAATTTATTTTTTTCGAAATTTTTCAAATTTTATAAGGGGTTACATCGTTAAAATATTAAAAATTGGCCAAAAATTTTAATTTTTAAAAATTCAAAACTGAGTATGCAGATTTGAAAGCCTTATAAAAACTAACATAGGGAAGCTTTCCGATTGAAAATTCATGAATTTTTGGCTTAGTTATGATGATTTACTTGGTCAAACTTAAAGGGTATTTAAACTTCGGCTTGATTTCTTGTTTAACCTAATAGAAATAGAAATCAAAGAAAATTACATAAATTGTAATTAATGCATAAATTTAATTAATCAATTTCCTATATTCCTTCCTTTCTAGTTTTTATTATTAGACAACTGGTAATAAGTTTTTCTGTCAGTGCACCGACAGACAAACAAATCGTGGCATAGACAAACAAACAAACCGAAGGGCAAACATTTTTATAAAGTCGCCGACGACGACGACGCCAATGAGCGGGAAACGCAAAAAGAAAATAAATAAAAATAAGGGAAAATAAGAGGAGAAGGAAAATAAAAGAGTTGCTTATGACTTGGGGGCGGGGTTTTCCTCCCCCCACCACCCCACCCCCCAAAGAACTGGGCCACATGTTTGTGGACCTTTATGCAAACTTTTCGCATTTTTTGCGCATTTGCTTTGCGGGGGTTAAAGGGTGCCCAGTGCCCAGGTCCAGCTTGGGATAGTCACCATGTGTGCCTGTGTGTGTGTGCTTTCGGGCAGTGGGGGGTTAAAGTTAACCCCCCCACCCCCTCCCCCCTGTATGTTTGTCTATTTGGTGGCTTTTACTCAAATTTGATTTAGATTCGATTTGGGTTGCAGCAAAAAAAATAAAATAAACCCCAATTTGAGATCAGAAATTTTTGGGTTTCTTTATTTGTTTGTGATTTATATTATATTATTATTATTTGTTGGTTAAATTAATTTATTCGCATTACATTTGCTAGGTAAATGGTATTAATATCTTTTATATGTTTTGTAAAGGTACGAATAAGAATGGTTAATAAAGGTGTTATTAAATAAAAAACTGCTTTCCTTTATTTTAGCCGAGTTATTTATTATTTTAAAATCATTTTTTAAAATTGTCGTTCAAATTTTGTGATTAGAAATTCCCAAGTCTTAATTTTTTTTAACATTTTAATGGAATTAGTACTAGGATTCCAGGTTACAGTCGATAAAAACACAAGTTAATATTTTAACCTTGATAGATATTTTCATATGTGCAATAAATCGTTATAATGTTTAATATATATCAGACTAATATTATCGAAAAATAAGAAATAAATCAATTTAATATAAAATAAAAATAGTTTGCTCTATATTTCCCTAATAATATAGTTTATTTTATATATTTATAATTAGACTTCCTTCTCAGGTAGATAATATTCCTGAATACTAGGTTATACTTATTCTAAATAGGAATTTATCAATATATATTTATATTTTACACTCACCTTTAAGGAAATATTATTTTATATTTTATTTTGTATATATTTTGTAATATATATACTATGTGCTTACAACTCAAATAAATTTAATGAACCTGGCTGTATACCCCTTGTGCCGATCCTTACAGCCAGCATATATTCACGCATGTCCTGCATTTATACGCGTTCGTCCTTTCTATCAATAAGAACCAGATGTTGCTCGCCAGAGCCAGCATAATATATATAAAATTACCAACACAAAAAAAGGAAGACAGCGAACAAAAAATGATAACAAAACAAATAATAAATAAAAATTGCCCAACAAGGTGCAAATGAAATGAATTCAAATTTCTGACTGCGGTCGCCACAATAGGTGCACCCATATGGGATAGCGACAATACGCAGATGTCCTTAAAAGCGAGTCCTTTTCGGTGTTCCTGTTTCGCTCGCTATATTTCCGTGGGGTATATGGGTTAAGTGAGGAATAAGGATTACTATTTATTTTTAATAAATTTAAACTGAGTTACTTACAAGAATTTAAAGCACAATATATTACTTCACTTTGTTGGAATGTCGGAAAATTAATATATATAAATTATTTTATGACTCTAAACTCGAGATATAAATTTAATAAAACTAAAATTTTAAAAATCTCATAACTTGGCCAAAAAAGCATTAATTTCAATTCGGAAAGCGTTTCTATGTTAGTTTTTATTAGGTTAACAAATCTGCATACTTAATTAAAAAATTTTAAAAATTTAAAATTTTGCCATTTTTTGACAATTTTAATGATGTAACCCCTTTCCTTTTTTTGAAAAAATGGAAAATTTTTGAAAATTTTGTTTTTTTGCCGGAGATGGTTAGATCGATTCAGTTTTTGATGCTGGTCAAGAATGTATATGATTTGTAGGGTCGGAAACGACTCCTTCACATAGTTTTAAGCTTCTGACTACAATTACAATACCATTTTTTAGTCGGAATTTATATATATTTTTATATGACAATTTTATCGACAAATCGAAGTTTAAAAATCTCATAACTTTGCCAAAAAAGCATTAATTTCAATTCGGAAAGCGTTTCTATGTTAGTTTTTATTAGGTTAACAAATCTGCATACTTTATTTAAAATTTTAAAAATTTGACAATTTTGTCAATTTTTGACAATTTTAATGATGTAACCCCTTTCCTTTTTTTCAAAAATGTAAAATTTTTGAAAATTTTGTTTTTTTGTCGGAGATGGCTAGATCGATTCAGTTTTTGATGCTGATCAAGAATATATATGATTTATAGGGTCGGAAACGACTCCTTTACTGCGTTATAAGCTTCTGACTACAATTACAATACTATTTTTTAGTCGGTATTTATCGATAATTTTATATGACAATTAATAAGTTTTCTAAAAACTCCTTTTACAGGGCATTCTGTTTTCGCATTCCTTTTTTATTTTCGCAAAATAAACTTAATGACGTGTCTTCTTGTTTTGTTGTTGTTGTTGTTTTTTTTTTGTTTTTTGAATAAAATGAAAAATTTGTAAACGTTCGCGATCTCATATGACGAAACGGGACATGCCAACTACAAAGGACGACGAGCGAGGACATGAGGGCCATTTCCCAACTACACCACGTGCGTGTGTACGAGTGTGTGTGCGAGTGTGTGTGTGCCGCCAGCTTGCCGCAAGGTAAAAAAAAAAAACAGGAGAAAAAAAAGAACTGCACACAAAATCAACGCGCCGCGCTTGGTATTTCAGTATCTCTCCCATGTCCTGTGTGTGTCCTGTGTCCCGTGTCCTGCGTATTCCATTCCACTTTTTTGTACACTTCCCTTCCCCCTTTTTGCATACCATAGGGGAGGTAGGTAGGTGTGCCAGGGGGGTTGGAATCATCATTTGAATAATTCGACATTTGCGGCGTCCCTTCGCTGCCTTCCACCTTTGATTTCCACCTTTTCCGCGCGCATCGAATGACGAAAATTTCGTAATAAATAAATAATCCTTTTCGTCTGCCTGTGTGTGTGCGGAAAAACTATGCCAGCGGGAAAATTTGCTCGCAATTTGAAATTATGGATGGAAAGAAATGAGGCCATGCAAATGTATGTAGATACAATATGTGGGCATTAAGGGTTGCCCCGCGGCAGAGGTAACGGGTTGTTGTTGCAAATATCCGGGGAAAGGGGTCCTGGGACAGGGTCCCCTTGAATTTTCCACGAAATTATATATATATGTGTGTGTGTTGTGTGTATATGCAGATATGGTCTCGCACCTGGCCGAGACATTGCCAATCAAATCAATAACCATGGACAGTTGCTAGGTCAATCTCAATTGGAAGAGGAAGAGGTAGAGGAACAAGAGCAGGACCAGGACTCCCAGGAACAGCAACAGGAACCAATGGGATCAATTAAAAAAAAGCAGGAACAGGAGCAGAAACTGAAGAAGATACAGAATAAAAAACAGGCAATCACCGGAAAAGTATAAACAGACGTCAAAAATGTTGAAATAAATAAATAAATAAATACTCAAATTAATCATAACCAGACCAGGACTCCCAGGAACAGCAACAGGAACCAATGGGATCAATTAAAAAAAAGCAGGAACAGGAGCAGACACTGGAGAAGATACAAAATAAAAAGGAGGCATTCAGTGACAAAGTATAAACAAACGTCAAAAATGTTGAAATAAATAAATAAATACTCAAATTAATCATAACGTAAGAAAACGAAATAAAAATGTTTCAAAACTAAATTAACTTGACTGCCTTTTTGGGCGCCTTGTCATCAAAGGGAGGCCAGAACCAGTTCGGAACTATATGGCACAAGTGCAAGTCAGAAAGCCCCGCAAAGCATGCTTGGTTTTTTTGTATGAATTTTTGTTTGACAGCTTTGTGCTTCTCTCTTCTTCTTGTTAATACAATTATTATATTACCAAGATTAATGTTACATTTGCATACCCTTCCAGGGTTTTATAATTGATTAAATTATTAATTTCTTAAACTTAGAAGATGTGGGCATGTATTATTATTATAGAATTTTAATTTTATGAAAATCATACGACTATGTCATATAGTTGCCATAGAAACGATTGGGAAATTGTAGAAAATAATGTAATTTAAATTAAATGCACATTATAATAACTTGCAAGAGTATAATAGGAAAGGTTTGATATTTGCGGTAAGTTTGTTTCTCGCAAACCGTCCCCTCTCTCACCTTAACTCTTGCCCACTGCCTCCTCTCTCGCTCACTGTCCCATCTCTTGACCACCGCTCCCGCTCTCGCTCTACGTCTCCACTCTCGCTCTGCGTCCCATCTCTTGCACACCGCCCCTGCATTCGCGTACAGTTCCCTCTATCGTTCACAAGCCTAAGCACGCTCCTGATGACCGGTGAGTATCAATTACCCCGCTGCCCCTCTCACTCCACGTCCCATCTCTTGCCCACCGCTTCCGCTCTCTCCACCCGTTCCCTCTATTGTCCACAAGTCTAAGCATTGTCGCGCTGACCGTTGAATATCAGTTCCCCAAGCGTCACTGCCCCCTCTCTCGCCCACCGTCGTCTGTCTCGACCACCGCCCCCGCTATTACGCTATTACGCCTCCACTCCCTCTCACTGTACCATCTCTAGCCCACCGCCATCCGTCTCTACCCCTCTCTCGCCCTACGTCTCCACTCTCGCCTACGCTCTGCAGTGAGTCCCATCTCTAACCCACCGCCCCGCATTCGCCATCCGTTCGCTCTATCGTTCACAAGCCTAAGCACTCCGCTGCTGACCGTTGAGTATCAGTTCCCCCGCCCCCGCTCTCGACCAGAGTCGTCTGTCTCGACCACCGCCCCCGCTATCGCCCATCGCTCCTTCCCAGTGTCCCATCTCTTGCCCACCGCTCCCCCTCTCGCCTTACGTCCCCTCTCCCACTAAGATGAGTGCAGATCTGTTAATATATTTACTTCCTACAGGGAATTTTACCCCAAAGGCGATAATTCTACCTCAAAGGCGAGGATTCTACCCCAAAGGCGTGAATTCTACCCCATGTATGTATTTGCACACGTGTAAGATGTAAAATGTAAATCTAACAGGACTGTTAAGTTCCAGGAGCAACATAACGGACAAGGCAAAGGAGCAGAAAAAAAGCGAGAAAGACGTGTGATCGATGGAGCGCGGAAAAATCGCGCCGGAAAAGCAGTTGCCGGGGTCAAAGTGCGGGAAATTATGAACCAAGTGAGTCCCCAGCAGTGGAGAGTGTCGGTGAAGTGGGGGCAAGGGCTAAAACAGCCCCAAAGCCGTGGCCGAGCGGCTGCCATGTTTTTTCATTTTTTTTGCAGTGCCAAGATCAGTGCGGGTGCTCCGCTGGTGCGTGTTGTTGTTTTTTTTTATGTGTGCAAGAGGAAAAATGCAAGAATATCGCATAAAATCAGTGCGTTTGGTCTGAGCTAGTGTTTTTTGTTGTTTTTTTTATATGTGCAATTGTAAAAATGAAAGAATATCGACTAATATCAGTGCGATTTGTTCTTGCAAGTGTTTTTTGTTGTTTTTTTTTGCACGTGCAAGTGAAAAAATGTAGGAACGCCAGCAAGTGTAACGGAGCACCGCAACTGTCCATTCCCTCTTCTCACCGCTCAATCGGTTCGCTACACGCGGAAAAAAAAGTGTCGATGCCATAATTATAAAATATAAATAAATATATGTGCAAATTGCAAAGAAGTACAGCAATTTTCCATTTACTCTTCTACACTCGAAAAAAAGTGTCGATGTCATAATTATAAAATATAAATAAATATATATGCAACTGGTAAAATTGAGGAGTATGCAGCAAGTTTAAGGAAGTACCGCAATTTTCAATTCCCCCTGCTACACTGGAAAAAAAGTGTTGATGTCATAATTATAAAAGGAAAATATGAAGGGAAGACATGGATGAAGCTGGTGAAATGTGAGTGTGCTCTTCTATAAATTGTTTTTTATTTAATTAATTAATTAATTTATTTATTTTTATTATTATTCATTTATTTTTATTTGTTTTATTTTTTTTCTGTGTAGTTTCGACGAATAACTTTGATTCACCGTTGAGATCTGCAACAACAGTGCAAGCGGGTGAGTGAGCCAAACCAATTTTTGTTCTTTCTTATCTTACTTCTTCCGCGCTGCCCTTCTCTTGCCCTTGAATTTATTCGCATCAAGCGCCGTTGCTAAGTGCGCTTGTTCTCGCTCTTGAAAGTCGAACCTAAGAGAAAGAGTGCCGCTTAAAGAGATCGATCCGCTCTTTCGATGGTCAGCTTATGCATTTGCAAAGCTGCTGCGTTTGCTTACCTTTTTCTCTTAGCAATTTGTGAATTGGTTGTTGTTGGGAAAGTTAATGAAGCTTTTTTAATTATCCAAGCGGCAGTTGCTTGCATTTTGTTTCAGTGCCTGTTCAATAGCATCGTTAAATTTGTGTTTTTGTAGAAGCCCATTTAATTTTCCAACCCTCTCTCCTAAAAAACAACGCACATGAAAATTCATCGAAATTTGCCTGTTGTGCCATTTTTTAATTTTTTTTCCTTTTGCGCCTTCTGTCATTTTCGCAACCCCCTAAACCCTGCTTAACCCTTTTTCTATAATTTTTTTTTTTTAACCCTGCATCACTGACAGGCAATGCAACTGCAATCTGCCTGGAAAATCCTGCAAATCCCATAAATCCCGGTAGTACAGTCATGCCGTATATATATAAATAAATATATATATATATATATATATGAAACCAATCCGATTTGGTTCAACTCATTAGGCACTTGACTAATTGCCGCTGATCCCCACAAAAGGGATAAAGGCGGATAACTCGTAGGTATTTTCCCCCCCCTGTATCTGTATTCCTTTATATTTTCGTGATTTTTTTAACCCAAAAATACATATATATATAGAGGCGAGATCACAATGGGATCTGGCGCCTTAACCCATGGCCTTAATCGGTGCCTTCACACCTTAACAATACCGCAACAATATAGGGAATAAAACCTGGCACAGCAGCATCCTCAAATTCACACGCACTTTGAACCCTAAACAAAACAGGACACGCAGGATTCCGGGGGCAGCATCCCTTAACCTCTCTCTAGCAGGATTCCATCTCTGTGTGCGTGTGTTGTTTTTTTTTGGGGTAAAAAACCAAGTTTTTGACATTAAACTGCAAACATGATGTTATATAATACGCATAATTGCTCGACACAGCATCCATTCCATTGACGCTCATTGGGAAGTCAAGGACCCTTGAAATGATCCCTTCGCTTTCATTATTTTTCCACCAATTTTTGTGTGTCCTTTTTTTTTTTTTTTGGTCCTCTTTTTTGGGTGTTTTGTTGCTCATAAATTGCCGCTAAATGGCTGCGAGTGGAGAGGGGAGGCAGGGAGGGAGGGAGAGCAGAGCGCCTGTCATTGGTTTGTTTAGGGTTTGATGTGTCAATATTTGACAGATCAAATTGATATTTATACGTTTATGGTATAATAAGGATACTCTCCCCATGCTTTTTTTGTCCCATTTTTTGTTGTGTTTTTTTTTTTTGTGTTGCCTGTTTTGGCAGCAGCTACTTAAACCTGACTAATTGCCTGATTAATGATTTTATCCGCCGAGTATAACGGAAGGCTGGACAATGGACAATCGAGATGGAATAAGGAGCGGGCCAAGGGGTCACTTGACATCGTTTTTAATTAACTTATCGATGGGTATTGATTGGGTTTCTTGTATAGAAAAGAAGACATTAAAGACTTTCATTGTGGTTTTGAAGGGGTTTATGTTTTAATTGGTATTTTTATGTATTTTATTTGATAAGTGTTTCGTTTTTATTGAAATTTGCATAAAAGTTCTTTAATATTGATACTAGGAGTAACAGAATATATCAAAATATAGACATTGTATTGGTGAAAAAGTAATATTTAATTAATACTGCAACGTTGGGTTATTTGTGAGATAGATCGAAATACAGAAAAATTAAAATAAACGGAATTTAATGTTTTATGGATACTGGATCAATATTTGATACAAAAGTCAATATATAAATTGATTTTTTATTGCTGCCTATATGTAAAATAATATATATTTTTTTTATTATTATTATCGATATTTCAACGTGAAATTCAAAATTTTTTATATTTAAATATTTCATATTTCACAATATTTTTGATATTCTTAGTTATTGCTTTATATAAATATATAAAATATATTTTTATAAAAATTGCTGCTAAATTAGGTTTATTAAATGCAACGCTTATTATTTATGAGATATTTTTTTTTCAATTATGAGCTTCTTAGCTATTTATGTATGTAAAGATTAGATCTATAGCTACAGGTAATACCTATTTTAATTATTATTCAAATATCGTAGCCCGAATTTCATGCACTTAAAGGCTTCATCTTTTTAATAATTATTATTATTAACTAATTACATAAACAGAATAATTATGTAACTAAAAATTTAATGTATATATGTATATATTAAATTGCAACATTCAAAGATATCCTGCAGCCTTCGAGGGTAACTCCTTGAGGCCTCAAAACCCAAGCCGATTGTGGATCAATCATCTCGTTAGGGAATTTTCTAGGGCCGCAGGCCCATTGTCTGCTTGAGAACTCGAGTCTGTTATCCTGCGCCCAGAGCCTAGGACCTGCGAAAAATTAAGGATCACAGCTGGGTATCCTGGAAGAGGGATGACGCCTCTCTCTGTGTCGCGGTCGACAGCCTCCGTTATCCCGCGAAGATGGAAAAAAGGAGCAACTGTTACCTAACATAGTTCCCCCTCTCGTCTCCCATCTTGGGCTACCTTTTAATCATTATAAATTATAGATGTGGCCTCGAAGGGGTTAACAACTTTCTCACGATCTCAAAGGATCTGCCTGTCTTCTGTGCCATAATTCTTTGTTATCGAATGTAACGGGTTTCCTGGCCCAGGACCTACTTTTAACCCCTCCAGAAAAAAAAACGGAATTCGAAAAGGAAAATAAAAAGAAAATTGAAAATCGGCGCACCCATTGACTGACGTTCGACAAATGGGCAAAAGTGTTTGTCAGTTGGATTTATGATCGAGTTCGAGTCCTTTTAAGGACAAGCACAAGGATCGTGTGCATCTGCAATTTTCTTAAGATTTATTTGACAGTTTCAATATTTTTTCTCAAGGAACAATTAATTACATCGGGTGGCTCCTAACTGGGGATGTGTTTTAATATCTATAAAAATATCAGACCTATATTTATTATTATAAAAAATGTTGAGTACTGAAAAGTATTGTATTTAAGCTTAATTTATTGATATCTTAAAATTTTAGAAATGTGTTATGTTATTATTTATAATTTATATTTGATTACAATATTATTTTAATAATAATAATATTATTATTATTATTAGTATAATTTTTATTAGTATCAGTTTTATTAAGATAATTATAGAATTATTTGTGCATTATCTATTTCCCTTATTGAGTGCACCCCCCTGTGAGGGTGTATAATTTCCTTGCATGGCTCCTTTTAGTCCTTGTTTGTCCTGGCAGAACTTAGCCAGCAAATGTAACAAACGCAACGCGGAAAAAGAAAGCAAATAAGAGAAAAAGCATAGAGAAAAGTCCCAAATGAAGCAGGACCATGTAAACGGGATAACATTTCAGTTGGAGCAGGAGTAGGAGCAGGAGCAGGACTTCGCGATGAAGTTGCTACGGAAATTCGTTATTGTGTTACCACAGGCGATGTGTCTGTGTCCCAACATTGCCACGCCCCCAACCTAACCACCTAGCGAACCGCCCATCGCCCATCGCCCTCATCGACAACCAACAGTTCTAATAACAACACCGAACAGTGGTTCAAAATATATTCAAAAACATATTTAGAAATATAATGAGAGAGGAACTTGTGAGAAAACTTGGGGAAGAGATCAGGAGAAAATGAGAGAGAGATAGAGAGAAATAGAGAGAGAAATAGAGAGAGAAATAGAGAGATAGACAGACAGAGAGATAGGGAGATAGAGAAATAGAGAAATGGAGAAATGGAGAAATAGAGAGATAGAAATAGAGTCCAAATGCGATCTCAACCGATCTCCTGAGACAACAAATTTCTCTCTATTTTCTCTTATATTTTAATTTAATTGAAATTAAAATAATTGAAATCAAATATATTTTCATAAATGCAAATATAACAAAAAGCACAGTGAAGGGAGCCACCTTTTTGCGTGGTTCTTGGTCCTTGGTCCTTTTTCCTTTTTGGCCGGAAAGAAGAAAAGCGAGGCAGGGAGCTAGCGACCTTTGCATGCACGACAATATTTTAATATGCAAAATTTTCAAATACAACGCACACACGCAGGCAGGACATGGCCATAAGCTCACACACACACACAAGCACAGCTTCGACTGATGCCTTTTGGTCAGGACGCAGGACGCAGGACGACAGGACGACTGGAGTCCGTTGGCAGGGATAGGATGGAAGGATGCGAACGGTCGCCGGAGTATCCAATTCAAAAATTTTGCCAGCCAACCGAGCGGAATCGGCAAGGACGACAGCTCGTCCTGTTTCTTCTCTTACCTTTTTTTATACATATATATATATATATGTATATATATATGTATTTTTTTATATACATATATTATTTTCTCTTTTTTTCATTTCCTTTTCCGCTGGGCGGCGTCCACCGAAGCGCATCATCATGTGAGCGGCCGGGAAAAAGGACGCCCACGGCATACATAGGAAAAATCAGACCTGATGTGGTCTTACATTTTGTGTAGAAATCAGGAAAAATATAAAAAACATATAGAACATTAATTTTAATAAGAATATTTGAGCAAAATATATTTGATGTAATTTTTTACTATTAGTATTTATTATTAAAATGAATATTAATAGTAAAACCGATGTATAAAATCCCATTATTTAAAGTTAAAATGTGAGTTAATTTTTTCTTTAAAGGAGAATTATAACTATAATTATTTTTATGTCATAAAGTATAAATTTCTTCAAGTGCATACCCCCCAAAGGATAAGCAAAGGAGCCATCTTTTGGTGGCATATTGTGGCGAAACGGGGAAACTGTCTCCGGGAAAACCCCCCCCGCTGGCTCTTGACCAGTTATACCTTGTGTGTTTGTGTGAGTGTGTCTGTCAGCCAGTCAATCAAAGGTCCTGCAGATCCTGATTTACGCAGGTGAGGCAGGCATTGTATTCGCATTCGTATTTGCAGTTTGATGTAGGATATGTGGGCTGTGGACTATGCGCACATGTATCACGTCTGTATGTCCTTCGCCAGGACATGCCACTATATAACCACCTCTATTTACATAGGCATCAGGCCGCGGTGGATGGAAATACGATTTTTATAATGTGTTTTGCCTGGACAAACATTTTGCGCCAAGTCTCGGAGTGGCTTAAGTTGGTCAATGGAGTGAAGCCAAGAGTGGCAACTGAGCAACTGACAGGACATCGAGGAGAGAGGATAGTTGGCAAAGGATTCTGTTTTTAATGTTTTTTTTATTAAGATATGTAAAGTTGTAGTTGATATAGGAAATCTATTATTAATTTAAACAAACTTGAAACAAGCAGGAAGCCTCATCAGCTTTACTTTAAATTTGTTGTTCCACTGTCTTTAATCCTTTTCGCGCTCCACTAATGTCCTTTAATTGGGGCATTGTTTAATATATATATTTATATATATATTTATATATATTCTGCCGCCTGGACTTTGGATTTCAGCTCTCAAATCTGGCACTTGTCGCCTTGCAGGATGCCAAGGCGCTTGTCGCAGGACTTGCGGTGCCGTTCCGCTTCCTTTGAGTGATATGATGCGTGCCCGCATGTGTCTCTCCATATATAAACACACGATTTTATACATATATACTATATATGTATTCATATATATATATATTATAAAAAAAAGTAATATATGTAGCGTTGTCAGGTTGTTTTTTGGAGCGTGCTAGTCTCGTGTTGTTGCTGCGAGACAAAAGGAGCCGTACAGGACATCCTTGCGGACCGTCGGCGGGGAAATATTTAACAGGAAGAAACCAATAAAACCTAATGATATGAAAAAATGCAATTTTCTGAAACTCGAACGAACGCTCCCCATAGAGCGCGTGGGTAGAAAGGGGGGAGTGTGTTGTCCTGTGTCCTTTGAGCGCCTTCTGGTCTCCGTTTACACCAGCCAGGATATGTGAACGAAACAAAAATGTACAAGAAAATATGAGTATGTGATATAGATTTTAAAAATTAAATAATTTTACATTTTGTAAAAAAAATAATACATATTTTTTGGTTTTTTACAAGTTTTAATCTTATTATAATAATAATAAAGCAGCTTTTTTGTCAACAAAATTTACTTAGTGGCAAAAACTTTTAATTTGTTCTTTAATACCTTTAAAGTATGAGGTTTTTTTTAATGCTAGGAAAATATATTTATTTATTATTTGGTTTGTGGTTCTATTATTTTATTGTTATATTCTATATTTATTATATATGTATTATTATTATATATTATTTATATTTTAATATTTTACACTATATTTTATTTATTATTCTTGTTCTGTATTACTATATATTATTTTATTCAGGTCATATATATCTTAATTTGATTTATTTTATGTATTTTTAGTCACTTTTGTTATTTATCTTTTTTTATAATTATTATTTTTCTTATTAAATATTAGTTGTTTTATTATTGTTAAGTTTGCGATGTAAACAGGGCTTAACTTTGATTTTCCGCTTCAAAAATCACAAACATTCTGAGCGGCGGCAGAAGGAGGTCCTCCGCCAACTCCTTTCCCTCCGTTTCACCTCCTTGGCAGCTCCTCCTTCGATTGTCCTGTCCCCCTGTTGTCATATGTGAAGTTCTCGTCGCGTTTGTGGATTTTACATTACCGACCCGCGCAACAAAAAAACAAAATAAAAAAAAACAAGAACACAAGAATGACAGGAGTGTGTGTCCCGACCATGGAATACCCGAAACAGAAACAGAGCCTCTTTGAATTTATTTAGTTAAAGTGTTTTGGGGAAGTCTTCTTAGGGCAATATTTATAATAGCTAAGCATTAATCATGAAATTTATTTTCTAATTTATTAATTTAAAATTAAATTGCAAACATGATAGGAATTTAACCAACCGAATTTTCTATACCCTTGCACTTTGAAATTGGATCAACAAATTCGGATTTTAAATTGTTTATAACTAAGCCAAAAAACCATTAATTTTAATTCGGAAAGCGTTCCTTTATTAAGTTTTATTAGCTTAACAAATCTGCATAATCAATTTAAAAGGTAAAAAAATTTTAATTTTTGTCAATTTTTGACAATTTTAACGATGTAACCCCTTATAAAATTTGGAAAATTTTGAAAAAATTAAATTTGTGTCGGACATAGCTAGATCGATTTGGCTGTTAATGCTGATCAAGAATATATACGATTTATAGGGTCGGAAATGACTCCTTCACTGCGTTATAAGCTTCTGACTACAATTACAATACTATTTATTTAGTTGGTATTTATTGATATTTTTAAATGACAATTTTATCGACAAATCAAAGTTTAAAAATCTCATAACTTGGCCAAAAAAGCATTAATTTCAATTCGGAGAGCGTTCCTATGCTAGTTTTTATTAGGTTAACAAATCTGCATACTTCATTTAAAATTTTAAAAATTTAAAAATTTTGCCAATTTTTGACAATTTTTTGAAAAAATTGAAAATTTTTGAAAATTTTGTTTTTTTGCCGGAGATGGCTAGATCGATTCAGTTTTTGATGCTGATCAAGAATATATATGATTTATGGGGTCGGAAATGACTCCTTCACCGAGTTTCAAGCTTCTGACTACAATTACAATACCATTTTTTTAATCGGTATTTATCGATATTTTTATATGACAAATCAAAGTTTAAAAAACTCATAACTTGGCCAAAAAAGCATTAATTTCAATTCGGAAAGCGTTCCTATGTTAGTTTTTATTACGTTAACAAATCTGCATACTTCATTTGAAATTTAAAAAATTTTGAAATTTTGCCAATTTTTGACATTTTTCCTTTCCTTTTTTTGAAAAAATCGAAAATTTTTGAAAATTTTGTTTTTTTGCCGGAAATGTCTAGATCGATTCAGTTTTTGATGCTGATCAAGAATATATATGATTTATAGGGTCGGAAACGACTCCTTCACTGCTATTACAATAACTGATGTCTTAAAGATAATGCAACATTTCCCGACATTTAAGAAGTTTACTATATTTTAGTTATGTTTCTAAGACATATATTTATAAATATATTATATCGGAATATAAACAATACGCCCTTTTCCGGGATTTAGTATAAGGTAACCAAGAATTGAAACGCGAACTTGGCTTCAAAGGAAAATTCTCCCAGGGTGTTGGAGAGCTGGGAAAAGTGCCCGGGGGTGGGGCGGGTGAACAAAAATATAGCAAAAAAAAAAAAAGAAGAATAGCAGAGGAAAACTCAATGATAGACAACGGGAAAACACAAACATGGCACCCAACACTTGCCCACTGGCCTGGCAAATGGATTGGGAAGAGGTTCGGTTGGCGGCTAGGAGGAAGGATGAGCTGGGCCCAAGATGACAGGACCTGACCCTGCGCCTTTACCCCTACCCCCTCCACCCTCCTGCCAAGGACCCCCCGCCCACCCCTTAATACAAAAACGAAGGCGGCCAGACATGTAAGCAATTTTCCAAAGTACTTAGTCAGCAAGTTTTCCCCTCTGTTTTTGTTGTTGTTTTAGTAGTGCCACCACCGCCGCCCTTCGACCTCTGCAGGGTGACCACACACGCACACTCACACACACACACACACTCACACACGTACACATGCAAAAGAGGAAGGACGACAAGAAAATATGAAAGAAGGAAAGCGCCCACGCATGGCTCGCTGGAGATACCGCGGGGTTATGTTATGTCCTGTCACTGGCTACAAGTCGAGCGATAAGCCAGCCACACCCCCACCCCACAAAAAACAAAAAAAAAAAAACGCCCAAAAAACGCCCATCTGCCACCACTCCCCCCTCCCCGCTCGCAAAAAATAACCGAGTTCCCCACCACCCAAAAACCCCCTGAAAAACATTCTTCGCCAGCGGTTCGCATTTATTTATTTCCATTTTTTAACACATATTAAGCCGCAAAAATATTGCCTGTCCTTTCCACTGCTCCTTCATTTTCTTCATTTTTTTTTGCTACTCCTTCCTGGGTGGTGGTCCAGAATTTGCAAAAACGCAAAAAAGTAGCAAGCAATGAAAATGTTGCACTCAAAAAAATATATATTCAAATTAGGGGAAACTTATAAAAATTATTCTTAGTCAAATGTAATAGTTTAATATATATACACTCATAATCTCGATAAACTCTTTTAGTATGCTCCATTCTTCTCGGCTTGCCTGCAATGTACAAGCAAAGCAGCAGAAACAGTTTCTAAGCTCCTTTAAATACTTTGTATCTTTCAGAACCATTTTGTATTTCTTTGTATTCTTAAAAACTTCCTATTTGTAGTATTTAGAATCTTCGATTTTATTTTAAATGTTTTCTTCATGTTGTGCAGTACAAGGATTTTTTTTAAGTGCAACAAGCAATGGTAATATCCTAGCTGGTCGTCTAATTCAGTCGATAGCCATTCATTGGAAACGCTTGATTGATGCTCCGGCCTTGTCTGTTGCTCGTCGATAAGCAAGCGGCAAAGACTATGCGACTCTTAACCCCACACAGCCCCTGTTTGGCTGTCCATGTGTTCCTTAACCCCTCGCCAACACACCACACCACGCCCCCTGCGCTTCTATGCAAAGTAAGCAGGCTGATTTTTTACAATTGCCAGCGAGCTATTTTCAATTTTTCACTTTACATATTTCATGGATTAAAAGAGACTTGGAAACTAGCATAAATTGAATATTGGCTGGCCGAGGGTTAAGACCAGGGGGTTTGTAAATTAACCCACCTGGTTTGAAGGGGTCAATTTAATTTTCTAAGAATTTATATGCTTAAGGAGACATTATTTATGGATAGAAGCATAAAAACATTTCCATTGAATTGATATTCCATTGATTAATATTCCTATAAATACGTATTAAATACAAATTTGATATATATATTCGATATTTTATATATATTTTATACTTTGTTTAAATTGTATAAGAAACTTTTGAAAAATCCAGTAATATTATCTTATTTGTAATAATAATATTGGATTTTCTATGACAAACTCAAGTTAAACAATTTTTAAAATATATTTTACAATGGAAAGTAACAAGAAGTGTATATAATATTTTTTATAAAGGATATACAGAAACATCCTTATTTTTGTTTGTATATTTGAGTTCTAACTATAGACTATTTTTCTTGGCCTAAATTATTGTGATATATTTTGTAATAATTTATTTAATCACAACAAGAATAAGTTAATATGGTGTTATATAATATAGTATATATTATATTTGATTTCCTTAATTTCTTCGATATTTTGCCCTGGGACTTTGAGTGGTTTATTGTTTATTGTTCGCTCTTACCGATTATATTTTGTTGTATTTTTTATTTGTTTGCCATGTGACATGTGACAGGTCGTCGTGCTCCGCATTGTTGTTGAGTGGCGGAAACAATGGCTCGCTCTTTCAATTAGAAGGCGAGTTGAATAAGTCAGAGAGTTTCTGACCGGGTGACATGCTCACCTTGATTTGCCTGACATTTCCACATCCGAGTCCTTGCGTTGACATTTCTCCCCCTTCGCGGGCTCACTTCCTTTTGCTCTCAACTCCGCTTGCTTTTTTTTTTTTGGCGGGCACTTCAGGAAGCGATCTTGGAACGGGACAAAACGAGACCAAAACCAAGTCCATCCCCGTGCGGCGGCCAGATGTCAGGAGGACCGAGGTCCTTGGGAATGAGAAATGAAAAATGATAATTTCGCGGGTACCTGGGTTCCTATCTGCGGGATTAACGCGATTTACCCCGGTGGAAGGGGTTACGCGGATCTTCGATGTCCCAATAACAGATTCAATTCCCATTTTCCCCTTCCCCCACCCGTTCGCTCAGGTAGGAAAAGCAACCCCCTTTTGCGGCCTTACAAATTGCGTCACGATCGTCGGGAATTTAACCCTTTCCAACAAAAACAGGACAGGACGGAAGCGAGGTATCCTTTTTGTTCAGTTTTCGGTAGGCAAATCCGCGAGTCATCCCGCCGATTCCAGACGACTTCACATGACGATCGACAGCCGCCACGATCGGTTGTGAATACTCGTTATCGGTCCGGCCCTCAGACACTCTCATCGGAAATTATCGGTTATCGCAGCGCAGCGATCTTGGCATATTTGCGCTTTTCGACGTTCGGGTTTATCGATCGACGCGGCGCGACGAAGTGCCATCAATTAGCCAATTCGGCATTATCCTGCGCAGGATCCTTGTCCTTTTTTTTGTTGAAAGCAACAGCTAGAGATTTCCAACAGATAAGGCAAATTCAAGGACTTGAAAGCCTCAGGGGTTCTTAGTTGGTTAAGTGCCAAGTCGAGAATGTGTCGGGAAAATTAAGGTCCTTGATCACAGATTTTCTGATACAAAAAAAAAAATACTAGGTCGTGGAATTATTGATAATTCTATAGTCTATTCATATATAAAACTATATGAGTGATATATGATATGCTGATATATTGATTAAATATAAATGAAAAGAATTACCAAATATTACTTGTATGATAAATTGATATATCATATTTATTTTAATATTCACGTTGTCTTGCGTTTCGCGTACAGATGTATTTAAATTGAAAACTAATCTTAGGGCAACATTTCAAATTTTGATTACTCATTGTGGTAATATAGTTAGTTAGTTAGTTAGTCATTTGTTATGGCTTTAAGGCATCTAAACCTGCTTGAAGTCGCCCTCCATCGGTGGCCTGGCATCGGCGATCATCGATAGCAATTCCAGAGTCATGTCTCCCAGCAATTGACCGCCCAGCCAAAGGAAAAGGTACTCATAGTTCTTCTGATTCGAGGAGTTAATGTTGTAAAAGTACTAAAAGGGAAGGAATAGATAAAGGCAACATATATTTATATGATTTTATATTCCTTTAATGACAAGATAACAATATATTCGAAGGACATTCTTCAGTAAATTATAAATATATATTATAAATAGTATATTATATTATATTATATTATATTATATAATATTATAGTATATTATGTAAAACTTTTAGGAAGAACAAAGTTATATATCAATATCGCCTTTATTGAAACATTAAGTATACAACATATCGCTTAATATTCAGTTCCTAAAAGGTATATATTCATATGGTTTAATTAAATTTGTACATATGTCTTATACCTAAAGATATCTATGAAAATTCTGTTCTCCACTCACCTGTAATTTGGTTTTCTTTGTTATATCTTTGATCTGACCCTTGGCGCCACATAGAATGGTGGGTATATCCTTGTACTTCTTCAACAATGTTGTATGGTCACTCTCTGTCCCATCGAACATAACGATGACACACTCGGCCTGGTCATATCCGTCGTCCTGGCACGGTTTCTCCACCTTCACACTAGTGACATCCAGGAGATTGAAGTGCAAGGCGCCACGAGTTGTGTAGAAGACCAAAGGACGCACCTTCAAGCCCTGGGCGTTTAATTCCTGCTTCATGAAACCGCCATCAATGAGTTGCGTTTCGAACACATCCTTAGTTTTGTTAGTGTCTCCTAGAAGGATGCATGTAAACTTGTGTATTGATGTTTGTCCCTGTTGTGCCATCTCTGGTTAATGGTAGATTTTTGTCACTAAAAGCATGGGTTGCCTATTTTCATTTCCTAAAATTAAAAATATATAAAAAAAAATACATTTTATATTCTGCTTAAATACTCTAGGTAATTGTTTTTGCAGGGTTTTAGTTAATTCTAAGCTCTGGATTAGGGTTGTAAACTAAAACTAGAATCGAATCTATCTTCGGGAAGCTAATGATAAACGCTCACAATTTGCAAATGAATAATAAATTCGAATCGGAAATCAATCATAAGAAAGCTTAAAATATTCGTATTCTTAGTTCTTTATCGATGCCAAATCAAAGTTTAAATCTCATAACTTGGCCAAAAAAACATTAATTTCAATTCGGAAAGCTTTCCTATGCTAGTTTTTATTAGGTTAACAAATCTGCATACTTAATTAAAAATTTTTAAAAATTGAAAATTTTGTCCATTTTTGACAATTTTAATGATGTAACCCCTTTCCTTTTTTTGAAAAAATGGAGATTTTTAGAAATTTTTTTTTTTGGGCCGGAGATGGCTAGATCGATTTAGTTTTTGATGCTGATCAAGAATATATATGATTTATAGGGTCGCAAAAGACTCCTTCACATAGTTTCAAGCTTCTGACTACAATTACAATACCATTTTTTAGTCGGTATTTATCGATAATTTTATATGACGATTTATCGACAAATCAAAGTTTAAAAATCTCATAGCTTGGCCAAAAAAGCATTAATTTCAATTCGGAAAGCTTTCTTTTGTTAGTTTTTGTCATCTTAATAAAACTGCGTACTCAATTTAAAATGTAAAAAAATTTAAATTTTTTGCCATTTTTTTTTTTGAAAATTTTAACGATGTAACCCCTTATAAAATTTGGAAAATTTTGAAAAAATTACATTTTTGTCGGACATAGCTAGATCGACTCGGCTGTTGATTCTGATCAAGAATATATATGGTTTATAGGGTCGGAAATGCCTCCTTCTGCTGCTTTGCTTTGCTTCTGACTAAACAGACTTCCTGCTTGTTATATGTATTTCCGTATATAAATAATATTAAAATAGCATAATAAATTAAATATTTCAAATATTTTTTTTACATTTCAAATGCATTTGTTAACAATTTGCAGCCTAGAGAGTTCTTTACATAAATGCAGACTCTTGGTTCAGGGTTATGGTCATTTTATGGACTTCCAGAGGCAGCTCAGGGCAGGGGGGTTAAGGGGGTTTCAGGGGCCCCCTAAGACCCCTTCTCCAGCCTATACTTTATTAAAATCCATAAAACTTGGCTAGTTGTCCTGGATTGTCCTGTTTCCTTCTGTTTGATATCGCAGCGCGGCATTTATAAATGTAATTGTATAATTTCGATGGGGTGTGGGCACTCGCAGGACTCCGCAGGACTCATAGGGTTGAATGGCAAATGGCCGAAGCTTTCTAATATCGCTGGCCATTAGGGGTGGACTTTTCGATTTTCGGTCCCAGGACGACTCTGTCCCAGGACATTGGCGATGGCCACTGGAGCGGAGAGCGAGCGAGACGGCTAGACGGCAACGACGACGGCGGACAAGGTGAAATATGTGCGATTTCAATGCAGGACTCGCAGGACAAGCAGCCACTTCACCTCCTCCAGGGGCGCAATGTCCTGCCGAAAAGGGGGTGGGTGGTGGTGCGGCTCATACCACCCAGGGGAGGGGGTGGTCACAATGGGCAGACAGAGACAGCCACAGCGACACAGGAGTGAGAGGAAGCTAGAGAGCTAGAGAGACTGAGTGCCAGGAGTCCAGTTTGTGCACAGCAAAAATTTAATTTGTTAAGTAAATGCATATTTTGATGTATAAAAAAGATGTAAATTTATAAATATTTAGTAGATTCCTAAAATATATTTTTTAAATAGTTTTAATATAAGTTTATTAAGGTTTTATAGAAAGAAAATAACAATTGTCAGGTCTTTCACTTATTTCGGGGGCAGTGATAGAAAAATGTTATATAAATACATTAAAGCTTTAAATTAATTAATATTTAGGCAGTTCTTTAATATATTTAATACACATATTTAATATATATGGTATTTATGATTCTTTCCCTGGTATTAAAAGTAAATAATAACTGTAAGATCTTTTGCTAATCCCACCTTTATTTAGTGTTTAAAAAATATAATATACCCTTTTTAATATAACCATCCATTTAAAAATTCAGTTAATTATATTTTTAGTATTATTTTTTACTTGAAATTATATTTTTAAATACTTTTTGCTGACAGTGTAATGCCAAACAAAGGGGTCAATACGGGGGGCCTTGACGGGGGCCGTTGGTGATCCCAGTTAGCCAACCCTCAGCTTCCTGTCGAAACCCCCCAACCCCCCCAAGGGGTTTTCAGTTGGACTGTACCCGCTCCCCTTATCCCCCTCTTCCCCCTCTTCCCCCTCTCTTTAACTCCTTCTCTCTCGGTCTCTTTCTCTCCCTGTGACTGGCATTCAACCCCCTTCAGCAGATTGACTTTTATGCTGATAACTCTGATGTCGTTCTGTTCCTGTTTCCTTGCTGGCCACCTCACCCTTTTTCCACCCCCTCCCCCACCTACCCCTACTCTCGTTGGGTTAACCACCCCCTCTCCTTCTGATATTCCCCCCCCATGCCTCTCTACCAACTCACGTAGCTGTCCACTACAACGGATTTCCTCCACCTCCTTCACTCATCCCTGTCGTGGCCATTTTGAAAATTTCTGGCCATTTCCCTTCGGTGGACAGCTCCTCAAACATCCATTCAAGGCTCCTCTTTCGTCTTATACACCCCCGCCCCTGTCTTACCCCCTTCTGGCTTTAACCCTTGACCCTCTTAGCCGCATTTCATCGATTGAGGTAAACGCAACTTTGGCTTTAGTTTAGAGCTACCCCAGGAGGTCTGTGGGGCGGCTGACCATCTTCAGAAAATTATATATTAGACTGTGCGAAAAATATATGCGAAATATATATAGGAAATATGTTTTAAGATAGTTTTCTCTTACCAGCTTTTTAGTTTTATATATACTGTAATCTATGTAATCTATGAATCTATATTTGGTATCAAAACAATAGAGGGAAAAAGAAATAAATAACTTAAATAACATTTTGTTAGGTTAGTTTAGTTCTCTAATGTACAATATTTAAAAATTCGATACATCACTTACTATATTTTTCATACGATATTAAACACTATATTTTTTTCGAAATATCATATCGGATTCTCTCGATATATGTTAAATTTTTATAGGCATTTTTAATGAAGGTACTTTCAAGCTTATGCTTCTTCTGGTCACTTCATAACCGGAATAATCCCCCGCTTCCCCAACACACACACACACACGAGTTGATTGTCAGGAAGGATATGTGTGTGTGCGTGGGTTGGAAAAGCCGTAAATTAGTTGCCTTTACCCGAAAATAAGACGGAATCTAAGCCTGACACACACAATACCTATATAAATACATCTTTATCCGGTCCAGTTTTGTTTGGACAAGGAACTGTGAACCAAGGACGAAGGACTAAGCACTCCTGAGTCCTTAGTCCGCTCCCCTTGCTCCTTCTCCGCAGTCCTCTCCTTTATCCCTTTGACTTGACGATGTTTTTATGATGCCCAGGACAGAAGAACACAGGAGAGAGTCCTCCTGCTCCTGCTTCAGCTCGTGCTCGTGCTCGCTGGCTGCCTGGTCGTATTAAGACAAAAGGTTAAATTTAAATTTGAAATGATGAAAAGAGGGGGAAGGGGGTGGTGGCACTGGGGGTCTTCCAAAAGGATATTGGGGGGTTACTACGCGCCAAAAGGTCTGCGGCAGGTTCGAGCATCACGTCCACATTCGACTCCAGCTCCGGCTCCGGCTCTTGCGTGCTTCAAGCTTAGGTCCTGGCCATACATTGCAATATGGCTGTGCCTGCCCCGGCCTGACCTTCCCCCTCCTCCTCGCGATATCCTTGCCACCCACCTCCTTGAACCCCAAAATCCTCCTCAGACAGTTGGAAAAAGATCCTGCGAGCATAATGTTGGCTCGCAATTGGATTGTTGGGTTAGGTGTAAGTCCTGTGTGTGTGTGTGTAGCAGATGGTGTGTGTTACGTGTGTGTGTGTGCGTGTGTACTGGCCAAAAAGGAGCAGCAAGGACCTCTCATCTGTGGGCCTGTGGTGGGTGGCAAGTTGGCAAAAAAGGAGCGCCAGAAACTTTCAACCAAAGGCTGCTACTGCTGCTGCTTCAGACGTGGGCAGGATAACTCCTCGTCCTGGACGTTCTCTTCCTCGTCGGTGGGTTAGGACACAGCGGGGTTAAGGCCAGTGGCTCTGGGGGTTACAAAGGGGTTAGGATAAGTATTTAAGATTCTATATCTTAAGAAAGGATTTTTTTTAGTTTTAACCAGAAGATTATAATGCATTTATAAAAGCATCCACAGACGAATCGATTTAGCCTAGGACTGTATATTGTATTCTTTATTATCAGCATCTTAAGCCAAGTCAATCTAGACTTGACCGTTTATTTGTCTTGATACCTTTATCTTTTTTTATTCAACGCCATCTAGTTCTCTCAGTTTTACCTGAATAAACTTTTACCCAAAGTCCTTTACTAACTAAAATATATTTAAAGAAAATAATAAAAGTATAAGGAATAAAAACCCCTCCTGTATGCGTTAAATCGACGCCCCTGTACCAGAGTATAGGTGGGATTCGTCCCGTATGCTAATGGACATTCGAGATTTTGGTTTTTGGGTATTTTGTGCAGTTCAGCTCCTGTTTAGGCGGTCGGTCGTCTTCCTTTCGTTTCGGGCCGAGCTCGGGGAAAAGCCGATAAGTACGCTTTATGCCCTTAGAATGCTACGTGTGTGCTGCGACGGACTCGCACCGGGGTCTTAAGGGGGTTAAGACTGGGAACTTGCACTGGACCCGGGACTGGACTGGGCGGACTCGTGATACTCATTTTGTGATTGTGTGATGATGGATGGGACATGTCCCATGCCCAGGACGACGACGAGGTCCTTGGAATGCCATGGGATCCTGGGGCAGGGGTTAAGGGTTGTACCGTTTCTCTGGCCCGGGGATTGTTTGGGGTTAAGACTGCCTGCTAGGGCCAGTTGCATTTGTCCTTGTGCTATTGAGCGTGGCCAGGTCCTTATGGTCCTGCTCGCTGGAGTGTGCCGGGAAAAAGGAAAGGATTCGAACGATTTAGCATTCGGAATAAGGATACGACGGGGGCTGGCTCCCAGATCCTGTTTGTTTGCATTCCGCTCTCACCTGACTGACTGATACCTTTCCCCATTAGGGTCATGAAATATGCAGGCTGGATAAACATAATTTCGGGAGTGTCCTTGCCGCAGAGCAGAGAGGTTAACTAGCCATAATTTATACGCTCGATTGGATTTCGCATTTTGTGTGTTCAAGGATGAAACTTTCCGGGAGGACAATTAGATTTATTTTGGGAATTTTCACTGGCCATTATAGTGGGCAGTTTTATTCGATTTAAATAGACGAAGATGTCCCTTATTTGAAGGAGTTGAATTGGGTGTGGAAAAAGGATGCGTTTATTGATTAGTTACATTGATTTAGGGTTTAGTAAGGGATTTATTACAGGTTTACATGCCTTTTTTTATGAAGGATATGTGATTTCTTATTAAGAAACCAAACATGTTTAGCTTTATTTGTATTTATCATTATTATAGGTATACTTTTTAGTTATTAGTCATATTTCCAGGCATAAGTCAATGATTATGTATTCTATTTTTATTTATAATTCAGCCTAGAAATATTTATTGAATGTATTTGTTTTATATTATTTTCCTGCCTATGAAGGATCCTTTAAATAAGGAATAATAATAAGCTCACATTTAAGTTATGGTTTCAATTAAAAGTAAAATATTTCCTAAATGAAGGACGCTCCTTTCGAGCATGTCCTGTGTATGTCCTGTGCAGCCATTTGCGAAAACTAAACGTTTGCATTTCGCAGACAATTTCCAAATAATTGGGCCACAAAAAGCGCGTCGCTGTCAGCTATTTGAATACATGAATATGAATATGAATATGAATCTGAATCAGAAAGGGAAAAAAATAACAAATAAATAAGGAGCACAGCGAAATAATGGCTGTGTCATTTCCTCACACACACACACACACACACACACATACACCCATTCGAGTGCTATTATTAAGCATTTGGAAATATCATACCGTCATGCGGGAGAGTGCCGCTTTTCCGCCTCCATGTTTGTGTTGGCGCGATATCCATTAGCCAATATTAAAATCATTCTTTTTTTATTTCCCATTTGATTTTTTTTTCTGTTGTATTCGTTTTTGGGGACGCAGACTGGCTGGCTCCCCGTGATTTTTCCACCTCCCCTTAATTTTTGGACCCCCTTACGAAAAAAAGTACTGACAAAACACATACGCACAGTCAACAATCAACTGACGGAGAGCCCCCTACACTGTCGAAAATTCGGTGTGATTATAAAGAGAATATATCAAGAAAATACATAAAATGATAATAGATTATATATTTATTATTTGTAATTAGATATAAGGAAAGGTAATGGATTTTGTATGTAGTATTAGGTGACTCTGATAGGATCGATGATAGATGTTTAGGATGTAAGTTCAAACAAATCGATAGCTTTAATGAAATAGGTAGTGTGCCCAGGTTGTATGCCTAAAAATAGTACATTTTTTAAACAAAAGATCCAGCAATATTAAGAATATTGAATATTTTTTATATTCAAAAAAAAAATCCCTCTAATATTTTAGTTTTTCAACGGATTCGTTCGTTTTTCTTTGGGTTAAAAAGAATGGATTTTCGAGTCCAATCAAGATAAGTGTGACCAGTATTTTGGGTTTTCTCTGCCTTGATTTAATGTTAGATGATTGTTAATTTTATTAAATATATTTAAACCATTTATTATGAATAACAAAATCTAAATCTAAGAAATATCTAAACTAAAGTGTATGGCTATATTCACATCTTAAAAGGCTTACTACATTTTTAACAGTGTTCAAACACATTGGAGAGTTGGAGAGTGAGAGATTTGGAGATGTGGAGAGCCGGACGGATGGGTGGACGAACCGAGTCCGTGGTCTGTAGATTTTTGGACCTTCGGCGGCCTGAGTCGCATTGTTTAATGAAAGTTCTTTCCCAAAAACTTTCTACGGCTTTTCCGCATGTGTGTGTGCGTGTGTGTGTGTGTGTTTGAGGGTGTGTGTTTGGGGAAGTGTGTGTGTCCTGGGACATTGGCCGCACGTATGCAAATGTGAATGTGGCTTTTGGCAAAAAGGACGAAAAGGACGTGCGATGTCAGACGGCAGTTGACAGCATGTTTATTTGTTTGCCGCAACGCAGGCCAACGCTTCCCCAACTTTTCAGCTTAATTCTATACGAATTTAAGACGAATTATCAAATTCTCTACATAATATTTAAATTTGATATGCATTTTTAACTTTTAAATGTATTTCTTAAATTTAAAATGCCTTTTATTTCAGTTATTTAGAATATTTAGTTATTTAAATCCTAAATGATCTTCCTTAAAATAAATAAAATAAAATAAAAGGACTCCTATTGCTCTGTCCACTCGTTGGTCCGATTTGCAGACATGCGCGGACTTGCTCACACATGAGGCCAGTGAGGGGGAGGCAGGAGGTCCCCACTTCCCAGGATCCATTGTTGTTGGCTGTAAGGACTTTTGGTCCATTTAACATGTCTCATAATAATTGTGATTGGGGTTTACTACGCTTGGCATTCATTTGAATATGAATTAGCAGGGCTTCGCATTCGAATATCCTTGCAAGTGCCGAGTGTGTGTCCTGTGTGCTGTGCGCTGTGTCCTGTGGTGGTGCTTCTTCGGTCATCCTTGAATGGTCTAGAATTTTGCCAATTTAGCTAAAAGGGAGAAGCTGCCAAGTGGACACACATCATCACACAGGCACACACACACACATGCGCAGGACAGAGATCCTGGCAGGACGAACGACTTGTGACTCCGGTGGTTGACACTCGTTAAGACGTAAAAAACTGTGCAACATTTTTTATGCTGTCAGTACGGTGTACCCTTAAATGTCCTGCCAGAGTGATGGAGGGCGAGGCAGGGTCCTTGCTGCCGCCGCTGCTGCTGGGAATTTACTGTTATTAATTAGTGCAAAACGGCCCTCGGGGGCATCCTTTTTTGGGCCCACATGAGGTGAGGTTTTTTGGGTTTTCTTTCGCCATTCGTTTTTTGTTTTCCTTTGGAAATTCTCACTCTCTCTCTGTCTCTTGCGATCTGCGTCCTGTGTGGGTTTCCTGATTAAGGACTTCGCAACGATGCCTTTTGCGAAATGATTTTCGGCGGAATGTCTAGCCAGGAGGTTGGCCATTCGAAAGGATATTTCACCCTGGAAAAAAGGTTTAACCACTTTACTCGGATTAGTCCTTAAAACAGATGGGATCTGCCAGAAGAAGGGGTTGTAGTTTCGGAGAATAAAATTATTTTTTAGCTATGGTTACAAACTTAAGGAAAGGACTTTGCTTGCAGTGTTGAGTTTTTTAATCGTAGGTTCATTTGTTTTTATTCTTAATTAATTAAGAATTCTGTGGCGAATCAATATATATTTTACGATTAACAATCATTCGATTCTAATTCTTTATATATCACTAAGAAGACATAAAATAAATGAATTAATATTTACATTAATAAATTATATTTTTTAAGGGTGAAATCAAAGTTAAAAAATCTCATAACATGGCCAAAAAAGCATTAATTTCAATTCGGAAAGCGTTCCTTTGCTAGTTTTTATTAGGTTAACAAATCTGCATACTTAATTTAAAATTTTTAAAAATTCAAAATTTTGCCAATTTTTGACAATTTTAATGATGTAACCCCTTTCCTTTTTTTCAAAAAATCGAACATTTTTGAAAATTTTATTTTTTTGCCGGAGATGGCTAGATCGATTCAGTTTTTAATGCTGATCAAGAATATATATGGTTTATAGGGTCGGAAACGACTCCTTCAAATAGTTTTAAGCTCCTGACTACAATTACAATACCATTTTTAGTCGGTATTTATCGATAATTTTATATGACAATTTTATCGAAAAATCTAAGTTTAAAAATCTCATAACTTGGCCAAAAAAGCATTAATTTCAATTCGGAAAGCGTTCCTATGTTAGTTTTAATTAGGTCAATCAATTTGCATACTCAATTTATAATGTCGAAAAATTAACTTTTTTGTTAAAATTTTAAAAATTTTAACGCCTTATAAATTTTTGAAAAATTATAAAATTTTTTTTTCTGCTGTAGATGCCTAGATCGACTTGGCTGTTGATGCTGATCAATAATATATATGATTTATAGGGTCGGAAATGATTCCATCACTGCGTTTTTAGCTTTTACCTGAAATCGTATAGTAAATGCAATATAAAATATTATTATTAATATATTATCGGACGTCTGCTCGTTGTTAGTACCTACGTATCCCAATAAGCAATGAATTCCGAATCCTGTAGTGCAGATCATGGCTGAAGAATTCGCTGACGAAGATCCTAAGAGTAACTTGCTCTCCTCGTCCTTGAAAAAATCGAGGAAAACGGGTTGCTCCAAGAGTCTGAATTCAACTGAAATACCACTTTGGACTACTTGATTTATGATTTATTTATTTTATATATTATATCTAATATATTATCGGATGTATGCTCATTGTTAGTTCCTACCTATCCCAATTATAAGCAATGAACCCCAAATCATGGGTGAAGAGCTCGCTGATGAAGATTCTACGAGTAACTTGCAATTCGACTATTCCTCAATTAATCAGCCACTAGTCTCCTTAAGCCTCCTTATTGCGATATTAGAATATTCCAGGAAGCCATTGAAAGCTCCCAGTTTATAAAATTATAGAAAATAAAATAAAAACTATGACCAAACTATATTTTTTTTATTGTTTATTAAATTAAATATTATAATATGTAGTTTAAATTTAACTTATGAATAGTTTTAAATATTAATAAAATGAATGTAACTTCCAGTTAGGGGTCTAGGTAAACTATTTCTTTATTTCCCCTAAGTATATATAATTTATAACCTTTATATTACCTAAAGCTAAAAATATTTATAAAAATTTAAAAAATATGTATTCTTATTTATTTTATAAACCCGATTACTTATTTACTTTAACAATAATTCCACTTATTAGTCACAAAACCATTCACTTTCACTGCTCTCCTTGTTGCTCCTTTTCCCAGCACTTTTCCTCCCCCCTGTTGATTCAGTTTCGTTTGTATTGCGGTGAGTTGAGCCAACAAAAAACAAAAAAATCATCTAGTAACCGAAAAAAACAGAGTGCGGAGAATTATTTTAAAAAATTGCCCACCGCCCAGTGACAGGATAAAGGGATATAGGATACAGGATACAGGACACAGGACACAGGCCAAATGGCAAGCAGAGCGCATAAATTCAATCGGCAAATCGGCAATCGGACAACGGGATATCAGTCCGCAGATACATGCCCTTTCACACTCGTCCTTGCACTCATCCTCATCCTGAGCATCCGCCCAACCCCCTTGCACCTCGGCTCGCAGTTTTCACGATTTTCCCCGATTTTCCCCGTCGCTCGGCACATTAGATCATAAATAAAATTAGAGCGCCGGGCCCATTAGAAGAGCGCATCGATATCAGATACGCCTGGTGTGCCTGCGCCTGTGTCTGTGCACTGCAAAAAAAAAATAATTGATTTGTAAATAATTCCAAAAGTTATATAATATTAATTCTTATAGTTTTTTGCAATATTTAAATTTTTTGCCAAAGAAATTAACCCTGTTTTGGATTATTTTCTAGAGAACTTAAGAAGATTAATTTTTTTTAAAGAGAAAATAAAGTTTCTTTGCTAATAGGTAAAACAATTATTAATATATATACAGTTTATTAATTTTGTATTACTTTTATAATATTTTTAATCAACAATAACCTAAGAAAAATGTTTTAATAATTATTTATTAGCAAGAGGAAAGAAACTTTAAGCTTTCTACTTATCACAATTCGAGGATATAAAATATATAAAAATAATATAAACTATGATATATACTTTTTCCTCAATTTAATTGAATTTCCCGCAATTAGGCACCAATTTTCTTGCAGTGTTGTGCCATCTGAATGGGTTGTGTAATATTGATTAAATTGGTGAAACAGTTCTTTTTCGCTTTTCCTTTTTAAATTACTGTAAAATTTCGCACACTCACTGGGCCACACTGAGGTGTGTGTGGTGTGTGTGTGTGGAGTGGGGTGGAACAGGGAGCGGCGAGGATATGTTAGGTCCTAGTGCCCTGTCACCCTTTCGGCCATTATCCTTTCTGCTAATAATATTGACACAAAGGATACTCTCTGGTCGCGCACTCCACACAAAAGGTATCGGAAAGCGAGGCTGCTGTTCGAAAAAAAACAGAAGTAAAATAAAATAAAATAAAGCAGTGAGGAGAGAAAGGACGAAGGACACGAAGGCAGGACGGCTTTGATCGGTGAAGTCAATTGTAACACATCGAATTGTTCGCATTGATAGATTTTGATTTATTTGCAGTTATTTATAGGCCGCCGCCAGGCCCATGACTCGACGTGAGTGGCACATACTTGCGACATTAGATTATCCGTTCTTATCCTCGATTTTCGGTTTTTACCCCTTTGCCCAGGACCCGGTCGTTGCATTTGGCAGGATGAACGTGCAGAAAGGCGGCAAAAGGCGGAAGGACGAACGAATGAACGAATGAACGGAGTAGTAGGACGGAGGACGGAGGACGGAGGACGGAGGACGGAGGACGGAGGACGAGGGACAAAGGACGAAGGACGGACTCCTCGCCAAGGTGGTCCACGGACCAAGCTACGTGCCGCACACGGTCCACATGACATCTGCATCATCTGCATCTGCATATAAGGATAACCCCGAGCCCACTCCACCTTCCCACCTTCCCACCTTCCACATCCGCATCCGCATCCATTTTTTCCATTCTTTCCACATTTCGCTTCAACTGCAACTCATTCGGTGCACGGCGAGGGCAGCTCTGAGGTTTCCACTGTGCCTTTATCCTTGTTTAAATTAAGAAAATTTTGTATTAAATATATATCTCAATAAACGAATTTTTTAACTAAATCATAAATAAATGATGTGATTTTTTGGGTATGTTTAATAACCATAAATGCATGTTTAAGAAAAACATAGGATTATTTAAATATTTTAAACAAAATAAATGAAAATGGTTGTTTTTAAAGGTTAAATAGAAGAAAAGCCATGAAAAATGGCTTAAAACTAAAGAAAAGCTTCTACAAACCTTGAAAAATACAAAATATTTGGGTTTCAATATATAATAAAATGTCTAACAATAGTTACAAGTTGTTAGTACTAATAATATTATTATTATTAATGAAAATTTAAAATTTGTTATTAATTTATAATTAAATTTATGATATTTGTCATATATTTATATGCTAAAAATATCAAATATTAAGTATATGTACATAAGTTATGAGTAGTAGTAGTAAAGCCAATTAGCAAGTCCCTTTTAATTTTATATATATATTATATGTTATATCTATCTATATACATTTATTTAGGAACTATATATATTACTAGCTTAACAATTAATTTATTAATATTTTACTGTACAAAACGTCAAAATTATGGTCTGGAAATATTATTTTAAGTCACTTTAAGACATCTTTAACGCTCTTATGGATTTATCCCGCAGCTATAATGACTTTACCTTTTTCTATAAATTCTTGCATGATTTCCACTTTCCCTAAATTATATTTTATTTCGTATTTCTCCCTCCTAAACCCTTCGATTGACCCTCGTTTTTGGCAGCCGCGTTTTGTCTGCACTAATTGAAAATGCTCATGCAGCGCTCGCTCAGCGCGCGGTATCTGCGAGATACTTTTTCTGCATTCGTATCTCGTGTATCTTTGTGGCTTTCTCGCCGGCTTTTCATTCAGGCTTTTACGACTGACTGCTGGGCATGCAACGGAAAGGCATGGCAGGGAAGGCGGCAAGAAAAGGACGCTGTGGGGATGGTCTGGCAGCAGATCGCAGATGGAGATGGAGATGGAGATGGGTCGTCGCCTGTCCAGCCTCAAAATGGGTTGCTTGGTAGCTGCTGCTGCTGCTGCTGCTGCTCCGCCGACGCCGGTTATCTCCACACATCATTCCCAGGTCCTTTCTCTCTCTCATGTGTGTGTGTGTGTTGGTGGGTGGGTGTGGGTGTGTGTGTGTGTGCTTATTGCATATCCTTAAGGTAATCACATTCACAATATAATAAAACCATGTGGTGGCGTTTCTTTTGCGTTTCAGCCGCCGCTGGCCAAGAGTTTCGGGTAGCAGGACTTTGCAAGAGCCCTACGACTTATTCATTTATTTTGTTTAATTTTTAAGGATTAATTGATTAAAAACTTATTCGAAAATTAAGGACAATATTTTTGTTAGGAAAAATTATATAAAACTAAATATTTTAATAATTATTTATTGCAATTAAATGATGTTACCTCATTTTACACTATATTTTATTTTATTTTTCACAAAGAAAGTATTCTTTTTGTAAAAGAATTTAATAAAATAGTTTTAAGGGAAATAAATCTTATAAGTCTGTTAATGAACAGTTCCTTAAGAATTTATTATTGTAGTTTTGTTTTTAATTTAAAAAAGGAAAATATGCTTACCTTTTGGAAAGTTTAGAAAGCAAAAAAGAAAACAAAAATTAAAGAAAAATAATGTTTATTAATTAATTTTAATATTTATTCTTTATTATCCCTTAAATGAACTAACTAAAGTATTGTTACATTCAGTTAATAATTAAATATTACCAAGCTTCAAAGAATATAAGTTCTTTTACACAAAAAGTAGGGCATCCTCGCAGAGTCCACCTGGCCGAATGTCCTTTCAAAAGGAGCTGCCTGCTTCTTAGTCTCTTCTCCGTTGCGTTGCGTTTCGTTTATTTTATTTTATTTTGTATTCTTTTTTTTTTAAGACGAAACTTTGTTGGTATCCAGCTACAAGTCCCTTGGGCAGCATTTACCACCCCATTCGCAGGCGGTCCTTGAAGACAACGGGCGCGGCGCACTCACCTCGTTGGAAATTCCTCTCCAAAATGGACATATGGCCACTGGCCCACACACACTCCCAGGCACCCCCGCACACATACACACACACACATCCATCAGCATGTGTGTGTATTTTTGGGTTTTAAAACCTTAAACAATTTTGGCAACGGCTTGCGAATAGACTGTAAATTGGGAAATTAATGGCCCCGTTACAGCTCGTGTATTGTTTTTTAAAGGGTTTTCATTTTTTTCTTTCGGTTTTTCCTTTTTTACAAGGAGCGGTGGTTGCAGGATTTTTTTTTTTTTGGGTCCTGCTTTCTTGCGGCTTCCATTTGAAGATGAGCCTTTTTTCTGCTTCTGGTTGAGTGACTGGCTTCTTCGATTTGTTACAAGAAAGGTGTGAAAAGCAGCTCTTTTTCAGTAAATTAAAAAATGTTAAGTTATAAAAGGGGGAAGCCCAGTACATAGTTTTTGTTCAAGGGAAACCCTAAGAACAGCTTAAAAAACTCATAACTAAGCCAAAAAAGCATTCATTTCCAATCGAAGAGCTTTTGTATGTCAGTTTTTCTAAGGTTAATAAATCTGCATAATCAAATATAAATTTAAATAAAATTAAATTTTTGCCATTTTTTGAAAGTTTTTACGATGTAACCCCTTATAAAATTTTAAAATTTTGAAAAAATTAAATTTTTGTCAGACATATCTAGATCGACTCGGCAGTTGATGCTGATCATGAATATATATAGTTTATACGGTCGCAAATGACTCCTTCACATAGTTTCAAGCTTCTGACTACAATTACAATACCATTTTTTTAATCGGTATTTATCGATATTTTTATAAGACAAATCAAAGTTTAAAAATCTCATAACTTGGCCAAAAATGTATTAATTTCAATTCGGAAAGCGTTCCTATGCTAGTTTTTATTAGTTTAACAAATCTGCATACTTCATTTAAAATTTTTAAAAATTCAAATTTTTGCCAATTTTTGACAATTTTAATGATGTAACCCCTTTCCTTTTTTCGAAAAAATCGAAAATTTTTGAAAATTTTGTTTTTTTGCCAGAGATGGCTAGATCGATTCAGTTTTTGATGCTGATCAAGAATATATATGATTTATGGGGTCGGAAATGACTCCTTCACTGTGTTCATAGCTTCTGACTAATATTATAGTACCCTTTTTTGAGTCGATATTTATCGATATTTTTTCTAACAATTTTTTTGACAAATAAAAGTTTAAAAAAACTCATAGCTAAACCAAAAAGGCATTAATTTCAATTCGGAAAGCGTTCCTATGTCAGTTTTTATTAAGTTAATTAAACTGCATACCCAATTTTTTGAATTGATAAAACACGTAAATTATTTACTAATATAATAAAATAATCTTTTTAAAGCTTAAAATCTAAAGTTTTAAATTTATAAAATATCACAAAGAAACACCCAGCTCCAACAGGTTGAATACAATTTAATTGAAGACAAAAAAAGGTAAAAAATAAAACAAAAACAAAGGGAACAGAAAAATGGCGATAGAGCACAAACCCCTGGCCAAAAAGAAAAGGAAAAAAAGACACCCAGTGACAGTGAAATAAAATACAAATAAAAAAAAGAAAGGAGCAGATGAAATAAAAGAAATACAAGCGAAAACAGAAATTTAAAATAATAACAACCCAAAGGAAAACAACATTTGCAGATATTTTTGCGCTCCCGCCCCCATTGCGGTGATGTTGGGTTGGAAAATTGTCCCAAAAGGGGTGAGGGTGAGGGTGAGGGTGGGGGACAACGGGGGAAAGGGAAACGGAAAAGGCCGGACAGGACAACACAGGACATACGCACACACAGAGACACACACAGAGTAAACAAACGAATGAACAGATATCCCAGCCCACCGAAAAACCGAAACCCAACAAAACATTGGCAACATACAAGGCCATAAACTCACCCACACACACACACATGCACACTCGCAGGACCATAGATCGAGTCCTGCGATACATATACACACACATATATATATGGATGCAGGAGAACGGACCGAATGGGCCCATCCTTGGACCTTTGGGGGGTTGGAACGGAACTGAGCTGCCGAACTGCCGAACTCGCCGCCGCCGCCGCCGCCGCCGCGCAGGACGATGCAGGACCTTTTATATTTACATGTCTTAAAATTTTAAAAAGGACTCTCAGGGTGGGGCCAGCGCCAACTGGAAAAGGACCTTGGCAACTGCTTTGCATATGTACACAGAGGGAAAAATGATATTTGAAAAAAATACCTTTCTTTGAAATTATAAAATATATGCTTTAAATATATATATCTCTTTGTGGATAATTTAAAATACACAATAAATAATTGTAAATTTAAAAAAATGATAAAATCTGAAAGAGAACTCAAAGCTAGATTTGTTTGTTTTGTTAAGTTATTTATTTACATGTTTTGAAAAGGACTAGGAACTCAATATGCCTTGAATTTAATGCTTTTTATACCTTTGAACGATATTAAAATTTCAGCAACAACAGCCAAGTCGATCTAGCCATGCCTCAAGTTACCTTCCCTTCTTCTTTTCAAATAAAATAGCTATTGGTTTTAAATAATACATTTTATTTATATATAAAATATATATTTATAGTAATATACCTTTAAGAAATAATTATTTTTGAAATGATCAGATTCGCACATATTTTCGTGCAGTGTCGCCATGTGGGTTGCCTTTTGGTCGGGTGTAGTTTTGACAACCGAATTGTTGCTGCCGCTTTGCCGGGGGGCCATTGTGTATGCATGTGTTTTGTGGTCCTTTTGGGCGCTGCCCGTGCCCGGTCCAAGGAGACCGGTCCAGGTCCACCCAGGTCCCCAGGTCCTTGCCGAGCCTCCGAGCCTCCGAGCCTCCGAATCGCCGGATTCGTTGGTCGCGCCGCCATGGTGTGTTCCTTTTTTGGTTCCGTTTCATTAGTCGGACTCCCGTTTCGTTTACCTTTTTAGTCCGCAGTCCGGGCAGGGATACCCACACAGATCCTTGGATCCTTGGACCCTATATATGTATATGTATGCCGAATTGGATTTATACGTGTATAATAAAAGTACTTGACGGGAGGGCCAAAACACTAAATGACTATAAAAAGCACTTTGAAGAGGGTCAAATGGAGATAAATTTGCAAACACACACACACACACGCTCATGTGTGTGTGTGTGTGTGTGTGGGCAAAGGACATGCGACTGTGGAAAGGATATTTGCTTGTATCTAATGTGTTTTTATTCTCGAGCTCGTTTTCGTCTTACATTTTTACGATTCAGCCGGTCACTTTGGCCGGTTTTTTTTTTTTTTTTTCTTTTGGACGTGGGACAAGGGATAAACCCACACACACACACACACACACACTGGCACACACCCATTTGGGGGGTGGCTGTTGGTCCTTGGGCTTTGCGAGGGGGGTGTGGCGTATTTTATGGCCGCTGTTAAAGCTTTTTGCGGCAACAAGCATTTTTCCCGCCGCGCGCCTTTTGATCCTGTGTCCTGCCAGACATCCTTAGACCCCACCCCCCAGCCGCCTTCCCAGTGCGGCGTCCATCATTCACTTATTTGAATAGTCCTGTCCGGGGCTTTGGGGGGGACAGGAGGGATGTGGATTCCGATTCCGATTCCAATTCCGGGCCATTGAGCGACCAAAAAGGATATTGGCTCGTTTTGTGATTAACTGAAATTCGATATACGCATTTTTGGATTGGTAACAAGCATATGGAAAGGCAACCGAATTGCCATGGTTTCGGAGAGGGTTGCAGTTTCGCTTTTTCTGACAGCAAAAAAAAATAGAATATGTAAATAGGATTGTTTTGATTTTTCCTCAACTTGATTTGCTCAAAAAAGAGAGATACACGAGTATTAATGTCAAAATATATTAAAATGTGATTTTTTCATTCGGTTTCACATTGTTTTGCGTTTATTTACTTCCTAAATATTTTTTTAAATTTTTAATTGAGTATGCAGTTTAATTTACCTAATAAAAATTAACATAGGAACGCTTTCCGAATTGAAATTAATGCGTTTTTGGTTTAGTTATGAATTTTTTAAACATTTATTTGTCATAAAAATTGTTGGTAAAAATATCGATAAATATCGATGAAAAAAAGGGTATTATAATTTCAGTCAGAAGCTTGAAACTCTGTAAAGGAGTCATTTCCGACCCTATAAAGTATATATATTCTTGATCAGCATCCAAAACTGAATCAATCTAGCCATCTCCGGCAAAAAAACAAAATTTTCAAAAATTTTCAATTTTTTGAAAAAAAGGAAAGGGGTTACATCATTAAAATTGTCAAAAATGGCCAAAAATTAAAATTTTTTAAAATTTAAATTTGAGTATGCAGATTTGAAAGCCTCATAAAAACTAACATAAAAAAGCTTTCCGATTGGAAATGAATGCTTTTTTGCCTTAGTTATGAGATTTTTTAAGCTTTGATTTATCAATTGAAAAAATTGTTATAGAATAATAACATATGCAAGGGTATTATGAAGTTCGTCTTCCCGAAATTAATTTCCTTTCTTGCTAATATCATAATTCATATATCTAGACAAAGTATTTTATTTCTTTGTTTACTTATAATATTAAATATATAGTTTTATATTATTTTCAGGTATAGGAATTTAAAATTATTAAATGTATAGTGTTTTAATTTAAAGTCTTTACTTCAAGTAATTGTATATTATTTTGTTTATTATTTATTGTTTCAACTCAACCTTATATTTTAGATGCCTACCTTTTAAATTCATCATATTTTCCCTTTTATTTTTATATATTTGTAGTATTTGTATATTTCAATTGATGTCCTTAGAAATTGAATATTTAAGCAACTCGAATGTACTTGTTTTGGTGGGGAAAACCCCGGCGGGACTATTTTCTGACAGCCTCGCCGTAACTGACCCAATGCCCAGAGCCTGAATCCCAATCCCAATCCCAATAGCAATCCCAAACCCAATCCATAAGCGAAATCAACTTTTCTCGTGTCGGCGGAAAAACTCGGGGAAAAAAGAGAAACAAAAATGTAACTCGATACTTTCCGGGGAATTGCTCGGCCACTGGGCTTTTTGCATCGATTTCTAATTGCGATCTGTCAATTACTCGGAGAGTTATGGCCCAGAAAAGTTTCGGTTTTGTTTGGGGGTTGGGGCAAAGAAAAAGGGAATTCCCCCGGCGGCACGTCAAATGTTGCAATTTTTATGCTTTTTTATGGCTTATAAAAAAGCAATAACAACACGAAACCCGACACCAAGGCCAGGCCTACGATACCTGCCACAGAAAACTTTCCCTCTAAGTGTTTTCCTGTCCTCCTTTTCCTGGACAAACATGATTAATATCCTTGCTGATTTGCAGTTGTCAGTTGTCCTTGGTTTTTGTTATGCTGGAAAAATGTGATCAATCATCGGAGTTGAGGATTTTCCGTCGGCGTTGCTAATGAAAAGCCTAATTGGGGTTTCGCCATTTGACCATTGGTCTTTGGCAGGACCTTCCAAGTGCCTTTGCAAGTACCTTGAAGGAGCTCGCTGAAGTGCCCCTCGCAGGACCCTCTAAGGACCCGTCGGCGAACCCGTTTCAACGCCTCGCGCAACGCCAAGGGGTTGCTGTTGGTCATCTTGGCCTCTGATGATCTCAAGATCATCACGATGGTCATCTTGATTGGTCTGCCAGCGTCAGGGTTCAAATTGATTAGGGTTAAGAAAATTGCCGTTCAAGGGTTAAGGAAAAGAAAGTGTGCTCTAAGGGGTTGAGAACTCAAGGTTAATTGTTAATTAACGAATTTTTGTTTTTACATGGAAATTTCTGCTTTTAGGGCTTTTGTGGAATTTTCGGAATGTGTTTCCCAAAGAAGAAGTTTTTTAAATTGCGTTAGAATAAAAAACCAGGCTTTATATAATAAATAACTTATTATGTTTGTAAAAGAAAAATATTTTTAATAATAAGATAATTCCCTGGGGAGTTTAGTTTTGTGATTATAAAAAAAGGAAAAGGATATTTATATATCAAAAACGTTGTAAGCTGAAAAGTGTCGTTATATTGATATTAAATATCTAAAAATATAGCACTCAGCGTTAAAATATAAATAACAATGATAAAAAATACAAAAAATGTTATTAAATGTATTTGTTTTTTTTTCACTTAAGGTTTAAAATATAAAACTGATTTATTGCACATCGGTAACATATTATTTTTTATAAAGACTTTCACATAAAATATCAATGCAGCATTGAAACTTGATATCACTCTATATTTTTAATGAACTAACACAACAGAACTAACACAAAGACGTTTTTTTTTAAGTGTTATTTATAATATGTTTATTATTGCATACTATTCAATTAAGAGTTTATTAATTATTTAATAACTACTATTATTTGGTATTATAATATCACTGTAGAAAGAGTTTTCTCTAGACTCTACTGAATGATTCAAAGGAATTTCTACAACTGATTAAAATTCCTTAAAATTCCTGCCTCCGATCCTAGGGCTACAGTCGCGTCCTGAATAAAGTTCCCTAAACCGGAATTTCGGGGTCAATCAAAAGTCAACTCCCAGTTCCAATCAGAACGGGGATCGACCAATCGCACCTAGTCCTCGGGGGTAGTTAGGGATCAAGGATCTCTCCTAGGCAGCACGATCAACCCTTATAAGCGGGCGAGGGAGACGACTATATAGCATATATATTTAATTATATATCGAAGTAGGTAGGCACACAGGAAAAAGGTACAAAAATAAAAGGTGTAACTCGTAGAATTGAGTCCTTTGCGATCCTATTGACATATATTTACATAATCCGCTTAGGTTTCAGCAATTTTATCATTTTCGCTTAACAAGACGAGGGATCTTTCAATTTATATATATACGTGTATATATATATCTTTTTTGTGGTTACAAGTTTTATTTTTATCAAAAAGGCTTACTTTTCTGGTTTATTTTAAAAGAAGATTATGTTATTTTCTATCCTGTATCCATTTTATATATTTTATATATTTATTATTATTTATCCCTATTTAAATTGCAAAAATATTAAAAAATAATTTAGTTATTATAAGCTTATACATTTTATTTCAAAGATTATCATTTAAATTATTAATAAAAAATAATACACAGTTAATAGAATTATTTGGAATTATTTTTGAATTATTTAATTGCCTAAATATGTTTGTTATTTATGACCTAAGGAGATAATTTACTTTGAAGTTAAGAACTTTTAAAAATAGAATGTTTAATTATAAATGATAAAGTTGTTGTGATTTTTAAAACACACAAATTAACATTTTAATAGAATATACAATAAATACTAACTTAAAAAAATAATATAAATATTTATATCAAAAGAGTTACTATTTAAAATTGAATCATTAACTATTTTGAATGTTTGCATATTTCATTTAATTAAAATAAATTCTTGACAAATCCAATTAACTATTTTTCTGCTTCTATAACTTTTAAAATTTGATTCATCCCATAAAATATTTATCTTTTACTTTATTTATTTACGTTTATTTGGTAACTAAAAATACCAAAGCCTATTTATTGGGGCTCGGGACATGCTTCGCTTGAATAAAATCCTTGCGATAAAAAGGAATGTCCCTGTGAAAGATGTAGGATATTTTTGAGTTTCCCGAGATATCAAAGTGATGTGCGATTGTGTGTGGCGGAGGGTTGGACCATCCTTTCTCGGATATCCTGGCGTCTAGACCTGAAAAACAATGAATGCCAGCAAAATATCTGTTTGTGATTTGTTTGGAATACTTTTCCACCCACACTCGCAAATGCATATGTATACATGGATATATATATATTTATTTAAATATTTTTCAAGGAGTCTCGAATTAATTTACACACACACATGCCGCCAAGTGACAATTAGAGACCACACACGCACACACACACACACACACACTGCAGTGCAGAAAGGACACACACAAGGAGCAACAGAGAGCGAGAGAGAACAGGGAAAACAAAAGGTTAAATTCGCTTTCAAATGGTCAGAAGCTTTTAATGAGTGTGGGTCTGTGTGCCTTGGTCCTGTGGCCCTTATCCTTAGCCTCCTGATGATGGCGGACAGGCAGGCGCACTGAGTGGGTGACCAACACAAAGGACTTCTCCTGCGTCCGTGTGAGTGTGATTTGGCTAAAAGGGTTAATGCTGCCGGCAAGTAAACACCACCGGCCAGGGCTATCCTTGGCGGACAAGCGGACACGCCAGGACATACACGGACATGGGGGAGATATCAGGGATATATATATACACACACACGGGGATATGTGGAAAGCAAACAGGACTATCCACACGGACACAAGGGATATGCGAGACTTAAGGACCTCGCGGACAGAATCCACCCGCTGCCGCCATTCTGGCTCTCGCTCGCTCGCTCGCTCCCTCTCTCTCTTTCGCTCCCCTTTGGTCCTTTTGAACTTTCAAGATGTCCGTTCTGGTCCAGGGATTACCAATAATTAGAACGCAACTCAACCCCATCCGGCATACGGCTTACGAGGCAATTGTTCCGATTAGACCGGCAATATCCCATCATCAATTAATAGACCTACCAAGGGAACGTATCTTAAACATTTACTATGGATTATATTCGTATAAAAGGAATGCTTAAATGTTAAAATTTTAATTATAAATTAACTAAAGTTAAATATATTGATAGGTTTTAGGTTTTATGGATAAAGTTTCTTCTGGGTATTCTAATTTCAGTTCAAAGCTTCAAACTATGTGAAGGAGTCATTTCCGACCCTATAAATCATATATATTCTTGATCAGCATCAACAGCCGAGTCGAACTAGCCATCTCCGGCAAAAAAATTAAATTTTCAAAAATTTTCGATTTTTTCAAAAAAAGGAAAGGGGTTACATCATTAAAAATGTCGAAAATTGTCAAAATTTTCAAATTTTAAACTTATTAAATAAAGTATGCAGATTTGTTAACTTAATAAAAACTAACATAGGAACGCTTTCCGAATTGAAATTAATGCTTTTTTGGCTTAGTTATGAGATTTTTAAATCTTGATTTGTCGATAAAATTGTCATAAAATTATCGATAAATACCGACTAAAAAAATGCTATTGTAATTGTGGTCAGAAGCTTAAAATTATATGAAGGAGTCGTTTCCGACCCTATAAATCATATATATTCTTGATCAGCATCAAAAACTGAATCGATCTAGACATTTTCGGCAAAAAAACAAAATTTTCCAAAATTTTCGATTTTTTCAAAAAATGGAAAGGGGTTACATCATTAAAATTGTCCAAAATTCGAAAAATTTTAAATTTTTATAATTTAAAAATTTAGTATACAGATTTATAACCCTAACAAAAACTAACATAGGAATGCTTTCCGAATTGAAATTAATTGATTTTTGACAAAGTAATGACAAATTTAATCTTTTATTTCTCTCAAAAAATTAGCATATAGAAAACTAAATTTTAATTCATACATTTCAGTTATTCTTGTTGAATATATTATATATTGATGCTTTATATATTGAATGCACTTAAAGCAAGCAATATATGTTATTAAAGAGCCTTATTTAGTTACTCCGAATTCCAGGCTAAACCGATACTAAAAAATCAATGCAGGCTATTTTTTTTTAATATTTATATTATTATAGTATATTATATATTATATTTTCTAGATTATATATTTATTTTCTATATTATATAATCATAATAATATATTAAATATTATTAATAAATATATTAAAGACAGTTCTTAATGATTATTTTGCTTTCGAAAATTTCAAACTGGCATTTCAAATCGAAATCCTGCAAAAAGGAAGTCGCAGTTCGGGGTTGATGGGCAAACTTTATAATGAGAGCAGGGAACACACGCGTGCCTCAAAATATTTACACACAACGGGCCAAGGAATCGCCAAAGGACGAAGGAGGGAAGCTCTCTCCACGTGTGTGTGTGTGTGTGTGCCAGGGGGTTGTGCGTGGTATAGGCTGGCCGCTGGTCGGCTGTCCGGTCAGCCAGGATGTTGGCCTTTGGTAATTTGTTGAGCTTCAGCTTTGCATTCAGGACATTTGATGCCTGCCTCCGTTATCCTGCCATCCTGCCGGTGTTCCTTTGCAGTGTTCAGCGCTTGCAACCCCTTTTTACAGCAAACTTTTGGTGGAAACTTGTTTTCCACGACGCCAAGTAGGGTAGGGGGGGGGAGGGGATGGGTCCTGTCATGGCGATTGTTCCAGCTGCGAATCGCAAGGACTCCGAACTGCGAGGGACTACGGCAAAACTGGGAGGCACGCACGCACGCAGAGATTAAAGGTTACCACTCGCGACCTTGCTCAAAATAAAAAAAAATGTACAAAATATACAAAAAATATACATATAAATGCATAGGAAGTATGGAGATATATTTTGGAAGGGAAAAGGATAGAGGAAAAGCCGGGAAGCAGCTTGTGGCATGTACGTGCTCGTTGCCCCGAAATCGCACCGTAAATCATTATGAGCTGCATAAATGCCCAGCAAAATGTTTCAATGTTTTCGATTATAGTCCGGCCACATACCGATAAATATTTCGATAACATACTGAACTTTGAACGGCATTAGGATGCGAGGATACGAAGGATACTTGGGGGAAATACTAACAAGAAAATAAACGGGGAAACTATGAAAAACATAGATTTAAATTGAGTTTTATTAAAAATAAGAGAAGAAACAAGAAAATTAAACAGGTAAATTATGGAATAACAAAGATACAAATTGATTTTTTACTGAAAAATAAGAGAAAATCGTCTCTTCCTTCAATTTTTTGTTGTTTTCACCTATGAAACACATTAAATAGATTCATTTTAATTAATATTTCATCATAAATTTGTAAAATGTTATTTTATGGAATTTTATTGTAAATAATTTTATTTATAAAACAAAATTACATTACTCGCAGTTAAAACTTAAGTTTAACATGCAACAATTTTATTTATTTTCTATTTTTAAGGCTGAATATTTTATTTTTCATAAATTTTAAGCAACTAACTATATATTTTATAAAAATTACAAGTGATGTATTATTTATTAATTAATTTTAAGGCTTTTAACTTATATATTCGCTTTCATTTTTTTTCCAAAAGCCAAATAAGTTATTCTAGGCTTAAATATCTTGTATAAATATCATTTAAAAAGTATCTAAATTGATGCTAAAATGTGTATTGCATTTTTTAGGCATTTTCTCAAGAGATTTGAAATCATTTAAGTGATTCATAATTGCTTTTTAAAGCCACTGCTCACACTCAATAATCTCACTTTCGCTTCAACTATTCCGCAAGTGAATATCTTCTCCTGTTTTTCTTTTCTTGAAGATTTTGCCGGCAGATTTTCCAATTTTCACCCGGCAAAGTCCAAGTGTGAGTCTTGTCTGGAGATGTGCATGTGGCAAGTGGCAAGTGGCAAGTGTGTGTGTGTGTGTGTGTGTGTCCGGGGCAGGGGACAGACCTAGTCAAATAAAACACTTTCTAAAATTTGACTTGGGCAGAAACCGCATTCATTACTCTTAGCCAGGAGCAGCGGCAGCAGCCCCGCAGCCAGGAATTTGCCGTTTTTAATCTCATTTCGAAAGTCCCTGCCACACACACCCGACACACACACATCCGACACACACACACATAGACTCACCCGGAGACGAGTGTGTAAATATGAGCATTGGTCCAATCCGAAAGTTGGCGATGGAAAAATAAGTTCTTGCTGAAGGGGGCGAGATTGAAAATGATGGTCCGACAGATTTTGGAAATTACCAAAAAGCCAAGCAGCCGGCAGCCGGCGGGCAAGTTGCAGGATTCTGCCTGGAGGCCAAAAGGAACAGGACATCTCCACATCCGCATCCGAGGTGGCATCTGCAGTTGGGGTCCTGTTCAGAGTGCTGTGGCCTTGTCCTTTTTCCAGACAGATTTTGGATTTATTGAAATAAATTTAAAGTAAGGGAAAAGGGAATAAAAAACAGTGGGATAAAAAATAAAAAAAATTAAAAGAAATTCAAATATATTTACAACAAGAAAGGAAACTATATTCGGAAAGCCGATGTTTATAAACCGAGGTAGTTTGCAAATTATATGCTCGAATTGGAAAGCGATCACATGTAAGCATAAAGCATTTGAATTTTAAAAATCTATATTTATAACTATTTTTATATGCCAATTTTTTCGACAAATCCAAGCTTAAAAAAATCATAACTGAGCCAAAAAAGCATTAATTTCCAATCGGAAAGCTATTTTATGTTAGTTTTTATGCGGCTTTCAAATCTGCATACTTCATTTAAAATTTTTTAAAATTTAAATTTTTGGCCATTTTTGACAATTTTAATGATGTAACCCCTTTCCTTTTTTTCAAAAAATCGGAAATTTTTGAAAATTTTGTTTTTTTGCCGGAGATGGCTAGATCGACTCGGCTGTTCATGCTGATCAAGAATATATATGATTTATAGGGTCGCAAATGACTTCTTCACCGAGTTTCAAGCTTCTGACTACAATTACAACACCATTTTTTAATCGGTATTTATCGATAATTTTATATGTCAATTTTATCGACAAATCATAATTTAAAAATCTCATAACTTGGCCAAAAAAGCTTTAATTTCAATTCGGAAAGCGTTCCTATGTTAGTTTTTATTGGGTTAACAAATCTGCAAACTTAATTTAATATTTTAAAAATTTAAAAATTTTGGCAATTTTTGACAATTTTAATGATGTAACCCCTTTCCTTTTTTTTTGAAAAAAATCGACAATTTTTGAAAATTTTGTTTTTTTGCCGGAGATGGTTAGATCGATTCAGTTTTTGATGCTGATCAAGAATATATATGATTTATAGGGTCGCAAATGACTCCTTCACCGTGTTTTAAGCTTCTGACTACAAGGGTATACAAAATTTTTCCTTCGAAAAATATTAAAAATTAGCTAAAATCTTTACAACAAAATTTTTAAAATTCGAATTTCTTACTCCTCTTTGAGAATCATCTTATCCCTGCAAGGATTGTTCGATTTTTCACCGTCTTTTCTTTGGGAAAATTGGCCAGAGAGCAGCACTGGCGGGGAGACTGGCAACCGCAGGACCTGAGCCTTGAGCTGGGTAAATATTTGTGGTTACCGAAAGGATACTTTTAGCTATGCGTAAATTCAAAAAGGCAAATTGGCAACTTCTGAGCGGGCTCGGGCTTGGGCTCTCTTTCTCCGCATGTGTGTGTGTGTGTGTGGGTGTGTGGTTTGTGTCCGTGTATGTCCGTGTGTGTGAAGATACAATATCCTTTGGCATTGCGATTGCGTGAGGAATACAAACAAACACGAGACACATGTGTGTGTGCTTTGCCCTTTGGGCAGCCCCAGAAAAAGCAGATTGAAATGGCTTCCCAAACCGAGGGGGGAAGCCCGTAGTGTCCTTTTCCCCTCCGGTTTCCCCTCTGATTTCATTAGGACGGTGACCAAATAAAATTTATTAATCCTCGGGCTAATAAATAGTGCGACATTAGCACACAGAAAAGGGGCAGTCGAGACCGCAGGACCCTTGCCAGGGGTTGCTTTTCCCATTGGGGGCAAAAGTGGCAAATTTTCTGCCTCTTTTTTTATGTTTTTTTCCTGCAGCATCCTCATCTCATTAAAGGGTTCAGCAGGGATCACAGGATCAGAGCAATTAACCCCAAAAAAAAAACACTGATGATGATCTCCGGAAGCTGGATCACTCCGCACTCGGAATGTGCCAGAAAACGGGTTATTTTGTGAGGAATAATTGTTGACCTTTGGTCCTGCAATTTAGGGAGATTCACACTGAAAGCACTCAGCATCCCTTCGGGGGGTTCCGGAATTTAATTAGTCCTCCGCCGATTCTCAGGTGAGGGGGGCGACGACGTGCCACAATGCAAATCGCAGCTCAACTCTTTTGTTGCCATAAAAATTTCAACATGTGTCCCCCAACGGCGGCGATGTCCTTCGGGGGTAAAGCGCAATTGCCATAGGCACACGCCCCATCTAAATTCTCACTAATCACGCAATTAGAGTTTAATTAAACACAAAAAGTGGGTAATTTTTTGTTTGGTAAGTGACTATTTAAACAACACTTTTTATTTTTATTCTGCTCGCCCTTTTTTTTGTTTTATTTTTTTGCATATTTTGTTTTAATTTGTTCTCTGCCTATCTATCTCCGCAATGGGGTCCTGTAATTGTGCAACAAAGTTCAGTCCAGCTGGGAGTAAAATTTAACTAAACACTGAACAAAACACTTAAGAAAATGGAGGATTAAAATATTTTAAATATTGAAAAATTGCATTTATTTGGATTGGGAAATAAACCTGAAAAAGAGCCTCTATCAAGGTGTTTGTCTTGTGATTCCTCTCACTTGTAGTTGCGGGATATAATTAAAAAGTAACTCCAATGTCCTTTTTTCACTCTCTTGTAATTTATTGGAGAGATCACTAGACCTAGGGAAGGGTTCTCTCAAAAGCAGCTTAATTAAAACCTCTCTCTCGCTAGCTACTGAGTGTAAATTAAGCTGCTTTGCTTGTACATTACAGGCAAAGACTAAAAGAGAAAGAGAGCAAGAGGGAAATGCATATGAGAGAGGAATGGTTTTGCTGTATTGCTTGTACATTGCAGGGAAATAGTAAAAGAGAAGGAGAGCGGAGAAGAGAGGCATTTTCTAAAGATCCTTTCGAAAAGAAAGCGATCTCTCACATGATTATCGATTTCCCAAACTTTTATCGGGGCTTTAAGGAAATCGTTACTAATTGTATAGTTTTATTAATAATTTTTCAAATATAAAATATAAACAAATACAATTTTTTGTACCCTAATTTCATACAAACAAAGCTTAGTATTCCAGTGTTCAAACACCTGTGTTAGTAGTCAATGTGTGTGCGTGTGTATGTATGTGTGAGCCAGGTGGACAAATGGATTTTCCAAATAAGCAAAGGTACAAAAAAAAAAAATAGAAAGGAAAACGAAGAAGAAGAGGAGCGAGCTTGGAAAATGGGAGGACAACAAAGGCAAAGCCAACTCGGGATTGCATTCGTATTCGCGTTTTTGTTTGAAAGAGCTACCAAGAACAACAACAGCAACAACACCGCTGAGGGGCGAGGAAAGCGGTTGGGGAAAACCAAGGGAAAACCAAGGGAAAGGGGCAGGGGGGGCGGAAAAGAATGCAAACAACCCAGTGAAAAGTTAGAGAAGTCATTGAATGTCAGCCATGCACGAAGCGAAGAGACGAGCACCGGAGGAGAGGTGAAAGCCGGGGACAGGTGGAAAAGTTGCACTCTCCACTGGCCAGGTTTTCCATTGGCCCCACACACCTGCCCCCAGTCCCCCTCATACACACACTCGCACACACACACACACCAGCTCGCACATACTCGTTTCGCCGGCTTAATGATTCTTTTATTCATTATTTCTCCTTTTTTACACTCGACTGTCTCACACTCTTTTATAATTTTCAACACGGAGAGAAAATAGTTGATAGTTATCGATATTTTTCAATAACAATAACACACTCTAAAAAGTTTTTTCTGTAATATTAAATGAGGATTATAATTCAGTTGTGATAGAGGTAATCTGCTACGAAGAGCTGCTTTCTTATTTATATTTAAATTGATTTAATTTAATTGTGGTTTCATTATAGTTTAAACAATAAATGTAAAATAAATGTTAGCTTATTTATTGATTTCTTGCTCTGATAAATTTTATAGAAGTTCAAGTAAAGTATTGATTTTTATATAGATTTTTGATTAAAATATAGTTGAAGTATTTATTTATTTTACAAAGGATTTATAAATAATTCTTTGAAAGCTAGCGCTGCTTATAATATCGTTTTATTTCTAAAGATATATATTTAAATCTATTTATAAATATTTCCCAAATATGTCAAGACCCACCTCTATTTTCTCGCAGTGCCTGCATGCGTGTCTGTGTGTGGACAGTGGCGCAAAGTTAGCCAGCGCCAGCGGCGGCGGCGGCGGCAGTGGAGTGTCATCGGGTGGGGGCGGGTGTGTGGCCGGAATGGGGGGATGGGTGGGGGGTGTGGTGTTGCATCCCATGGGCGGCTGGGGCCAGGACTACCCACAGGAGGCCGCCCCTCCTCCGGGGGGGAGGAGGGGGCTGCCGGCGGAGCTGCGCTTTGGGGCTCTTATTAACGAACCAGCGAGTGCGCGAGCGAGCGTGCCTTGTGTCCTGTGTGTGTCCTGCCGTGTGTCCACACACTCGCAGGGGATACTGTGTGTGTGTGTGTGTGTGTGCGTGTGTGTGCTGGTGCTGTGTGTAAAGACAATGTGCACTTGCACTCCACATACGCAGACACCGCACGAAATTCGCTCGCACCAAAAAGGATGCATTGAAAGGACCTCGACCATCCGCTCTCTCGCTCTAGCTCGTCCCCGTTCCCCCGTCCCCCGTCCCCCTTGCGACACCACAAAGGGTCATGGACAGTATGAGAGTCCTTAGCCGGCACAAAAGAAAGGCTTAAGTTTCCATTTGGTCTCTAGAGCACGATATCCAGCGACCAGGACACTCGCTCGCACACACACACATACGGCTGTCCTGGTACATAATGTGTCCCTGTCCATGTGTCCTGTGGGTGGGCGTCCTGCCAGGATGCCAGGATGCCGGGGAGGGCGGAAGGCGCGGAAGCAGGCGCTTCCCATTGCCCAGTAGAGGAAGGAGCCGCAGTCAGACTCAGACTCGGATTCAGATTCAGTTTCGGTTTTCGGTTTTCGTTCTCGTTTTCGGTTGCCGTTTTCCTTGTGGCATCCTTTACGGGTTTGTCCGTACAAATACCCTGCAATTCTGGCCATATTAGTTGTAGATATTTAATGCCATTATTAACTTTAAAAAAGTTATCGAAAACTAAACACAAATTTTGGTTGGATTTTGGGTATTATAACCTTAGTCGGAAGCTTGAAACTATGCGAAGGAGTCGTTTCCGGCCCTATAAACCATATATATTCTTGATCAGCATCAAAAACTGAATCGATCTAGCCATCTCCGGCAAAAAAACAAAATTTTCAAAAATTTTCGATTTTTTGAAAAAAAGGAAAGGGGTTACATCATTAAAAATGTCAAAAATAGGCACAAAATTTAATTTTTTAGAATTTTAAATTAAGTATGCAGATTTATTATTTTAATAAAAACTAACATAGGAACGCTTTCCGAATTGAAATTAATGCTTTTTTGGCCAAGTTATGAGATTTTTAAACTTCGATTTGGCGCTAAAATTGTCATATAAAAATATCAATTCTCAGAATGCATCAATTTTAAGCTTAGTTATTGAACGATTACCGATACGATTTTTTTTTAACAGCAGGGGTATATAAACTCCGAAGTTAGTTTCTATTTTTTATTTAGTTAACATACATAGAAAAATGTTTCTAAATTCTTAAATATATAACAATGGACTTAATATTAATCATAGACTGTAATTATATTGATTTATTTTAACCGCAACAAGTTGTTTCCGTTTTAAAAAGGAAATAAAAATATGTATTTTAACAAATAAATTGTTAAAAATAAAGTTGAATTAAAAAACAACTATTAGTTAAGAGCTGGGAATAAGAAATGAATTATTTTCACAGCATTTTCCCTTACAGGATACTCTTTGGCAGAGTCCTGTCTGTCGGCTTTAATTTTTCGACCGCCAAATATGAATGTGCTCTTCCTTAACGGAGCCATAGACATTTGTTCTTTGACTTTTCTTATGCTTTCCGGGGTTAGACACCCACTCACAGGACTCGCAGGACTCGCGGACTCCCAGTGGTACCTTTTTCTCTCCTCTCCCCTCCCCTGCCCCCCCATCTTGGGCCTGACCAAAGCCAAAGTTGAATTCGCGTCTGTGCGCTAAAGTTTGTGGCATCCATTCCATTGGCTTTATGGGAGAGGCCTGTAGTTTAATGTATTGCTAAAAACAACAAAAAAACAGATCAGAAATATATATAAAATTATATATTAAAATGTATACAAAATATATATATTTAAAGGTATATATTTATGTATATAAATCCCGAAGGAAAGCCCAAGGATCTTAGCAAAGATCCTCTGTTCCTGGAAACACTCTCTTGGTTTGCTTTTTGGCGGCTTGCCGCCATGTTTGCTTAACGGCGCCCACTCCCTGAGATTGCCTGGTCCCTGGTCCTTGGTCCTTTTTCCCTCTGCCAGTCCACAGTTACATGGACCAACTTCCGGTGGGTGGTTTTGGCAGCCATTCCATGGCCATGGCTTTCAATTAAAACATCACCCGGACCCGGGACCCCTTTGAAATTATTCAAGTGGTCAGATGGTGTTGTTCATTATTTCTGTAGTTGTTCTTGTAATTGTGCACACTCGAACGGGGTGGAAATGCACACACAAGCACATGTACTATATATATACACATATATATATATATCCTGGCTGTATCCTGGCTGACTCTCCTCCGGTTACAGTCGCTTCAATTCGAACATAATAAATTAATTTATCATCGGAAAAGAATCTCTGCCCGAGCTAACTGTAAAAGTTTCACCCCTTACAGCGAGTGTGTGTGTGTGTGGGTTATACCGTTATATATCACACACACAGAGACAGAGAGAGAGAGAGAGAGCACACACTTGAATTAGTCGCCTACACATCCTTGCCAGATCCTGTCTACCGACCCCACCACCACCACCACCACCGCCGCCTAGGAATTAAAGCCGCAAACCGAATCGCAGTCCTTGTATTCGCTGCGAGTCCTTCGGGAAGGGTTGGAGGGACCACAGGACCAAAGGACCAAAGGACCAAGACCGATGCAAATGGAGAATGAATAATGCTCGCCAAGTGGGGTCCAACCAACGCACACACACGCACAACACGCACACACATTCGGCAGCGCCAAGTTATTAATTGCCCACCTTCAAGCCGCGGCACGCCGACCAGACCACCTTCCAAACTCACAAGAAGAGCCGAAATTATTATATATCTGTATAATCTATATAGTATATGTATATATATATATATATTTACCGATCGTTGTTGTGCTTAAACAAAGCAAAGTTACAATTACAATATCATTTTTTAGTCGGCATTTATCGGTAATTTTATATGACAATTTTATCGACAAATTATAGGTAAAAAATCTCAAAACTTGGCCAAAAAAGCATTAATTCCCAATCGGAAAGCTTTCTTACGTTAATTTTTATGCGGCTTTCAAATCGGCATACTCAATTTAAAATTTTAAAAAATTTAAATTTTTGCCAATTTTTGACAATTTTCCTTTTTTTCAAAAAATCGAAAATTTTTGAAAATTTTATTTTTTGGCCGGAGGTGCCTAGATCGATTCTACTGTTGATGCTGATCAAGAATATATATACTTTATAGGGTCGGAAATGACTCCTTCACAAAGTTTCAAGCTTCTGAAAAAACGTATAATACCATTTTTTAGTACATTTTTCGATATTTTTATATGAGTCTTTTTTCGACAAATCAAGATTTAAAATTCTCATAACTAAGCCAAAAAAGCATTAATTTCAATTCGGAAAGCGTTCCTATGTTAGTTTTTATTAGGTTAACAAATCTGTATACTAAATTTTAAAATTACAAAAATTTAAAATTTTGCCAATTTTTGACAATTTTAATGATGTAACCCCTTTCCTTTTTTTCAAAAAATCGAAAATTTTTGAAAATTTTGTTTTTTTGCCGGAGATGGCTAGATCGATTCAGTTTTTGATGCTGATCAAGAATATATATGGTTTATGGGGTCGGAAATGCGTTAACAAACGTGTAACTACAATTTTAGTGCCCTGCAAGGGTAAAAAAAAACTGCTGATTGCGAACGTGAACCGTTGTCCGTTTGCAACCTCGAGCGCCTCTCTCATCGAACATGCTCGACCGCGCTGGTTCGAACTGGCCAGTGGACGCGGTTGGGTGTGTGTGTGCGTGTGTGTGTGGGTGGGTTGCTGACTGCGACGCCGGCAGCGCGGCACATGTGAGGTTCGTCCGGCAGCAGGATATGTGTGTGTGTGCGGGGGTGTGTGTGTGTGTGCCTGCCAGATGCCAATTGAAGTTTTCGCACATGACAATTGGGGGGCGGCCAGTGGCGCTGGATTGGTCAGCGCGGGGCGAGTGTGCGAGCGAGCGAGAGGGAGAGTGAACGAACCTCATGCAGCTTCGCCCCAGCGCCATCTGGCGTGGCCCTCTGAAGTAGGCAACGCTTTTCGGCCAGCACGATCGGTGCCTCCCTATTTCGGTGGTGCCTACTTTCAGGCTGCGAGTTGCTATAAAAAAGTACCTCCCAGCCATAAAACCCTCCCTATGCCAAAATAGGAGATCCCTCGTTTTATGGCAAATAAAAGTCTTTTGGTAATTTACAATTTTTCGCAATTTGTATGTATTTTTTGCTTTTTTTTCGTTTTTCGTATTTTTGTAACACAGACAACTATCTTTTAATTATTAATTATTAAATTTTGTTTTTTTGTTTTATTTATTTTTTTGTTTGTTTTTTTTTTTTGTTTTCCGTTTTATTTGGTTTTTCTTTCGATTTGTGTTTCCGTTTTCGTATTCATTATTGTTACTTTCAAAAAATTACACACATTTGAAAAATATTTGTTTTGGTTTCATTTGTTATAAATGTTTTGAGAATCCAAGCTTTATACTTAATGCTTCGGCCAAAATGAGACAACAACAGTTTGCTGGATTTGTTGTCCTGTTTTGGGTTTTATTTTTAGTATAAAGTTTTTGTGTTTTCTTTTTTTTTATAGCTACAATTAATTTTCTAAGATTTAATGATAGTTTTAGTGTTGCTTGCTGGCTATGTTTCAATTCGTTTCGTTTCCGTTTCGCTTTCGGTTTCCGCTTCCGTTTCATTCCGCATTTTCCCGCCGTGTTTTGCTTGGGAAAAAATACATAAAAACTCTAGAAAAAATCATAATAATATCCATAAAAAGAAAACATAACTCGTGTGGTTTTGTATTTTTCCTTGGGCTTTTGTTTATTCAGTTTTTGTTGTTGCCATATTCATATATAGTATATAGGGTGTGTCGGGGGTTGTGAAACACATATATATTTCGCTTAAATTTAGTACAAATTATGCACGGTAAAACTTCCTTGATAATCGGACTGCAAATCGCCAGTGGCAGTGCAATTTAATGGGAATTATATAATTAAGATACATAAAATTCAGTTTAAATCGCATTGCCAGTGGGATTTGGATTTCCTCTTTTCTTTTTTTGGTGGGCTTCTTTTTTTAGGGGGAAGGGGGAATGTGTGTCCAAAAAAAAAAAGAAGAAAAGAAACAAACAAAGTTTAAACTAACTTCCAATATATAGATATATATATGGGTGTGTAATTTTTGCGCTAAAAAACAAACAATATTAAATATTTAATCATTAATCAAAATTTTCATTTCTTGTTTTCTAAGTTTTCTTTTTTTTTTTTTAATTTCCAATCAAATAACGAAAATCAACAGCAAAAAAACAATTTAGTAAAAAAATGATCGCCTTCACTCAGGGTCCGATTTTTCGCTCAGTGTCTCTTTCGGTTGCCTCTGTCTTTTGTTACTTTTTAATTTATTTATATTTCTTTTTCGTTCTCAGTTCTTCAGTCTTCTAAATCTAGTTTTGTTTGTTGTTGTTTCGGTATTTATCTCTTTTTAATTGCTTTCCTTTTATATCTTTTATATCCTTTATATCCTCCTTTTATATATATTCTTTTATATTTTCTCTTGAAGTTTTACGTACAAATTTGCAGCTCTCTTCTTTCATTAAACCTTCGTTTTCACTTCTTCTCTTTTTTTGCCAATATTTTTCGCTGAGCTTAGTTCTAAAATTGTTAAAAAAAAATTTGTGTTTTACATTAATATATAATATACATATATATATATGCATATATATAGATTTATTTATGTATGTAAAAAAATTTGATTATTTTTCGTTTTTCTCGCTTTTAAATTACATTTAATAATAGAATTATGTCTAGGCAAAAAAATTGAAATAATAATAGTAATAATAATAATAAAGGGGTAAAGGAAATCAAGGACTATATATTATGCGTACCATAAAGTAGAGAATTTTTACAAGTGTTCGTCTTTAGGGCTAGATTTCTAGATTTTCTATATAAAAAAAAATGTACATCGATGAACAAAATTCGCACTCATTCACTCGCAACCACATATACATTGTATTCGCATATATATATTTATATATATCTAGGTATATATAGAGATATTAATTAGAGTATAATTTTTGCTTATTTTTGTGTGATTTTTTTGCAATTTTAAATATTTTTTTCTGCTTTTTGTTTCTTCAGTTAATGTTAATTTTAAATTACTTGCTAGAAAATACACTGGAAAACGTGTGTCCGATTATTACTACACATAGGTATATATATACTATATATATATATCTATATTTAAATATAAATTACAAGCACAAAAAAAATCAAGGGGAGGTTTACGTTTGTGTGTGTGTGTGTGTGTCTTGAGGGGACAAGGGGGTGGTTTTTTTTTTTAGTTTTCTTTAGAGTAAAAAAAAAATAGTACGTTTTGAATGTTTTAAAATTATATTACATAACGGTTATTGCTTTGGTATTAAATGCCTCTGGTCGTGGTTTGTCGCCTGGAAGGAGCTGGAGCTGGAGCCGAAACTTTTTCACAAAAAGTCCTATGTACAGGGGTCCTAACATACATATCCCTAGGGATATATACATATATATATATATATATCTGTTGTATCTTTAAAAGATGCGCGACATGATGCGACTGCGACTGGTCGTCGGCGGCTGCTGATGCGGCTGCTGCGGCTGCTGCTGCTGCTGCTGCTGCTGCTGCTGCTGCATGGCAGGATGTGGAGGAGGAAGTGGCCCCGAGGGCGGGGCCAGGGGCATGGGAAAGCCGCCAAAGAGTCATGCCTCCTCCTTGAGCGTAATGGGATGAACCCCGGTCATGCTGGAGGAGGCATTGGAGTCATTATCACCGGACACGCTGCCCGGCAGCGAGAGGTTGAACTGCGGCGGGTAACCGACCACGCCCATGGGCGACAGCTGCTGCTGCTGCTGTCCATGCTGCTGCTGCTGCTGCTGCTGCTGCTGCTGTCCGTGCTGCTGCTGCTGCTGCTGGGCCGCCTGGGCCGCTGCCGCTGCCTGTAGCTGCTGGGCGGCCGCCTGGGCTGCCTGAGCCGCTGCAACAGCATTGGCAGCCGCTGCCGCCTTGCCCTGATTGACCACACACTTGCGCATGTGCTTCTCCAGCGTGGAGGGCACACTGAAGGGCATGTCGCAGAAGCGGCAGCGATACACATCCTTGCCGGTCCGCCCGTGCGTCTTCATGTGCCGCGTCAGCTTGGAGCTCTGGGCGCAGGCATAGGAGCACAGCTCGCACTTGTACGGCTTCTCGCCGGTGTGGCTGCGCCGGTGCACGGTGAGATTGGAGCAGTTCTTGAACACCTTGCCGCAGAACTCGCAGGTGTCGTTGCGCTGCCGGCTCTCCTTCTTTAGCAGCGGTCCCTGGATGAGCGAGTTGGCCGCCCCACCCAGACCCAGTGGCTTCAGCTTGAGGTTCTCGAAGAGCGCCGCCTCGTTGCGGTGCAGGGCCTGGGACATGCCCCACCAGTCGCCGCCGTCCATCTTCATGCGCTTGCTCAGCTCGAAGGGATTGGGGAAGGGATTGAAGAGGGGCACCTGCGAGGGGGCACCGCCAGCGGCGGCCGCGGCGGCAGCATCCTGCTGGAACATGTTGCAGTTCTTGGCGAACTCGTCGCGCAGCCTCAAGGCGGCCACCGGCAGACCGTTGAGCTTGTCGGCAGCTCCCACGGCGCCTCCGCCTCCGCCGCTGCGATTGTTGTTGTCCGCAGCAGCGGCGGCGGCAGCAGCAGCTGCAGCGGCGGCGGCGGCGGCCGCCTCCTTGCGTCCCGACTCCTGCAGGGCCTGCTTGTAGGCCTCACTGTACTGGGCAATGTTGGAGAGTCCAAACTTGTCCATCAGCTCGCCCACCAGCGAGGTGGCGCCCGAGCTGGTCGTCTTGGGGCTCTGGCTCTTGCCGTCGAGGCGATTGCTGACACTCAGGTCCTCCGCCTTGTAGTCCATGTCCTCGCACTCGTCCAGCTCGTCCTCGTCCTCCTCCTCGCCATCGAGGTCGCCATCGGGATCGTTGTCCGGGTCATTGTCACCCATCTCCTCCTCGGACTCGTCCGGCATCGGGTCCTCATCGTTGTCCGCCTCGTTGGTCTCCAGCGAATCGGCGCCATCGTTGCTGCCGTCGTCCTGCTCGTCGGCCGGACTGCGGTGGACGCGCATGTGCTTCATCAGCTTCTGGATGTGGGAGCACTCGAAGTCGCAGGCGGTGCACTTGTACGGCTTCTCGCCGGTGTGCGTCCGCTGGTGGATGATCAGATTGTTCTCGAAGCGGAACTTCTTGTCGCAGTAGTCGCAGGCGAAGCAGTGCTCCGGCTGGAGCAGCTGCTGCTCCTGCCCGCTCTGGCTCGTCTTCGAGGGCGGCGTGCTGGCCGACCGCGGAGTGCTGGCCAGGATGAGGCCGCCGAGGCCGCCGCCGCCGTTCTCAGCTCCACCCGCTGCCGTGGTGGTCATCTTTTCGGGCGGGGTGAGAGAGTGGGGCCGGGTGGGATGACCCACCAGTGGCAGCTGCTGCTGCTGGGCGCCGGCGGAGGCGGGCGAGGGGCTCGCAAAGTGCGGCGATTGCTTCTGTCGGGGACTCGGCGAGCTCGAGTTAACAGTGCTGCCAGCTCCAGGGCTTGTTGTGCCCGCAAGCTGACGCAATCGCTGCGAGTAAAAATCCATCTGCTGCGGTTCCAGCTTCAGGGAGGCGCCACCAGGAGCAGCCGCTCCTCCGGCTCCAGCCACACTGCCGCCCATCAGGCCCGGGGTGAGCTGCTGCGTTGCCTGCTGCTGCTGCTGGGATTGCTGCTGCTGCTGCTGCTGCAGGTTCTGTGATTGCTGTTGCACGCTCTGCTGCTGCTGCTGCTGTTGCTGCTGTTGCTGCTGCTGCTGCTGCTGCTGCTGGGAGCTGAGGGACACTGGAGGCAGGGCCGCCGGGGGTACTGAGCCACGCTGGCTGCCACTGCTGCTGGACGACGGGGGACGCGGCTCCTGGACCTGCTGCACTGCCCCATTGAAGGCCTGGGCCTGGGCAGCGGCGGCGGCGGCGGCCAGATTGAAGCCGTGATGCCGGAACTGCTCGCTGACCAGCTGCTCCATGCGGTAGTGATCGGCGGGCGAGGGGCGGCCGAAGAGGGGGGCCACCGTAGGAACTACATTGCCGGGCAGTGGCATGCGCAGCAGCTGGAAGGGATTGGCGTGCATGGCCTCCGGCGGCGGCAGCAGAGGATGATGCCTCATTCCGGCGGCCATGGCCGAGGCCAGGTTCTCGCGTTGCTGCTGCTGCACGCGCTGCTGCTGGGCGGCCTGCTGCTGCTGCTGCTGCTGTTGCTGGTGTTGCACTTGCTGCAGCTGCAACTGCTGCTGCTGCTGCTGATGCTGCTGATGCTGGGGCGATCCAATGCTGTTGGTGCTGCTGTTGTTGCTGCCACCGCTGCTGGTGTTCACCAGGGAGTTGGAGCAGGCCGAGCTCACGGAGCTGGAGAGGATGCCAGCGGCTGCCGGGCTGCTCCTCTTGGGACTGGGGCTCATTGCCGTTGGCTGTGGACTCGCCAGGCCGGAGGCGGCGGCAGCGGCAGCTGCTGCTGCGGCGGCCAAGGCCAAAGCACTGCTGTTCAGGGCCGCCGGAGTGGCCACCGTCAAGGTGGCTCCGTTGGCATTGCCACCCGGACTCTCCACGTAGATCTTGACGCCGTGCGAGTGCTGGACATGCTGGATGAGGCGCCAGGCGGAGGTGTAGCGGGTCTTGCACGTCGAACAGGTGTAGTTGCTGGGCTCTGGAAAATGAAGAAAAACCAACGAGAAAGGGTTTAATAAGTAATTATTATTATTTAAATACAAAAAGAAACTAAAAATAGGAAACTACCTTATGGAGCCAATGTTTCTTTATATCAAACTAAGCTTAAAATAATCGCATTCTTTAAATACATATTTTTATATGACATTTTTAATGAAAAATCTCATTTTTAAAAACTCATAACTAAGCCAAAAAATCATTAATTTCCAATCGGAAAGCTGTTTTATGTTAGTTTTTATGCGGCTTTCAAATCTGCATACTCAATTTTAAATTTTGAAAAATTTAAATTTTTGGCCATTTTTGAAAATTTTAATGATGTAACCCCTTTCCTTTTTTTGAAAAAATCGAAAATTTTTTAAAATTTTGTTTTTTTGCCGGAGATGGCCAGATCGATTCAGTTTTTAATGCTGATCAAGAATATATATGATTTATGGGGTCGGAAACGAGTGCTTCTCATCGTAAAGGTATTATTTCATTAAGAAATTAAGCTAAAATCAGTCCGTTTATATTTTTTAAAACTATTTACTCTTTTAATTTAGCAGGAAATCAAAGTTTTAATTATTTTTTCCTGGCAGAACTCTGTGAATTTGTCAACTAAATGGTTTTCCTGGCCAAATGCAAGCAGCGGCGAGGTTGCCTGGCAATTTCGTTATTAATTATTAATGAGCTTGGTGGTGCCATACAGGATGTGTTAGCTAGGAGCCAGGACGAGGCCAGAGCGGGGACAGGACGAGGCCAGGACGACGGGGCCGGGGCCGGGGCCGGGAACGAGGCGAGTATTTATTTATTTATTGATTTTGCAGCGGTTGGCATGCCAAAATGCGCCAGGACACGCATTACACGCGGACGGAGATTGCCAATATTGCCAAGGATATTGCCCCACACACACACACACTGAACATACAGGACACGCAGGACACACATGTGTGTCCTTTTTAGTTTTCTGGCCGCGTTGTTGCGGTTTTGTCGCGACATTTGTTAATTTGCCATGGCGGAAATGGCAGCAGCCGAACCACCCATGTCCTGCGACACATGTCCTTCCTCCGTCCACCCCCCGCCCCTTGTGCAACAGATGTAAAATTGGAAAATTTATGAAAAATGTGCGGGACACTTTCGAAGATAGCCAAGTATATTTTCTCTTTTTTTTTATATATATATAATAAATAAAAATGGAAAGCGAATGGCAGGAAGGTTGCTCCTTCGACCACATGTCGCCAGCAAGGACAACAAGGTGTTAATGCCTCGCAAGGATAAAAAGAGGAACTACCCCCGTGACTATGACGACGTTCTCTGCATTTAAATGACGCTTTAAAAAATACAAAAAAAAGAAAAAAGAAGAACGCACGAAATGAAAATTTAACCGAAAATTATCCGAAATAAATGGAAAATGGAAGCGAGGCGGACACGCTCCACACTTTTCCTTTTTTCGATATATTTTTATGGCTTCGAGGGAGGCTTGCCGCTCAGCTTCCTGTCAAAGGTGAGCCGTGTTTAACATGATTTCGTCGCGACCCTTTTGCCAGCCAGGATCAAGGATCGCCCGGAGATCGTCGCCGGAGATCGGGGTAGCTCTGCCCGCATGCCGCAGGAAATGCAAATGAATCTGACAGATAGTGCCCGCGCGCCGAAGGGTTGCTCTCCCTCGTTAACAATACAAAAAAAAGAAAAAATTGGGACGAGGTAAAGAGGTAAAAGTTGTCGAAAAACATCAGGCATTTATCCTTTTGGATCGCAGCTCGCGATGCGCACGCGCTTCGCCTTAATAATTACGTGGAAAATAATACAATAAAAAAGGGGAGAAAAAAACACAAACAAACAGGATCGGAAGCCTATGAAAAGGATGCGCCAGGACGCGGGTTTGGCACGTTCTACTGATTTTCGAACAACAGCTGTCGTTGGGCATACTTTTAAGATGCTTTTTGAATTCATTTAATGCATAAATGGTGTGTAAATAATAAGGAAATAATTTTATTTTATTAAATTTAACTAAACCTAAAAACATTTCCCAGCCAGCTCTAAATATTTCTTGGGAAAGATGTCTGATTTTCCCTATATTTCCCTTACTCTATAATCCCCTTTTCTCTCTCTGTGCCTTTCCTGTGGCCAAAGGCCGGATGTCTTCTAGCACCGGAAATGCCAAATTGACCGCCAGGAAGTGCAGTATACCAGGGCCAACAGTGCGTATGGGCAATGCCAGCGGGTGGCCCTCACAAGAAATATATAAAAAGTAGAAGCAAAAAAGGGTTGCCTGTAATGGGATAATTGTTGCAGCAGAAGCAACCCCGAGAGGATGCTGCTGCTCCATGCAAAATCCCTTCTAAGCTCTTCGCTCCTCCCTGCTAGCCGCTCCCTGCTCCCTGCTCCCTGCTCTTTTTTTTCCGCCTTTTACACAAAAAGGACCCGGGAAGCATCTAATCCTTGAACGTGAAATTGCATGAGCCGAGGGCATTAGCCATTGATTTCGACCATTCGACCATTCGGCGATGCTGGCTGGCTTAGTGCCAGCGTGAGTCAATAATTGAATGGCCAAAAGTTGCGGTAACCCTTAGCCCGTAACCTGTAAGCCGTAACCCTTAACCCTTAACCCTTAACCCCTATAGCCCACTCATGCCGCGAGAGCTGATGGTGTTTCATTGTCGCTGCGGTCGCGACACGCTGTGTCCTGCCACAAAAAAGAATATATATATTTGGATAATTAACACACTGACAGGTGGGAAAAAGTTCGTGTAAGGACACACACATATATATATTCCTTTCTTTTTTTGCAACAAATATCCATTTTGTTGACAGTTGTGTTGTTGTGTGCTCGTTTTTTTTTTTAATGTATTTGCCGGCGGATGGATGACTGACTGGGTTGCCATGCCCACCAGCTCCATATTTATAATTACCAAATGGCCATTGTTGGTCCAAAAAAAAGGAGCGAGGGGGAGTTGGGTTCGACAGGCGGCGCAAAAAAAAAAAACAGGGGGGGGAAAAGCGGCGAAAACAATGCGTAATTAACGCAGATACTTCGCTGCTGTAAATGTATCTGCATCTGTATTTGTATCTGTTGCCGTCTGACTGTATCTGTATCTGTATCTGCGACTTGTCAGTTGAGAGGCATTGTCAGAGTCGAAACAACTTTTTGTTTTTTTATTTTTTGTTGTTGTATTTTGTTATTTTCTTATTTTTCCCCAGCTTTTTTTTTTGTCAGTGACTTTTGTTGTCATCTTGTTCGTGTCAAAAGCGCAAAAGTTCAAGGGTTAAATTGGCCTGGTCGCGTCGCGTATGTGTAGCTCTTTAACCCCTGCACCCCAACCCCTAAGCCTTAAGCAGCTCAACACTGAACGAAAATATAATATTTCTAATTTCTTAAATTCGGTTCATTATAAAAATATAAAAGTCTGGTTTCATTCTTCTTTTTTTTTAAATTTAATATGTATTTTCTTACAAAATCGAAGCTATAAATTTCGAATCCTTTTCAAATTGTGAATTTTCATTTGAATTTAAATTCCTTCATTAATCACGCACCCCTTTCTCTCTGTGTATTAATAGATGGAAGCTGTATTTCATATATTTTAAGCACTTTTAAGGCCTATGACTGATGTTTGCAAGTCAATCGCTTTGGCGTTGACACGCGACCTTCGCCGTTGTCGCTGTTTACCTGAGTGACCTTTGACCCGGCACCTCCTGTACACACACCCCTCTCCCCCCCTGCTCCCCTCCTTGGCACGTGTCCAAGTTTCAACAAGAAATGTGTACTTTTTCCATATACAAAAAAAGAAGAAATCTCTCCAACTGACCGAGGGTCTTTGTATGTGTTTTTTTCCATCGCTTTTGTGCGTGTGTCAAGTCCAGTGCGAGGTCCTTTGTCCAGTCAAGTGGTCCTGCTTCCCCCCCTACCCCCTAACCCCTACCTCTACTCGCCCCCTGCACTCCTTTTCTGCTCTTGTTGCTGTTGTTGTGGCAGAGGACATTCCTTGGCTGTTTTTGAGGCATTCAAATTACCCTCGAGGGCAGCTTCGGAGCTGAGCTTTGTTGTCCTGCCTGGTTACCCTTGTCGTTGTCGGTCCTGCATGCAGCTTCGTCCTTATTTTTTGTTGTTGTTTTGTTTTTGCGTTTTTTTTTTTTAATAGCTGTCTTTGGCTTTTCATCAGCATTTCGCATTGAAATGTCAAAGTCAAAGGGCCAAACAGAGAGAGAGAGAGAGCAGGAGAGCAGGAGAGCAGGGGAGAGGTCCTGCAGCAGGGGCTTCGATTGTCACGCTGTCCGAGCGAGTGTCCTTCCTGCAGTTTATCAGCAGGGCTTTGAAGTCCTTGATGCCCGCAGTGTCCGCGCTTTTTCTACATTTTTATTTTCGGATTTTGGTTTTCGGTTTTTGGACGCGCGCGCGTGTATGTGTGTGTGTGTGTGAGTGTGTGTGTGTGTGTGGGAGAGAGGGTTCATAATGCAGCTGCAGCTTATCGCCGAGGGCCCGCGGCCCGATCAGCATACTATATATATAGGTATATATGAAAAGCCATGGGCCTGGCGCACATCAAACACATTTTTCCACTGCGGGGCGGAATTTTAATTTTGCCACCCAAAAATGCGAGGCGGGAGGCACAACAAGGACCCCCGAGAGCAAGGACTCACCTGTGTGGACTGTGTTGGCCTCGGCATCGACCAGCTCCATTTTGGGACGCTTGGCCGCCGACTGTTCGCGCTGCTCCTCCATCTCCTCGTCGTCGTCGTCCTGCTCCTGCTGCTGCTCCTCCTCGAGCAGAGCCAGCTCCCGACGTTCCTGCTGCTGGTGCTGCTCCTCGTAGGGCTCCTGCTTGACCTTGGCCGGATCCTGGTCGAGATCCTCGCCGCAGCTACTGTCGCCGGTGGACTGACGCTCAATGGCCGCAGGACTCGCGGGACCGGCATTCAAATCCAAGTTGGTGTTGCTGGCCGCCGTCTCGCTGTCCTTGGGCGTGGTATTGTCATTTTCTGTAACGAAATCCTGGTTAATTCAGATCTCAAGGACATGCTAGGTTGCCTGGGACCTACCATCTACTAGCCGCTTGGGCGTGCTGCTGGCCCCGTCGGCCAGCAGATCCGCCGGACTCGGTGGTGGTGTGTGTATCCTCGAACCGCTGGCCGTGCTGCTGGCCGCCGCTGCCGCCGCCGCTGCTGCTGCCGCTGCTGCCGCCGCTGTGGCAGCCGCTGCCGCTGTGGCCGCCGCCGCCGCGGATGCTGCATTTACACCCGTTCCCGGGCCCGCTCCCGGCACGGTCTTGCGGGCGGATATGGGGGCAGAGATCGAGGGCCGACGGTTGACCAGACTCAGGGGGCGTCCCTCCTCCGCATCGCGATCCATTTGCGGATTCTGGGTGGCGCACTGGCCGTAGTTCTCCTTGTTGCACTGCAGCATCTTGTGCTGGATGAACTTGACAATGTCCGAGAGGGCGAACGCCTTCTGGCAGGCGCCGCATGTGAGGATGTCCTGCGTGGCCACGGCATCGTTCTCTGTGGAGTCGGAATCTATGGAAAAGAAAGAGGGGTTTGTCATTAATAAAGTTGTTTTTATATATTAATCTTTTAGAAACAGGAGCCAGGAAAAGCTGAATCAATAATGCTAAACTATTTTCTGGGGGTTTTTAAGAGAAAAAAAAAATGTTTAGACTTATTTCTGGCCAGATTTCCTAGCTGGAATCAAATGAAGAGATTTTAGATCCCACATCCTTGCTTTCCTGGCTTCCCTGATTTATTTAGTTCCTTCTAGCTCTTAATTTTGGGCCTCTTTTATGGAGCCATCAATTCCGGCTTAATTTCCCTCCACACGGAATTGAATCCTTGCGGCTCCTTGTCACATTTTAATGGCCCAACAACTGCCTGAGACGCTTCATTACTTGTTCGCACAGTGTATTTACATATGGCCAGATAAGCAAATAGTATAGATATATATATATATATATATACAACCAAAACCGATAACCAGGGAAAGCCTCGAAGCCGAATGCCAATCTCCATGCACTTTAATTTATTTGCCGGGGAACAAAACAATAAAAATCGAGACCATCCTAGAGCACACCACCCCCTCCCAACCCCTATTTATTTGCATATGTGGCAAGGATTTTCTGGTAACAGTGGTGGTGGATTGATTCCGATTCCCATTCCCATTCCGATTCTGGATTGGATTCCCCCTCCATGACCATAAATTCCAGTAGCAGCACACATTCTCTGCAATTAATTCGGGGCATTCGCTGGCTGCGGTTGTCATGGCTTATCTCTGGCCCAGAAATTAGCAACACCAGGCAAATATACATAAATAAATATAGTATATGCCAGTATGCAGGAGAGGCCAGGCCAGGCCAGGCTGGAGGTGGGAGTCCCGAGTCCCGGGAAGATGAACTATGAACCCGGCAACTTCTAACGCCCCGAAGGCAGTTCAACTTTTGTTCTTCTCGATTCCCGGCGACGGGACTTGATTGACCAGAAGGAGGTGGGGATATATATCCAGCGATATATATATATGAATATATTTCTATATCGGGGGAAAATATGCTTGACTAGTCCATGGAGAAAAGAAGGACATCATCGTTGCCGCTGGGCACACACAAAAAAGTTGAAATCGAAAATGCACAAGTTTTTATTTTATTTTTTTTTCGGTCAAGCGAGGGGGGAGTTTTCACCATCAACTTTTCCCTTTCTTTATTTCCTTTTATATTGTAGTATTATTATTAAAAGAAAAGCTGTATCTTTGTGGTATTTTATACTCTAAATAATTGTTAAGAAAAATAAACAGGTTTTCTTGAGGGATTTTAAAGATTTAATATTTTCAAGTTGCATACTTTGTATTCTTATTTAGTTTTTATTATATTTAAGAGAGTTTTTTAAGTAACAAAATTAGAAATGCTTTTTATTTATATATATATTTAATTTATTTAATCTTTAAGCTACTATCTATTTCTTCTAATAATATTTATTTACTATTTATCTCTCCTAATAATATTTATTTATGTATTTATCAATAAATCAATTATTGCTAGGTATTCTCTATTATTTTCTTCATAAATATATATAACTTTCCCCCTTAAACATGATTTTTATTGCACCCATTTAAAGCTATATCCATTTTTTATCCCTCAATTGTCTGACTTTCGTCGAGGACATCATCCTCAATTACAGGACAGGCGGCACACAGTTGTCAATTAGGAAATAGATCTATGAATTATTGACTCCCTGTCGCTTTGCCACTTGTCCTTTTTTTATATCTCTTGTCTCTTGTATAGATTCTGTGGGTGTTTTTTGTGTGTGTGTTATTTTTTCTTCGTTTTTTGTGTCCATTCCGGAGGGCAGTTTGAGCAATTTGCGGTTTGCCCGGGTCCAAACAATAACTAATGCGCCCTAAGCGGGGATATCCTCATACTCCTCCTCCTTCCTCCGCTGGCTTTTCCCTTGTCCATGACCGATGCTTTCCCTGCTTTCCCTGCTTTTCCCTGCTCCTTTATTTTTTATCAATTGATTGTCCTGCTTCTGGGGTGACACACATATGAACACGATGTTGCCGTAATTTCTGCTGATTGCCTGGGTGGCCACGCTCAATTTTCGCCTCAATTTTCCCCCCTATTTCCTATTTTCCTATTTCTCTTTTTTATTCTATAAAAAGAATATGTTTTTCCCCCGCCTTCGGTGGGCATTTTCCAGCTGATTATTGTGGTATTTATTGATTGGCCAGCCGCGGCAATTGGCCAGGCCCAAAAAAGCAGGTAAGCGGCAACTCACCTCACCGCTGGCTATTACCTGTTTTACTCTTTTTCCCGCTTCAGAGGCGTGGCCAAAAAGGGGGCAAGGAAAACGGAATGGAAGGCAACGGGGGCGTTGCACGATATTTGCCTAAGCGATTAGATTAGATGTTTGCCCGGGAGATTAGCAGAAAGACAGACTGCAAGTTGGGTTTCTATTTTTATTTATGAAGAGCTGCTGCCGGGACAAAAACTTATTGACAGCATGCACAATATTGCGCCAGCTGAAGAGGGTTAATTTGTGTGTGTGTGGGGGGTTAAGGACAGAAGCAGCAACAGCAGCTGGCCGAGGCAAAGGTGAAAGGGTGCCAGGATTCGGCAGGAATCGGGCGGGAGTGTGTTGTGGAACTGTCAAACGTGTCAGAGTCGCCTGACAAGTGTCAACAGAGTCCTTGCCAAATAGATTTCATAAAAGAGTGCCAGCTGAAGTCAGTCATAAATTGCATTAACCCCTTTTATTCGGCCAAATCGAATGGGATTAAATATGCGAGTTTAATATATGAGTATTTATTTATAAGTCGAAACTAATGTAGAAATTTATACAGGAGTATCTAGGAGTATCTTCTAGGAAATAGCTATCTTGCTTTTAAATTGTAAATTTATTTATAGGAAAGGGTATTCTAATTTCAGTCAGAAGCTTAAAACTATGTGAAGGAGTCATTTCCGACCCTATAAACCATATATATTCTTGATCAGCATCAAAAACCGAATCGATCTAGCCATCTCCGGCAAAAAAACAAAATTTTCAAAAATTTTCAATTTTTTCAAAAAAAGGAAAGGGGTTACATCATTAAAATTGTCAAAAATTTACAAAATTTTCAAATTTTTAAAAAATTTAAATTAAGTATGCAGATTTATTTAGCTAATAAAAACTAACATAGGAAAGCTTTCCGAATTGAAATTAATGCTTTTTTGGCCAAGTTATGAGATTTTTAAATCTTGATTTGTTGAAAAAATTGTCATATAAAAATAACGAATATTTTAAGCCCAGTTGTGATCCTTTTCCGATGCGATTCTTTATTTTAATTACAAGTTCTTTCAAATAAAATCCCATCATAAAAAGGAACTCTTGCATTTCTTTTTTCCTTCCTTCAATGAAGTCCTTGCAAGTTGTTTGATATTTATGGCCCAGTGTGATGTCATTGGCATGCTCATATATATATATATATCCCCGATCCGAGACCCCCCCTATCCCGGCCAGGATATGCGTAATTAATTCAGCAGCTGCCGCTGGGCCCCCGGGAAAATAAATTGAAGTGCGTCGATTTGTTAACCGCGCAGCTTAACTCAAATATTTACGAGCTGCGAGCTGAAAGCCCTCCTGGCCATTTAATGCAAGCCTCCGGCCATTAATATATATATATATATATCTGTATATATCAGCTGGTAGTGTATCTGGGCGGCCAAGTAGGACAATTAAGAATTAACATATTAATAGAAGTTTTGCGCAAATTATCAGGACACAAGGAAAATATGAAGGGGGGTGGGGGAAAGTCCCCCCCTTGTACTTTTGTTATTTATAACGTTCTCGTGTTATTGACTGTTTTTCGGTGGGCTAGATGGGGGCGTGGCAAGCCGAAAACAATACGTTGATTGTGCTAATTTATGCCCCCATCCTGGCACACACACACATAGACACACACACACACGAAGTCGAAGGATTCGGTTTAATGGCCAAAAGGTTACGGTTTGGGGCGGCTGCCTGTGTGTGTGTGTGTGTGTGGATGCCATAAAAACCAGGCAGAAAGGCAGCAGCCGCCACATGGTCGTCCTGTTTTTAGGTGCTCGTCCTCATGGCAGGACCCCCGAATGAAAAATGGCGTCAGCCAGGAAAAACTGGACCAAATGAAGACGGGGGCGAGAGAATAGGGAATAGAAACTTATGCGGCTTTAAGGACCCTCAGAAAAGGCGAAATTCAATTCAGTTTTGGCAAAGGCAAAAGCTTAAAGGAAGCAGCTTATGTTATCCTTATAAGGATAGTGAATAAAATAAACAATTCACTAAGAAATAAGAAATTAAACTAAAGGCAATTGCTCGAATTCATTGACGACCCTTCTGGCTTGTTAAATAACAAAAAACAATTAACAAAATAAGAAGAGAAAATATTAATAACGAATGCCCCGAAAAATGCTGAGTAAATATTTAAAGGCAACACTTTTTTCCCCTTTATTTATTATTTTTTTGGCCAACTCATTAAAAACTTTAACGGCGACACAAAAAACCGAGAAAAAAAAGGTTAAACAAATTCGAAATTCGTTTTTTTTTTTTCTCTCTTTTGGGGAGCTCTGGCGATAACAGTCTGCGGGGGCGAGCGAGTATCTGTGAGTCCAGCACTACCAATACTGGCATAGTTCACGGTTTCGGCTGCCTGACAGTGACAAAGCGACGTCAGCAGCTGAAAAACTCAAAATCAACTGGAGCCCCCGACTTAATTTGTTTAAACAAATTACACACAGATACGAATGGGCCCCCAGGAGTCACCTGGCGACTAGGGAATACCTATTAATTGGATATTACTCTATTTAAAATAAACATATTGTTTTGATATTTGGTATGTGGGTCAGTAATTAATATATGAAATATCATGTGAACTTTGGTTACTCTAAATCAAACAGATCCCGAGATCTAAGCTTATGATTCTTGCTTTTCCAACTGTAACTCTGCAGAATATAATACCATTTTCTTGATTTTTGGTATGTGAATAAATAAATAATCTATAAGCCATCATGTGAAATTTGGTTAGTCTATATAGAACAGATCCTGAGATCTAAACTTATGGAATCCCTCATAATACCCAAGACTTTGACTCTGGAATATACCCTTTGGGACACGGCACGAGTACACACAGATATGGCCACATGGAAAGGTGTTTAGCAGCTGAAACTATAACAAACACAGCGATACGATACATATATATATATATATCACAATGATTCCTGTTGTGTGTGTGGTGAACTCCCCCATTCTCTGCGTTATCACCACCTTCGCCTTTGCAAAGTGTTTTAGCATACAAAATTTGGTTTTATTTGCCTACTGTCCCCACATAGAGCCAGGAGGGAGCCATGGAATCGTGGAACCATGGAACCATGGAGCCATGGAACCATGCCACCAGGAGTTGTGGAGCGGAGCGTCGGTTAGCCAAAAGCTAGCGCTGATAACACCCGCATATGGCGGTGGCGGCGGCTCGGCTGGATATCTGGACAAACAAATGAGCAAACACAAACTGGAACTGGAACCCAGAGGCCGCAGACCAGAGGCCGGAGACCACAGCCGGAGTGGAGGAGCCGTGGAGGAGCGCAGAGACCCGTAGACGGACGGACGGACGGACCCACCAGCCAGGTTGTGAGTGAATGAGCCATATGCAAATATGGTCGCGGCCTGGAATCGGGCATTAACATATAGTCCACGTGTGTGTGTTAAAGCTGGACACACACGGCGACTGATAAGCCCAAAGGAAATGGGCACAAGGCGGGGGAAAAACACAGGGGGAACAACAACGACCACATAACAAAAAATTAACAGTAAGAAGAAAAAAAATAATACGAAAATAACGCAACAGTAAACAATTTAAACCTTATAAAATAGAGCAATTTGCTTTAGATTTATTATGATTTTACTTTTTATAATAGCCTAAAAATGAAAGGGAAAGTAAATTATGACATTTAAGCCAATAAGATTAAGCTAAGAGCAACTGTACTTCCGGTTGGCTTAAATTCTTGGTCAGTGGATTTATAAAAATAGAATAGTAGAAGTAAACTAAGAGTAAGAGCAATACAAAATCTAATTAAGAGTTTAATAATTGTAGCTCAAGGAAATTATGAGATGTAAGCCAAATAAGTTAAATTTTTGACAGAAAGCTAAGCTCAACTGTACTTCCGGCTTAGTTAAATGATCGAGTTTTCCTTTGTTTTACCTAGCTCTTTATAATTATTATTATATTTATATTTACTACACATAATTTAATTTATAAACTACATTTTATTGAACTTGTTGACATTATCAAGCATTAATTGCATCAACTGTACTTCCGGTTTGGGAAGTTTCTTTGCCTTTTGAAGTCTTGCCTGCCCTCTGGGCTTAAGGTGGACCAAAAAAAACCATATTCTCTCTATATTTGTCCAGAGCCAATGAAATGTTACCATTGTTTTTCCCCATTCCGCATTTCTTTTGATAAGACATGTGGCCGCCTGTAAGTTTTACTCTCGTACTTGTACCTTTTTTCTGTTTTTTATTTTTCCTTTTGTTTTTTGTCGCTAAAATATTTGTATTTGTATTTGTATTGTGAGCAAGGTGGATATCTTGTGGTGTGGTGTGTGCGTGGCTTGGAGTTTGTTTTATTTCCCGAAAAGTCAACGGACATATGTAAATATAGCTGCGATCTATATAGGTAGGTAAGTAGGTTGTAGGTCTGCCGCCCCTCCCTCTCCCGCTTTCCCCCTGACTGTCCCTGCCACATATAGTAGATATATGTGTCTATATAGGTGCGGGCGTTGGCTTATTGCCTTTTTTTTCCCAGTACAAGTCGCTTATCAAAAATTGTCCGCACATTTGCCCTTTTTTTGTTGTATCTATTTGGGGGACAACCAACGACAACGGCAAATGATTAAAGAGTCACCTCGCTCCATAGAGCCCCAGTTAGAGCCTCTTCCTGTGGTAAGAATTTCTGGGTAATTCCCAGAAAATGCTGCGGTTATCTCCCAGCAAGATACATTTTTTGTAATTTCCTTCTTTCAGACAAACCTCTGAGCGCAATTGCTTATTGGAAAATATTGAGCAAGACTAGCAGAAAATTTCAGGAATTTTTCCTTTTACAGGAAAGTTTTTTGTTTATTTCTAAAAAAGCTTTCTTCTGGCTTTTCCGTGCACTTTATTGTAGTATTACTTACGGCTCAGGGAACGGAATCCGTGATCCTCACTGATTGACAGCATTTTGTTGTACATTTTTTGTTTAAAAAAAAAAAAGAAAGGAAAACTAATTCCTTTTGGCAACTCAGGCTTTGGTTGTTATAACTTTTAGTGCTCTTAACACATCACAAGTTTTGTTGGGTTCAAAAAAAAATTGTTTTTAAAAATATATAGTTGTATATCGGTGGGTTTTTCGATAAAAAAAATATTTGTTATATATATATAGATAAATATATATATTTGGAGAAAAGGCACAAGACAAAGACACACGATCGCAGGTAATCCAATTGTCCTCAGTGTGTTTTGCAGTCAGCAATAAATGTTTCGATATTTTGTCGATTAACGATGCTCGATTCTCGATAGCTTTTCGGGCACTTTCACTCAAGACACGACCGGCTAAGGTAACGGTTAATGAGCCTTGATGGTTTTTTCGTTACGTTACGTTTCGTTAAGACTACGTGAGGCCGCAGGATCTAAGGATCTTTGAGAGCGCGAGTGTGTTGTTGACCCCTCGGAGGCTTCACGTGGACTGACTTCCTGGGACGCTCGACGGTCGGTCGACGGTCGCCGGGCTGCTCGACGGTCGACTTCCTGAGAGACAGAGGCTGTGTGTGTGTGTGCCGTCGACGCTGGCTGAGGCAGCGACGGCAACGCAACGTCGCCGGCGACAGCGACATTTTTTTATCCACACTCGCACACACACACGGACGCTCTCCCTTTGACCCTCGAGGTCCGGGGATAAAAAAAAACATATATATGTGTGTGGAATAGGAAGAAAAAAAAAACTACACACACGCACACTACACACACCCAGGGGTTGGTGTTGCTCCCTCTCCCTCACACACACACACATGTTTGAGTTGCGAGTGGACCAAAGGCGGACGTCGAACGGTGGAAAAGGGGGATGAAAACGGCTCCGTCTCTGTTGACGTCGAAGCCAGCGTCGCTGCCTAGTATATCCCCCCCTGAACCCCTTGCCCGAGGCTGTGTGCCCCCAGCTCCTTGGAAAATCTGGTGCCGGAAAATCCCTCCACACACACACACACGCACACGCACAACGACGACGACGACGACTGTCCGCCGCTAATCGCTGCCCAAATTGAGTTGTTACTCCAAAAAAGGGTTGGGGGTTTGTTGTTGCCCAGTTACAGTTACAGTTACAGTTGTGTCAGGGACCTTTTTATACGAGGGAAGGGGTTACAGAGGAGCCCACCAGTGTGACCAACTGACCAATGGCAGGAGCCGTCCTTTACTTCTTCGGGGGAGGGTCACTCCAAGGGAGCTCAAGTCTTGGCAACCAAAAAAGAGATAACTAGTTTAACATTTAGGAGACGCCGAATATTATGTACCCTTGCAGTTTACAATATGATTATAGGATCGAATAAGAAATTGATCATAAAGCCTAAAATATTCGAATACTTTACATTTATATTTAACAACATTTTTATTTGACAACTTTTCCAACAAATCAAAGTTTCAAAAACTCATAGCTCGGGCAAAAAAGCATTAATTTCAATTCGGAAAGCATTTCTTTGTTAGTTTTTATTAGGTTTATAAATCTGCATACTTAATTTAAAATTTTTAAGAATTGAAAATTTTGCCAATTTTTTGAAAATTTTAATGATGTAACCCCTTTCCTTTTTTTGAAAAAATCGAAAATTTTGAAAATTTAGTTTTTTTGCCGAAGATGGGTAGATCGATTCAGTTCTTGACGCTGATCAAGAATATATATGATTTATGGGGTCGCAAACGACTCCTTCACTGAGTTTCAAGCTTCTGACTACAATTACAATATCATTTTTTAGTCGGTATTTATCGATATTTTTATATGACAATTTTATCGACAAATCAAAGTTTAAAAATCGCATAACTTGGCCAAAAATGAATTAATTTCAATTTGGAATGCGTTCCTATGTCAGTTTTTATTAAGCTAATAAATCTGCGTACTTCATTTAAAATTTAAAAAATTTGAAAATTTTGACAATTTTAATGATGTAACTTTTTTTAAAAAAAAATTGAAAATTAAAAAAAAATTTTTTTTTTGCCGGAGATGGCTAGATCGACTCAGTTTTTGATCCTGATCAAGAATATATATGATTTATGGGGTCGGAAATGATTCCTTCCCTGTATTTTGATCTTCTGATTGAAATTATATGCTAATACCTTGCAAGGGTATATATTATAATATTAGTATATAAAATAAATAAAATTCAAAATATAGAGAATATTCGTCAATAGAACAGTTTTAATTATATAATATGGAATATAATTTTATAATTTTTATAATATTTATTATGTTATTATGGGACTTAAGTGTAATTTTTCTAGAATCTCTCTCCCAATAACCTCTACTTTCTACGATTTTCTAGAGATCATATTTTTGTTGTCCTTTTTAAAAGGAAGGTTCTCCTTCAGAGAGAATACTACACATATATTTGTTAATGGAGATGTTTTTTGAGCTATTTATGGAATGCTTCTTGTTCAAGGCAATGCTCCACAGATCCTGCTTAGAGTTCCTTGCCCTCTCGAAATCTCTCTCTGTCTTTCTCTACATCTCTTTCTCTCACTTGCGCCAGGATGTGCCAGGATGTGCGCAGTAGCAGAGCGATTTGAGCTCCGCCGCGGAAGCTGCGCAATAAGTGTGGCGACCAGCCCCGATTTTCATCTTTCCTTAAACAAAATCCCCTTATCCCCTTTTCCAATCCCTTGCCCCGAAAAATAAAAGACATAGAGAGAGCTAAAGGATGCGTAACATTTTCTAAGATTTCTCTCCTTCTACTGGCTCGTTGTTAATCCTTTCTTTTTTTTTTTCTCGCTTGCTGTCACGGGGTAAGCGATTTTTTGTGTGTTGTTTTTTTTCCTGTCATACCTATACAGATTCCTATATAGAGTAATACTATATGGCGGAGCGAACCCTGCTGCTTGCCCAGTTTTTTGCGCGCGCATTCAGTTTTTACCCCTCAGCGGCGCCTGCGCAGCTGTAAAAGGATGCTGCTAATGTCCTGCCCCGCCAAGGAGCGCAACGCGTCTTTGGTCCTTTTGTGCGCTTTAATCAAACGCAATTCTTGGCCAGGGAGGGTAGGGTAGGAGACAGGGGCTTGGGAACAGGACATCCAGCCCGCGTCCTGTCGCCTTGCAATTATTTTTTATGCAATTTTTAGCGATCGCCGTCGCCTTAAAGTTTCCTTTTTTTGTGTGTGTGTGTCTCGCTAGGGTTTTCCTTTGTGTAGTGTGATTTTTTTTCTTCCTTGGGCAGCCTCCGCAGGATTTTGCAACCCCCGAAGGCCAAGACGAAGGATCTCCAGAGGGGGGGAAGGGGGAGAGCTGTGAGTTGCGAATTGCGTGTCCTGCGTCCAGGTAGCACGGCGTCCCGTGTGTGTGTGTGTAACGGCATTTTTTGTTCTATGCAAATTTTTTTTCTTTATTTTTTGTGTGTCGCTCCTTGTTCCCCGATATTAATTTTTTATGCCCCTCGTGTGCGTGTCCTTATTGTTTTCCTTCCCCTGATTTTTTTTCCTTTTCTGGGTGGTGGCCAAACCCAAGATTTTCCCAAGATATGCGAGTAGGGTTTGGGGTGGCATTTTTTTTGGGACTGTCACATGTGTGTGAGGCAGGCAAAGGTTGTATTTTTTTTTTATTTCTGGGAGGAGGCAGGAGGGTCCTGCAGCCGGCGCAGCTTCGCATTGATTACCGTCGCTTTTTTAATTCAATTCAAACAATGATAAAAAGGAAGACAGCCTGGGACGGGATAGGATCCTGCTCGGGCTTCACCCTAAGACGGGCAATTGTCGTCCCAATTTTTTTCTCTATTCAGGATTTTTTTTTATTTCCCCGCGCTGATAATTTCTCGGTGATATTCACGTTTTCCTGGGCCAGTTTTGGTTTAAATGAGCAAATCTCTCACTGGAAATGCATTCGTTTTTAACGGAAAATTTATGGATGCTTTGGTTGAGGAAAAAGGTAAGGAAAGGGTTACCGGTTTGGTGTTTCCTTGTTGCTCCTTTTTTTTTTCGCCGAGTTGGTTTCTGGCTGCGTGTTGCAGATAGAAATCCTTGTGGCAAGGCGATATTTCTATAGATTTTTTTCTTTATTTTTTTTCTAGCTTAAATTTATTTTTTTAAGCGCAAAGAAAAAGCAAAGAAAGAATATGGAAATTTGAGCGGTTTGTAACGGTTGCTTTTTCGTTAGGAAATAAAGTTAAGATAGAAAAGATTTCTAGGTGCCAGAATTTCTTTAAGAAAAAGTATCTAAAAATCATTTTTATTTTATTTTTAGTTATAGAATTTGTTTGTAAAATTAATAAGTTTTAGTTGTTTTCTGTTCTTTCGGCATTTCTTTTTTTTTTCTTTTTTGCTTAGAACCCTGCAACCTGCTGTCCTTTCCTCGCAGGACTCCTTTTGTTGTTGTGATTGGATTTGTCATCTTCACGCAGATCATTGCAGTCGGTCAAATCAATCAGTTACATCTCTCCCACACTTTTCTGTACATTTTCCTAGGCATTTTCCCTACAGATTTCCCTCGGTTCGAGTGGCCCTTGGAGACGTTTTGCTAATTCCCAAAAATAAGGTGAAACACGTCACTCTCTCTCTCTCTCTCGTCAAAAATTTATAATTATTTCTGTTGCTTCACCTTCTTCTCCCCCGCACCTACTACTCTTCTGTATTTTTGACAATTATTGTTCGAGGTGCTCCTTTCACGATGATGAAATGTTGTCGGCGGACGTGGACACAGGTCGCAGATACAAAGATACTGCGATACGGCGATACTGAGATGCAGAGATACTGCGATACAGGGGCATCAGATACAGATACAAAACACGCAGCCCGCTACAGATACACAGATACACAGATACGGAGATACGGGGGCGACACAGGCAGCACAAAGGCCACTAAATAGCTGCACGTTGGCCACCGAGTCGCATCTTGGACATGCCAAACGATCGCTGAGCTCTTGGACCTGCTCTGGGAGATCTCTGGGGAACCAGGAGGGAGCAGGAGGGAGCAGGAGGAGCAGCGTCATCATTGACACGCAGATTGTGCAACTACAAAGGCGCAGTTCGGTTCGGACAACAAATGTCCGAAAGAGATGAGAAAAAACACTGTATACAGAGAAAGGAAATCTTAAGATTTGAAGGGTCAGTCAGAAAGGAAAAGGGAAGGAAAGAAGGCTTTTCAGCAAGGAAATATTTTTTAAATAAATAAATTTTTCGTGTCTTATGTGGTATCTAAAATAGTCACTTATTTGTCGAATATTTTTAAAGGTCAATTTTTGGAATCCTTCAAAGATTAAAAAACTCATAACTAAGCCAAAAATGCATTTAAATCAATTCGGAAAGCTTTTCTATATTAGTTTTTATAAGTTTTATAAATCTGCATACCTCATTTAAAATTAAAAAAAAATAAAATTTTTCTCGATTTTTGAAAATTTTAATGATGTAACCCCTTTCCTTTTTTTGAAAAAATTGAAAATTTTTGAAAATTTTGTTTTTCTCCCGGAGATGGCTAGATCGATTCAGTTTTTGATGCTGATCAAGAATATATATGATTTATAGGGTCGGAAACGACTCCTTCACATAGTTTGAAGCTTCTGACTACAATTACAATACCATTTTTTAGTCGGTATTTATCGATATTTTTATTTGACAATTTTATCGACAAATCAAAGTTTAAAAATCTCATAACTTGGCCAAAAAAGCATTAATTTCAATTCGGAAAGCTTTCCTATGTTAGTTTTTATTACGTTAACAAATCTGCATACCTCATTTAAAATTAAAAAAAATTAAAATTTTTCTCAATTTTTGAAAATTTTATCGATGTAACCCCTTATAAAATTTTGAAAAAATTTTCCAAATTTTTTTTCTCCCAAAAATGGCTAGATCGATTCAGTTTTTGATGCTGATCAAGAATATATATGATTTATAGGGTCGGAAATGACTCCATCACCTCTTTTCAAGCTTCTAACTAACATTATAATATGGTTTATCGATCCTTATAATTTTCCCAAAATATCGTATATTTCTTCCCCAGTTTTTTCTCTCTCTGCTCACACACAGTGAGAACTTTCTTTCACTGCTCTAAAGCAGGTAATGGAAATAGGAAAATAAGCTGGCCTCGGGAGGCGAGTGTATGACGACAATTACTCAAGTGACATCTCCATCAGCGAACGGAGATCTTTTGGCCAGACGTGGACTTGGACGTGGACTTGGACCCGCGGACGTGCCCATCTTTTGGCCTCGACTCTGGGCCATCATCAGGCGGCTGTAGGTGTTGCCCCATTTCGGTTTATTTTTATATATTTTTCTTCTTTTTCAGCCTCAGTCTCAGCCGCAGCAGCATTCGGTCTCAATGCGGTTGTTCCCTTCGTACGTGTCTCGCATATTGAACGGCTATATCTATATGTTCACAGCCACATCCAGAGCCACATCTCTAGCCAGGGGGGAAGGGAAGGAAAAAAACACACACACACACACACAACACCCAGGGAAGCCAGAGAGATTCCACGGTGAATCGATATTTATGGAGTAATCAGTGACATCGATTTATGCGATGGCCAAAGATGGCAAGTCAGACGAGATTGAGGTCTCTTTTCCTAGCAAAGATTTATCCCTTTTTCGGGGGTTTACTTTTCCAACAAATACAATAGAAATACTTAAAGCGAATTAGCTATAATTTTTGGAAATTCAATTTAAGGATATTAACTAAGTTAGAACAGTATTTTGAGCAAACCCAGAGGCATATTTTTTAGGTTAATCTGTTATATATAATTTGGATACAACATTAAAATAAATACTATGTATAAAAACATATTGCACTAATTCAAAAACTTGGCCATGCCATCTGGCAGCACTTGACATTATTCCTTTTTTTTTCAACCACATTCCCTAATGGGCGTGTCATTGCCCGTAAACACCCACAAGATACAAGATACAAGATGCAAGAGTACGAAATACCAAAATAAACATCCTGCAATCCTGATTTATACGCAATAAAATCGAGGACAAGCGGCAGGACGTATAATAAACACCGGCAGGAACACACAGATGATGTGCTGACCATTTCGGGAGGGACAATGGAACCTGCGGACTAAACAGGACAACGCCCACAGAATGCGAATGCGATGATGATGATGACGATGATGGGCTGTCCACCAGTCACAACAATAGCAAAACAACAGGCAGGCAGGGACAAGGACACACACACAGGACACCGGCACCGTCGTAATCATAAATAAATTGCACACAAATTGTGGAAAAGGACCTCGCCGTGACCATCGTGATCAAACTGCAGAAGCCGACGAGGTTGTGGCAGGGGTTTAATCTAGGAGCTAAACCCATGCCAAGTGGCGCCTCGGGAGGTTAGGGATTTATTATTATTTATTTTCAATCAAAGTAATAGCGAAAATCTCGGTAAATGGCAAGAAACTACCTTTCTTTTGTAATTTTGAATAACTATAAATATATTTTATGTTTAATAAATATATTTAAATCTCAAATCTCTCCGACAATTAACCCCTCACACAATCCCTACCCTAAGCCTTCACATTAAACTGTTTAAAATCTCAAAAATTAGACAAAAACTCATTAATCAAATTTATTTTGCGATCGACAATTGCTTATCGAAATCGACATAGACATCGGACATTATGTTGCATATCGAATTCCCTACCCTACGTCGCGTCCCAAAAACCGATCTGATGCATTATTGTGTCACGCTGGCATGCGGGCAGCGAAAAGGGTTAAAGTTAAATTATCTAAGCTAATTTCGTTTTTACAATTTAATTTGTTTGGATTTCCACATGTCCCGCATTCGAACGAATTTATTAGCAAAGCGTTTCGCCCTCTTTTCGGGCATTTAGTTCACGCTTTTTGGGTCTCAGCCTGGGCTTGGCCGAAGGTCCGCACTCCGGGGCCTTATCTCTCGGATGATTCAGTCAAGGTAAGGTCCCGGAATTGGGTCATAGCCGCCAAACTGGGCCCCAAAAAGATACAAAAAGCAACAAAAGCAACGAAAAAAAGAAGGAAAGCTATAGTATACGATATATATATACTATATATTTACAAGCCAAGAGCCGAGTGTCATGCGTGAACGGGGCCCCGGGCGTATTCACTTCCGGTTCAGCACTCTTTTCTTTTCTTCTGCCAAATAAAGTCCAAGTTTGAACTCATATTTCACGGCTGATTGAGGTGGAAAATTCCGAAGGGGGAAAATGTACAGAAGGAAAATGTGTTATACATTTGAAAAAAATATGAAAAGGAATCTTAAAAAAAGGAGTCTTTGCTTATGAATTTCTCTTTTTTTGATGCTAGTTTTAGGGCTTAAGCAAGCAATTTCAATTACTTTAAATATATTTTTTTTAACATATTTATTAAATAGAAAATATATATCATAATAAATATTTACCGATATTTTTATAAGACAATTTATTCGACAAATCAACGTTTTAAAAATCCCATAACTAAGTCAAAAAATCATTAATTTCAATTCGGAAAGCTTTCCTATGCTAGTTTTTATTAGGTTAACAAATCTGCATACTTCATTTAAAATTTTTAAAATTTTAAAATTTTGCCAATTTTTGAAAATTTTAATGATGTAACCCCTTTCCTTTTTTTGAAAAAATCGAAAAATTTTGAAAATTTTGTTTTTTTGCCGGAGATGGCTAGATCGATTCAGTTTTTGATGCTGATCAAGAATATATATGATTTATGGGGTCGGAAATGACTCCTTCACTGAGTTTCAAGCTTCGGACTACAATTTGAATACCACTTTAGTCGGTATTTATCGATAATTTTATATGACAATTTTATCGACAAATCCAAGTTTTAAAATCTCATAACTTGGCCAAAAATGCATTAATTTAAATTCGGAAAGCGTTCCTATGTTAGTTTTTAATAGGTTAATAAATCTGCATACTTAATTTAAAATTTGAAAAATTTGAAAATTTTGTCAATTTTTGAAAATTTTAATGATGTAACCCCTTACATTTTTTTGAAAAATTTGAAAAAAATTAATTTTTAACGGACATAGCTAGATCGACTCGTCTGTTGATGCTGATCATGAATACATATGGTTTATAGGGTCGGAAATGACTCCTTCACTGCGTTGCAAGCTTCTGCCTAAAATTATAATACCCCGAAAAAAGGGTATAAAAAGCCAGAGCTAGGCCCTGTCTAAATTTGGCATTAATTGCTTGCAAAATGTCTCTTACCCCAAGGGGGGCCAACGGGGAAACGGGTGAACAGGGGGGACGATTGAGGCAGGGTCAGGAGCGCCCCAGATTGCAACGGGGGCGGCAGAGTCAATGCTCGTGCAGTGCTGGCAAGTTCCAATTCCAGGTCTTAGCCGTCGTCGAGGAGGACAATAAAAGTTCGTGAGAACTTGATGCTTATCGAACTGAACTTGCAGACAATGCCGGTGCTGCTGCTGCGCCGCGGCATCCACTTGCGGAAAATGCTTTGGAAAATGTCGAGGGAGGTGGGCATTTTCCCTGGCTTTGATTAGCCTGAAATGGATCAAAATCGGTGCCCAGAATTTCCCACAGTCCCGGAGAGTCTCTCTGTGTCTCTCTCGCCACTCACAGCTGCTTGGCGAGAAAAGGATTTCTATGCGATTTCTGCACACACACACACACCTCTTTCACGTGACAGCGCGTCCTGTTAATCCTTTTTCTCACGCACCAAAAAATCGCAGGACCTTCAATAAAAAGAGATTCATCGGGCCAAGGTTCTCAAGCATCCTTCGATCTCGATGACACGTCGCAAATATCGGACAAGCCCACAAAATGCGCACTCATTGTCCTGGCGATTTTCGCCAGGATCCTTTGCACACTCTCCCCTCGAACTGTTGTTCAGTGCGAGATGCGAATCCAGGTAGCCTGATCGGCTCCGGCTCCGGCTCCGGCATCTGCATCCTCAACAATGGCAACAAATCCGAATCACGATCAATTCAATTACCAACTCCCCAAGCAGGACGATCGCAGGATGGCAGCAGAGGAGCCACGTCACCTGCTCGCTTGCCAGGACAATCAGCGAGATTTCTTTATACAAATATATATAGATATATATTATTTTGTTACAATCTTTTGCACAGAAAGAAATAGAACCCCAAGAATACCTAACACTTGTCAAGAATTTATCTAGCTTTCTCTGCTTCTTAAAATCCCATTAAAACTTTTCATAATTTTTTCTATTTTATATAGTTATGCATTTCTTTCAGTGCATGGGGCTAGCTAATCAAATGGCCGGCAAGGACATTGTCCCAGGGATCTTTTCGCATTTTCCAGCGGCGCTGCTTTGTCTCGCCACAGCGTCTTTTCTGCTGAAATCCGAAGCGGCCAACAAGTGTTCGGTGCCCAGGATATAGGGACACAGGACTCCTCTCTCCTCTCTCCATATTCACTCCTTGTGCATCCTCTCCCTATATATATATAGATGCGCTTAGTGTAATGGGATAAGCTGCAGCGGGCATAGGACATCGGACATCCCTTCTTCTGGTCTCACAAGTGCGCGATAATGAAATTTTATACTTGTACATTTCTTTTTTTTTGCTCGGAAAATTGTGGGAAAATCTCTGGGTTAATCCTCCCCCCGCACCTCGTAAATTGTTCGATCGATTGCAGGTGCAGAGGGGACCCCATTGTCTTCCATGAGGGCTAAGCCGGAATTTTCTGGTCTCGATTTGCACAATTGCTCCAGGAAGGAGCCAGGAGGATGGGCAATCAAGGATGTGTTCGGGGATTTCCGTCAATATTTATATATTATTCGTATATCCTTGAAGGGTATTTTGAATTCAGTCGGAAGGATGTAACGCACTGAAGGAGTCGATTCCGACCCTATAAATTATATATATTCTTGATCAGTATCAAAAACTGGATCGATCTAGCCATCTCCAGCAAAAAAATAAAATTTTTTAAAATTTTCCATTTTTTCAAAAAAAGGAAAGGGGTTACATCATTAAAAATGTCAAAAATTGACAAAATTTGTAAATTTTTTAAATTTTAAATTGAGTATGCAGATTTTTTAACCTATTAAAAACTAGCATAGGAACGCTTTCCAAATTGAAATTAATGCATTTTTTCCTTAGTTATGAGTTTTTTAAACATTGATTAATCAAAAAAAATTGTCATATAAATTTATCGATAAATATCGATTGGAAGAATGCGAAATTATTATCCTATAATGCAATTGCAAACTGCAAGGGTATATAAACTTAGGTCGCTCTTCTTGTTTACCATTTTGATTGATATTTAAGTTATTTGGAGATTTTAAATGAAATTAAAGAGTATTTTAAACCATTTAGAGATAAAAATATATATAAATATAAATTAATTTGCAAGAGTTTCTTAGAAAACCTAAGATTTAATCACTTATCAAAGACTTTCCCTAGTAATTGATACAAAACCTTCCTGCAGAAACCCCAAATTTTATAAAAATAATATTTAAATGGTTCCTTTTCCCCTGTGAATTTTTTATAAATTATTTAAATATATTTTCTAAATATATATATATATAATCAATGGCTTACAAGCCCCCCTTCTCTTTTCTACTCACTGTCTGCGATCGCAAATCTCAAAGTTCCGCTGACTTTCGGACCCAACTCGTGGCCTGGGAACCTCGAAGGGCCACCTAGACTACCGTTAGACTCACCTGCAAAGAGAACAAATTCAAGGTGCATATATTATTAATTAAGAAGTGAACAGAAATTAAATGCAGTAAGAGAGAGGGAGAGAGAGATCAACGAGCGGATTCCAGTGCAAATAAATTAGCAAAGCGGCAGCGGAGGTGGGAAAGCGTCTCTGACTACCGCTTCCCTTCACCCATTCCGACCACGTGTGGCACACGCAAGAACCGTTCTTTCCACCCACACCTCCCACACCTCCCACACCTCCCACACCTCGCACACCTCTCACACCTCTCACACCTATCACACCCATGGTAATATATGATCCTAACCCACAGCCAAGACAGTGACCAGTAATGACCCCACACCGTTCGCTCGTTCATGTGAATGGGGAATTTTTCACACTGCACTTGAGTCTTGATCCGCGGAAGACAAAAGAAGTTCGCATAACTGGAATTAAAGCAGCGCCAGCGGTAACTGCAACTTGCAACTTGCAACTTGCAACTGCTGCTGCACACTTTCCTGGGCTCGTGGGTAGCGCATGTGCTAAATGGGCCACGCGGGGCTCCTCCTGCTGCTCCTCCTCCTCCGGCTGCTCGCATGCAATCGAAGTGGACAACTCCAGCGCCAAGTCAGTCACCCCGAAAAATAACAACAGCAGCAGAAAAATAAAATAAAATAAAAATAAAGAGGAGCTTCAAGCCAGAGCTGAAGCTGGAGCTGGAGCTGGAGCTGGAGCTGTGCCCCATCAGCGGAGACAATGGTGGGAATATTCTCATATTAAGAAATCGCGCGATCTTCAGCGCCAGATGTGTCCGTGTCCGTGTCCGCGTCCGTGTCCGTGTCGGTGTCCGCCAGTGTGTGTTTGTATTTAGTGCAACGCCAGGTCAGTACACCACCCAACTCCCAAAGTCACCCTTTCGCCCCCGCAGAGGCACTGCAAGAAATTCTAGCTAGCTAAAAAGAAATAAACCTGAGAAAAAAAGGTCTACAATAAAATGCTTAACCTTAGAATTTAATTTAATTAAATATGTTTCATAATGAAATATAAATACATAAATATATAAATACAAAAAATATAATATATATATATATATATAAATAAATACATTAAATAATATGGCACAGTGTGACCATCTTTCAGGAATGTTTCAACAATGTACTACCACACTTAAGCCTTTTAAAGATTTTAAAATAACTAAGTGAGGTCTAAACTTCATTCTTTCAGCAAACTCTCCACCTAAAAACTCAATTCAAAATTTCAATTTTACATAAAAGAAAAACCTACATTATTTTTTGCAGTGTGCAACATGCAGCAGCAGCAACAAATGTTCATGGCAAATTCGCAACGTGTCGTGGTCGTGCCTCCGTTGTCATGTCCGAGAGTGTAACAAAGACCTCGACTGAATATCCCCAATGCCAGGCCGCCCACGCCCCCTGGCCACCCTGCCCCCCTCCCGTTGCCCTTACCTCCCCCCCTCCCTCACAAGCAACAACAATAATTGCATTACACATAAAAATAAATTGTAATGAACTAAAGGAAGAGACAGCAGCAACAGCAACAGCAACAGCAGCAGCAGCAGCAATGTGAAAATCGATGCGGAAGCAGCAACAAATAGCTGGAAAAGGGCAACACGGGCAGCAGCTACTTTGTTTTATTTTTCTCCCGAGGAATTTTCCTCCAATTCGTCTAACTGTAATTTTGGAGCCACTCTCTCAGACTGCTGCCTGTTTTAAATATATTTAAATAACACGCCATCAACATGAGCAACAGCCAAACATTGGGAAAATGGCAAAGAAAACTCCAAAGGGGAAAACTCTGCAAAAGGGAATGAGAATCTGGCCAAGATTCCAGTGGAGTCCCCGCATTTATATAGCAGTTTAGTAGCCACAAGGACCCAAACTTGAGCTATTCATAAAGTTATCAAAGGGAAGTCCTGCACCCACACATGCATAAGCTGCTGCTGCTGTTGCACCGAACAAAGGACGAGTGTGTGTATGCTGTGTGTGTTGTGTGTGCTCGTTGTTCGGCGGACAATTAATTAGCCATGATTCTCACGACCTCAAATTAAGAGAAAAGCCATAACAAATACTAAATAGAGGAAAGCTCGATGAATACCAGGAGTAGCAGCACCAGCAGCAGCAGCAGCCACAAGCAACATTGAAACAATTGGACAATGGACAGACATTGGACAATGCAATGGCCCTCAAGTTAGCTGAAGTTTCAAGAGATTTTGGGACGAGTTGCAAGTAGCTGGATAGTAGATACACTGCACAAATAGTAATTAAAAAATAGATATATATTTAATAAAAATAGAAATATCTTAAAAATATATATTAGTTCATAAGTTACTCTATATAAAACTTATTAGTATTTTTAATCTGAATAACTTCATAAAGAAATGCAATTTACATTCCAATGATTAAAAATATCGAGAAATAATCGATATAAAATCATGGAAATCATGGAAATCATAGAAATAATAGATATATTTTTTAAAATGTATTTATGTTTCTCACAGGTTTTAGGACCGAACAGTAAATGCAATAAGAGTTCAACCAAAATCTATATAGTTGAAAATCCTTTAGCAAATATTACATAATATCATCAATATACAAGTTATCGGTATCAAAATATAGATAAGCTGTTGATATATCCTAGTCCTTTTCTAACCCAAGTTCGTTATGCCTTTTAGAATGCAATAAAAATATTTTAAAATATAACAAAAATTAACCACTTTAGAGTAAATATATTTTTTCTCTCTAATGTAACAGGCGCCAGACTGTATTTTTTATTTTGGGAATGTCATGGGTCTTTTGTAGGCGGCGAGCTTGTTGCTAGATCTGATTTAAAGCGAAATTAGGAATAATGGCCATGGCCACATATACACTACGAGTACACTCGAAAAAAAAGGGGGGAAGACGACAGCGGGCAAGGCGTTGACAGGCAGCAAATGCGAACAAGACAGTTTTCGGTGCCCACAAGCAAAGAGAAGAAATTATCTCACGGATAATCCGAACAACACGTTCAAACTTTGTTGCTTTGCTTTTCGAATTTTTCACCAGCTTTTCTTCAGCTCTTTTCCAACCGCCTTGTGGTTTGCCTTGCTTTTCCTCACCGCTTTCTTGGGCTGCCGTTTCTCGAGCGGATTCCCCGTGGGCCGGGATTGGAATTGGGCTCGGGATCGGGGAGGGGGGCAGGTAGGTGGTGCTGGTGGTGCTGGTGGGGAGGTTAGGCTGTGGAGGTCTCACCCTTTTGGGACGACGGCCGAAAACATTGACAGTGCGGGGGCGCCTCAAAAAAAGACAAAAAAAAAAGATCTCTAGCTCTGAAACAATGGCAAACTCAGCTCAGACTCAAAGCCCAGACTCGGACTCGAATGCACCTGACGACAGCCTCCGCACACTGCGAGAATATACCCCCTAAGATCTCTATGGAAATTTGGTAAAAAGCTTTGAAAGGTTTATGAAATAAATGCTTCTGTTTTTATGTCAAGAAAATTATTCCATTTGCAAAAATTATTATTCTTTTTAGGTATTTTAAAAGCTGCCAACTAATCACTTGAGAATTTTAGACAAAGGTTCGAAATATATTCACGGGGAAAAAGTTTAAATATTAGGAAATATTGCCTGATATATAAGAAAATAAATAAAAATATTGTGAAAGTTTCTTTTCAGGGATTTAAGTGTTGCAAACTGAACATTTGAGAATTATAGAAGAAAGCCCGAAAAATACTCTCAGGAAAATTTTTAAAGGTTAGAAAATATTGCCTGTATATTAGAACATAAATATAAATATTGTGACAGTTTTTTTTTTCAAGGATTTAAGTGTTAAAAACTAATCACTTGAGAATTATAGACCAAGGCCCGAAAAATACTTATAGAGAAAAGTTTAAAGGTTAGGAAATATTGCCTGATTTTTTAAGGAAATAAATATAAATATTGTTACAGTTTCTTTTCAGGGATTTGAGTGTTGCAAACTAAATACTTGGGAATTATAGACAAAGGTCCGAAAAATATTTATAGAGAAAAGTTTAAAGGGTAGAAAATATTGCCTGATATTTAAGAAAAAAATAAATAAATATTGTGACTTGTAGACAATTTCTTTCAGTGCATCCTGGAAAGTGTTTGGATGTCAGCTCCGGTCGGTCTCTGTGGTTGGTCGTCGCGTCGCTCATTGTTGTTGGGCTCGATGTTGAGCCGCTGTCGCAGATGCTGCTGCTGCTGCTGCTGCTGCCGTTGCAGAAAAGCTATTTCGTATTTGCTTAGGCGCGCTGAGAGAAAGGGTAACAGATTCCCACACTCTGGAGCTGGAGCTGGACCTGGACCTGGACCTGAACCATGGGCCACGGCGAGGGGAACACTCGGGGGGAGGGAGGCGGCAACGGTACCACAGCCGTTGACAACTCGCAGGGCCTCACTGTGGCCATTGTGCCCATGAATGAAAAGGAGACTCCACTCTGTTTCTACTCTACCCTAGTCTCCTCTTGTTGCTTTTGTGAGCTGATTGATGAATGTCAGCCGAAAGTGTTAAGGGCAGGGCAGGTGTCATGGGAACCTGTCTCTATCGCGCTCTGAAGGTCACCCGAAAACGGTGAGAATCGAAATGTGGCACACACAAACACACAGACAATCTCCACGCAGAGGCAAGTGTTTGCCCAGCTCCTGTCTAAGAGCTCGCCACTCGAAGCCTTCAATTCCTTCAATTCGAACGGCAGCAAACAAAGGCCCAAGTGACGTGCGACCCACGAGCAACGCGCACGAGCAGCGAGCAGCAAGCAACCTGCAACATGCAACATGCTAACTGTACTGCGCGCGGCTCAAGGCTCCAGTCTAACCTACAAAGGCTTAAGGCCGGAGAGATATAACTCATAGAAATAATGCCAACCGAAAAGGGAATAAATAAACAACTCAACAAATTCGTACACAAAATCGAGAGATGCAAAGTTGAAAGTTGAAGTCGCGTCGCGTCGCGTCGCGTCGCCACTCGAGCCTTGTAAGCCTTGTGTATCTGCCAGATACACGGATGCTGGAATGCTCAGATGCTCGGATACCAAGATACTCGGATAGTCAGTTAGTCAGATAGTCAGATACTCAGATACTCGGCTAGTCGGCACTTGATGCGCAGCACTTTTTGGTCCGCGTGATCGAACGACTGTCGAAGCGGCCAGCTGGCGGACAATGAATGCAACGACCTAGGTGCCACAGCCATCGGGCATCCATATGGATGAGCTCTCTGTTTGTATTACGTTTGAAAGTCATGTTGCAGATACTTTTCGCATATCTGCATATCCTCCGCACCTGCCTCTGTCGTCACTTGCATATCAATGTGGCCAAAAATAAAATGTGACGTCTCGAGGTGCACGATTAGAAGCGAGAGAGAGATGCAACGCCAAGTATCTGTGCATCTTTGTATCTCGGTGCGTCGTTGTGACGCAATTGAAGGCGGCACAGGGCACAGGCACCGTCACTGGCACAGTGAGCGGAATGGGGACCTCAAAGAATAAACAAAGCAGCGATCAGGTACAGCTTACACTGGTCACAAATTAATACAGAATTAATATATGTGTTAACAAGAATGGTAACTAAGTTCGGGAAGTCAATGCTTGAAATTAAACTATAGGATCGTATCGGAAATCAATCATAACGAGCTTTAAAAAATTAAATTTATCGATATTTTTACATGAGAATTTTATCGACAAGTCCTTGTTTAAAAATCTTATAACTCGGCCAAAAAAGCATTAATTTCAATTCGGAAAGCGTTCCTATGTTAGTTTTTAATAGGTTAACAAATCTGCATACTTCATTTAAAATTTTAAAAATTTGAAAATTTTGCCAATTTTTGACAATTTTAATAATGTAACCCCTTTCCATTTTTTGAAAAAATCGAAAATTTTTGAAAATTTTAGTTTTTTGCCGGAGATGGCTAGATCGATTCAGTTTTTGATGCTGATCAAGAATATATATGATTTATAGGGTCGGAAACGACTCCTTCACAGAGTTTCAAGCTTCTGACTTAAAATATAATACAATTCTTTGAGTCGATAATTATCGATAATTTTATATGACAATTTTATCGACAAATCCAAGTTTAAAAATCTCATAACTTGGCCAAAAATGCATTAATTTCAATTCGGAAAGCGTTTCTATGTTAGTTTTTATAAGGATAATAAATCTGCATACTAAATTTTAAATTTCAAAAAATTAAAATTTTTCGCAATTTTTTTAAATTTTACTGGTGTAACCCTTTATAAAATTTTCAAAATTTCGAAAAAATTTAATTTTTTTCGGACATAGCTAGATCGATTCGGCTGTCGATGCTGATCAAAAATATATATGGTTTGTAGGGTCGGAAATGACTCCTTCACTGCGTTACATGCTTTTGACTAAAATTTTAGTAACCTGCAAAAGGGTATTAAAAGGGGAAGTATCTTGATTTAAAAGAACCTGACTTCAGGGTATTTTAAGAACACAGTTTTGGAGGCTTCGAATATTTTCAAAATAAATAACTTAAAAGCTTTAGTAAAGGTATGTTCTGAAACATCAACAACGAAAACAGCAGCTATAATTTTCTTTAACATTAAATATTGGGAAAAAAGTAAATTAAGAGAAAAAATAAATGAATAGCTGACTAAGTTTTTCTCGCAGTGCAAAAACAACAACAACAAAGGACTTTCGAGGGTAACATTGAAAGTGCAGCATCGATGGCATCGTCGTCGTCGTCTTCGTCGTGTTGTTGTTCGCTCTGCGTCTGAATTTAATGTATTTAATTTTATTTTTATTTTAGTTTACGCCACTCTTAGGTTTAGTTTATTTTTTATGTCGTTTTTTGCCCTAGGTTTTTTAGGTCCATCTACCCAGTGACTTTTGGCTCTCGTCTGCGGTCGTCGGCAATTGAATTCATTGAATGCGAATGCCCAGCGAAAAGAGTGAGGCTTTTTTGAGGCTTGATTTGCTCAACCGCAGCAGCAGCAGCAGCAGCAGCAATAGTTGCAGCAACATCCACAGCAGCAGCAGCAGCAGCAACATCAGCAGCAACAAATGTTGAACAGACCAAAAGCTGGGCCCTGGTCGCGGTTGCCTTTGCAATTTGTATTAAGGATTTGCTGGCTGAATGGGGACGACATTTAGGGACACGTCTGCGGTCTGGCCCGGGCCCGGGCCCTCTGTTCTGGTCGGAAGAACATGGCTTAAAGCCTCCGACACCGCCCTTTTGGCAATCCAATTTTCGGCTGAGCATCGACAACATTTGCATTTACACGCACTTGCCGCAAGTCGGACATGCCGCAATCCACACACAGATACATGGACACACACACTCACAGATACACACACACACACACACAGCTGGTATCAATCGGATTTAAGCTTTGAAAAGCGGCCAAAGGACAATAATGGCTGAAAGCCGAAGTGAGCTTAAGTCCTTTGCAACAGGAGAATTATTAAAAGAAGTTAATCTTTGATTTTTTTTTTAATACAAAATTGACAAGGTAATATATAATTTTAGATTTAAAATAATATTTTGGAATAATTTTAGAATAATAACAAAATATTTTAGAGTTAAAAAGATATATTTTTTAGTTAATTTTACTCAAAAGCTTGCGGCGCAGTGAATAAGTCATTTCCGACCCTATAAACCGTGTATATTATTGATCAGCATCAACAGCCGAATCGATCTAGCTATATCCGGCTAAAATTTAATTTTTTTCAAAATTTTCAAAATTTTATAAGGTGTTAAAATTCTCAAAAATTGATAAAAATTTTAATTTTTGTAAATATTAAATTGACTATGCAGTTTTAGTAACTTAATAAAAAATGTCATAGGAAAGCTGTCCAATTTAAATTTAATGCATTTTTGGCTTAGTTATGAACCTATGATCCTATGGAAAACTGCAACTAATTAACTACTATTATTTTGTACATTAACAATCTTTAATTTGCATTTCTTCTCAAATATTTTAATTCATTTAAGTTAAATAATACCTTTTTTTAATATTTAATATTCCCCTTTAATTAATAATATCTTGTAATATGATTTAAAATTACTGCATAATCTTAAAGCATTCAAATTACAAGCACAGACAGAATGTTTTGTGATACATATATTTTGCACATTTGCTGAATCAGCGCGCTTAACCCCTGACAGCCCCCGCACACTCATACACACATGCCATGCATTGACACCTCCCAATAATTTCGGGGGTGTTCTGGGTGGGTGTGTGTGAGTGTCATGGGTGTGTGTGCAGGTAGCCATGCAGCTGCGATTTGTTTCACTTAGTTTTCGCCTCGCTCATCGCTCGACGATGCAAAATTTGCGTACGGCATCGCTGGGATTTGGAATTGTGTAAGACATGCACGCAACATTACCGCAGCTACCTCGCTCCCCTCCCCACTCGGCACCGCATTTTCCCGATTTTCCCTCTCGATTTTCCTCCACTTTTCCTGGGCTACTCAGATGTCGTGTAAGTCAGAGTCCAATGACAAACAAACACAAACAGTGAGCGCACACACAGCAGGAAAATGTGTCAATTGATTTCGTTGGATATCGAAAACTCCAACGAAATCAATTGACACATTTTCCTGCTGTGTGTGGATATTTAAAATGAAGCTTTTAATTGGGAAAATATATATAATATATACCAAATATTAGGTAGTTTTTGAATGCAACATAACTCTTTTAAAAAGAGTTTATTATTTTACTTTTTATATTAACACTTTTCTATCTATAGATGGTGAAAATATAGATTTATCGATAATGTCGATTATATATCGATATTTTAATATTGCAATATGAGCAATAAATAGAAATTCTGTTTGACATTTCAAATAAATGTATAAAGAAACAGCGATAAATAATATTTAATACTATTTACCTGATATTTTTTTATACTTTTCGATATTTTAATATTAAATAAGATATTTTACAATTTACGTAAATTCGGGATATCAAAGTTGAAACTGTTAATTTAAACTAATCAATCCTAATCTGCAATAATCTATGTATCTATATATTTTTATATATCGGTTCTACGCCCAATAAAGTTTACTAAAATCTCCACCTATACCAGAAACCCAATATTTTCTTCAGTGCATCTACTGTTGGATTTTTGGCCAAGCTAAATGTCATTCAACGTCCATCCATTTAGCCATTTAGCCAGCCATCCATCCATCCATCCTTCCAACCATCTATCCATCAGCCAGACCAGTCAAGGCCACTAATTAGGTGTAGACTACCTGCTCTACCTGCACCAGCGCCACCACCACCGCCCCTCCTTTGGCCCCCTGCTTTTCCAATGCTAATTAAGCGACGATGCATCAAAGTTGTTCTGGAAAATTCTGCGTTCCGCTCTGCACGAAAATTCCAATCCAGTTCCCATGTACCCAGCGGAGCAAGGAGTACCTGCTGACATCCAGCTCGGACATTGACAATGCGCCCTCTGAGAGGCTTTGACATGGCCAAGTTGGCGACTCTGTGACTCTGTGTATTGAGATGTCATCGGTTGGGTTAACGAGTTCAGGCGGAGGACTCTTATATAATTAGGCGGCGGAGAGGAGCCGGGAGCCAGGAGCCAGGAGCCAGGAGCCAGACGATTACACGCGCCGGTCATGTAATGGGGCCATGTTCGGGCCTCATCTTGGCCAGATCTGACAAGAATCGAGGGAGGAAGACAGGGGCCCGGGACCTCCAAATACTTACTAACTTACTTACTAACTCAAGCTGACCAAAGGGAAAAGTCAGGCTGATTAAATGGAATCAGGAAACTCACCTGAAAAGATAGAGAAATAGAAAAATGTAAGCATTAGAAGTGGGTTAGCTTGAGGCTTAAGATAACATATATATAAAATATATAAAAATATTTAAAATCTACATAATTTTAGCCTCATTTTATGGCTTTTAAAATATAGGTTTGTTGGTGATTTCTTCTTGGTTTCTTCTTTTGCAATTTTTTGGCCAACTTTTACCAGGAACTGGTACTGGTGCTGGGCTTAACCTCAGCTCTCGGTGTGTGTCATTAAGATTCTCCCACGCATTCAGTGTCAGACCTCAAGTGCCTGGGCCCCACTCGAGCCCCACAAAAAAGAATTCAACAGCAAAAAAACAAAAGGCAAACCCAAAACCCAAAACCCAAAACCCAAAACCCAAAACCAAACTCAAACCCAAACCAAACCTAAAATGCAAACAAAACAAAGGCAATTGGACCTGGTCTGGTTCTCGGATCAGTTCAGTTCACCTTCGGTTCTCTCAGTTAGTTCTAGGGACCGGTTCTGCGGTTCTTGCGGCTGTTTATTTGTTTACTTATTTTTTGTTTGTTTGTCTTCTGTTTGTTGCAATAAAAATGAAACGTAAATGAAATCTATTGTATTCCATATGAATAATGAGACAATTTTAATAATTTATAGACAACTTTCGGTTAACCGCAATAGCTTGGAGTAAGACAATGGGCCAGAGGCCGAGGATTCCCCACCGCAGTCACCCAGAGTTCGATGATCCTCGACTCGGATATGGATATATATCTATATATATATATATATTTATATATATATATATATGTATATATAGATAGGGTTTCTCTCTCTCTTGGGGTCCATCGTTAGCCGTGATAACAAATCGCGATTGGCATCGCTTCCGATCGATCGCCGAGAGACACCAGAGACAAAGGTGAGAAAACTTTGGCCCTGACTCGAGACTGGGGTAAATGGAGGAGGCTGCACTGAAGAAAAATATTACTTTACAATATGACTTTATATAAAAAAATCAAAGAAACCTAAAAACATTATTTAAAACTATTTAAATCCAACTTTAGTTTACTTAAAGTACTCTTTAAGCTTTGTCTTTGTAGTGACCCCTTCTACTTGCCCTACATTTTAGAGACTCTAATTTCTCGCAGTGCCTGGAGCCTGCCGTCTGGACCACTCACTCATTCATTCATTCATTCATTCATTCGCCATTCATTCATTGACCGCAAGACCAAAGCCCATCGTTTGTAATTGTATCTGTCGCAGCAATAAGTCAAAGTTGTCCAAAGTCTGGGAGCTGGGAAGCTGCAAAGCTGGAAAGCTGGCAAGCTGGCAAGCTGGGAAGCTGGGAAGTCTCGGTATCCGGGCCTCGACGTGTGTGGAACGTGGTACCCGGCACCAGGTCTCGGCCTCCATCTCGGTTACATTTCGGTTACACGATCCGCGTCCGCGTCCGCTATTTGCCTCCTGGTATTGTCTTTTATGGCTTGGCTATTAGCCCGCGCCGAGTAGCTAATCTCCGCCAGCCGCAGGTCGAGTGGTCAGGAGTGGTTCATGCTCTGCCCCCGGGATCCCCGTCTCCCGTCTCCCGTCTCCCGTCTCCCGTCTCCCATCCTACCAGCATATGTCTGCCGGCAATTAAATGGCTTCACGGGGCACGGGCGACTCTCCTCTACCAGGAGGCACAGGTGAGAAGAGATGGCCATTTATTTATAGGTTGTCTTGCGGTTGGGTGTTGGCTTTTTATTGATTTTCTTCCTACGGACAAAAGGGGGTGTTGGGGCTACGTGTGTGCCTCCAAGAAATTGAATTCAATGAATGGTACCATCAACTATATATTATATACTTATGGTTATATAAATAACAACCAAATGTGTGTAAAAAAATTTAACTGGTTTTATTTTTAGGCATTGATCTAAAAAGAAATATACTGTATAACAATGCAAAATAAGCATACATATAATTTTTTTTAGGTCTTTTAATTAATTTCAGTCAGAAGCTTGAAATGCAGTGATGGAGTCATTTCCGACCCTATAAATCATATATATTCTTGATCAGCATCAAAAACCGAATCGATCTAGCCATCTCCGGCAAAAAAACAAAATTTTCAAAAATTTTCGATTTTTTCAAAAAAAGGAAAGGGGTTACATCATTAAAAATATCAAAAATTGGCAAAATTTTTAAATTTTTAAAATTTTAAATGAAGTATGCAGATTTATTAACGTAATAAAAACTAACATAGGAACGCTTTCCGAATTGAAATTAATGCTTTTTTGACCAAGTTATGAGATTTTTAAACCTTGATTTGTCGATAAAATTGTCATATAAAAATATCGATAAATACCGACTAAAAAATTGTATTGTAAATGTAGCCAGAAGCTTGAAACTCTGTGAAAGAGTCATTTCCGACCCTATAAACCATATATATTCTTGATCAGCATCAAAAACTGAATCGATCTAGCTATGTCCGATCAAAATTTAATTTTTTCGAATTTTTCCAAATTTTATATCGTTAAAATTTTACAAAATTGCGAAAATTTGTAATTTTTTTACATTTTTAATTGAGTATGCAAATTTATTAACCTAATAAAAACTAACATATAACCGCTTTCCGAATTGAAATTAATGTTTTTTTGGCTGAGTTATGAGTTTTTTTAACTTTGATTTGTCGAACAAAATGGCATAGAATATTTTAAGCTTAGTTATGTTCATTTTTCATTCTATAATTTAATTGCAAACTTATTTCTTATTTGTTCTAAGTTCTTATATATTATATATATCCTTTTTTTCGATTTAAACCTTAAATTACACTTTTCGTTTAAATAAAACCCCAAGCAAGCTTTTCAAGCAACAAAACAACTAAAATTCAATACAAAAATTCAACTAAAACCATTTCGAAATGGGCGGAGTCCCAAAAGCTGGACACATAACTAACGTATTCCAATACTCATACGCCCCTTTGTCCAATCGTCCAATCGTCCGGTGGCTGCCCCTTTCCTTTTGGGGGGGGTGGGAGAGGGGAAACATGCAACCCAACTCCAGGACACATCCCTTGTGGCCAAGCAGCCCCCAGCTTCTGGCCAAAATCAATAGTGTGTGTGTGTGTGTGTTTGTGTGTGTGTTTTTTGGGGGCTGTTTCCTGTGCGAAGAATCAGTTCCTGCTTCCTTTCAACTCGAACTCGAACTCGGCCCAAGGAGGAGCAGGAGAAGGAGCAGGAGCAGGAGCAGGAGCAGGAAGAGCAGCATGAGGAGCACAAGCTGAAGCTGAAGCTGAGAGCTAAAGTTGAAGTCGAACTCGGACACCCGGATGCGACACTTAAACGATGTGGCAGAAGGACATGGCAGGGGCAAGGATGCTTTCCCTGCAAGCCGAGGAAAACCCGCCAGGGACAGACGACGACCAAATGTGGCCGATGACGTTGATAGTACACGTTCCACAAGATACACATATATGTACATGCCCCGAGATACAGATACGTACTATAATACATATGTGCAGCGCCGGCGAATCCTTCGTCCTTCGCTTCTCTCTCTCTCTCTCTCAGTATCTCTCTCTCTCCCTCTGTCGGAGCAACAATAAAAACTTGAATTTTGTTGATTTTATTTGGTTGCAGCTAGTAGGAGTTCTTGGTATCCACCATGGCCAGCATCCGGAGTGGCAGTAGCCACGGCAACTGTTCCCGGGAATCGCCCAACTTGAACTTTATGCGCTGCGGCTGAGTGATTCGTGCCGCCGCACCGCACCGCCTCCGCCGCCGCCGCCCCTCGCCTTGGCCAACACACAAAAGTGGACCTTGGACGTCTGTCTGGCGGAGAGGCATCGGCAGCAGGAGTCCTGCTAGTCCTGCTCCCGCTGCCATCTCCATTTCCATTGGCCCTACCCCGCCCCGCATCCTGCAGATGACTAGATAGCACGCGTCGTTTTTGCCACTTATTGGACAGTCTCCAGTATCCTGGCTTCAGCAGGATCCAGCAGGAATCAGACTGAGGAGCAGCAGGAGCAGGAGGAGGAGCAGCAGGAGGAGGCTATGTACTGCGCCAGGAGGAGTCGGAGCAGGAGCAGGAGTAGCTGCTCTTGCTGCTGTGTGGGCATGTAGCTTGTAGCTCCAGACTGCTGACTGCAATTTGGAGAACTTAACCGCAACTGGCAGGACGAAGGACGACGGACGGGGACGGACTGGGGACGGACGAAGGACGAAGGACTGCGGACGAAGCCGGCACCGCAGGGCAGGACACAAATGGCGAACAAATGAAAGTAGCGAAAACGTTCGACTGGAGCGGCAAAACCGCTGCACACGACAAAAATCGAAGATTTAAACTAATATAAATAAAAGTAATATAAATGAAACTAATATAGATAAAACTAATATAAATAAAAAGAATATAGATAAACCTAATATAAATAAACCTAAAATATATATAAGATTAGTATAAAAAAATCTCAAATAAACAAAACAAATATAAATAAAACCAATTCCTTAAAAGATACCAATTGAAAAATAATACAACCTCTATAAGCTTGCTTTATAAGTTTCTAATTATACTTTTAATAAATCTCTTCTAAAGTTTCTTTAATTCCAATTTGATTTAAATTTTCTCTGAGTGCACTTCTGACTTGTACATGTGTTCTTCCTGGTCGAGGTCTTAATCCTGCTCCTGTTTCGGCTTCTGTTTCGGTTTCAGTTGCTGCTCCTCCCGCTCTTCACCTTCTTTATTTTCAATCTAACAACACAGGGATTTTCTATTTTCCATTTTCTATTCCCTGTTTTTTTTTTTTTTTTGGCAGTTTAACTGGAGGTCAAGAGAGCAGCAACTTGCTGATATATTATCCCTTGCTCGTTCTAAAGGATGCCTTCTAGGAGGTCCCAAAATCATTATGTTATAGAGATCTAACAGAGAAAATAGTTATAGGGAGTTCCTAAGCCTTTTAAGTTTCTTAACTTTAAGATAGAAAATATTTATAAAAACTACTTCTAAAAGAACAGTTTTTTAGGTAAGTATTTTTTACAATTCTTTAAAATAATTTAGCCTTTCCTTAACTTAGAATTTTAAGCTGGAATTTACTCTACAAGTAAAGTTTATTTAGACCCGCATGTTACCTGCTTCTTTTTCCCCTCAAAGTGAACCCACTGTTTATGGCCAGGCCAATTCCCAGTTGCCATATTCAAATGTGCGGTTTGGCACTCTTCAATTTACAACAAATGGCTGAGAAGCAGCAACTACAACAACAACAAACAGCAACAGAACCATAAATCACACACACACACAGAGAGAGAGTGTGGTGTATAGAATGCATTTCCTTACACACAATTGTCTCCTTTCTTTGGCACAAAAGTGACTCCCCAAAAAGTGGCAACTCTTGGTTGGCTCTTTCTTTGGCCTTTTGTGAATTGGTGTCCAAGCGTTTTATGTTTCAATTATGCGCAACTTGCGCCCGACAATGGCGTTCGTTCCCTCTCTCTCTTTGGGACACTCTCTTGCTCTTTCTATTCCCCCCCTCCCCCCAAATGAGGCTGTAAAAGGACCAAAAGAGGACCCTGTCTGTGTGCCTGCTGATGCATAAATTCCCAGCACACACAAACACACATGCAGTTGGTAACATCACTCATACGCACACGGAAACGAGGGGAAAGGCAGGGCAAGGCAAGGACAGGACAGGAAAGGAAAGGAAAGCATCGGATGTGCAATTTTCCAGCTGAGAACAGGAGAGGCCTTTGCCCTCGAGAGGTCCTCCGCAGGAGCAGATAGGGAGAGCAGGCGAGCGAGAGCGTCCCCTGTCCTGCCTTTGGAAAGTGGCCAAGTTGGCAACTGCCCGGGAAGTCCAACTGGGAACTGGGAACTGGGAACTGGGAACTGGGAACTGGGAACTGGGAACTGGTAGCTGCGAATTCAATTAGGAACCGCTCAACGTACTGAGGTCAGCCCAAGTCACCCCTTTTTTTTTCCTTGAGGGCACTTTTTGCGCCTTAAGATCCTTGGAAATACACTGCGGAAAAAAGCTAGGGGTGAAGCCTGCAAAACTCCCTTTTTGATAATTAAAAAGCAAAGTTTTCTTTACATTTCTGAAATTTAATTTCGAAGAGCAAGCAAATTCTCTTAGAAAGCACAAAAAATGAACTCTATTGCTTGTACATAGCAGGCAAAGCTTGCAAGATAACAGTTCTTTCGATAAATCTAATACCTAATAACGATAAATCAATAACTTTTCTTTAAGATTATCTTCAAATATATATTTATATATAACAAAATAAATCTTGTCATAATTTATAATTAAAAATTAAGTGCCTTTTCTCTCTCTGTACGATCTTGTCCAGTTTTAAACAATTTTTTAACCCTTTTAAGCCCACAGCCAATGAAGTTGAGAGACTTCAAGCTGTGCCATAGCTTTTAAACACACAAAAAAAGAAAACTTAAAGATGTAAATTGTTGTTGTTTTTTTTTTTTTTTGTAATATTTTTTTTGTAAGCATTCCAAAATGGCGGCCCTAGTGTGTGTTGGTGTGTGTGTGTGTAAGCAAGCTGCGCAATCGCCGAGGAAAAATCGCAGACGATGACGATGCTGTGGCCAAGCCCATGAAAGAGAGGGACAGACTGGAGGTGTGAGAGAGATAGAAATAGAGAGAGACCGCTGGGCTTGGCTCGAGTTTAAGTTTTTTATTATTTTTAGGTTTTTTCTTTTCTTTTTTTTTGCTTTTCGCTTCGCCTTTGGCTTTATTAAGGTCTGGCCAATCAAAATGTCCAACGACACAGAGACGCACACGCCAAATGAGGAGAAAGAGTGGGCAGATCGGACAGAAAGAGACGCACACAGCGCTGGCGATCGGCAAACACAGGCGAGAAGACAGAAGAAGACGAAGGTGACGAGCGGCGAGTAACAGGGTGACGGGGACGGGGAGACAGGGGGGACAGACAGGTGTGAAGCAGTCTTAGCTTATTTAGCAATAACAAATACCGTAATTCCGGGGCCCAAGGGGGAGCCCAGATAACAGCGAAAGAAGAAAACGGGGTAAGACAGGTAACTGGAAATAAAAAAACAATAAAAAAAATAACAAAACAAAACAAAAAACAACAACAAAACCTGCTCTTTGTTGTTGTTTTTGTTGCTTTCCACTGATATTCATTCAATTCGCTTGCCCAATTCGACTCGCCTTGTATCTCCATCTTGCTCTGGCTCCCGCTCTCGCCAGCACACCTCTCGCTCGCACACGATCGCCACGAAGACGAAACGAAGCGAGCCGAACGGAAAGCCGAACGCTCTGAGCGAACCGAAGAGCCCCAACCGAAGCGAACGAAACAAAGCCCCAAAGCGGAGTAAATAAGTTATCAGGCGGATTTGTAACTGGAAACCGAATGAATAAATAAAAGGGGGAGGCGTCAACAGAAAAGCGTAGAGCCAGGCAAATGGAAAAAAAGAAAAGAGTATAAAAAAAAACAGAGCAAAACCCAGAGAAAAAGAGAAGAAAACGAAAAGGCAAAAGCCAAGCCGAGAGATAATAAAGATCAGAGCGCGTCTTCGGGTGATCCCGAGAGACTTGAGTCACTGAGAGAAAGAAGGCTTGAGTTCCATAATATTTAACAAATTGTATAAATAATAATAATATAACCATGTAATAATTAAAAAACTCGGAACACCGAAACTTCTATACCCTTGCAGACAAAATCCATCATAGCTCAGTCAAAAATGCATTAATTTTGAATCGGAAAGCTTTCCTAAGTTAGTTTTATTTAGGTTAAGAGATCTGCATACTCAATTTAAATTTAATTAATTAAAAAATTGAACTTTTTCCCAATTTTTCAAAATTTTAATGATGTAAAAAAACGACGAAAAAAATTCGAAATTTTTTTTTTCTTCCGGAGACGTCTAAATCGACTCTCCTGTTGATGCTGATCAAGAATATATATGATTTATGGGGTCGGAAATGACTCCTTCACTGAGTTAGAAGCTTCTTACTACAATTAAAATACCTCTGAAGGGTATACTAAAAGCTTAAAATGAATTAATAATTTGTTATTATAATAATTATTATAACATATTTTCTTCAGGTGTGTAGACTGGAGACTGCAGACCGAAGACTCCACACAAATACCAGCAAAGAGGAGAAGTTGGAGAAGAGGCGGAGAAGGCGCAGCGAATGGCTAGCGAGCGAAGCTTGGAAAATGCGAGAATCGAAAAACGCGTGCCGCCGATGGAAAATGAAGCTCCACAGACGCATATTTATGTCTGAGTTTTTGTTTTTTTACATCAAAATACTATATAGCCATTTATGTATATAACATAAGAAGCCAGAGAATTATTAATTGCAGAAGAATTGTAACTAAAGTTGTTAAAACCCCAAAAGATACTGTACTTCCTCAGTAATTAAATGTTATTATAGAGTATTGTCCCTTCTTTGGGGAGTCTAAAAAATATTTACATATTTACTTTTAAGGCATATTTACTAAGCCACATTATTTACCTTATATTTTATATTATAAAAAAATATATAACCCATATTATTTTGTATTTAAATTATTAAATATATTGCATAAAATAAATGAAACAAATAAATAAATATTATAATATTATAAAATAAATATATTAAGCCCTGTTATTTACTAATTATTTAGCCAATTTGTAAATCTACAAAAAATTAAACTACCTATTTGTAAATAGTATTTTTTTGTAAAAAGTTTAAAAATGTATATGATACTTCTATGTAAATATCAGTCAATTTTCCTAAGAGAAATTCCAATTTCCTACTATTTTTTTTTTCGAAACTCAAATATGACCTTTAATATTGAATGATAAATGATGATAAATACACCTTTAATATGCAAGGAAGCATGCACATTTCAGCAGAGCAATTTTCGAGGAGAAAATGCTGAGAGCACCACCCACTTCGCCCACAGAAAATAAGAGCCCAGAGAAGACTCCTCCCTCCGACTCGCTCTCCTCCTTTTTTTTGTCATATTTTTTCTTTGCATATTTTTGTTTTTCCTTTTTTTTTTTGCAGAAGAAGGAGTCGAGTTGGAACCAGGCAGCATCCAACGCATCCAGCCCCAGCTGCCTTCGATGATCCCAGAGTTCCACTTTAAGGTGTGCAATGCAATGTGACAATGGCATCTTAATGATAATAATTATGCTGATAAGATGCGTTGGAGGAGGATGAGGAGGAGGAGGAGGCTGGCGAGGCTTTCGAGGCAGGAGACTGAGGGCCAGATGGTGGCATCCATATCCATCCAAGTGCCGATATAAATCGCTGGCAAACGGAAATGGGGAGTGCCTTGGGGCCCCGCAAGAGAACTATTGCATGGCATGCATTTCGAGGTGGAGTTCGCCCTTCTGAAGCTCTCGTCGTGATTGATTTATTTATTTGAGCCCGGGCGCGACGCACATACGGTTTGTTTTGTTCACATTTTTTTGTGACTTTTGTGGTTCTCTCGTTGGGATTCGCATCTTGGTTTCGTTTTGAAATCAGTAATCATTGAATTAAATTATGCCGCAGCCTGAGCAGATGGATCCATCCATCCATCTGGATATCCACAGAGATCCGCAGAGGGATCATCCGCATACCCACCCATTCCAAGCCATCTCCTCCATTGGCCGCACCCACACCCACCACCACCACCACCATCAACGTGCAATCACTGCCGAGGATTGCGGAGGATTCCGGGCAGGAGGAGGAGGAGGAGGAGCAGCTGGTCACATGCCAAAATCGGCCACAATATTGGCTGTGAAGTTTTTATTGAATTCGCTGCCAAAAACACCCACATGCCAGGCTCTCCATGGCCCATGGTGTGTGTGGTGTGTGGTGACGAGACTTCAAAATCTTCAAGAATCGAAATCTAAAACTTAAAAATTGGTCTCGAAATGGTAACCGATGTACGCAGGCCAACAGTGCGGATCGAAATTGGCAAGTTTTAAGGCTGGTTTCTATAACTCACAAGTTATAATCAATAGAAGATGTATCTAGGAACTATTTTAGGTATATATATTAAGTATATATATATTAAATAAATATATAGTTTGAAAATAGTTTGTAAATTATCTAAAGGCTATTTAAGTTGTTTTTTAGGTAGGTTCTTAGTAAACTCAAAGCTCTATTTGTTCCAGTTTCTAGAATATTTTGTATATTTATTTCATAACTATATAAATAATATATTTAATCATTTAAATAGTTATGAAATAAATATAAAAGATACATTTATAACTAGTTCAAAGATCTTTTAAATTTCACAAATCTTTTCCTTCAAAATTGCACAATTCTCAAAGATTTCTGCCTTCTTCGTTTGCTTCTATAATCGCAGCTTCTAATTTCGCCACATTATTAATGAAACGCACTGTACAAACTATGCTTAAAGGGTGTGTGCACCACCACCGATTTCTTGGGCTTGGAGGAGTCGGAAATGGTTAATGGTGCCGAGGGGAGGGGACTCGGGCCTGGGCTCTTGGAGGTCCGGCAATCCAACGGATTGCGTGGGCTTTGCATTTTCAATCTTTCAGCTCCGCATCGAGCTGAAGCTATTTATAAACGCAATGAATGGGCCAGCAGCAAGCGGATCAATGAATGAGCCAAGAAAATAATAATTGCTTGGCTCAATTAAAAATGAAGGAAAAAAACCAAATAATAAATGAAGCAAAGAGAGGAGACCCCATGCCGAACCTACTAGTTGGAGACAGGCTTGAAGACTCGCCCCGAAAAAGAAAGACAAAAGGCCCAAGAAGACTGGGTTTCTTCGGAGCTTCTTCTGGGTTTCTTCAGAGCTTCTTCTGCGATTCTTCTGGCTTTCTGCTGAGCTTCTTCTGAGCTCTTCTTCGCCTTCTTCTCGGCGGTTTTTGATTCCAATTCAAGTTGAGGTTTCTCTGTTGGGTCTTTTTCTGCTTTGACATCGCGTAGGCGCTTCTCGCCGGCCAAGCCCGTGGATCTTAATGAATGACTTGGGTTCCCTCTCCTCGGTCTCGGAAACTAATCACGCTCTACCCCGCCCAGCAGCAGCAGCAGCAGCTGAGTTATTTGATCTTGGCCTAATTTATGCAAAATAATTGCTATTACCATAATAATTCCCTACGAAAATGCTTGTATTTTTTCCAATTTTTTTCTGCTTGCTTTTCGGTTGGAATCTTCCGCATTTCCGGTGTGCTCCTCGCTTTTGGCACGTGCTCGCAAAAGGGATGAGCAGATGCCATGTGGAAGTGCAAGAAAAATGAGCTGCCACACAAAACACAAAATAGAAAAAAGCAAGCACAAAAGTAAACAAAAAAACAGCAAAAAAGGAAAAGCCATTGAAATTTGGTTCGCGCCTAGGCAACATTTTTCGAGGCGCGTGCGCAGGGAGCAAGGGAAAACCCACATTTCAAAGGGGGGCGGCGGCGGCGGCAGTGGGGGCGTGGCAGGATACTCCACCCCATCCCATCCCATCCCATCCGCGTCGTCATCATCATCATCATCGCTCACAGTCAGATGTTCGCTTTCGAACATTTTGCGGTTTGTTTTGCTCGCCGGCTACGCGCGCCTTGAAAAAAGAAAGCAAAAAGAGAAAAGAAAAGAAAATTCTGTTTGCAGAGACAGAAAAAAAAAAACAGCAGAGAGGGGGATGGGGGGCTGCTTCTAACTATGACAAAGGTGCCAAGTTCTAGCCCCCCCACCTACCACCCACCACCCACCACCCCGTTGAAAGTGAAAAGTTTGCCAAAGTGCGAGGCGGGACATCATAAAAAAAAAAAAATAAAAACCGGCAAAAAAATACAAAAAAAAAACTGTGTAGAAAAGAAAATGCGCGTCAAAACAAAGTCTAAAAGATTCATTAACTTGTTAGCTTCTGTTTCAGGTCATTTCGAGTTTTCCCGCCCCCCACCCCTGGCCCTGTTCACTTTTCGCCGCTTTTCGCGCCTTGCCTGGGCCTTCCCTTGCAAATGTTAAGTATACGCACCGTTGGCAGACTTTATAATATAATAATAATAGTTTTAGTAAGTGGCTCAGGGTCACGGTGAGTTTCTTTTCTTGATTTCTTTTGTGACAAAAGGATATTGAGAAATATTTTAAGGTTTTATCCTTATAATTATGACCAATATTTGATTTAACTAATTAAAATAAACACTTTCCATGGAGTTTATTTACATTTCTTTCAAAGATTTTAAAATAATAATACAAATATTGTATTACATTGAGAAAAAATGAAACAAAATGCAATGAGTCTAGATAAGATTATAATAGCTTTTAATTGTAAGGTTTATTTTTAATTTAACATTATTTAATAATGCAATTTCAAGACTTCTAATTATTTAAGTTTGAAAAAGGCTTGTTTCAAATATTTGGCATTTTATGTACTCAATTCAATTAAAGCTTAAAAATAAATACCTTTTTTAACCTTTCTTTCGTTTTAAGTTCGAAAAACATAGATAAAGTTTAAATAGTTACAATCTAAAGAATTTAATTCGTTTAAATTAACACATTTTGTAGGGTTTCTATTAATTTATGGTTGGAAATAAATAAGTTACACAGCTTTAAATATATATTTTAAATGTTTAATTTTGATGTAAATTGAATATAAATGTTTATTTGTTTAAATATGATCTAACCATATCAACAAATACAATATTTAGGCTTTCCTTTAAATTTTTTTATTAATAAAACTCCATATACTTGTACTTTGCTTAACTGTGAAAATTAAATTAAAATTATTTACACAAAGATGTCTCACTTTTTTGTCAGGTAAAAAAAAATATAATAATCATAAAAGTCGCGGCATTCACACAAAGCTCATTCACACTTTTATCACCGAAAAAACTTTAAAAATTACAAAACTCAAGCGCAGTGAAGGGGAGGGGGATGAAGGCATACGCACACCAAACACACACACACACACACACACACCGGCACAAAAACACACAACAAAAGGCGAAAAGCGAGTGGAAAACAAAAGCCAAGTGCAAAACAATTCAGCAAAAGGGGAGGAAGCGGAGAAGGGGAGAAGGACATTGCCCAGGACATGCAGGGCTGGCCAAAACGGATGCACCTAGCGCGACAGTTTGGACCAGGTCCTGGGAACGCCGCATCCAGCCACCAGGACGAGCCAGGACTCCGTCAGAGGCCCAGACTCGCCGCAGCGGAAGTAACTCGCTGAGCGCTGTTGTGGCTGATTATGCTGCTGCTCCTGCTCCTGCTCCTGCTCCTGCTCCTGGCAGTGGCAGTGGCACGGGGCTCCAAGGGGGGTTGCCACATCCACATCCAGAGCCTCTGCCCTCGTCCATCCATCCGTCTGGACCATGTGAGCGATGCTGGCGCTGGTCTCTCCCGCTGCGCCGGCAGCAGAACGGGCCAGTTTCAATTTATATCCGCCATGTCCTTGCCCCCCGCCAGGACTCAAATGCAGCAGCAGCACCGCAAAAAAAATTCTCAGAAAAAGGTCTCTTGGAAGTTTTTCAACATCTTTGAAATTTTTAGATATTTGTTTTTAAAGGAAGAAAATTATTTAAAAAGATCTCTGCAAGGACTTTCAACATTTCAATAACAATACTAATAATTAATATTACTTTTCTTTTATAGTTTATTAGTTTAAACTATGTTTGTATATATTTTTAAAATAAAGAATAATGAATATTTCGAAAATCCTCAATGGATAAATAATAATAATAACCTTGAACCTAATACAAAAATCTTAGTTAAACGAAAGCTTGTCATTCACTTTATAAATTGTAGTATTATTTATCAAATGTTTATTTAGTTATTAATGAAAATATCTTAAAAGAGTATAAGTATCTCCTTTTTTTATTATAACTATCTATGACTTTTAACAACAATATCCAAGAGATACCTTCGCTTTACTAGATATATCTATATATTTCTAACGAATTCCTAGATTCCTTCCTTTTTGTGAGCAGTTTAATTATAACAAAAAATAGAGACACAGTTAGTTGGCATTCCGCCCAAAAGCCCCGCAGTCCCCCTCCCTTGTTTTGGCCGCTTTTTGGTTTTTTTAACAACACAAAAAGAGAAAAAAAACGAAACTGAAGCCGCAGCTGGACAAAAGTTTGACGTCCACATGACGACACGTTGACACTGCGGGCAAGGATGGGGGTGTGGCAAGTGTGGCAAGTGTGGGTGCAAAATAATACAAAAAAAAAGAGAAATAAATAAATAAATACAAATAAGGACGAGAAGAAGGAGGGAGGAGGGAGGGAGGGGAGCTGGGGGGACACACTCTGTTATTTGTTATAACAATTGCAAATGCTGAAAACGCGAGGAGGACGTTGCCATGGCGATTAGGAGCAGGATAACACGAAAAAAGGCAGCGGTCGCCCTGGTCGGTCGGTCGCTCATTTAATGGACACTGTTTGGTCGATAATCAAATTAAAAAAGAGCGCGCGCCCAAGGTACGGGAAAAGCTTACTCAGGGAAAAATGTGGCAAAAAAAATAGGTGGAAAAATCAACAGCCAAGAGGCGCCAGGACGACCATGAGATGGCCACCCAAAAACCAGGTGACGGTGGTGGTGGGTCACCTGCTCCCACCTCCTGGCAGGCAGGTGCCGGTCCTGCTTGATTAACGCTGACCATATCGATGGTATATCGAACCCTATATTCCCCCTTTCAGGATGTCTGTGCAACGAAGCTCAACCAGGACCGGCAGGATATTAATCAAACGGCCAGCTGGACTGGCTTTCATCGGAAATTATTCATAAAGATCAGTGATTAAGTGGTTAGTTGTTAGGTATTTATTATATTATTATTATTGGGTTTAATTAGTTATTTATATGAAACTGTGTACTTTGGTTTAAATATTTAAATATTATTTAATATGAATTAAATGTATTTAAATAGTATTTCTTGTATTTTTCTAATTAGTTAAATATTTATTTGAAACTCAGTACTTTGGGTTATCTATTGAAGGTATTTAAATATTATTTAATATGAATTTAATGTATTTATATAGTATTTCTTATATTTTTCTAATTAGATAGTTATTTATTTAAAACTGTGTACTTTGGGTTATCTATTGAAGGTATTTAAATATTACTTTATATGAATTTAATGTATTTAAATAATATTTCTTATATTTTTCTAATTAGTTAGTTGATTACTTAAAAACTGTGTGCTTTGGTTTATCCATTGAAGGTATTAAAATATTATTTTATATAAATTTAATGCATTTAAATAGTATTTCTTATATTTTTATATAATTTCTCTATGCACAATTGATTTATTTTAATATATTTCTATCAAGAAAGTATAGAAAATAAATAAAGCTCATCTTTTCCTACCTTAGTTTTCCCCCTCTCCCCCTTGGGTTTTTCCTTTCCAGACCCACTCCCAATGGAACTTGTCAAACATGGAGCATTGTGACTTGTTCTCGGAAATTACTCATCAGACCCACAACGCCCCCACAAGCCCCCTTCCCTTCCCCTCCACTGATAAGGAGCAACACCCATTGGGCGGCGAAATGACGAAATGCTGTGTGCAAAGAGACTCTCCTGTTCTTGTTTCTTTTCGGAGATCAAAAAGATTCTCCCCCTCACCCGAATGGAATCGAAATTGAAATTGTAGCAATTAATTACCACCGACGACCAGGGCGGGGAGGGAGGCGGAAACACCGCCACCTAGCTAGCTAACAACACCAATTTTGGGGCACAGAGCTGGGAGATATCGATAAGGATGGTTACCATGTTTATATATATGACATATGGCGGCAGGGCAGGTCCGGAGCATCACGTCCAAGCCTCCTCCTCCACCGGCTGCCCCACCTGCTCCCACCTTCGATCGTCGTCAGCAATTAGGCCTTCTCCCTTATCACCTGGAAATTACCTGGAAAAGTCCGCTGCTCGCCCTCTCTTGTTGATTTTGATTTGTAAGACAAATAGACCGAAAAAAATGAAGAAAAAAAAGATACATATATATATATATATATATGGAGAGAACACCAACAGCAAACAACTTTGCGAGCAATTAAAATTGTTTGACGACACAAGGGTTCCGTTCCTCCCCCCTCTGAGAGGGGAGTGGAGCAAGTGTACTGGCCAAGTCAAGTGCGTCATTGTCCAGCGGCCGCCGCTATCTAGATAAGATTGATAACGCCGCCTGCTCGCTGGGGCAACAAATGGAAAATCTGTGCAAAAAAAATCCCAACCGAAAACGAGCGAAAAAAAAAACAAAAACAAACAAAATACGACTTAGTTTATTGCTGCCCCGAACAATCCATATTATGACAATGATATGGATATATGTCGATTGTATGGAGCTTTATGGCTTTACGGCCCTGATTTCCCTTTGAACTAAGCCGTGTTTTTTCCACAATGCAGCTTGGACGCTGGAATCGCCAAAAAAAATGGGAAAATAGAAAAGAAAATTGATAGGGAAATTTCACAGAACCCCAAACGCACCGCAACAACTCTAAATTATAGGTAAAAATGCGTTAAAACAACAAATCTGAACAAAAAAAAAATAGAAAAAATCATTGCAAACACACCTAGGCGGGGGCGAGTGACTCTGATTTAGACATGGCCATATCGCAGCGATAACTCGACTAGATACAAGAACAACAACAACAACAAAAACTATAACAAAACAAGGAGACCTTCCATATGGTTCAGGGAGGGGAGTGTGGGTGCGACATGGTCGTCTGATATGGCCTGACCATAGGCCACAGCCGAACCTGGCACACAAATTCCAGGAACGTATTGAGATCATCTTTTCAGGTGACCACCTTGCCGAGTTATTTTGCATCATTTACGACTTTGGTCACTCTGCAGATCATTATCTCACATATGGGAAAAACTAAAGGGCTGGTAGCTTATTATTTGCTGTTATTATTTATAATTAATATTTTATTTCGATTTATATCTTTCATAGCAGGGCACCTTTCTGAGTTTCATTTTATTATTTATTAGTTTATTTATTATTGGCATTGGTCACTCTAAAAGTCCTTAATGAAACCCCTTGTTTTTTGTTCCCCCAAATACATTTTAGCCAGATTTTGTTTAAAATATAGTAAGCTTCATATAGCATGGATATGTAAATAGATTATTTTAATATATATAAAACAGAAAGGAAACTAATTTTGGGAAGCCAATACCCTGGCACTTTCCAAGTGCATTATTGAATACAATCGGAAATCGATATGACAATTTATCGACTAGTCAAAGTTTACAAAACTCATAACTCAGCCAAAAAAGCATTAATTTTAATTCGGAAAGCTTTCCCATGTTAGTATTTGTAATATTAATAAATCTGTCTACTCAATTTAAAATATAAAAAAAATAAAAATTTTCTCAATTTTTCAATGACACATTTTCTTGAAAATTTTTGAATAAAAAATTAAAAAAAAATTTTTTTTTTGTAAGATGGCTAGATCGACTCTGCTGTTTGTGCTGATCAAGAATATATATGGTTTATGGGGTCGGAAATGACTCCTTCACAGAGTTTCAAGCTTCTGACTAAAATTATAATACCATTCGTTGAGTCGATATTTATCGATATTTTAATATGACAATTTGTGCGACAAATCAAAATTAAAAAAATTCATAACTCAGCCAAAATTGCATTAATTTTAATTCGGTAAACTTTCCTATGTTAGTTTTTATTAGATTAATAAATCTGCATACTTAATTTAAATTTCTAAAAAAATTAAATTTTTTCAAATTTTTGAAATTTTTAAAGACCTCGTAAACCCTCAATAAAGTTTTGAAAAAATTGGTAAATTTTTTTTTTCTTTTTAAGATAGCTAAATCGATTCGGCTGTTGATGCTGATCAAGAATATATATGATTTATAGGGTCGGAAATGATTCCTTCACAGCCTTACAAGCTTCTGACTAAAATTATAATACCCTGCAAGAGTATAAAATCTAATCTAAAGAGTTAACAAAGAAAATCGTGAAAATTTGTTATTAAACTCGAAAAAACTTAATAAGCCTAAAGTCCCCATTAGAATTAAAGCAGTCAGCACAGTCAGCTGTTTGGTGTTCCAATTGGAACCTTAAACTTTAACCCTTGTTTGTGTCACACTCACCTTGTGCAATTCGAACCGCGGGCATTTTAATTCTCATTTTTCTTTCCAGCTTCCGGAAGGTGATTCAATCTTCGCCACAGACACAGGCACACTTAACCCCACAAAGGGCAATGTCCTGCCGATCTCCAAAAAAAAACAAACACACTAACTTCGACACCAAACGATTTTCCACTTGGATTTTTTCCAAATTCCAAAGAAGAAAGTTTCAATATTCTAGGTTTTTTTTTTTTATTTTTTTCTACTACTCTCCTCTTCGTATTTTTATTTTGTTTACTTATTGCACTTGTTTCGGTGTGTTTTTTGTTTTAGAGAAAAAAAAAATTGTTTTTATTGATATTATCTATTTGCTAATCAGACAGCTTCAGTTTTGGTTTTACTTGTTGTTGTTTTTGTCATTTTGATGGCTTTTCTTGGGCTGCCATTGAGAAGGAAAACCGGAACAAAACAAACAAAATACAAGGATGATATTTGTAAATTTTGTAGGTAAAAACTTGAGCACTTTTTCACTTTTATTGGCTATTTTCTTATATATTTTTTTGTTGTTGTTGTGATTGTTGTATATATATTTTTCTTTTTCTTATAGGAACCTTTTGCACTCGGTTTTTTTTTTGGGGTTTTCTTGAGCTTTCTTCGATTTCGATGCTTTTCGTCAAGCCTTGTTTTTTAGCTGTGAATGTTTTGTTGCTGCTGCTGTTGTTGTTGTTGTTGTCGTCGCTGTCGTTGTCACTTTCGCACGCGGTTTCATTTTCCCCACCAAACGATTCCAATTGGAGTTGGTTCAGCAAACGAATCGAACAAAAAAATAGAACCCAATTGGTAAGCACACTCCGAGACACTTGAAAAAAAAAATATATGGAAGATTGCCTGGTTTTCTGCGTTTCCTTTTTTTACTCGTCGTATTTCCCTTTCTTGTTATTTTCCCATTTCAGTATAATTCTCGTTCTCCGTATTTTCGTAGATTTTTTAGTTGTTTTTTTCGCTTAACTGTTGTTATTTGCCGCGACGACGACCAACGGTAAATGGTAAACGGCAAACGGTGAGCGTGTGTATGTGTGTGTGCGCGCTTTTGCGGCTCCGGCTTGTGTGCGGTGCTAACGGTAACGGCGGAAGTACGCGACTACTTGCGACGTTTTAGCGGCGAGCGCGTCTTCGCTGCCGCCTGGTCCTCTGTCTCTGCCTCGGCCTCAGCCGCGGTCGCGGTCGCCAAAAGCTGCGCAGCTTTCCCTGTCGCCGCTGTCCAGGGCCCACCACACCGAAAGCAGCACCAGCACCAGCACCAGCACCAACAACAACACCAACACAGCGGCGACCACGTTCCAACCAACTCAGCGAACGAGCGAACGCCAGCGAACGCGTTGGAAGTGTGACGAAAGCTCGCCTTGGACACGAGACGCGACGTGTCGTGAGAGAGCGGGCGACGGAGAGAGAGAGCGAGCGAGTGACAGAGAGTTAGAGAGAGAGAGAGAGAGAGAGAGTGGCCAAAACGAGAGGGCGGCGCTGTGTGTGAGTGGAAGAGCGAGCTTGCCTAGGCGAACATGTCCGAACACGACGATGTCCTGCGAGCGACTGCAGATAATTCAATTTCATTTCAGGCTTTTGCACTTTAATGCCAATCTGGCAATTTGATTTTGGCTAAGCGACGCCGAGGCCGACGCCGACGCAGCCCTTTACTAACGGTCCCGTGCGGTGTGGTGCTTTGCCGGTGCTTGTGCGAGGTGGTGTCAGCGAAGGTGGTGGTGGGTTGGGTTCGCGCTCTCTGCCGGCTTCGCTGCCGGCGTTTGTTTATTTGCCGCTGGTCATGTGTGCGTGTGTTGGTGCGTGTGTGGGGGTGGGCCCACACCGGCCACACTGGCCAGAGCGGGATAGCGCTATAGCGAAGCTCAACGCACACACACATGCATGCAAATCGCAAAGGGGTGGCAACTTTTCAGGCTGGACACTCTGGTCAATCGCACACACACACACACACACACACGCACATTCACACTCGTGGCAGTTAAGGGCGCGATTACAACCCTCTCGCAATTACAACTGTCCAGGCAACAACAACAACAACAACTTGCGCAAGGACACCGCACAAGGACCACAACGGCCTTAACGGGTAAGGACATCAAGGCGCGCGCGCACCTTTCAGGCATTAAATATAAGTAAAATACTTAAAACAATTAAAATAACAGAAAGAATTGTATGAACAAATAATAATAAAATATATAAATATGCAAATGATAAAATTTTATATTCTATTTTATGGGTTAATTAATAATAAACTATCTTATTTCCCTAAATTCAATTAATTGTAATTTGTGTAAATAGTAAATAGTTGCTCTATATTAATTTTTGTAATAATTTGAGCGGCTATTATATTAATTTTTCTATCTTCAAATAAAAATTTATAAGTAAAATAAATAAAATAATAAATAAATATTTGTCAAATAATACAACAGTTTGTAGAAAAACTATTAAAGCATTATTACATTATTAAAAATTAAGGAAAAGTTATCTTTAGACAAGAGTGTTAAAATTTAATAGAATTTTTCCTTTAAATAACTTGTACTTTATAATTTGCATATCTTCATTATTATTAGTTGGCTGTTAATGTTCTTGATTAATTGTTAATTATTAATTAATTAATTAATTGTTCATTATTAATCAAATAAATATCTTTAATTGCAAGGAATAATTAAGAAACAATTTACGCTCCTTGGACCACATCCTCGTCAGACGCGTGTCCAAGCGCGTCTGGTGGAGCTTGGCTGCCTTCGTGCTTTGGCGGATGCAACCGAAGTGGCGCCCAACCTGCACAGCGGCAGCCAACACGTTGCAAGCTCGCCGCAGATCGACGACAAAGCGCCTCCAAAGGTCATGTCAATTGGTTCGTGGCGGGGGGAGGGGGGCGTGCGATGATAATAGCAGCGTTGGGGGGTTAAGGTGCATCCCTCAATGAATGATCATCGCCCGCCCGCCCCCTCTGGGCAGCGTTGCAACCGCGACATCGAACATGTTCGCGCCAGCCGGCCTGCCTGCCTGGCCACCCATCAAAAACAACAAAAAAAAAAGCTGGACAGCGCTGCTGCGACCAGCGTCGCGTCGCTGCTGCCATTAATGTCAGGCTCTTTGATATGAGAATCAGCGCACTCTCACACATATGAGAGCTTCGAATGCTGCGAGTGTGTGTGCGTGTGTGTGTGTGTGTGTGTGAATTGTTTTTGTTGTTAATTGTTTTGTAGGTGGGGGAAGTGGAGGAGAAGGGGTCATGGGGGGGAGGAGTGGGGACATGTGAGGTGTGTGCTCTAAAGTCCGAGTTTTATTTGTCACTCAAATTGCACTTGTCCAACGTGTTTGAACATGTTCAAAATTTAGGTTTAATAATATTAAATGGAGTAAAATAATATTGGATTATTTAAAGATAGTAAATAGTAATAAATATTTGGAATTTTAAATAAATATTTCGAATTTTAAATTAAAATATTATATGAAATGTTTAATATTCAAAATTTACTTGGTATTATTATTTTGTTCTAAACAAAATTCCCATTCCTAACCTACAAATTTTTTAATATCAGATTTAAATGGGAAATTTTTCATAATATTATAAATATTATTATAATATAAATTATTATTTAATTAATAAATTACATGTATAATATAATTTTGATATAAAACATTGTAAAAATCCTATATAAACCCAGCTCATAGATATCATAAAATAAACTCCATCCCAATAGATCCCAGATGATACCTTTCAAGTTCTAGATCTTATCCCTTGTATCGCATAATAACAATAAAATATCCTTAAAATTATAACAATTATTTTTTAAATAAGAAAACAAATAAAACTTAATATATATCATATAAAAACTTAAAAAACATACATACATACAAACATATGTGAAGATATAACTTATATATGTACATATTATTGACGCTATATGCAAGCTCACTCGCACTCGCACTCCCTCCCACACACACACACACATACGCACTTTCACACACTCCCACACACACACACACTCGCCAAGAGACGCACACATGTGTGGCGTCGCACACGCGCGTTCGTCATCGATTGGCCGCCGTCTCTGCTCTCGCACATTTGTGTTTGACAATCGCCCGCTGCCACCCCCCGCGGTCCATCTACCCCTTCTCCATCAACCCATAACCCATCCACACACATACACAAACACACACACACACTCCTCCCCCACCTGCGGCTCTCTTTTATCGTACAGGTAGCACACATATACAGAGAGGCAATGCTGAGAGAGTAAGCTCTGCCGGCGTTGCTGGAGAGCGAGCGAGCTTGAGAGAGCGCCACCCCACGAAGGGTGGAGAGAGCGGGGAGAGAGAGGGGGCAACACACAATGTGTGCCACGACGAAGTGCCAAGGTGAGGGCTACTGCCCGACAGGGGCGTGGGGCGGGAGGCAGGTGGGGGATGCGGCTGCAGAGTAGGGGTCGCCGGGCATCGCTATAACTGTTATCAGTCGAACGGAGACCGCTCTCACACGACCAAGCCGGCTTGGCGGAGCGCAATTGGAATAGAATGGGAATGGGAATGGAAATGGGAATGAAATGGAACTGGAACAGGAATGAGACCCAAAGTGATATATACCCCCTTTACAGGGTATTTTAATTGTAAGATAGAGAGGCTATTTATATATGTTCTTATGATTGCTGTTGTGAATATTAAATAAAATTATACTTATATTGATACAAATTTCACACAAATCGATTAATAATCAAGAATATCTTATAACAAATAAATACAATTGAATATTTAAACTTTCTTAGGCAACTTTAACAAAAATAAAATGATAGGAGTGCTAAAGATATATAAAAGTTAGATTAGGATTCGATTAAAAATCGTTATAATCGATTGAAAATCGTTTTTATAATAATATCTTTTAAAAATAATTTTTAAAACAGTTTTTTCGATAATATCGATACCTGAACACATATTAGATATGAATAAATTCATTGTATAAAAGTTGACGATATTTTCGATATGTTATCGATAAGCTATCGCACTTATTCCACTCGACATCTATAAATACATCCTTAAACCGAACTTGTCTTGCATTTTAGCCCAAAACTGGTAAATTCCTCCACAGGGGATATATAACATTCCGATACCGAATCCCCGGATTCGGCAAGATCAAAGATCGAAAAATAAATATAAATATAAATAAAAGGGTATACAGCCAGATGGGGGTGGGCAAAATCTAAGCCGAGAGCCGAGAGCAATTACCCGCGAATCCGAAAGGCGAGTGTGAATTCGAGAGGAACCTTCGCAATTGCAATGTGTGTACGCAATCACACATTTCATTACACATGCATGCACTGAGAGAAATCAGTGAAATATTATCACAATTTAAGGAAAAATGTAAAATAATAAAACCTATGTTTTTGGTATACAACTTCCCTGTTTAATATGATTTTTTAATTAAAAATTATAAAAAAAAACAAGGGAATATATATTTTGCTGTGTAAAATTTATAAAACCTTAATTGAGGGCTAGAAAATATTAGTTTTTACGATGATATATCCCTGATATTCTTATTATTTTTCATTATCAAAGAAAAGTCTCATGTATATTAACTTTCGTATATTAAATACATAGCATTTATCAATTAATAAATTATTCTTTAAATTGTAATTGTAAAATTCTTCCCATTTTTTTCAGCTTATATATTCATACCTTTTTAATGTATGCAGATGAAGGCCTGACTCTGTCAGCGATCGATGGACGCCTGGCTTCTCTACTACCGATCATTGTCGGCGAGATGTGAGAGTTTCGCTTGCATTTTTGTTATTTTTTCGCTTCGAAAAAAAAAAAAAAATAATAATAATAATACAAAAAATCCGAAACAAAACCAAAAGCTGAAAACTGAAAAACTGCAAATAAAAAAAAACGAAAACATAAAGCTACAGAAACCGAGCACAAAAACCGGCATTTAACAATAACGAAAATTGCAGAATTGCCGGCAATTACCAAAAGGGGGTGGCCCTGCCTGCCTGCCCTGCCTGTGACATATGCGAGGTAGGAACCAGAGAATAAAAAAAAACATGAAAAAAAAGAGGAAGCGATGCTTGAGATTTAGAGTGCACTCCGAAAATGCAGTTGCAACTGCAGCAGCAGCGACCCTGCAGCGGCAACTGCTGCTGCTGCTGCTGTTGCTGCATCATTATGTCAGCCAGAGGAGGTCCTGCGGCTGCAGCATCCCGCTCGCTCGAGACCAAAAGTGTCGACAAATTGCCCCAGCGGAACCCCCCTCTCTCTCTCTGTGATCCATCATCGAGGATGCGGCCAGCTCGGGCCAACTTGGCCAATGGCCAACGGCCAGTTCTTGGCCAGCTTAACTCCATTAGCCGGCTGCGTGCCGTGATTGCCGCTCGGGCTAGTCACACTGCTCAACAAATTTAGTATACTTTGCTTTTCAATTTGGTAAAAAAAAAAATTTCTGAATTTCTAAGAAGTCTCGAAAAATATATAATTCATAAAATAAAGATTTTTAAGATATTTTTTGTAAGATTAAATTATATTGCAGTGCATCGGCGATCGTTTGGTTGGTTTGGTTATAAATTGTTTTGGCCAACGGCTGACCATTATCACAGCTACCGGTTCTGAGTGCAGTTTTCTCTATATATATACACATATATTTATATATATTTATATATATATATTAAGTGGGGTTAAACTCTGCCCCAAACTGTGGCTGGTTTGGTTTATTTTCCCCTCTCCTTGGCCCGAACCATTAATTGTCGCGTGAACAGCTTTGTTAGATCGATTTGGGGGTCAGGAACATATATATATATATAGGTATATATATAGGTATATACTTCTGCCGCGGTGTCAACCACTGGAACCACCCACCTCCAAAATAATAAAGGAAAAATAAGGAAAATAATGTGGTGGTGGCACCAATTCCGATACCGATACCAAAGCGACTTCTTAATGCCAGCGGCCATCCCGCTGATCGATTAAACGACCCTGACGAAAGGCAGGAGGTGAGGTGCGACGGCCTGGCCAGGTGAGAGGCGGTAAGGTCCGCTCGCTGATTGACGCAATCCACAATAATAAGAATATATATTAATATATAAAGATAGATATATATTTGGAAAAATATGCGAAGGAAGGCCGCGTAGCCAAGAAGTTGATGGCTCTTTTTAGTTAAGAGTTGCACCTTATGTCATCGATTAGTGGGAAAACCTTTTCCTTAATGGAAAATATATATCTTTAGATATTCTATATTTATAAAGAAATATTAAAAAGATTCAATAAATTCAAAAATATCAAAAAGCACGCTCTGTTTCTCGCTCTCCCTAGCATGCTTTGCCTGCCATGTACAAGCATAGCGAACGAGAAAGTTTCCTTTTCATTTCTCTCTCAGAATATGAATATTTTCTATAAATCCTTAACAGATTTTTTTAATACAAAATATTTTAAAAATATATATAGATACTTATGTAACATATATTTTTGATATATTATTTTATACATACATATTTTTTAATACATATATATAGAAATCATAATATTTAGGGTAGAAAACTATACTTTAAGGTATTAAACTAATTAAAAGGATTGATATTTTTTTGAACCTGCTTGTATGTGAGACAAATTTATCATCGATTAGTGGGAAAACCCTTTCCTTAATGGAAAATATATATCTGTATATACTCTATATCCATTTCTCACGTACAATTTCTAAAAGATTGTACAAGAAATATCTTTAGAAATAATAATTAAATCCTTCTAAACAGCCTAAAATGGAGATGACAGAATATAACGATAAATCGATATTTTATCGTTGCGATCTTTGTGGTATAAAAATCAATATTTCAATATTAAATAGGTATAATCATTTTCCATATTAAATATTCCGATATATTAAAGTTAAATAAATATTTTTAAATATCATCAACTTGGATAATAAATATGTATATATTTTTAAGATCTTATAAAAGATCGCTTAAAGATATAAGGTTAGCTACAATTTGTAAGTGATTTCTCTGGATTGGATAGTTGGGGGTGTCGGTGGTCTATCGGGGTTTGTGGTTTTGGGCCGCGGTCGAAATCGCCGTGGATTCGACCGGCTGACTGGCTGACTTCTTGTTGTTTCCGAGAACTAAACAAAGTTTATCGATTTAACAAATTTTAGCGACGGCGAACGAGAGCGAGTGCCACATTTCGAGTCTTTCGTCCGCGTCTCTGAGTCGCTCTGCCTTCCCCCCTCCTCCTCCTCCTCCTCCTCCCAGGACACCGCAGCCCCTGGCTTCCCTTTGTTTAGATGACCCAACAAACTCGGCCTGTGTCCTGGCCACCCAAGTGATCGATTATACATTCGATGGCCATGAAGGCTAACAACAGGCCTCCACCTACCGCCGTGAGTCGTGGGTCCTTTTTTGCCCCGGAAAAAAAAATAAACCTCAACCACCGGCTGTCCTCATTGCCTCCTCTCCACCTCCACCTTGTGGTGGTGGTGGTGGCTCCACCATCGGACCTTGTTCTGGGCCATTAACCAGAGTCTTGGGGCCCAACTAGGTGAAGGAATACGGTTGCCAATGAGGTTGGAAAGGGGGGAAAAGGGTGTCCTTAGGGGGAGTGAGGAGATTTGACAAATAAAGGACTTCAATTAAACTATAAATATTACCAGATTTTAATTGTGGATTTCTTTTAATTTGATAAGAAATAAACCTGGCAAGTTAGTATTTAGTTTTGTCAAGATTTCCATATTACTTAAGAGGTCCTTCATTTATCTTTTTACTGAAGATGCCTCTCCTTTGGGTTTTCTAGGGTTTTTTCCCAGGCTTGGAAAACCTGAAAACCTCTTAATGGATATCTATTTTACCCCCTTCGAAGCGTCGGCACTTCTTAGGTTTTTGTGGGAATATATACATATATAGTTGTACTTAATTGAAATCCCAAGACAAGTGCAGGCGCAAGGCACTTGAGGCCACTCAAAAGAGTCCTGGCGTTGTCCTGTCTGCATTTGTAGCCGTAATCGGAGATCCCGTCCAATCGGATTTTCTTTCTGGCATCGGCAGCCTACATTTAGCCTCGTTTTTCACTGCGGTTAACCGAAAGGCGGAGAAGTCACCCACTTCAGAGGGTTTCAGAGTTCAGAGTTGTTACAATTTAGGTTAGAATTATAGGAACGAAGGTTTACTATATTGTTATAAATATATTTATCTGTTTTGATATTTATTTTATGTTATAAAATTCAAGACGAAGCTAAATTTGAGTAATTAAGAGAAGGTTATGTTATAAAAATATTTAAATTTAAAAAGAAATATTAAAAAGTTTCAATAAATTCAAAAATATCGATACTATGCTTTGCCTGCCATGTACAAGCATGGCGAAAGAGAGAGTTTCTTTTTCATTTCTCGCTGAGAGAAATCATTTATCATTTTCTCTCTCAGAATATAAATATTCTCTATAATTCCTTAAAAGATTTTTTATACAAAATATTTAAAAAATATATATTGATACTTATATAACATATATTTTTATATATTTTTTCATATAGCAAATATATAGCTTTAGGTATTTAACTAATTAAAAGGATTGCTATTTTCTTGACCCAGCTTGTATGTGAGACAAACTTATCCCTTCCACAACTCCCTAATTTTTCTCAAGATGATGCGATCCCTGACTGTCCAAGTGACAATTTCTCATTGTATTTTCTTTTTTTTTTGTACAGTAGCTGCCCATAAATAAAACCCAGTGACAACACAACGGGCACTTGATATTCAGCTATATGTCGTTTGATTTGCCTGCCTCCGGTCTCTCTCTCTGCCTGTCTCTAAAAATTTCCAACAAAATGAAAATATTTGGGAATTAATGGAATCTCAAGTGTGTCCACAAATGGAACGAACGATTCACCAAGAGATGGCGGCCATTTTTATGTTTTTGGGGCAACGTTGCAGGGGTGGCATGGATCCAAAGGGGAGATCGCCGGAGTAGGACTGTCAGGGAGGGGATTATATATATATACACGGAGATTAAATTATGGTATATTTCATTTAATAAAATTTCAGATGTTTAGATATAATAAGAGACTCAGAGAGAACATCAGTCCAATCGATCTAGAGTTGAAGAAATCTTTTCAGAATATCAAGTTCTCTGGCTGCCTTCACCTTCAGGTATTTATGATTCCAAAAGAGCTTACTTATATCTATATATTTTAATATATTGATTGAGGGATTGAATCACAGAGAACGCCAGTCTAATCGATCTAGAGTTTATCCTTTACCTTGAAAAAATCCTTGCAGAACATCAAGTTCTCTAGCTGCCTTCACCTTCAGGTATTTATACTTCCAAAAAAGCTTGCTAATATTTATATATTTTAATGGTAAGTTTTATTAAAGAATATCTGAAGGAGCTACGGTTTTTTTTGAGTGCCTGCCACAGCCCCACGGCCAGTCCGTGTTGCAAACCAAAACCGATGGGCGTTTGTCTTGTCCCATGGACCAACATATGGCAGACACATGTGAGCAGCCGCAACTCAACTCAACTCAACTCCAGGCCAGGGAATGGAACGGACCCGGGTCTCCGATCTCAAGACCCCGCGTAATGTTATTTTAAGCCACCGCCAGCCGTCGTGGAGATCACACAGATCACACAGATCTCTCTCTTAGTCTCATTCTTATTCTTATTTTCCAAACAGAATGGGGGGGATGGATGCCCATGCCCATGCCCATGCCCATTTCCATGGCCATGGCTGTGACACCGACAATGGGAATGCCATGAAATGGTTTCGGTTTCGGTTTCAGTCGCTTCAATTCCTGCAACGCTCCACATTTGACCAGCCACTAGTCGAGGGAAAAGTCTCGGGAGGGAAGTCTTGGCTCACACATAGCAGGGGGTGAACTTGAAAATCTCGTAGATATATTTTTAAACACACATTTTCATTATTTATAGTTCTCTCTCGGGAGAGAGTGACAGGCTAGGATGGTGTCTGAGTTTTCCGTCTAATTTTCCTCTAAAGACTCTCTGAATATTCCAAGGTTATGTTGTGACTGGGGGGAAAATGCTTGAGGAAAAGTAGGTAGACTAGTAGAAATTGGTGAAAAGAAATAACAGATAGAGAAGGTTTTAAATTAAAGATTCATTTGGAAAATAGGTGAGAAAAAAAACCAAAGAAATTTGTTGAAATATTATTTAGTTCAGAGATTTTCTCTTTGAGAAAAGATTCTTTAATTATTTAATCAATTGATTATTATTTAAAGACTTTTCCGGTCAATTCCAGTAGCTGTAAGCTTTCATTGCGTGTGCTGAGAATGAAGACAGAAGACAGAAGATTGCAGGAGTCTACAGAAGACTCTGGAAGAGCCGGGCCTGGAGAGTCACGAACGATCTAAAGGGGGAGCGGCTTAACCTGGCTTGTCTCTAGTAAAAATAAAATAAAAAATAAAGCCGTCTTTATCTTAATTGCAATATCGCTGGTGATATACAGACTCGCATCTCTCGATGGCAATCGAATCCATCTCTGCTGGTATTTTATACCCTATTATAATATATATAATGGTATCGCCCCGATCTGGTGACGATGTCGCCGCCTTAATGATAAACCAAAGGAGATATGACAAATGGTAGAGCAGGTTAGAGTATGCCCTTACTCTGCACTTACTTTACTGATTATTAACTTTGAAAATATCTTTTGTTTGGTGTCTTTTCTTGTTTTATATTTCGTATTTATTATTTTTTATTTCTTATATTTTTTTTGCCAGTGTTTGCTCTTTAGCTTTAACGACAACGGCAACATCCCACGCAGTCTGCGCTATGAATTCGAATGACTTGCCCCGGCCAGATCTTCCACATAATGAATGAATCGCACTCCCTGGGCAGGTACACAGCTCACGAAAATTCATTTTTCTTACATCAATTTTTAACTATTTAAGCTGGCAATAAGTTGAATATAACTAAAATATGTCTAAATATTTATTGATAATAAAAATACAGGAAAAAGAAAGGTGGAGTAAGCTAACTGACTTGCTAACAACATAATCTCTCCCGCTCTTTGCTTTTTAGCTTATTTATTTTATTAATCACCTATAATATTTATTTGTATATATTTATTTATTGTTTATATTTTTTTGCAGTGCCTAATGTTGTTGCCTGTTTTATTATTACTTTTTTCAGCTGGGGCCTAGCCCGTGCTCCAATGACAAATGGCTGGCTGGCTGGCTGGCAAATGCTGTTAAGGTGGCGCATGACACCGCCATACAACTACTGGGCCAAGTCCAAGTATTTAGCCAGAGTTGATTAAATATATATATATATCGAAAATTTATATATATATTTGGGTGGGTACAGGGGTGGCTCAGCTCGGCTCGGCTCTGTCTCTCTCCCCAAGGAGAGACTTCCTGCTGATCCTACACAGATCCCGGCAAGATCTCCTGGCCGTGCCCCACATCGATGAATATGAAATGAGGCGGAGGCCTACTCGAGTCGGGCCTTAGCTTTGCCTCTGACTCTGTCTTTGGCTCTTTTCTGGCATTATGTCTTGCTTTGCTCCCATTTGGGACCGATATCGCGGCTGCTGCATCTGCGCACGCACCGGCAGTGGCAGGGGCGCCCGAAAAGGGGGCTCATTAAGGGGGTTTAAGATAGAAACATTTTGATAATATAATAATAATAAAAAATTAAAAATATTTAGCAAGATTCAACAGAAAATTTATAAATTCTGAAGCTAACTAAAAAGAATCTCTCTCGGTTTTTATGGTTTGTACATTGCAGGCAATGCGGGGAAGTGAAAGCGATAGAGACTGAGTGCGAATATGACTCTTGCATAAGGAATGATAGAAAATAGCACTATATTGATATTATATCAATAATTAATTGATATATTTATCGATTTTTGTATGTGAATGTGCAATAAATCAACATTTTGTTTGATGTATTGAATTAATATAATAGAGAAAAGAGATCATTAAATTAAATATATATGTTTTTCAGATTTTTTTTGTAATAGGTTCATAGCTTTATAGTTTAATATTAAATGCCTTGCTTTTTATATTTATAAATTTGATATATATTACTACTATACGTATTATATATATACTGTAGAGCGCCTTATGTTACTCAATATATAATATCAGACTTAAAATCATTCCTAAAAAAGAAAGCAACCTAAACTGAGTGGTTTTTTAGATCCCCCTTTTGAACATGGTGCTTTGGGAATATATATTAAATATATATATTTATATAAAATATATTATTATATTTAATTCTTTTTTACATTATAAAAAGAGGGGCTTCTTGAAGCTCCGCCACTGGCCCCCAAGAGAGAGATGGGGCGAAATCGACGAAGCGTAGGTTGGGACAATTTTGTACTTGTAAGCGATCGCACTTTTCGGCTGGGTTTCTCTGGTCGATTTTTGTTTTGTTTTTTGGTTTTGTTTTTTTGTTATTAACAAAAAAAAAATGAGAAAAAAAAAACAGAATTTGTTTTGGGTGTGCACAGGGCAGGGGCAGGGCCTCACCCTCCTGCTCTCGGCTGCCCATGAGGAGTCCCTGCCCAAGTTGGGCAATTGACGGGGCATGCCGGCCACGCCCAGCCTTCCTGGTCATCAATGGCACAAGACGACGACGACGACGACGATGATGATGATGATGTTATTTCGTTTGGTGGCGGCAAGCCTGGGCCAAGATTTAGTCGGAATCCGAAACGAGGTTCGTCGCAGCCGGAGTCGGAGTCGGAGGAGGTGACGGTGCCGGTGGTGTGGTGCCGGCGGTGTGGGCACATGGCCATCGCCATCTGATGGATTGTCATGCCTCGGCGACGCTCCGCTAATCATATGGCACCAATATGCGTGGACTCATCATGGACTTGGAGACTCTTCTCACTTGAAGAAATCTACAAGTTTTTAAAGAGTTCTTTTTTTTGGGGCTCAAAAAGGGGGGTTTAAATGGAGGCAAAAGGGGAAAACAGGGGCTTTTCAAAGCAATATGAGTGAACGTTTGGAGTTTGGAATTTTCCCTATAAATAAATGATATTCTATTCAAAATGCCTAATTAACTAATTGTAACTTGTGGGTCTTATATATATATTTATTAGCCTGTAAATTATTATCTCTGAAATATTTATTTATATTTTTCTTATATTTTTAGCTGCTTTTAGGTCTTATTTATTAAATTTATGAACTTATTTATTTATTCAATAACTTATTTATTCATCTATTTGTTTCCTTGATTTATTAGTTATCATATTTCAAATAAGAATAATTATATACTTGTATTTTTTGGTACTCGATAGGCTTATTTGTTTATTTATTATCGTATTATATTTTTAAAATATATATACCTATTTATTTAGTTACTATTTTTACATATATCTCAATTGTTTAAATGTTTCAGATTCTTGTATATGATTCAGTAAAAGAAATGTATTTTTCCACACCTTCTAAATAAGCCGAACCATTTCCTTTACAAATAAACATATAAATCCTATTAGAATTATTTTTTCAGCATTGTAAAAATATTCCAAAATTAATTAACCATTTCTGTTAAAAATAAAATGAATTTTCTTCATGTGCTGACATTATTTTGACCTCCGACTTTTCCCCATTTCCCAGCTGCTTGAATTTTTGCGTCAATTTCGCGGTTGAATGGCGTCAAGCAAAAGGCACTGGCCGTGCCAGTGGAAAACACAAATAAAATCGAGAGTGAGTCCGAGGGATTTCAGCTGGACATTGTCACATAGTGGATAGTGGATATGGTAAGGCCACGATCCCCGGGAGATTGCTGCGGATGATGCGGCACTTTGAATTGAGAGTTTTCAGTTCGAATTCAGGATTTCAGTATCGGTGGTTGGGCAATCGTTATGGCAATTGCCCAATGTGACAGCTGATGGGGAGAATCTAGCGGACGGAGAGAGAGAGATGGATCGGTTCCGAGCCATTGATGACTTGCGGATGCGGAGGTGTGCACCTAGAGATGAGATGACGACGACGACGATGATGATGACGATGATGATGATGACGCCGGCTGGTGGCCTCGACCCGTGGGCTCATTATTTAAACGACGCTGCTGCAGCGGCTGTTAAAAGTCATCAATAAGGCAAGGGGCCGCTCATCATGATGCCGATGTTGACCACCGGTCTGGGCTTGGCTCCGACTGTGGCTCCGACTGTGGCTCCGACTGTGGCTCTGGCCTCTTGTGGCTCATGCAAATGCGAGTGGGTGGCGATCCAATCCAATCCAATCCGATCCGATCCGAGGCAATCCGGCGGATAGCGAGAGCGAGAGCGAGAGAGAGATCCCACAACCGCACCCACGAGACCCCGAGCCACAGGCGGATGGGAGCAGTCACAGTTACAGCGCCTTAACGGGGGGAAACTCGCACAACTCACTTGGGAGACCCCAAAAAAAAAACTCAGAGAAGAGGGAAAAAACTTCAACGAAATGAAGACGACACCCAGATTGTCGCCGAGATTTCATTGTAAGAGATTGGGCCTCTCCTGTGGTGGCTCCTGTGCGGTGTCCACTTGTTGTGGCAGCAGATAAAAGTCTGTTTCTCCTAGATTTTAATTATTTAACCAACTAATTTCGGAAAATGTGAACATTAAGGAAATTTAAAGTGTAATTTGAAGCTTTTAATATTTAATTATATCCTTGCAGGGTATTCTGATTTTAGTCAGAAGCTCAAAACGCTGTGAAGAAGTCATTTCCCACCCCATAAATCATATATATTCTTGATCAGCATCAACAGCCGAGTCGATCTAGCTATGTTCGACAAAAATTTAATTTTTTCAAATTTTCCGAAAATTTTAAAGGGTCGTTAAGGTTTTCAAAAATGGCCAAAAAACCAAAATTTTTTTTACATTTTAAATTGAGTATGCAGATTTGATAAGCTAAAAAAAACTAACAATGGAAAGCTTTCCGAATTAAAATTAATGCTTTTTTGGCTTAGTTATGAGTTTTTAAATTTTCGAATTGTTAAAAAAATTGTCATATAAAAATATAGATTTGTAGAATGGTAATTTAATTTTAGTCAGAAGCTTGAAATGCTGTGAAAGAGTCATTTCCGACCCCATAAATCATATATATTCTTGATCAGCATAAAAAGCCGAGTCGATTTAGCTATCTTCGGGCGAAAAAAAAATTTATAAATTTTTTCAACATTTTATTGTGGTTAATTTTCGTTAAAGTTGTACAAAAAAATTGGCAAAAATTTTATTTTTCTAAAATTTTAAATTGAGTATGTAGATTTATTAATTTAATAAAAACTAAGATAGGAAAGCTTTCCGAATTAAAATTAATGCCCTTTTGACTGAGTTATGCGTTTTTTAAGCTTTTACTTGTAGCAGAAATTTGCATATAAAAAAATTTTAAAAATCCACTTAAAGAATGGTATTATAAGTACAGTCAGAAGCTTAAAATGCAGTGAAGGAGTCATTTGCGACCCCATAAACTATATATATTCTTGATCAGCATCTAAAACTGAATCAATCTAGCTATGCCCGACAAATTAAATTTTTCAAAATTTTCAAAATTTTTTAAGGGGTTACATCGTTTAAATTAAAAAAAAAAAATTGACAAAAAAATTTTTTTTTTTTAATTTTAAATTGAGTATGCAGATTTATTAAACTAATCAAAACTAATATATGAAAGTTTGCCGCATTAAAATTAATGGAGTTTTGGCTTAGTTATGAGTTTTTAAAACTTTAATTTGTCGAAAAAAATTGCCAAATAAAGATTGTCGATAAATATCGATTTAAAGAAAGCGTTTATTTTAAGCATAGTTAAATCGATTTCTGATTGGATCTTATAAATTTATTGCAAACTGCTAGGATATTTATATAGCTTTTAAATTAAATATATATATATTTTCTAAATTTTTTCTTTTTTCAAGTAATTAATTATTTTATATAAATATGTTTTTAGTAAACCGTATTGTATTTATCTGTTATATATCATGTATTATTTATATTAACTTCCTAAACTGTCTGATACTTCTACCTGACTCCAACATTCGCTTTGTTTTGTTTTTATTTTAAAGCTCTGAGACTCTGCCTGGACTCTGGTTAATTTTTTATGCTGGCCCTGGGCCCCGTTATCCATTAGCTAATGGACTCCAATGTCCACTTGTTTTGGCCTCAAACTCAATTTTGGGCAATTTGGCGGACAGGAGTCGCATGCCGATTAAACACCAGAAGTTTTTCCCTGCTGGCCATTTGTGCGGGCTCCGGGTCGGGGTTGGGGGTGGGCCTTGGGCCTTGGGCTTGGACCTGGGGCTCGGGCTCGGGGCTTTCCATGTGGTTCACACTCGAGTGCCCACAATTAAAATACAGCCTGTATTTCGTACTGTCCAACTGATAAGCCTTCCTGCATTTCTTTTCTTTTCTTTTCAACGGAAATATAAAAAAATGAGCAGAGAGGAGAACGCAGAAATTGAAAAGTTTTGAAAGGAAATTTTGAAAGAAGAAGGTTCAAGTGTGCGGGGTGGCTTTGGAGCGGGAGGACACGCATCACACACACCCCACACACACACACATGTGTGTAGGCAGTAATTCAAAGAGTCTTTGAAAAGTTATTCAACGCAAACAAAACTTTTAATTTCGGCCAGTTTGCAGTTTGTGAAAAGGTGAAAAGAAAGATAACGTTGACCTGGCCAAGACCAGCGACCGGCGACCGACCTGGCCCCGTATGAAATATTAATGCTGGAGGCTTCACCTACACCTCCGCAGCCCCATCCCCCTCCTCCATGGCCTCCCTTAGGGTTGTGTGTGAGCTTCAAGGGGGAATTTTTAATCACCCAAAACGGACTTCAATCGAGGCAAAAGTGGCATTCGGCAGAGGATTCGATGGCATCTGCTCGGGCTCTGATTGTTGTGTGGGCAGCGGAACATGGCCAAGGCAATTGCAGCGGGAGGATGTGCACTGCAGAAAAATCCTTGACCTATTTGCACTTATATATCATAACAATATTTTAATAATAATTAATAATGTAATAATAATTAATAATGATCGAATCAATATTTATCGATATTTTCATATGACAAATTTGTCGACAAATCAAAGCTTAAAAATCTCATAACTTGGCCAAAAATGCATTAATTTCGATTCGGAAAGCGTTCCTATGTTAGTTTTTGTTAGGGTAATAAATCTGTGTACTCAATTTAAATTTAAAAAAAATTAAAATTTTTGTCAATTTTTCAAATTTGAAATATGAAATTTTTAGGCCTTAAAAAAATTTGAAAAATTCGAAAAAAATAAATTTTGGTCGGACATAGCTAGATCGATTCAGTTTTTGATGGTGATCAAGAATATATATGATTTATAGGGTCGGAAATGACTCCTTCACAGCATTACAAGCTTCTGACTAAAATTATAATGCCATTTTTTGAGTCGATATTTATCGATAACTTATATGACAATTTTATCGACAAATCAAAGATTAAAAATCGCATAACTTTGCCAAAAATGCATTAATTTCGATTCGGAAAGCGTTCCTATGTTAGTTTTTATTAGGGTAATAAATCTGTATACCCAACGTAAAATTTAAAAAAATTAAATTTTTTACCAATTTTTGAAAATTTTAATGATATAACCCCTTATAAAAATTTGGAAAAAAAATTTTCAAAATTTTTTTTCTTTCCTTTATGCCTAGAAAAATTCCCCTGTTGATACTGATCAAGAATATATATGATTTATAGGGTCGGAAATGATTCCTTCACTGCGTTACAGGCTACAAAGTTATAAATATCCATATATTTCGATTTTAACGTTTAAGCTCGGTGGAGTTTAATATTTAGCATAATTACTTAATCATATATATATATATTATTTTGAATATATTATATTATAAATACAAATATAGTAAAATCAATTCCCCCCTAAAAACTCCCAAAGAAAACCCTTTTAAAAATCTCTACAAATATATAATTCTATGCATTTTCCTTGGCCCTTCCTGAGCTTATTTTCAGCTGGCAAATATTTATGTTTTAATCTGTTTATTTTGATATTATATTTTTTTTTTTACCCCCCCCAAAGTTTTCTGTGCAGCGACTGTGCATCGCTCTACATGCCACATAATGGGGCATCATCGCTGCCGCCTGTCTGGATGTGTGCCAAAGTGCAGAGCGGAAGTCATGACTAGCCAAACACGAAGCGATGAGATGGGGATTGGGCTTGGAGAATTGGCCAGGGAGAGGATGGGGCTCCGGGAATCAAGGTATGGGAGGATGAGGCCTAGGCTGGGAATCGGGGACTTGGAAAAAAAATAAAGAAAGTTCGTACATTATTTCGGGCAGACACCAAAAAATTGCGCGACCGTATAATTTGTGCGCGTGAAAGTGAGAAAGGTCCCAATTATAGGGTACTGAGAGGGGGTTGGGGGGAGCTGTGCCCACTGTACGTACAGTGGAGCAGCAGCAGCACCCACTAACTGACTGACTGACTGACTGTCAGAGGTGCCGCGAAATTTGTCATAACCACGATTACTACGCGGGATTCAGGAAAATCCTCAATTTTGTTATTTTTATTTAGTTTTCATTTCTTTTATTTTATTAAGTTTATTTTTGATTTGTTCTTGTTTTTGTTGTTGTTTTTATTTCAGTTGTTGTTGCTGCTGCTGTTGTGCTGCAACACGAGCAGCAGCCTGTGTCCTAATCGTGCCGCAGATAGATTCGTGAGCTTAGCATACATATGTCGGATGTAAATCATTTGACAATTCCGCCAGACAACGTTATGTGTGCCTTTTTGCCTACTGTTTTTTTTTAAGCCTCCTCTCTCCCCCTTCCAGTAGCTGGAAGGTGTGTGTGTGTGTGGGGGGTAAGGAGTGACACCCCCACTCACTGGAAAAGCCTTTTCCTTCACAGCACAATTTTCCCTCGAAAGTCAAGTCATGTGTGGGCGACGGACATTGAAGGGCCAAACACGTCCAATTAATTGTTATCGATGAATTCGATTAATTATCAAGGATGCTTGGAAACTAACTAGTTATCCCTAGATTTAATTATCATTATTTTTTTGAACCTTTCATTAAGAAATTGGGTTATATAATAAGTTGAGTTAAGTTATGTCAGTTCTTTACAGAACTTATATTGTCAATAATCAATCGATTAATTATCAGAAGAGCAAGTAAACTAAGTAGTTATCGATATGCTAGCTTCACTATTCCAAAAACTGTTATTAACAGAAAATAATAGATTGTTGTTAATAGTTAAAAATAAATTAGCTTGCGGTCTTTTGAGTATATTTATACCCATTCGATAAAGTATCAGCATTGCTTCAAAAATATATAAAACCCCCTTTTTATCAAACAAATCCCTTACTTAGCAATGATATCAATTATAAAATTTAAGAAGAATTTGTATAATCAGAAAGAATCTGTATATATTGTCGTTTTAAATGAATTCTTACTTTTCACTTACCCCGTAAATAAGTTGCTTAATTTTATCAGGATACCTGTAAAAAATAAAGAAATCTTTGTTAATTGGTTTGATAATTGAAGATATTTCATTTGTAATTCTTATATTTATTTAAGGAAGATAAACAAATAAGCTTAGATAAGTTAATAATAAAATTAAGAAAAAAAAAGCTGATAAATTAAATGATTTAATAATAATTCCAAGAGTAGTATAAAATTCTAGTTCTCAATAGTTTTATTTTTATTTAGAAATTATTTTCCAATCATTTAGACCCATTATTATGCTTCCATTCTTTTAAGGACTAATATTGTTCACTCTTCAGGTGATAATGCATTGATCAGTGAATGTCTTTGGAGTTGGCCAGAAGCATTTGGCCCGCTGTCTTGGCCATTATTAATATGGCTCTGGGCATTTTATTGCCGCCAATTGTCGTGGCCGTTGTTGTTGTTGTCGCTCCTGGAAACCCCTGGAAAGCGACGCTTCTGCCGCATTTTCGTGATTTATTTTTTAAGCAAATTGTCGCCAGTAATCCAACAATCCAACAATGCAACAATCCAGCACAGTAGCCCGGCTCTCGAGCTGGAGTTGGAGCTGGAGCTGAAGCTGGCGAAACTGTCGCCAAAACGGCCATGTAACGGGGCCAACAGGGCGGGTGGTTGATGTGGCTCAGGGGATCGGCGGCTGCCGGGGAAGCGTCGTGCCTGCCCAGCGGAGCATCTGTATCTGTATCTGCACAAGATAACCACCTCCCTGTCCCTGTCTCTCCCTCGTCTCTCTCTCTCCCTCTCTCTCTCTCTCTCCTTTTCCTGAGCAAATGTCGCATGTGATTTCCCAAAAAACTGTTTCCACGCTCGCTGCCCACCGCAAAAGAGCAACCAAAAAGCAAATGTTTATTTAGCAGGGAGCTCGGAGCTCGGAGCTCGGAGCTGGAGCTGGAGCTGGGGGCTACCTCGTAGTCGCAGTCGAGGACAGCCGCTGATTATCATCAAGAGATCGGAACTGAGCGGAGAGACAAAGCGCAGAGGCTTCTTCTCGTGTGAGTGGCTTCCTCCTCCTCGCCGGAAAGCTGCCTGCTTGGCTTAACTCCGCCGACAGTCGACTCGAGAGGAGAAAAGCCCCGCCGTGGAAAGCCCCTTTGGAAAGCAGAGCGTTATGCCCTGTACCCACACTTTGTTGACAAAAAAAAATACAAATAAACTACACACACACATGATGTGGCATGCACTGAGAAATAAACCAGGCACAAGTTAAAAGGGTTCTGAGTTGCGAGAGAAAGAGAGTGTACGGAGTACACAACACATAAATTAGAAATATCAATACAGGATCGATATTTTGATCGATTTGGAGAGTGAACCATATTTGGAATGTTTGAAAATATCGACATATTGATATTGAAGTCGATATGTATATCGATTTTTTAAGTTTAGGTGTCACATAAATCGATATTCTGTTTAATATATCGATAAAATATAATAAAAAATTAAGACAAATGATTCCTTTTTACTAGTACAATAAGAACGTTGAAAACTTATTGCACTAGGAATAAATAAATAATAAAAAAAAATAATTCTATAACTTTTAAGCTTGTGTTATCGACAATATATTATAACGTTAAAAGCGATAATCGATATATTTATTTTAAAGCGATCAAGTTTGATGATATTTTCTATATGATTTAAAGCGCAGAATATTCTTGATATTATTCTTCATAACACTATACATCCCTATACCTGTTTAAGCTCAAATTCAATAAACAAAGGTACAATTTCTTGCAGTGTACCTTCCGCTTCGGCGGCAAATTAAAGCAAAGTCCAAGTGCGAGTCAAATTATTTCTTCACAAGTGAGTTACTGTTTTCATTGCGGCTCTTAATGTAACTAACTGTTTAGAAATATTCGTTATTATTGTGGCCCGAGCCGAGCCGAGCCGTCAGCCAGTGCAGGTGACGTTGCCTCGTTTAATCGGTCCCTCAGATGGGATGACTGTCTGACTTGGCGAATGGATGGATCGCTATATGGCTGGATGGCTGGATGGCTATATGCCTGGGCCTGTCGTCGCAGTCGCAGTCTTGATGATGATGACGATTATTAAAAATCACTCTTAGCCGGGCTAAGCGCATCTAAGCGCTGCCCATGCCCAGATGCCCGTGGCCAGATAAAAGCCAACATTGTCCGCAGTTTCTACCCAGATTAATGAGCAAGAGAATACGAATGGGTAAGCGTATGCGGGAAAATAAAAGGAAAGCCCAAAGGGAAAGCGGTTGGCCAAAAATTTACAACTCTACCAGGCACAAGTCTAGAGTGATATTTGGTATATTAAGATTTAAATATCAAGTTTCTCTAATTGAAAATTAGTTAGTTAGTGGCTAAGTTAAGGGTTTCTTAAGCCTTAATTTGATTATAATAAATGTTATAGTATATTATATATTATTTATCATTTTATATTGAATAAAAGTCCCTAAAATAAACATATTTCAGGGGTTCTTGTAAGCATTTAAAAACAAACAAAAAACTAAGAATGCCTAAAGGCCGATATATTCGGATTTACATTTAAAATTTAAAATTTATTGAATAATCATAAAATATTAAATTTCATTCATTATGAGATTTTTAAGCTTTGATTTGACCCCAAAAATATTATAAAAATTTCAAAATAATAATTATTTTAGAATTAGAATATTAAATAAAATATTTTAATATTAATTATATTTGAGCTTAGTTATGGTTATGTTAAATTCTACACTAAACTACTTAAGACAATAAACATAGATAAGTTTATTATACAACTAATATTATTTCTTAGTTAACTGAGTTAATTTTTAATACCTCTTAAATAAGGTTCTCTTCTACTGATTTAATATCAAAAAGAGAACCCTTCTTTCATTCTTAATTTAAATGCTTTCCTCGATTTTTTTGAGTCAAAACAACAAATAATTGTCTTAAATATGCAGACGACCCTCATATGTGGGCCACTTTAAAGGCAATTTTGGTAGCTACCCCGAAAAAAACTTCAAAGTTAAGTACGGATTTCTGGGCCAGATCTGGCCCGTGTGATTACCAACCAGCCAAAAATCAGCTCCAAGAGGGATGGAGGATGGAGATGGGGATGGGGATGGTTCTCCGGAGGAGTTGGGGCTAATTGCAAGTGCAATGACTTCCACTTAAATGTGACTTGGAATAGGGCTTTGCCTTGCTTTTATTTTTTTTTTTTTTGTTTGTGTGCGTTTTTTTTTTGTCATAGACCCCTGGACAGTGTGTGTAGATACCGAGACAAAGATAACACTAACATGGATGGGAGGGGATCCAGGGGGACAGGGGTCCCGGCCTGGTCGGTTGGGGCTGGCTGCCCCTTGTCGCTTTCGCGGCTCAGTTAATGTTCATGTTAATGTGCTCCAAAGTATTCTCCGGCTATCTGTGCGTGCAATTGTGACCAGTGGGTTAAACCAATTTCACGCCGGTAAAGCGCCAAGAACCGAGCCCTCCTCCAGCAGGAGGAGCAAGGGGGAGGGGAGGGGAGTGGGCTTAGAGGGAGGTGGAGGAGGTGGAGGACAGAGGAGGGCCGCGGCCCTTGGCCCTGGCTAAATGCGCATGACGTACACTTTTTGGACGGTACTCGCCGGCGAATGTCGCCAACGCGCCGTGATCTCCAAGCCGGAATGGAACTTGGCACGGCCAATGCACTTAAAGAAATATTTCAAAGTTTCTTTTCATAAAAAAAAAAAAATAATAATGAAAAATAAAAAATAATAAATAAATATATAAATAATAATAAACCTGTTATAGGTAAATTTGTATTAGTCAAAGTGTATCAAAATAAATCAAAATTTCAAATCTAATTTTATAAAATATGTTCTTATATATAATTCGTTATTTTTATATTAAATAAAAAAAAGAAACAAAATCATTTCTTAATATTAAACTGTAGCTTTTTTTCCCTTACTAATAAACAATATACATTTTTTGTAACCTTGCAAACTTCAGAAGCTTGTAAAGCTATGAAGGAGTTATTTCCGACCCCATAAATCATATATATATTCAGCCGAATCAATCTAGCCATCTCAGACAAAAAAAAATTTTTATCAATTTTTTTCAAATTTTTTTTATAGTAAAAAAATGAGAAAAAAATGGCAAAAAATTAAATTTTAAATAGAGTATGCAGGGTTGTTATCTTTATAAAAACTAACATAGCAACGCTTTCCGAATTAAAATTAATGAATTTTTGGCAAAGTTATAAGATTTTTAAACTTTGATATGTCAATAAAAATGACATATAAGAAATCGATAAAAATCGATTGGAATTACTAATCGATTTACAATTAATTTCTATAATTCCTATAAAAACTTAAATCAAAACACTATAAAAATTTATATGTACAAGAATCTAGAAAAAGTTTTTAAAACTATAGAGAACCCTAAAAGATCTCAAAATAAACATGAAAATATTTTGAGAGTTTCTTCTCGCTCGCAGAATTTCTTGAAAAATATTTTCGTTCCAATTTTTCTTTCAGTGCAGGACATGGACTTTAAAAGATGGAAATAATGACAGTTGGACTGCGACAAAAGTGCTCCGATCTCCGGCTCTTCTTTGCCAGGCCACAGTCACTGGAGCGCGAAGGAGCCTCAAGCCGCGAGAGAAGACCCCTGAAGACCCCAGATCTAGGTACTATATGGACATTATCAAATAGTGGCGCTGGCCAAAAAGAGAGTGACGAGCGGAGAGCGGCGAGCGGAGAGAGTGCGAGTGTGGAACGCATATTAGGCCATTAAATGCAGGCCGATAAGAGAGTTCAGCGGAACTGAAGCGAGCAATTTCAGGCTTAGTTTAGCTTTGCCATATTACTATATATGATGTGACTATATATGTACTATGCTGGTCAAAATTAAAGCCAGCTAATATTTTATGATAATTAAGTAAAGAAAAAGAGGTCTACAAAGAGAGAGTATTTAATTTAAGAAGATTTTCAAAGGAATTTTATATAGAATATATTAAATAAAAGGATATTTGTGCAAGTTATTTATGTGTGTACATAATATAGAATGTTTTATGAGAGATATATAACAACAAACAATTTTTAATTTATATTACAAAGACAAAAAAATATATAATAATATATAAAATATATTAACTGCTTAATAAAATGTAATATATTATAATAAAGCTTTAAATATACTGTAAATATCCTGAAATATATCTAAAAAATATATAAGAGGGACCTATTCAATTGACCGCTACTGTCTCTGCTAGAGGTATTAAAACACAGAGGGGACCTGGACACAGAGCGGAGCAACGTGTGTCCACTACGAGAGGCATCACGATCTGGTCCAACATGCAGACATGTGTCGATGGTGCGGATATACTCGTACGAGTTGGAGTACGAATACTCGAACTCCGACTCGAACTTGGACTGTGTGTACTCGTCCCCACATCGCTGTACAAACACAAGGCGTTTTTTTGGGGTCGGCGTGCTCGCCGACGAAACATAATTTTTGCCAGGCGAATGGCGATCCTAGAGACACAAATTCAAACAGTGCTGTCAGGGAGGTGGATTTACTTAAAATAATATGTTTATAATATAAAAATCTATGTATCTATATTTTATAATTATTCTATTAAAGTTTAAAATATGTAAAATAAGAAGATACAGGTATAAACATATAATATTGATATTTTTAAAATGAAAAGCTGGAAAGGCATACATATTTCCATTTATTTTAAATGGTCTTTTTAAATAGTTTACTTAGTTATTCATTTTAATTTATATGATACTTGTTTTGTATATTTATATATACCATATTAATATTTATTTATTCGTCTATTAATTTAAATTCTATTTATTATATCATTGTTTATATATATTTTATACATGCCAAATCCCTATGTTTTAAACATAATAATTTCATGGAAGCCTATTAAAAAAATCCAAGAAATAACCCAAATACCTCGTTAATTTTTCATTATTAATTATCAACATATTTTCTGCATAATTCTGTAAAGTTTTGAGAGCCGTAGCCATATAGGACATCACTGATCCTGTGCGATCTATCGCCTCTGACTACGGCCTGGGGAAAAGCCCAAACCAGATGCCAAACCATTTTATTGATTAATGAACCATAATTAGAGACATTTACAATGAGTCACAATAATTCTTCATTACCCAAAAGCCACACGCTTCGTCGGTGCTTCGACTTGGGCTTATACTGGACTTGACAGTGGGCCCCCGCTAAGGCCTAAAAAGCCTAAAGGCATTCGGTCATCAGCCATGGGCGGCTGTCCATGAAACGAGCCACTACTGTGCGGGCAGCGTAGCAGGTTAAAGCACTAAGAGAAAAATAGTACACTAGGTATAATAAATAATTTATAAATAAAGGAGAAATAGAGAAGAAATTAAAATGACTTCGAGAAGCCGAAGTTTGCAATTAATAAGTTAAGCTTCAGTGTGTTTTCAGAGAACCTAAACTAATTACTTTCTATATTATATAAAACCTTTCAATCCTTACTCTTATTTCTTCGAAAAAACATGTTTTAAAGCTTACATATTTTTATTTTTAATAAAAATTTTTCTATATGTATTTTTTTGAAGTGCCTCAACTCCCACTAAACCTGCCTCTGCCTCTGCCCATTGCCCCCCCTTCCAAATGCCAACTCCTTGGCCATCTGCATCCATGGAGCGATCGTGGCTCACGCGCACAACTCATTCAATTTCGGCACAGACACGACTCCAGATCCAGGTCCACCTTCCACCTCCTCCTCCTCCTCCTCCTCCTCCGCGATCCCCAGTCCAGGAGGAGGATCCCAGCTCTCCACTTCAATGAATGAATTCGGCATCCCATTCTGCGTGTGTAAGCTTTTGGTTCAGGGAAATCTACAGGGAAATCGCTCTTGGAACGTGTCAATCGAACACGAAACAAACTCGGACACACACACATATCCCCATAAATATAGTAGTTTTTTTTCCCCCACAAACATAATGTGTATACGAGTTCATAAATCCTCGGCTTCGCCTGGAAAATCATTTTCCCAGCCAGCTGGTCAGCGGTGGGATCTGTAATTGAATTTGATTCCAACTTCAAACTCCTCCTCCTAGTCGTAGTCGTAGCCCCGACTTCTCGCAGGTGATTAATCGATAAATGTAGGCGATTTAAAACGACAAATGTGCGAAAGATACGAATGTTGGCCATAAATCGCCGCAAATGGCCAGCGATTAGGTTATCAAATGTCGTTAAGTAGGCTAAATCCATCATTTCTGGCCATATAATTATATAGACTGCATGTGTTTTTCGGCCTTCATTAGCTTAGGGGATTATTAAGGGAGTTATTTAATTTGTAAATGGTTATACTTATAATTTTTCAATTTATTTTAAATATTTATGAGGGGTATAATAAGTAATATTTATTTTATATTCTATAACAAGTTAAGAGAGAATAAGATCATATAAAAATACACTTTAAAGTCCACTCTCTATCATAGTTGAGTCTGTCTTGTACAGCTGGTACAATGCAGGCAAAGCGTGAACGGAACAGCGCGAAGCAGTGATATATAAAGATAGATAGATATATAGACAGATTGGTAGATGGATAGATAGATAGATGGATAGATAGATAGATTGATATATAGATAGATAGATAGCCAGCTAGATAGATAGATATATAGATAGATAGATAGATAGATAGAGAGCTAAATATATAGATAAATAAATAGATAGATAGATAGATAGATAGATAGATGGATAGATAGATAGATAGATAGATAGAAAGATAGATAGATAGATAGATGGATAGATAGATAGATAGATAGATAGATAGATAGATAGATAGATAGATAGATAGACAGACAGATAGATAGATAGATAGATAGATAGATAGATAGATAGATAGATAGATAGATAGATAGATAGATAGATAGATAGAGAGATAGATATATAGATAGATAGATAGATTGATTGATTGATAGGCAGATAGATAGATAGATAGACAGATATATATATATATAGATATAAGGATAGATTAAAAGATAGATACATGGAAATACAGATAGATACATATATATATATAGATATATAATTAGCTGGATAGATAGATAGATATAAAGATAAATAGAAAGATATGTAGTAATTAAATTAAATAAATCATATAAAAACTATAAAACAGAGTGGAAACATTTTATACAAGCCACAGGAGCTACCTCTACCTTAATTAATTAAATAATGTTGCATGCATAATTTCCAATACTTAATTTTCCTATGCTTATCAAGGAAAATCTTCAAGGTTCCCTGCTGGCGGCTGCTGCTGAGGACTCACGCCCATTGCCTCTTTTCCTTTTCAATTATTTATTTTTTTTGTTTGCAATTCGGCTTTTGTGTAGGCCGACGACGACGACGACGACGATCGATTAACGATAACTCAGCCGGGCAGCAGCATCATCGGCGCTGCAGCGCCAAGATATGGCCACTCGATAACCGCTGGCAAAAATAAAGGAAGGAGTCGGAGCGGAAAAACTGCAACTGGAACTGGCCTCAAATGAGTTTGGTTTCCCTACCACACCCCCCACCGACCCACCGATCCACCGATCGACGAGGCCAATTTACTATGCATATTTATTTGGGAAAATAAGTAATCAATGGAAATGGGAATGAAAATGGAGATGGCAGGAAACCAAACACGACACCGACACCCTTTCCTAAATAAATAAAAGCTGATTTATGTAATTTTCACAAATTGCCTGGGCTTCTGATGTTGCCACAGCCACAGCAACAGCGTTTGGCTCCCATGATCGATCCATGATCCAGTTGCTGGGCCAAATCGATGCACAATTATTGCCCAGATCACTGACCATAGACCGGGCAGAACCTGACCCCGACAGCTTCAAATGGCCAAGAGCAGAGAGCCAGAGTCAGAGCCAAGGAGCCGCCGCGGTGCGAAATTTAAATTTTTCGCTCGAAACGCTTCTGGCGACATTCTGGCCAAGAGAGAGAGGAGAGAGAGAGAGAGCCACTTGCCCCAGCGGACGACGACGGGGACGTGGGAACTTGGAAGCCACCGACTCCAACAACGTCCCACCCCTGACAACGGCCACTTCAGCACTTCACTGGGCGGAAAATTATTGTTAAATATAATACATATATATATTAAAATATTATTTTAGATTATTTCTTGTAATTTTGTTAAACTTTTCAACTTGCTTTAGCTTCTTATTAATTCTATCTACGATTTATTGCATATTTTCTTAAAATCTCTTTATGTTGCAATGATTTTTTTGCAGTATTACTTTGGCCGTGGGCTGCTAGGCTTGCCGCAGAGTTTGGCTCACGAATTTTGCTGGCCGTCCGCCGCGGATCTTGGCCAAAAGCAAAGCTGCTGCTGCTGCTGCTGCGGCTGCTGCTCCCACTTCTGTTCCCACTTTTCCGGCCAAAGAGCCAAGAGCCAACAGCTAACAGCTAACAGCTCCTACTGCCGACGACGAGTGGCTGCCCACTCCCAGTCTTGGCCACGGTCTCTTAGCCACATTCGCTGTTGGCCAGCCAACAATGGCTCTGTGTGGATCGATTAAATTGGTCGCTAAAGGTCGAAATTAAATCACGAAATAATTGTTACACCAAATAAGTTCTTCTATGTCTTCTTTGCTGGCTGCTGGCTGCTAGCTGCTGCTTCTTGGCCATTCGTGCTCTCGGAGAGAAGCCAACTGGGCCCCTTGATCTATCTGGAGCCCTGATGACCGTTTCTGGCCAAATTCCCATAGCCATTCCCAGGTTTTGGGGTCCCCCCCTTTGGAGGACGGACAGTGGGGCTTGGACTCGGTACAATGCCCTTATCGAGTCGCAAGTTGCAAGTTGCAAGTTGCCAACAGCCAACAGCAGCAATATCGGCTGCCCAAGGCAATTACCTCGTGTCACAATAAATTGTTTCGTTTTTCGCCCAAAACTCACACTGCAAATGATTCGCAAATAAATATATATTCACAAAGGAATAAAATTAAGTTAGAAAACAACTATTTCAGCATTAAATATTAAGTAAACATGTACTAAAATAGCTTATCATTTGTATTTCATTAATTGACCTTCTTTTCTCGCTGTGCATCTATGGGGACGATCACAAATCTTCCGCTTGTTTGACTCGCCGTGTAATATGTAAATTGAAAATGCTAAACGCCACAGACACTCGACCTAAACGCTGCTCCACAGTCATAGATACAGATACGCGATATGTCGATACAGATACAGATACAGATACAGCTGCAGATACAGATACATTTACGGTTGCTGAGATACAGAGAGGCCTCGCCAAGCAAACGGAGGATCAGCTTAAGCAGGTATATAAAGCGGAAATGACCCATAATATATTTGTAAAATATATATACATAAAAATAAATATATATCAAACATATTACATCCGTTTTTTAATTATTTAAAGATAAAGCTAAGCAATTTCTTCAAGTTATTTAAACCTGAAAGTCTCATCTAACTTTAGTTATTTAATTTTATAATTTCCCTACCCTTAATCAATGAAATTCTTTTAATTTTAAACCAAAACTAAAATAAATCAATCAAGCTTATTCGAATTCTCAGATATCTCAGCCTTTGAGGTGATTGATCAATCGCTCTTCCGTCTACAGTCGGACCCCATTAAGTCCGACAACCATTCTCTTTGCCTTTCTCTTTGCTCTGCAAAAAGGCGGCTAATTGAAATCGAAAAGAGCAGCCGAAAAACGCGAAATAATATTACAAAAAATTGCTAGAAACTCCCCTTCTTGAGAGCACCCACATTTTGCCTCCCCCTCTCCCCCCGCCGGAGGAAAACCATTGACAAACGATGGTTGGCAGCACAAATTGAGTTATTGTAATTGCCCGAAACGTTCGAAATCCATCTCAGTCTCTCCAGGTTTCTCCAAATCTCCGATTCTCTTGCTCTCTCTCGTCTCTCTCGTCTCTCTCTCTCTCTGTGTGAGAGGTGGGTGAAAAGTGGGGAGGGGGATTTTCCAGGGCCACGACTTCTTGAGTGGCATGTGAACGAACGTCTTGCGAAATGCGACCAGGACGTGAATGTGGATTTGTGGCACTACCGCCGCGAGATGGAGATGGAACCGAGAGGCCAGGTTAGCGGCTGACTGATGCCCCAGAGTCACAACTGCAACTGCAACTGGAACTTTCAATGACTGATTGCCAGGCAGTCGAGTGGAGGTCAGGTGATGGACGACTCCAAATCCAATTCCCCAATCCCCAGTCCGCGGCACTTGGTACCCAGTTACCCCCAGTTTCCTCCAGTTTCCAATCCCCAATCCCAAGCGTGCAACAGCCTGCCATATCCCATCCCATCGCATCGCATCCCCACATGTTTGTAAATTACACACGATCATTAAAAGATTGTATTCATGTCGAGATATTTCGCGCACCGCATTTAAATATCGTTAGCGGGGTATATTGGACATTCTATAAAGTTCGTATTTCAGATTATTTTATGATTAGAATAAGAACTTTGAAGGGTAGGTGAAAGGAACCTTAAATCCTTAAAGAAGTTATTAAGTTAAACCATATTCATTTTTATATATAATCATAGAAAAACAGTTATAGTGCTGAATATAGTTTTAGTTTTAGCTGTAAACTATATCCCATATATATATTATTCTTAAGCTGTGCTATATATAATTATATTTGTAATTATCCAAGAATAATTTATACAATAAATTAAATTTTAACTTTATCTAACCGATTGGGAATTATAAAGAACTAAAGAGACTCTTCCTTACAACCTACAAATATTATATTACAATTATACTCTTTATATTAAAAATATATAATATAATCCATATTTATTTATTCTTCATACTTTCGGATTAATTTCCAGGGTACTCCCCTAGTCGCTACATCCCACTTGGCCACACAATTCTCACTTGTTGCGATTGTCGGTGCGGTTGCATGTCGGCATCGCCTGTCATAAGCGGCAGGCTTTTTGGCTTTTTCGGCTTTGGGCCGCGGCTTCGACTTCGACGACTTGGAGCCCAGCTTCAGCTTCAGCTTCAGCTAGAGCTCAAGCTTCGGTTTCGACTTCGGCCTCAAAATCCCAGCTTCCCCTTCGACTTTTGCTCTTGGATTTGCCTTGTGCGCCTGCCTTTAATGGAGCACCAGCTATGCGATTTGCAAGTACGGCCACATTAGCGCCACGAGTAACCACTGCCTGAGTGGCGAGTTAAAGGGGAAAGCAGGCGAAGAAGGGGACTCAAGGGAGCCCCGAGGGCAGAGCGAGGGTTAAGGGGAATCCCAAACATGCAACATACACGTACCGCACCATACCATATATATATACACTCCAGCCAAGAGGCAACAAGGTTGTTTGTCCGACATGATGATGAGTGTTTTAGGCGGCTGGGAGTCGGGCAGCAGTTAGGACACTCAGAGAAATAGCATTGAGAAACTTAAGAATTATGAGAATATTGATATAGAATTCATTAAATTTAATTAATGTGGAATTAATTAAAATTAATTAATTGATATTATATAGATAAGAAACCACAAAGGCAGGCCCTTAGTTTCCTTTTCTACGAAAGAGTATGTCTATTTTATGTCTCTGTTTCTGCTAAAACTCTCTTTTTCTCCCTCTCTTCTCCACGCTTTTGCCTGCAATGTACAAGCCTTACATAAGAGTTTCTTTTTAGGCTACTTTCTAAGAGAGCTTTTCAGTTGTTTTCTCCGACATCCCCTTCTCTCTCTCACTTGTTATTTTGCATGGCCTGCAATGTACCAGCAATAGATATTATTCCAAGAGAGCATTGTTTCCTTTCTTTCTCTAAGAGAAAATAAATAAATACTCTACTGTACGTTTTGCATTTTATAGTTTCTTAGTAATTATTATATATATACTCTTTTTTTGCTCTTTATCATATTATTTTCATATTATTTTCTCTATGGATTTTTTCTCTCTCTGCACTTCGTGTTCATGACTGCCCAAGATGTTGCCGAACTTTCGGCCAAGTTGCTTTCGGGGCCCCGCTTTCAGCGAGTGCGAGTGCGAGTGCATGTAAATGAGCGTTGCAACTGTGTTGCCCAAGTCGCAGCCCCAAGTCGCATTCGTATCTGAAGTTGCAACTGTCGAATGTGTGTTCGTTCGATGATGATCGCCGATGATGATGAGGCTCATCATGATGATGATAATGACGGTAAACGGTGGATGCTGGATAGTAGATCTGTGCGACGTTATTGTGCCAAGGTAAGAGATCGGTTGCCAAATTGTTAAGCGAAAATAAAAAAAAGATTCTTAAAATAGAAGGTACGCTAAGGCAAGGATTTTTTTATGCCAGTCACTGCCGAAAATGACAACAAAGATCATTGCAAAACATATATATATATATGTAGATATAGTAAAACTCGGCACGAGCATCTGCAAAGTTGCAACTCGCATCTTCTCCCCCGCTTGGTTTGGCGGCAAAAGGTGAAGAATCCTTTGGATTGTCAAAATATTGTATGCCAAAAACGGCTCACGAGCGGCTGGAACGCTGTGGATCTCTGTGGATCCGTGTGGATCTCTTCCCAGACCCCGTCGAGTCTCAAGTCGAGTGGCGAGCCGAGCCGCATAAATACCAAATAAATGTCCGGCTGAAGCAATTGACACATTTGCATTTACCGAAAAGGTGTATCTGTATCTTGTATCTGCGATGAGAGCACTTGCAATTTGTCTATAAATATATATATATATATACTATACTGTCCACGAAAGTTGTATAAACTTTTGCATCATATTTTTTCCTAGGCGAGAGATTTCGCACCAGCCGGGGGCAGTTTTCCGCTTTTTAGTGGCGTTTTTTTTTGTAGTCAGAGGCGCAGCCGCAGCCAAGCCCCCAAAAATGCTCATAATTCTCCAGTTCGACGTTGTCAACGGGAGCGGCTTCTGCACTCATCGCCTCGCATCTGCCATTGCCAGCCAATAAAAGCAATTGTGCCATGTCTCGGACGCTCCTCAGTCAGTCAGTCGGTCTGCGAGTCGGTCTCTGAGTCTGTCTGTGAGTCTGTCTGTGAGTCTGTCTGTGAGTCTGTCTCTGAGTCAGTCCATGGGCTAGTCAGTCGGCCAGCTAGAGCTAGCCAGAGCCAGTAAATGCCATCATGAGCCGGACTGAGGAGCTCACAGTTCCTACTGCATCACGTTTTCCCTGGCCAGCCACGAGAGGGAGAGAAAAATAAAAAGATTTTGACTTTTGATTGCCGGCAGAAGCAGCAGCAGCAGCAGCAGCAGCCAGGCAAATTTTCAGTCAACCCCAAAAAGTCTGACCGAAACGAAGCTGTGAGCCAAAAAAAAAATAAAAAAAAAAAGAAACCAAAACAAAAAGCGAGAAAAATTACAGGGAAAAGCAAGCATTTAACTAAATACCCTTTAAATTTAGTTTATAAATATGTGATAAATAATTGAGAAATTGTATTACCTATGTATTTTAATGCCTTTTCAGGGTATTTTACTATTAGTCAGAAGCTTGAAACTATGTGAAGGAGTCATTTGCGACCCTATAAATCATATATATTCTTGATCAGCATCAAAAGGCGAGTCGATTTAGCTATCTCTGGCCGAAAAAAAAAAATTCATTTTTTCAACATTTTTTTGTGCTTAATTTCGTTAAAGTTGTACATAAAATTTTGGCAAAAAATTTACTTTTTTTAAATTTTAAATTGAGTATGCAGATTTATTAATCTAATAAAAACTAACACAGGAAAGCTTTCCGAATTAAAATTAATGCATTTTTGACTGAATTATGCGTTTTTAAGCATTTACTTATAGCAGAAATTTTCATATAAAAAAATGATAAACATCAACTTAAAGAATGGTATTATAAGTATAGTCAGGAGCTTGAAATTCAGTGAAGGAGGCGTTTCCGACCCCATAAATCATATATATTCTTGATCAGCACCAAAAACTGAATCGATCTAGCCATCTCAAGCCGAAAAAAAAAATTATAAATTTTTTCAACATTTTTTTGTGCTTAATTTCGTTAAAGTTGTACATAAAATTTTGGCAAAAAATTTACTTTTTTTTAATTTTAAATTGAGTATGCAGATTTATTAATCTAATAAAAGCTAACATAGGAAAGCTTTCCGAATTAAAATTAATGCATTTTTGACTGAATTATGAGTTTTTTAAGCATTTACTTGTGGCAGAAATTTTCATATAAAAAAATGATAAACATCATCTTAAAGAATGGTATTTAAAATATAGTCAGAAGCTTGAAATCCAGTGAAGGAGGCGTTTCCGACCCCATAAATCATATATATTCTTGATCAGCATCAACAGCCGAGTCGATCTAGCTATGTCCGACAAAAATTATTTTTTTCAAAATTTTCCAAATTTTTTAAGGGGTTACATCCATTAAAATATTCCAAAATTTTGAAAAAAAAATTAATTTTTGTAAATTTTAAATTGGGTCTGCAGATTTAAAAACCTTATAAAAACTAACATAGGAAAGCTTTCCGACTCGATTTTTATGCTTTTATGACTGAGTTATGAGTTTTTTAAACTTTGAATTGTCAAAAAAATTGTCAAATAAAGAGACATAAAAAAGTAAAAAAGGATTAAAAGAATTCAATGGATAATTTCTAGGGTATATAAACTTTGGCTTCAGAAAATTGGTTTGCTTTCTTGTTATAAATATACGTATTTTTTCTATAAATTTTAGAAATATATTACCCACACAAATAATCATTTTTAAAATTAATAATTTATGTAAAGAAAACTATGTATAAGATGTTAATAAATAACAAATTAAACTAAAAATTAGATAATCTTAACTAAATTTACCCAAAAACTAAGGAACCTTTGCAAAAATAGGTAAACTACGAAATAGAAAAAAAAAAAAAAAACAAAAACCGAAACAAAGGTGAAAAAACCGAAACCAATAGCAAAACCAAACTCTGGTCATAGAACGATTCCAATTTCAATTGCGATTCATGACCGCTGGTCATGCTTGCATGCTCCACTGCTACCTGGCTCCCTTGCCCCCACCTGCTCCCCCTCCTCCCACCGCCCATTGGTGGCCAAAAAAGGGACACAACCTGGCCAAGACCAAGTCCGGTCCAGTTGGAACACCATCGCCATAAAGTTCAAGCAATTTGAACTCTTCCCTCGCCGTAACAACAGGCAGCTCTAACTGGCGAGTCGTGAAATTCACAGCAGTCACATTATGTGTTCTTGGCCAGGAAAAATCAGGGGTATCCCAGGGGGGGATGGGGGGATGGCACCCGAAAGTGTTAGCACCGAACAAACACCAACGAATCAGGCCAAAAAGCTGCAGAGAATTTCCCAGAAAAGACCTGCCTAGCCAAGGAAGAAGCTGTGAGTCTTTAAACTATTAGAATTTTGTTCAAAAACATGTTTAAATATATAAATAGATAATAAAATATATAAATAAAAAAATATTTAAACTATAAGTCTTCTACTTTTAGTATACAAAAATATTTAACCTAATAAAAGCAACCTTATTGGGGCAAAACATAATTAAAAATCAAAGTAGAACCTGCTTCTATTATAAAAGGATACTTATTTGTTTAAGAAAAATAATATTAATATATAAATAAATATTAATATATAAATAAATATAAATATATTCAAGTAAATTTAATAAATGACTTGCTTATACCATAAACAAGTTGTTTTAAATATGAATAAATATTTTAAAAAATTAAAAGTAAATATTTTTGGTTATTTATCTACTAAAAAATGATTTTGGAACTCAAGCAGATCCCATTCCCGTTCAAAATCTTGTTCCAGGATCTCCACAAGCTGCTAGAAACTCCTCAATTAGTACCGGGGGAAACTCCATTAGCAAAGAACTCACTCAATGATCACAGATCGAAGATCGCAGGCCTCCAAATCATAATCCCATCGAAACGATCTCACATATCCAATGGATTTTGCACACATTTAAAGGCAGTGGAGAGATTCGGATACAATTGCCCAAACAGATGCCCAAGGTGGAGCGGAAGATGTCCCCAGATCTTATCCCAAATCCCAAAGATATAGATCCTGGCAGGGGAAGGTGCACAGCATGCGATGTGTGTGAGTGTGTGGAAACGGGATCACTTGGGCAAATAATCTTAGGGAACCCCAATTAAAATCAATCACATTTTCAGCCAGAGCCTCATAAGCAGATAATCATCATTAGAGATGCTCAATTGTCTGATTTTCCTCAGCAGGAATATAGTAAACATCCCGAGAAGCAACTCCGATGATCATCATCGAGAGAAGGTTTCCTTTTTTCCTCTTTTTTTTTTTATTCTTTAGCAAACCCAAATACCATCTCAGCTCATTGGTTTTTTTTTTTTGCTATTACACAAAGAACAGGAGCGGTGGCGGCGGCGGCGGCGTGCGAAAATCTAGGCAGGACTCAAGGAAACCCTAGATCATTGTATAATATTTGTTAAAAAAAAGAAGAAAAATAGAGTAGGAGAAAGGAGCAGAAAGGAGCAGAAAGGAGATCAGCGGAGAAGAATGAGAAACCGCTAGGCATTCGCGTCTCAAGTATGTTCGTTTGATCCTGGCTGTTTCATCAGGATGTTGGTACCGCTATAAAAACGATCCGTGCGTCTTAAGTTTCCTTTTTTTTTCATCTTATATATATATATTTATAAGGTTCTTTTTGTTGTAGTTTTTTGTTGTTGTCGCTGGCTATTCATGTTTTGCGAGGCCAATGAGGGATAGCCTCCTGCCACTGCTCCTGATCCTGCCCCTGCCACTGCCACTGCCCCTGCTCCTTTTTCGGTGGATCCCACTCACTGCCATTGTGTTCCTTTCATTTGATAGGCCGTTTTTTTTTATATTTTAATCAAAAAATTAACTGTACTTTGTATTTTGAAGGGCAGCAGAGGGGTCAGAGGCAAGAGCTGGTCATGGGAGAACAATTTTGGGATAAAAAACGATGGATTTCTTATGGGAAAACTAAGGGGAGCATTGAAGGATGGCTGAAAATATGTCTTTAAATTCATATTGTTTATATACTGGTTATAATTTTAAAGAAATTTCTGATGAAATGCATTTAAATCCTACAATAAAGTATTATTATTATCATATATCCCTAGATTTTAAAATTTCTTTATAAAATAAATAATAAATATATAAATACATAAAAATGAATTTAAATTTAATCCCAACCCAATTTCCATTCAATAAACTCAGTTAACCTTATTGTATTAGCTCCTTTGAGTGGCTCTTGGAATCACTACAACTCTATAACCCATCGATCATCCTTTCGAATCGAATAAATCCAACAAAAAATCCCATCTGGCTGGACCAGCTTGACCTCTACGTGCGTGGGAATTATTCTAATAGAGCACTTTCTCCTTGCACCTTACAGCCACGCACACACACCTGATGAATAAATGATCGTCGATCCTCGATCCTCGATCCTTGATCCTCTATCCGATCCGGTGAGGAACATGTGTGTTACAAATTCGGAATTTCCCCCCCTGATTTCCGGTGGTTCCCACACTCGTGATCGCCGCTCGCTTGATGATCCTTCGGATTCCTTCGATCCTGCGGCGCATGCACGCCCGCATTACAAGTGCCAGAATCTGCAGGATACTTTGCTCCTGTCAGATGCTGATCATTGCTCTCACTGAGAGAAAATGTCTTTGAAGATTTATATATATATATTTTTAATAAATATTTAATATTTATTTTTAATAAATATTTTGATTCTACATAAGTAAGTAAAAAATAAGAAATCTTTAGATAAAATCTTCTAAAATCTAAATTTATATATTTTATTTATATATTTTTAATGTAAATATATATAAGCTGAAGAATATTTTAGTTTTTCTTACTTATATTTAGATTTCAGAAGATTTTAGCATAAAATTGGTTATTTTTTTACTAACTTAAGATCAAAATATTTATTTAAAATATAAACATTTTTCATGAAAGCTTTAGTTTCTAAAATATATGTATTTTTGATACGAAATTTGATATTTTTATCTAAGGTTTACTTAATAACTGAATATTTTGTATTAAAAATATATTTAATATTTCTTAAATAAATAAAATAAATACAAATTTCTCCTTGTGTATTCTGTATCTGCCTTTGATCTATTATTATATTTTCAGCGTGTTTACAAACACATCACGGCTCACACAGATCGCGCAGGACTCGCACCGGACAGCGCCAGGATGCTGGTCTACCTGAGTTTTTCCTACGCCTCGTATACCGTTTTTCTTCGATTTTCTTGTTCGGGGCACATCTGGTACCGTTAAGCTGGACCCAGCAGGTCATCGCAGGTCCATCGACCCATTGCACTTGGCAGACGGCAATTCATTCCCATTTTTCGTGGTCAGGGAACACTTCCTGCCTTTGCTTTCCCTCTTCCTAATCTGTATTTCACTGCGGCGAAAATTGCTTAGCTCACCCGAGTTTCCCTTCTAATTATTGACGGTAAAATCGGAAAAATCAAAAAAATAAAAGAGGAGAGGAGAGAAACCGCAGCGACCAAGTGTCCAACAATTGATCCTTTTGCGGATATACACCTTAATTGCCTTAGGGGAGACAAAATAGGAAATGCAATTTACAGAAAGGATCCGACAAAAAAACAGAAAACTACAAGAAAAGGATCATTAACTAATGGAAAAGACGGCAAGTCAATCGTTTTGGTCATTCCAAATCAATTGACCGCAGAAAAATGGGGGGAAAAAAGTCGGCAAAAAATTCATTGAACGGAAAAGGAGTTTATTTTTAATTATTTGCCGGCAGGAAAATAGATAATTACTGTGCGGAGGGAGTGAGGAAGTTAGTTTTTTATATTCTCTTTGTACTTAATCTATCTCATATTAATTTAATTTAATTTTTCCGGCTTTAAGCGGCTTCAGAAAATAGTATTTAATAAGTTATTTTTCCTGCAAGCTATCAATTATTAAATGAATTTCTAGATTAAGGAAGCTCTCAAGAAATAGTATTTATTTTTGCAAAGTTATTTAAGGTATTATTGATTTATAATGTATATTTTAGCAAAGTAGATTAGCTACCTATTTTTTTTTTAGATATTATTTAGTTATTTATATTTTGTAAGTAAATCAACAATTGAATATATTAAATGAACTATTCAGAATATTAAAAATGTACAATTTTCTATCTCCTGGTTAAATTTTAAATGTTTAATTATTAAAAAATGGTTGCTAAATTAAACAAAATTTGCAGACTGTTTAAAATATAAAACATAACATCTAAGCGAGTACAAAAAATTTGTATGACTACTTAAAATAGATAAGTAATTCTTTCTGTGCCAAAATAATTAATTAAAAATAAGTAAAAAATTAAAATTCAATGTTCTGAATGCTTAAAATTTTAAAATATAAAGTTTGAGAGAGTTTCGCACTCTTTAAATTAGTTTCTTTGCCAAAACAATTAATTAAAAAGGAATCCCTTAGCCAAAACATTGAATTTGAGAGGTCCTGACCAGCATAAAGTGAGCACAAAATCGTTAATAAATATGACAGGACATGGAAATCAGGCCGCGACCTTCCTCTAGCTTCCCCCGGTTTTTTATGCATCATTTTATTTTTTTGTGATCTTTGTGTGACCTGTGAACCCGATCGCAGTGGGAATGGGGTGCGAAATTGGTTACCGATGATGATGCTGCCGGGATGGTTCCGTTCCCGATCGGAGATAGTAGTCGCGGGTCAGCCCATGGAGTTACCCCGAGGATGCGGTGACCCAACTGGATTTGCCGAGGGTCCTGGACCATTTGCGACCCCTGCCTCTCACCCTTATGCAAAGGACGCATGTAAATTAATAAATTATAGTCAACTAATGCGCGGCCCTCTCACCCCGTAAAAAATAGATGAGACATCGACCTTTTCGGGATGCATCGTTTTCCTTTACGTTTTTTTTTTTCACTTTTACATTTTCCATTAGTTCCGGTTTGTCGGGGGGTAAACTCTTTCGCGCAGCCCTTTATTTTTTTTGCAGGACATTGCACCACTTGGGACGAGGATGCATATTAAAAAAAATTCAAATTCAAATTCGGGGGGAGACAGAGGAAGTTATTCAATATTCGCGGGTACAGGAAGTGGATAGAGTGTGTGTGTGTGCGTGTGTGTGGACTCGTGGGAATCGAAAGGCGTTCGAATAAATAAATCAAAGTGCAGTGTACAGCCACGCCATGGCCGCAGATACTGCATCACATCCCAGAGATACACTCGCAGGGGCAGATGCAGATGCAGATACAAATGCGAGTGCATCATTAGCGAGCGGATGCAGGCCTCGCTGCCCCACAAGAAAAGCCGAGAGAGTGTCCCCGAAGATTCACCGAATTTCCCCCGATATCAGTGCGGGGCTGCTCCCAAATGGACACACATGTGTCACATGGTCGAGACTCCACCGAACAAAAAAAGGGGGAGGAGGAGATCGTATGGAGTACTCCCCCATCTGCCGCATATCCTGCCAAGGATCCCTATTAATAGTAACCACAGCCTAGGTCAATGTGTTCAACATTACACAAAAAATTCCAAAAAGAAAATATATATTTTGGGGAGACACAGTTTGTAAGTGGAAAATGTACAGTACTGGCCTAAGATTTCAATTATTTCATTAATAAAATTATGCAATTCAAATTGTTATTATATTCATATTAAAATGTATTTAAAGGGAGATTATTATTGTTATAATATTGTTATAATAGAAAGTTGGATTTCTTGGATGGATCGTTGTGTCAAGCTAAATAAGTTGAATGCATTTTATATATAATAATAATAATAATATAGAATACTATTTAATATTATAAATATTATTACTATATGTTATATATGTCATAGTTTTTCTTTATAACAAAAGAAATAACAAATCAGGAAAATTCTTCGCCACATAACCTTTTAATTTACTTTTTAAGCTAATCCCTTGCGATTAGGTTTTCTTAATACTTTTTTATGAATTAAAATATAAGTTCATTGTATATTTATATTTAAATATATACCTTAAAGTCAACTATATTCATTTAATTAAATATTTATTTGTACCTTAATATATATACCTTATGTCTTAATAATAAAATCTTTTTTCGTAACTAATAATATAAATATTGCATGGGATTAGATAAAGCCAGATTCTGGCGTAATTTTTCATGGAAAACCGTTTTGGGAAATGTTGGAAAAGCGGCCTGCAATGTACAGTAACACAAATCGAAGCGGACACTATAAATAGACACCCTCCGCGACGAAGACGAAGACGACGGCTGTGGCGCATCAATATCCAGCCAGTCATCGATACACTCAACAAAATCCACAATGTAATTGAGTTAGATAAAAAATAAGAAAGCCTTCTTAACCATTTCATTTTCATAAATAATAAAAATAAATTATAAAATGAAATGAAGATAAAAAAAAATTCTAAACTAGATTTTGTATTTATGATTTCCATAATTTAATTTTGTTAAAAAATAATTTCTTGAGTTTTGAAACTAATTTTTTATGGTTAAATTAAGATGCTTTTAAATGCAAATATTTGTTGGAGAAAATCTCAAGTCTGATAAAGCAGAACTTTAAAGTGTTGGCCCTTAAATTATTATTTCTCTTTAAATATAATCAATAAGAGTATAATTATTTTAAGGCCTTTACATTATAAAATTAAATATAAGAATTATTTATTAAAATGAATATATTATATTTATTGTTTATAATCTTTCTGGCAGTGTAAAAAGGAGTTGAGGCTAGCGCTGGCTTCTGAGACGGATAAAAGAGGGGTCTGGGGGGGGACTGGAGACTGCATGGTGGAGGGGGAGGGGAAGGGGGTCGGGGGTAATATGTCTGAGGCAGGGGGAGGGGCAGGCTATATAGCCTGCCGGACGGACGGTTGGCTAAATGAAACACATTCGAAACGACATTAAGTAAACAGACTACCAACCATGTCAATGTCAAACGCACTCGCCGCCTCAGTCTCTGTCGCAGTCACAGTCGCAGTCTCAGTCGCCGTCGCAGTCTCTGTCGCTGCCTCAGTCGCTGCTGGCGCTGCGCACATGTGCGTGGCCATGTAACGGGAAAAAAGAGGCCGTGTGGACACCGCTCCTGGCCCTCCCACGCATCCCCATCTCTTAGCAAGGAGTTACAGTGGGCACTCGATTTAAGGGACCTTTCAAGAAAAATTTCGAATAACTATTTTTTAACCATAAAAAATATTATTTAAAATATTTTTAATATCAAAAGCAGCAAAGAAAAATCTTTAGACCTAAGTTTTTGCAGAACACCCTTAAATATCTTTTTTATGGGTTTAATTTTAAGAATAGGTAGGACAGAAAACATCGAAATATCAATAATATATAGCTAACAACGCGAAAGTCGATATAATAAGGTGAAATTTATAATTGCAATTTATAAGTGATCGATAACATGTTCAATATATCGTATATATATCAATATATCCTATATAATCGGAACCGAAGTTTCTATACCTTTAAATCAACAAAATCGTTCAAAACTAAGCCAAAAATGCATTAATTTCAATTGGGTAAGATTTTTTCTGCCTATTTTTATTAAATTAATAAATCTACATACTCAATTTAAAATTTAAAAAAATTAAAATTTTTGACAATTTTTTTGGTACAACTTTAACGAATTTAAGCACAAAAAAATGTTGAAAAAATTTTTAATTTTTTTTTCTGCCGAATATGTCTAGATCGACTCGGCTGTTGATCCTGATCAAGAATATATATGGTTTATAGGGTCGGAAATGACTCCTTCATTGAATAAAATTAAAAAAATACATACAAAATACATAAAAATGTTATAAAATTTGTATTGATATTTTTCGATATTAATATATTAAAGGAGAAGAATTTTCGAATATTTATTAAGTAACTTATAAGAATTTAAAATATATTTCTTATGATATTGATAAGATTGTGACTATTTTGAATTTTTCGCTTAATATTTTTAATTTTAGCATTTTTAAAATATATATTATTTTTATATATTTTTGTATATATCTTATATTATATATTATAGTTCCCTTAGCGATGCCCCACTGTGCCCTGTCTCTTCAGACGCAGGAGTTGTCGCTTCAGTGGCATCCGCATCCTCACGGTCATCGGCGGCAGATGAGAACGCGACTCCACAACGACGGATGCCCGTGTTTATTTTAGTATTTCGAGTGTGTGTGTGTGTGTGTGCGTGTGTGTGGGGATGCACTGCATCCCACCAGTCATAAGAATCTATCTATTTCGGTAACAAAATGCTAGCCAGCTCCCCCCTCTTTAACCCATCAAATGCACGCACTCCGCCACTCGACTTTCCACATTTTCCACAATGCCAAAGTCAAGTTCAACGGCGATCGCGATCGCCCCTCTCTCTCCACACACACACACGCATAGAGTTTCCCATTATAGAATTTTCTGAAAATACAAAATGGATCCACACATCCTTGGGCAACATAAATGTACATATTTAGTACTCGTGGAATGGAGAATAAATTGTTTTGGAAGCCAAAATTATTGTATAACTTCTTGGAATTATTACTAGTTCTATTTTATAGTTAAGAAAGTTTATAGTTTTGGGATTTTTATTTAGTTAAGATTTATAATATTAGCTTTGTAAGACTTTAGGGAATTTTCGAATATATTGTAGGTAAATAGCCATAATTTCTATATTAAAAATTTAAATAGATGAAAAAAGAACTTGATATATCTTTAAAGAAACATTATATATTATTATATCATTTAATATTTATTTGAAAATGAAGTTTTGAAATTAAATGATAATATTTAAGTAACTAAATAAACTCAAAATGAATTTCTTTTATTTTTTAAAAGGCCTTTTTAGAATAAATAAATATGTGTATAAATAAATAAATCAATAAATATATAAATCAATAAATAAATAAAACCATATATAAATAAATAAATGATTAAACGAACGCATAAGTAAATACCTAAATAATTAAACAAATGATTAATAAGTTAACCAACATATATCTAAATTAAATAAATGATATTTAATCACTCTTAATACTTGTTTAAAATATATAGTTCAATATTTGTAGATCCCTTTTATTTAGAGAAGAAAAAATATATTTAACTTGTTTGTTCCCTATTTTACATTTCCGCATAGTTGTATTTAATTTCTTTTAGAAATTGCATATTAAAAACTACATAAATTCTAAAAAACCAACTTTTAGGCATTAGTTAAAGTCTTCCCTTCCTCCCGAAATCAAAGATAACTCCCCCACCAACTATGGTATACTCTATACTATATAAATATATGCAAACAATGGACGAAGAACGAACCGTCAAATCGTTTTATTGGCATCTGACGCATTTGGTGCGGCCATAAAATCAATTTTTGCGAGGGTCCAAGGGTCCGAGCAGATTTATCGAGGGGTGTGAGGTGTGTGTGGTGTGTGTGTGTGTGTTGCACGCACGATTTGCCTAATCCATATTCAAATTCCGGAAAAGAACAAATGCCGGACAATCCCTCAAATGCAGAAAGGCAGTCAGGCAGCCGGCCGTTGTCCGAACACTTTGTTTGCGGTTCAGATTTATTTTTATTGAATTGAATTGCGCACAATTGCGAAACCGAAAAAAATTAGGCAACAACCTCGAGGACTGCGAATGGTATTCGGTTTTTCAAAATGCTGTTTGAAGAGGCTTTTCACCCCCTTGGAAAATATTTGTATTCCTTTTTTTGTGGAAATTTCAGAGGTTATTTACATAGTGTTTAAATCACTGGAAAATGTATATTTTTTAATATTTTTCGTTGTATCTTTTTATCAAAAAATAGTACTCTTATTATAATTTCAGTCAGAAGGAGTCATTTCCGACCCTATAAATCATATATTTTCTTGATCAGCATCAACAGCCAAATCTATCTAGGCATCTCCGGCAGAAAAATTTTTGTACAAATTTTTTCACAATTTTTTATGAGCTTAAATTAAGACGTTAAAATGGGCAAAAATTGACAAAATTTTAAATATTAAATTGATGATGCAGATTTATTAATCTAGCAAAAACTAACATAGGAAAGCTCTCCGAATTAAAATTAATGCATTTTTGACTGAGATATGATGGATTTTCTCTGTAAGGGTATAGAAATTTCGGTTTCCGGAACTTAGCTTAAGGTTTTTACTAACTAAGGTTTTTATTATTAATATATTTCTTTTTTCCCGAAATTTATGTTTTTTTTTGTTTTACTTATTTGTATGGCAAATCTCTGTGTATCTTTTTTTGTATCTTAATACAATGAAAAAATATCTGAGAGTTTCAAAAGCTTAAATTTTATTTAAAAAAAAACTTACCCATTTGTCTTCCTCGTAAATTGTTTCCATTTTTATTGGTTGCTTGATTTTATCTGAAAGTAAATAAAATTCATTCGAGAATTTAGAGCAAATTCACATTTTCTCAATTAAGTTTAGAGCTACTTTTGAATTTTATCTATATATTTGTATATGTATATTATAATAAATAAATAAGTAAATATATTATTATATATTATATGTATTATTTAATAGTTCCTGGCATTCTAGTTCCCATCTCAATTTTCCCATAGATTTTTCTTTTTTCTTTTGGGGTAGATATTGCAAACTGCAACTGAAAGTGCGGGCCAAAGTCCTGCGGAGGGTCCTGTTTGCGACCGGATCGAATCGCCTGGCAAGTGCGACAATTGTTTTATGATTTTCGCTCCTGATTTGCATACGCCGAATAATGCAATGACAATGGCCCTGATTGTCTGTGACTGGCATGTCGATATCAACACCGATTGTGGGAGGAGGCGGGATACGACAGGACTCGGGACTCGGCAGGACCTGGCAGGGTGGAGGATTGCGTTAATTAGCAGCGGTAGTGCGACCATGGCAAATCCTGTCCCACCCGTACAAAAGGAGGCCCCCGTCCCCCTGCCTCTGATTGATACCAGAAATATGATGGACAGATGAGGGACAGGACACTGAGCGGAAAGGATGAGAGTTTCTATGAAATTCTAGAAGAAATTTAGATATTTTATGTGGATTTCAAGCTAAGGTATATTATAATTAAGTACATAGACTAAATTAAAAGAAAGCTACCAAAAAGGCGTCTAAGAAAAGCTAGTGAGTCTTATTACAAGTATTTATAGTATTTATTAAAGAAATCTATAAATATTATATGCTATTTTTATTCATTTAATATTTTTATATCAAACAGAATATCAATTTAAATATTATTAATATATAATGTTAACATATCGATTTATATACAGACTTTCGCTTCAATTATCGATACAAAATCGATATATTATACTTATTTTGAATCCTTTGAATATCAATTAATCGTATATTAATATATTACTCTTAACAAATCGATTTATATATAGACTTTCGCTTCAATTATCGATACAAAATCGATATACTATACTTATTTTTAAATCCTTTGAATATCAATTAATCGTATATTAATATATTACTCTTAACAAATCGATTTATTTATAGAATTCCGCTTCAATTATCGATACAAAATCGATATATTATACTTATTTTGAATCCTTTAGCAAAATACAACTCCCACATAATATTTCTATATAGATTTTTCGCTCACTGGCCAATAATTGGGAACGTGTTGCCGCTGCCAGAGCATCGCCAGAGGGGACCACCCAGCGGATGGCATCTCGGGACCATCGAAGTATCAGGGCCATTGAAACCAATACGTCAAACGTGAGATTACATAAAAACCGCAAAAAATCTCGCAAAACAATGGGAATCCAGCAAAAAAAAAAAAAAAAATACAACAGAGACAGAGAGAAAAAAGCAGAGGCAGAAAGGACGAAAGGAACGAAGGCTGGCGGCTGACCTTTCCAAGGCGGCATTGTCCTGACGCAAATACTCGTAAAAAATGAGTGGCGAGGAGCATGTTAAATGCTAAATATATGAAATCGCCATATAGGGATATTCTGATGTTTCTTGTATTTAATTTTTTTTTATTTTTTTCTTTTTTTCTGCCAGCACGTACAGCCTCCCAAAAGGAGCGCGCACAATGGCCAAAGGTCCTGGCTGGATGCTGACTTTGATTCGGATCCTGATTCCACGATGGCCACCCAGGCCATAAAAGGGGAAGAATGGGTTGCGGACTCTGGCCTGGGGATGGAGGCGATGGAGTCGCCGTCGAAATGGAAAAAGGCAGCTGTGACAGCCGCAGGACCTTAAGCCCAGCGACATCTGGAGTGTCCACAGGGCAGAAATAAATATATATATATATATATAGAAAAATATATATAGGCATGTCCTGTTTTTTATAATTTCCTTTGTCTGAGGTCATAATTCTTTTGGATTATTATTTAAGGTATAAATTTAATTTTAGAAAATCATAAAAATAATCAAATATTGCAAATAAAAAATTGATTTAAAGAAATTCAACTCTTAGCATTTTATAAAACCAATTAAAAGTGAGTTAAAAACTCTGTTTTTCTAATTTAATTATAACTCTAGCCACATTTTTAAATTATTATAATGTTAAAATATATTTAAAAACCTTGAAATGATTATTGTAACCTTTTTTTAAACATTTTTCCCCCAAGAATATATATATTTCCTTAAGACTTTCATACGCTTTGTTTTTTTAACTATAAAATTGTAGTTTCCATCTAAAATGTTGTTTCCTTTCCTAACATAAACATTGAAATAAGAGAAAGTAAATTTTTTATTAGGTTATTTACAAAAGGAAACTATTGTTTATAATTCCCTTAAGACATAAATTAGGGCAACCCTTTTGTTAGGTTTTGCCGCTGAAAGGCACTTGAAAATTGGAATAAATATGGAAATCCCTGAGATCTCTGAGTTGGCGACAGCAACGGCAGGATGTTATGTTATGTTTATCAGTGTCAAGGAGGGGATCCTTTTTTCCCGCAAAAGGAAAAACTACAAAAAGAGAAACACATGTGCACACACAAGATATAGATAGTTTTCCCTAAACACGCTCCATCTTGCGACTCCAAACAAATGCGTTTTATTTTTTTATGTGATCTCAAGGGGATCGCTTCCATTGAGTTTCCCCCACAAAGAAAATGTACAGTTTCAGAGGGTTTATTTTTTTTTTTAATATATCTAAAATATATTATAATATATTTTAATATTATATTCATTGATTTATTGCTTCACAGACTACGTTTTACTCAATTTTCCTCGCTACTTCTTCATTGGTTAAGAAAACCCTGCAATTTTCTCAACTCTACCAACAATTTTCCCTACTTTTCTCCTTCCAATCTTAGGTAATGAAATAATTAAGTCCTTTTATAATACCTTCTCACCTCTTGACCCTTGACTTCTCAACCCCCCTTTGACCTTTGCCATCTTGTCAAATTTCCACACAATTTTCTAAGGAAATCGAGTTCCTTGACCATTCCCCCAACCCCTTTCCTGGCCACCCTTTTGGTGTGTACATCCTGATTTGCATGTGTGAACTTTGTACATGTTGTATATGTGTGTGTGTGTGTGTGGGTCACATGTGTGTACGCTAACCACCCCGATTTTCCGGCAATTCGGAGCCTTCCAATTGGCATTTACGTTTGCGCGTGTCCAATAAGCCGCCTGTCGCCATCTGTAGGCCAACGGCCGAAGCCGTACAGGCGGCCACCAGATGGCGTTTGGTAGTTTGGGATATATGGAGGGGTTCTATAAAGTTGGAAAAACTATCCCCAAAACTGATAAATAATAAATTATATGTAGATAAAACACTTTAATTTGTTAGTTTGTATAATTTTTTCAATTATTTTGAAGGAATATTTTATTTCTGTGCTATAAAACAAAGAAAACAAAATTATTCTTCATAAAAATCATAAAACATTAAGAAAATCTTATTTCTTTGCTATGAAAACTATAAAACATACAGATTAATATAGTTCCAGAGCACTAAAAACAAGCTTGGTAAGCGAATTAATTTTTATAAATATTAAAAACTTATCAAATAATATTTTTTAAGTAGATTAAAAATATTTAAGCAAAGTTTACTATTTACAAAGAGTTTATATAATCCAAAATAAGTAGTTCAGAAGAATCAAAAGAAGAATTCTTCCCATAAATTGAGCTAGTAAATATCATTCAGAATAGTAAATAAATATATATACATTTTCTAAATATTTTATATATATATATATATTTAATAAAAAATATATATAATTTTATAGCTTAAAGTCCCTACAACCGATCGAGCGCACCTAAAAGTAGGCAACGCACGATCGTTCCTATAAAAACCCCCCAGAAACCTCATCCCAATGCTTGGCTATAAAAACTCTAGTACAGTCGCAAACCCAATCAAAAGTCGATCGATTTTTGGTCTTTCCATCAGCAAACAGTTGGAGTGTGTGTGTGTATAGAAGGGGGGGTGTATGTGGGGGGATACATATACACATATATACATATATATATATATATGTGTGTGTGTGTGGGGCCAGCCTTTGCATTGTTGTTTGCCCACGTAGAGCATCCCCTAAATGGGCGACCAAGGGACATGTTTGGTACATAGAGGGCCATGCATGAGATGTACATAGCACACAGGCAGGCAGGAGGACCAAAGGACGAAGGACTTGGGACCTGGGACCAGGGACCAGGGACCAAGGACCAAAAGGAACCCAAGGAGCCACCCTCGCTTACATATGGCCAGAAAGTAGCAAGCGGGGCGGGTTTTTCGCTTTCCTTTTTTTGTATTTTGGCAACGATGCCAATGCCCGTTGGTTTTTTTTTGCAAACGAAAGGAAGGGTGATGCCTCCATTGGGGGTGGCATTCCTCCTGCCAGGAGAAGGGGGCGGAGAGATTTTCCTCGCTTTTCCGGCTCTTTTCCTGTGGGTGGCGATGGTGGTGGTGGTGGTCGAAACACTGGTCACACAACGACGCCCAGTGGTGGGTTGTGCTGGCTTGTTATTCACATTTGCGAATGTTTGCCGCCGCCGCAGCTTCTACTTCTCCTCCTCCTTGCCTGCCAGGATACAATGTTCGCGAAAAAATAAAGGACATTTTACAAGGCTCGGTGTGTGTGTGTGTGTGTGTGTGTGTGCACCATAAAGGCATTAGCATTATCGCTCGTTATGTCCCCGGACTCCAAAAAGGCGGCATATGCAAATGAGCTCGAGCTTGATGCTGATGCTGATGCCGAGGCGAAAGCCATCAATATCCCAGGTCCCCAGTCCCAGGTCCTTGCGTCCTTTGTCCTCTGGTTGATGCAAAACGCAAATTCAAATCCAATAATGCCAGGGAAGCGGATCTGGATCTGGACTAACGAGAGCATATAAGGAAGGACACTTGAGGGTAGCCAGAAATCGCAAATGGGGTTGACTAGAGTTCATTTGCCAAGGCAATGTTTAAGGAATACAAACACACATAAAATACATCACACAGAAGCAATAACAATTTATATTTCTCTTAATTGGTATATATATCTGAAGAAATTTCATAAAGATCTCTTAATTAGTGGGCAAATTATAGTTATTTACAGCCGCCTAGCTCTAGCTAACTGAGAAAGAAACTTATACCTCTGATTGTTTATATTTTTAAGTAATTAAATTGTATAGCAAGAATTTAGTAATATATATATTACAATGTATATAATAATCTGTATTTCTTGAAGCTTAAAAACTTAAAAACAGTTGCGATTTAGGCCACAAAGTTATTTAGAGAACTTAAATTCAATTGTAAATTAATAAATTTAATTGAAATATTAAAAAATATATTCGAATTTTCATGGAAAATGATCTTTTACAGAGCATTTAGATAACGACTTGCTTTTTCTGTAATTTGCGGTGGTCGCTAATGCTGTCCGCCTTTCCCTTTGATACACTCCCCTTGTACACCCCCCCATCTTGTACCTCAATTTTCCCCTTGTATACCCCATTTTCCCCGCTGCTAAGCCCCATTTTCCCCAGTCCCACATTTCCCAAACCTTTTTCCCCCAATATCTTCGACTCTATTTGGGTCCAGAGAGTCCAGAGAGACAGAGAGACAGAGAGAGAGATAGAGAGAGAAAGAGAGAGCGAGGAGGCAAGACGTGTGCTCCCGTATGTCTATGTGTGTGTGTGTGTGTGTGTATTACCGATGCATGGGGGACACTGTACATACACAGCGATACGTGTATGTAAGGACATTCGCACACACACAGAGGCACATGTACCAAGTTCCAAGCTCATACATAGATTTTATGTACTGGCAAGTTGCCAAAGCGCATTAATCTAACGACCACATCCGGGCACACACACTCACTCATACACACACACACAGGACGAAGGAGAGTGTATGCCTGTGTGGGTGCAGGACGAGTCCTTATTCGACTGCTTATCCTGGGACTGCCAGTGTCCCTATGCCATTGCTTATGCTTATGTCCTTCGCATATTTGTCATTCGCCTCCTGCGAATTTCCCGATTTTCGCACAAAATCGCAGCCAACGGTCCTCGTCTATATTTATATATATATATCTTTTACATATATAAATATATATATATATATATATTTGTGAGTATATGTATTTGTAAGGAGATGTGTTTGTGAGTGTTTTGCATATCAGAAATATAAATCACTTGGCATCAGACCAAAGCCAAAGCCAACGGGAAACCCTCCGTCCAGGAAAACCGAATCCTGCCCACAGGCCCGGACCCCTTCCAGCTGATCTGCCACATCAAGCATTCTATATTCCATCTACACTGTAAGAAAATTGGCTATGAATTGTGAATTAAGTATGAAAGGTTTTCATTTACTAATACTCGCAGTAATGCTCTCTCTGAGAGATCAACTAAAAAGAAAACGCTCTCTATAGGAGAGTAGCTATACGGAAAAGGTTCTCTCTCTCTTGTTCTCTTTCTCTCTCTCTCTCTCTCTCTCTTCTTCTTCTCTCTCTCACTCTCATTTCTCTTGTTCTTTTTTGCTTGTACAAAGCAGGCAAAGCGTACAAATGAGAAATGAGAAGAAGAGTTAAAAATAAAAGGTAATATTCCAGTTCCTCAATGCTAAGCTCTTTTCGAGAGAGAAACTAAAAGAATACACTTTCTCTCTCGTTCGCTACTGCTTGTACAAAGCAGGCAAAGCATGAAAAAGAAGGTGAGAAACAGAGAATCAATTAGAAATAAATCAAACATTTTCGAACAAGATTTCAGAAGAAATTTTTGGAGATTTCCCAATTTCCTAATACATATATCCTTGTTGCAAATACTACCCCAAAAAAGGCATCTAGTTTTCTTTTCCAGTGCACACCATCCACTTGTTTGCCCAGCCACTTGACTCCCCAGAGAACCAAGGCAGTCCCGGCAGCGGCAGGGGGGGAAAAACGGATGGCAAACGGAATGGCACAGGACACGACCATCGAATGGGAATTTACCGTGAACTGGCAAACTTTTTGCGAATGCTAAAAATTCACCCAGATTATTTTCGTGCCAGGCCACAGACTGATAGAGAGTGAGAGAGAGCGCCCAGAGCCCAGAGCCCCTTTATTTTTCGCCGCCGCGAATGTTTCGGTTGGCAATTCAAATTCCGCGGCAGTACAGTTGAGTATGGAAAATGGAATTTTCCCCGCAAACACTCATTCACGTATGCCTCAGTGTGTGTGTATAAGCGACGCCATTGTGTATTGTACATGCGCACGGACACACGGACATGTGGGCCACCCAAAGAGCACCACCCCCACACATCGATACACACACAGGACACACAGGACACAATATAGAGCGAGGCGGAGGCAAAATGGAAGCCTCAAGAGGTCAACAATTGAAATTGAAGCTATCAAGGATCTTGAAATAATCAAATCAAGTTGCAGGATCTAAGGAAAATGCCACTAACGAGCTATAATCAACTTCAAACTGAAGATTTTGGAGATTCCTGCACATAAAATAATGTGTTCACATTATATAAATTTGAGGTTTTACACAATTTTGAGGAAAAACCAATGAAAATTCGAACGGCAACCATTTTGTGTGCTCTTCTTTGGCAATTTTTGAGCGAAAAACTGAGGCTGGCGAAATTTACCAAATAAAATAGCTCGATTTTCCACCCCGAAAACACCGAAAGAGATGACCACACCCTCCCCTCATTTGCTGACAGGACACGAGCCTTATCCCACACACACACACACATATATATATATATAGAGGCTATAAGGGATACTAGGACATGCACAAGGTCCTTGCCAATGTGGGTAGTTGTTGCTGCCCCGATCGGGCGCATTGACCAATGTGCTGGCTGCTCGCAAGCCAGACAGGATGCACGCGGCAGGATGCAGCCGAGAGGCAACATCCTGTCGGGGCAAATGGCGCCAAGGAAGCCGCACTGATTTCTGATTTCTGATTTCTGCACTTTGTGGCAGCCAGAGAATTGCATTTAAATCAAACGCCGCTAACTCGCTTAGACAAAATCATTTTAGGAGCATCCCTTGAATTATTTCTTGCATTTATTTATTTAGCCTTGAAAAGTGCAATATTTAACTGATTTGTAAGTTATAAATTTAAGTTTGAATGAGGAAAATGTTGTTAAATAAATTGATTAAATAGGAAAATAGTTAAAATTAAGGTAAGAGGAATTTCTCTTACCTAAGTTAAAGCCAAAAAATGTTAAGGAAAAGAAGTGTTGAAATTATACAACAAAATATTAAAAAGAATATATATTTTAAGCTATTTTAATTTTGTAAAAAGCTTCACAAACAAATGTATATAATTTCTTTTCATTTAAATACTTCTTAAATATGTTTTAATTGTTGAACGCATTTCTTTTCTGACTCATTTTACTTTACAAAAATGTATTAAAACAGAAAATTGCTGGCCCCTTAAATTGTATATTGTTGCCACCCTCCACCTCTCTTCCCTTTCAGCCTCGTGGCCTTCGTAATTAAGTCCATCAAACGCTTAACCTTTGACCCTGAAATGCCAACCAAAGAGCGGACAAAACTTGAGAGACAGCCAACAGTTCCAAAGAATTTTCATTGCGCGAAAAGGCGAGCTGATAAATTATGCAGTGACCCCAGGAGTAGAAGGAAGAGGCTGCTGTGCAATTTTCCGAGTTCATTTTAGCCAAAAAAAAAAAAGGAATTGATGTATATATAAAAGAAAAGAAGAAGAGGGGGGGAAACCCCCACAACGCCCAACGATTTTCCTTCACTTTCACTTTGTCTTTGGCCAACGCAAACTTGCCAACTTGTTGCTGACACATTTTTACCCCCATTTCAGCTATTTTTATTTCACATTCATAGTATTTTCTTCCTTTTTTTGTTTGTCGTCCTGCCTTAAGGACCTCCTCCCACCCGCGTTGTTTCTTATCTCATTTGGCATTATTTGCCTTAATAGCGATGCGAACAAAAGCCGGAAAAGAGCAGCCAGGATAAATGGTGAGCCCAGCCTCCCCGCCAGCGCTAAATAAAAAAACTTTTTCATTACATTTCCCACTTCCGGGTGTAAGAAAAAAAAAAAACAGAAAACACAGAAAAAGCGGAAAGGAAAGCGGAAAAATTAAACTCTCAAACGCGACGACCTTGAAAAATGCCAAACAAAAGTGAGGGGGAGAGAGAGCAAGAGGCGCGAGCCAAAACAGAAATAATAATCGTAATAATAATAAAAATGGCTGAAAAGCTTCAGCGAAATAAATCAGTCTGCCAACGCCCCCCCTCCCCACCCCCCCCATCTACGCCCCTGCACCCCCTCTCACTCCCCCTGCTTAGCGTAATTTCTAACAACAACAAGCTGAGTGAAAGAGAGGGAGAGAGAGAGAGCGACAAAGAAGAAAAAAAAACTTCCGCAGACGTTGGCAGCATAAAAAAAAAACAAGAAACATCAAGCCAAAGGCCTCGACTATGACATACCCTGGAAGTACAGAGCATCTAATTAACTTTTTAATTTAATTTAAATTAATTTATATATATATTTTAAAATGTAAATAATAATTTTAATGATCTTATAAAAATTCGTATAATCATACACAAAAACATGAGAAGTAGAAGAGAGAGATACAATTGAGAAGCCCTCTCTCTCCTTAAAGGAATCTCTCGATCTCTCTTATTCGCTCTCCTACACTATTGCTTGTGCTTGCCAGGCAAAGCATAAATGAGAGAGCGGAGGATACTGTCATTTAAAAGAGTAAAAATCAGCAAAAACAAAGCAAGCTCCCTCAGAGCAATGTAACTCTTTAAACAAATGCCCGTTCTTTCTCCTTTGCTATTGCTTGTACATGACAGGCAAAGCATGGAAGGGGAAGTAAAAGAAAGAGACTCAAATTCATAAAGAGTAAAAGAAATGTAAGAGTTAAAAGAAAGCGAAAGAGAGGTACATTTAAAAGGAAAACTTAATAGATTCATACAAGTACAAATAGTTCAGTCAGAAGCTTCTCTAAACACTTTAAACAGCCAATATACCCCTACACTCTCTGCAATTTAGAGGGTATCAAAAGGGGGAACTGATGACGACGGTGCGCGGCAACGGGGGCTCGGCTCAATGTCGTCAATTAGAGACTCATTACGCTAACATTGCAGACGGCGGGCAGACTTAATTTTTTTTCCTTTGCTTTCTTTCCTCCTTTTTATCCTGCTCTCTTTTTCTCTCTCTCTCTCTCTCTCTGTTGGCATTCTTTTATTGTTTTCTTTTTTTTGTACTTTTCTCTCATCTCATTCAGACGCTTTTCTTTTATTTTTAGAAGAAGAAAAAAATTGTTTCATTCATAAAAAAGAAAGCACGCGGAACTTGGACAACTTTTGGTGTTTCCCCAAGTGTGCTTCTTCATCGTTCCCTGTGTATAGTTGCGTCAGGGTCTAAATTGAGGGAACTGAGGGGGGAGGAGAAGCCACCGTGGAGGGGGAAAATGTAAATATTATTTACTTAAATTTATAACTTAAAATTTCCTTAGTTACTAGCTTGAAATGTACAAAGAAAAGTACCTTAAGAGGTAAAAAATGGAATACTTAAACAATATCTAATAATAAATAAATAAATAGTAAATAATACTTCCTTAATACATACTTAAATAATAAAACTATATTTCTTATTAAGCAGAAAACTGAGTTTTTTTAGCCTACATAATTATACATAATTAATTATTAGTTATTTAAATTTTTTAAAATATTTTAAAATTTCCTTTCGTGTCTCAAACGCTATTGTATTTATTAAACTTTACCCAAGATAAATAGTTGTAGCTTTTACTTTATTGTAAGTTAATCCTTCAGAGATTAAAATTTAATTAAATTATATTTTTTGTATTATTATTTAATATTCAATTTATTTTCAAGATCAAAACTCTCGCAGACTCCCCACTATGCCCGACTGCCGACTGTACATAGATGGAAAATTGTGGCATTTAAAATTAAAATTCAAATTGAGACTTGACTTGGCAAGGACGTGCCAGACACCCCGTCTCCGCCGCCTCACACTCCCGCTGCCCTCCCCCCGCTCTCTGGTCCTTCGCCCTTCGGCAGGGCGCCTTTCCACCCCTCGGAGGACTCGCGCCTTTCCAGCCATTTTCTATTTGCATTTCGCTTTTCTTCTACACATTTTTTTCCCCAGCGTTTTTGTGTCGCTTCTTTCTTGTTTTCTTATTTTTTTTTTATTTTTTTTTTAGATGTGGGCGGGAGGGGGGTTTTATTAAAATGAGGTAACTTGTTGCCGGGCGCAACAGTTGGCCAAAGCTTGAAGTGACCTTCAGGCAGCCGGGAAATGTCCCAAAATCGAAATTAGAAATCAAAATTAAGTTCAAGTAAATCGACATGAAATCAGAAGATGGAAAATAAAATCAGATATTGCTTAATTTATGCCGAGTGTAGCGGTGTTGCCAAAGGACTCTTGAAATCGCAACGGGTTGGCCGAATGTTAAATAGTTTTCCAGGGAAAAAAAAGGGAAAGGAAGGGTTTGGAATGGCGTGAAGACCACTTGAATAATTTACATTCGCAGATGCGAACGATGATGATGATGATGATGAGGATGCTGCTCCTGATTGGTGGTGGTGTTCGCCTGGCAGATGTCCTGCTATCGATGATCCTGGCAGGCGACAGTGTGTGAAGAAGTTCCAGCTCAGCTCGGACTCAAGTGGGCGAGTCACGCTGCGATCTGCGATTAGGAAGCTGCAAGGAGCTCTTGCATCCTTCTCCCCCCCCAGGCAGCCAGGCAATATATATATATATGCCGATAAAAACTCACAAGGACAACAAAGTTCAAGCAGAAATATATAGTACAATATAGAAATACATAGTACAATTTATGTACTATGAAATAAGTATATAAAAAAATTATATATATATAAACCAAATGAACGAGTGTTAAATAATTAATAATCTTAACAATCCTAAAATAAATATGTATAAATGCGTATAAAATTTAGGAAGGAATATTCAATATTTAAAAGTATTATAAGTTTAATATATATATATACTTTTCTTATTTTTAAGCTAATAATTTTAGCAATACATAACAAAATTAACATAGAGATATTTAGTTGAAACTTAATTTATAGGCTCCTACTTCTAGCTGTCCATAAAACTAAGTTTTAATCTTAAATTCAATTTAAATAAACTTGTGGTAAAAGAATAATTCCCTTTTCAGTGGTTCTTATTTGTTTCAGTTTTTAATTGTATTATTTTATTTTTTTGCTGATTTTTTGTTTTTTATACCCTTGCCGGGAAAGTTTAGTCAGAAGCTTGTAACGTTATGAAGGAGTCATTTCCGACCCTATAAATCATATATATTCTTGATCAGCAAAACCAGCCGAATCGATCTAGATGTCTCCGGCTGAAAAATAAAATTTTTAGTTTTTTCCAATTTTTTTAAGGGTTAAATTCGTTAAAGTTGTCAACAAAAAATTTGGAAAAATTAAAATTTTTTTAAATTATAAATTTAGTATGTAGATTTATTAATCTAATAAAAACTAACATAGGAAAGCTTTCCGAATTGAAATTAATGCATTTTTGACTAAGTTATGAGTTTTTTAAACTTGGATTTGTCGATAAAATTGTCATATAAAAATATCGATACATATCGACTCCAAGAGTGGATTATAATTTTAGTCAGAAGCCTCAAACTCTATGAAGGAGTCATTTCCGACCCTATAAATCATATATATTCTTGATCAGCACAAAAAAACGAGTCGATCTAGCTATCTCCGGCCGAAAAAATAAAATTTTAATTTTTTTCTAATTTTTTAAGGGTCAAATTCGTTAAAGTTGTCAAACAAAAAAATGGAAAAAATTTAAATTTTTTTAAATTATAAATTTAGTATATAGATTTGATAATCTAATAAAAACTAACACAGGAAAGCTTTCCGAATTCAATTTAATGCTTTTTTGGCAAAGTTATGCGTTTTTTAAACTTGGATTTGTCGATAAAATTGACTCCAATATATATTGACTCCAAGAGTGGATTATAATTTTAGTCGAAAGCTTCAAACTCTATGAAGGAGTCATTTCCGACCCTATAAATCATATATATTCTTGATCAGGAAAACAAGCCAAATCGATCTAGCTATCTCCGGCCAAAAAATAAAATTTTTAATTTTTTCCAATTTTTTTAAGGGTTAAATTCGTTAAAGTTGTCAACAAAAAATTGGGAAAAATTTTAATTTTTTTAAATGATAAATTTAGTATGTAGATTTGTTAATCTAATAAAAACTAACATAGAAAAGCTTTCCGAATTGACATTAATGCTTTTTTGACTAAGTTATGAGTTTTTTAAACTTGGATTTGTCGATAAAATTGCCATATAAAAATATCGATATATATCGACTCCAAGAGTGGATTATAATTTTAGTCGAAAGCTTCAAACTCTATGAAGGAGTCATTTCCGGCCCCATAAATCATATATATTCTTGATCAGCAAAACAAGCCAAATCGATCTAGCTATCTCTAAACGAAAAAAGAAAATTTTAATTTTTTTCAAATTTTTTAAGGGTTAAATTCGTTAAAGTTGTCAAACAAAAAAATGGCAAACATTTTAGTTTTTCTAAATTATAAATTTAGTATGTAGATTTATTAATATAATAAAAACAAACATAGGAAATCTTTCCGAATTAAATTTAATGCTTTTTTGGCAAAGTTATGCGTTTTTTAAACTTGGATTTGTCGATAAAATTTTCATATAAAAATATCGATACATATCGACTCCAAGAGTGGATTATAATTTTAATCAGAGGCCTCAAACTCTATGAAGGAGTCATTTCCGACCCTATAAATCATATATATTCTTGATCAGCAAAAACAGCCGAATCGATCTAGATGTCTCCGGCTGAAAAATAAAATTTTTAATTTTTTCCAATTTTTTTAAGGGTTAAATTCGTTAAAGTTGTCAACAAAAAATTTGGATATAAAATTGTCATATAATAATATCGATAATTATCGATTAAAATTCGAACTTTTTAAAGCTTAGTTATAATCGATATCTGATTTAATCCCATAAAACTAAACAGAAAATGATGTATAATAAACAATATATATTTATAGTATACAAAATATATCTAATAATCCCTTTCGCCCTACAAGTGGATGTAACCCCTTGCTAGCATGTCCTGCCTGCCCTTCGCTTTGCTCCAGTTTTTTGGATGGGATGGTGAAATCGCGGGAATTAGATAAGGACGAGGACGGAGACGAGGATGCGACGTGGCCCTGATATGGGATACTCGCACGTGAGTCCTTCGCAGGAGCCATAATTTCTGTGCCGTTTATGCGTGTGTGTGTCAAGTTACACACACACACACACACACACACAACACCCTTCCATCTGTCGTTTTTTTTTTTATCGAAGAGAGGCGGGGAAGAAGGATGCCAATTTGCATGGGTAATAATTTTCGGGAACTGTCGCGAACCGTTACATTCGTCCTGTCAATCGCCCCTCAAACCGAAATTTATACCTTTTCCGATTTTTAATTAAACGACCGACCGACCGACGACACATCATCTCTCTCTCCCGTTTGCATATCGAGACTTTTCCCCCTTCGGGAAATGTAAATGCAGCAGCAGCGTCCTTGCCTTCCTTCTAATTGCGGCACCCGGCCTGCATCCCTGCATCTTGGCCGTAATCCTTTCGCATTCGAGATATAATTTACATGCACCCCTTGGCCTTAGTCCTTTCTCACATATCCTCGCCGTGCCCCTAGAGGACACCCCTTTGCTTTCCCGCTTTCCGCCTGTCTCGGGGTGCGGTTTTCCTCTTCCTCGCATTCAGCGTGTAATTTGATTACGCAACGGTGTGCCAACGTGCAGGTGAGAGGAGGCCCAAGGAGTTTCCCAGGACATGCAAAAATGGAAAAAAGAAAATTATGCAATTCGGGGTTTAGGGAATAGGGACACCGTTTGCAGATTTATTTCTTTCGCACGATCGGCGATCCCTCAAGGATTTTTGCATGCCAAAGGCAAAGGATTCGGATTTGGGTTTCCGAGGACGTGATTGACGTGGAAATTGGTTATTGGAAAATAATCAAAATTAAGCCCCGAGAGAGATTTTGGGTCTATATATGTATTAGGTACATATAACTGAAGAAAAATATACATAAGAACCTAAATATTTATTCCTGCAAGCTTGAAAGCATCTATTTCGTGTGAAACGATTGTCCCACATTTGGCACAACATAAAAATAAAAGGAAAACGTTAATTATATTGATTACAATCAATCTGCAAATTGCCAAACGCAATCAACTTAAAGTCGAAAACTCTGCCTGTGCAAAAAGGAATCTCGACGACGCCTGTCAAAGGATCTCCACTCAACTGTCGTAATTGAAAACTGTACCTGTGTCTGCACACGGGAAAGCGAGAAAAGCCAGAGAGAGGGAGAGAGAGCGTGAGGCAGGGAGGTAGAGCGAGAGGACTGCACACATCACACGTCAACGAAAGGTATTGACTTTTAACTCAAACGCTGAGCCACCACCCACACACCCCACTCCCCTAAGCTTTTTTTTTTTGTTTTAGAGGTGGGTGGGCACACACCCAATGTGAATGTGTGTGTGCAGAGTGTATACAATGAGAGTACATACATACATACACACTTTGTAGAGAAATCGAGACTTAATCGAGAATATCAGCATTCTTTAGGGTTTTCTAACGAATGTGATATATCTTTCCCGATAGAAAAGAAAATTTTGAGTCCCAGAAACAAGGTAGGCAGAGTTTTTTTTGTTTGTGTGTATTTTTGTTATCCAAAAGGTTAATAAATAAGTTGTGAAAGCTACAGCTAGACGCTTGCACTCCGAAAAGGTCCTTGGAAGTTCCTCCTTCAATTGTACCAGGAACTCCTCGCCGATGCTTCCACAAATTTCCATGTTCGTCTTCCTTTGTAAGCGGACAGTAGAATGTATTGTTATATTATTGTTATTATATTGTTTATATTATATTGTTTGTAAGCGATATTCTTCGGCCTTGTGTTCTTCGAGATCTAGTCTTTCTTTTTTTTTGTTTTGTGTCCTTCGGCGTAGTGTCTGTACGGGTGTCACTTGCATCCACCGGTGTCTCTAGACGTGTTCTTGAAAGTATCTTGCCCAAGCTCGCATTGGTTTTAAAGCTCTTCGAGCTGATTTTGACTGATGATTTTGTAGCTAACCCTTTTTTGGAATGTGATCTTGATTCTCTTTTTAAATAATATTATTTAGAGAAAGGACATACTGAATTTCTCAATATTCACCAGTTGTTCCTGTGTCACATGTATCCATCGCTGTTTCTAGACGTGTTCTTGGATGTATCTCGCCCAAATTCGCTCTTCGAGAAGACTTGATTGATTAAAGCACCTCAAATGAAGCGATTATTCATAAATTTACCCGTGTTTAGAGGTACGACATTTGCAACTTTCCATGGCCAACGAGTTCTCTCAGTCCAGCATATCTCCCCTGTTTCTAGATCTACCCTCTTCTCGACTTTGCGCAAGTGTACTCCTCCATTCAGCAGAGACTCCTGTTCTTGCTTTGTTCGTGTCGCGTGTATATACTCTCCTTAATACGCGTTTTAATATTAGAGGGAGTAACTAATTTAGTATATTTACTTGTGCAATTAAACGTGGGGTTCCTGAGCATTCTTAACCTATATTTCTTCAGCGTGTTACCTTATTCTAAGAAGGTTTCCTTAAAGTTAACAGAAAGGACACTCCGATTTGGTTTATATTTACCTAGCATCTACCTTAGTCTAATACGTTGTCACTTTTCACTGTGATGCACGATGATTAGAAGCCGAAACCAAGAACTTAATTTGGATATTTACCTTTTCTTATATACACTTTTATAAAATTATTCAACTTTTTACTTAATCCTAAAACAAAACGTTTCAAATTGTTGACCGAAAATTTTGAGAAGAAAATATTTTTATTTTTTTTACTATTTTTAGATGTTGCCGGTTGGAGGTGTTGGTTGAAACTGATTTCCGATGGAGCTTGTCGAGCTTAGGTAGACTCCAAACATGACAGCTCAGAGTCATGGCTTACGCGATCAACACGTTTTTCTCTTCCAAAATTTAAAAAATTTCCACAGACTACTATGAATTACAGTCTAGTTCATAGTAGGTTGAGTTTGAATTTATTTTAAATCATAATTATAAAATGCTTAATAATTATAAGCAGTTTGCGTTGGATATTTCCACTGTACCCTCTAAATTCCCGAATTTCCAAGGGATTAAAGAGTATCAGCCCCTTAAGAAGGACTTTTCTGTCTCTCCTGTTGGAATCCTGTACGCACCAGCCAGGAGGAATGTGGCTCTGAGGCTTATTATAGAAATTTTCAGAAGATTTCCCATACATTCTGTTGGACAGAGAAGGACTTATGGAAGATCGACTGTACTTGGATTTTCCTGTATCCTGTATCTTGGCCCTCATTGTACGAAAATATCGTAAGACTTAAGACGAAAACCTCAGAAACCTCATACTTCATTGTTCCTTTAGCAAATCATGTTAAAATGTGACAATTTTTGGACAATGAACAGTTTGAAGTCACATTTACAAAACCAAAAGTTAAACCCCTTATCCCAAATTCATAACTGGTCCCTATCGATGAATTTTCTTGGCTAAAAATGCCAGGACCCCAGAATAAACCCACTAACAAGACAGGCTGCATTTTTTTTTTTAGGTGTATTTTTGTAAGCCAATAGTTGGGTAAATGATTAAGGAAAGCGCCAGCCAGGATCTCGAGCCCTTTGCGTAGATTTCCGGCAGTCCCTCTCTCCACCTGAGACAACTCGTTGGGCCAGATACTTCCTCCTGTTTGGAGAAGGATTTAAACATTAGGATTTCATGTGGCGAATTTTCCGGAGGCTCCCCTTTTCCTTCGGGAATTTATAGAAGAGAGATCCTAGTTCCTGGAGACTTACATTTTCTGGCCAATTGCTCCGATAAGTTATATTTCAGGAGATACTGGTGCTTTCACAGTTTGATTGACGTCATTTAATTTTGATACCTTCGTCTGTCTATGTAGCATTCATTGAGTTGTAATTTTGTTGCCTACTCCAGTCGCTACTCATCAGCCGTGTTTAAAGATTTATATCTGATTTATATAATATTTATACATGATTTATGTACACACGTTGCCTACTCCAGTCGCTACTCATCTGCCGTGTTTAAAGGTTTATATCTGATTTATATAATATTTATACATGATTTATGTACACACGTGTAAATCATCTCGGGAATGTTGGAAATGGTGTCTTTGCTAACCTCAGCTTCTTGCCTCATATAAGTGCCCATTCGCCCTTTTTGTGTATGTTTTTATTCTTATTTTGTATTTTGTGAACTTCATATTAACTTTTTTTGCATATTAACTTGTTTTGTTTATCGTTCTCTGGTTTCCGGTACTCTAGGAGGGGGGTTTTCTTTTTACTAGAGGAGAAAGCCATTCGATTTTCTCGGATTATTTACCTGCATATGTGTACTCCTGTGAGCCATCGTGTGCATTGCGCTATGATCAACTTTATGCTTAAGCCTAATTAATACAAAACTTAGCCTAAACTTATATCTAAACTTAAACTAATGAACTTATAACAAAAAAAGTATACAAAATATATTAGAACTTGTTGACCGAAAATTTGGAAATTTTTGTATATTGTAATTTTTTTTTTTTTTTTTTTTTTAATTTTTTTCCTGTAGTTACCGAGTGGAGTTATCCGTTCAGACTGATTTTTGTGGGGTTTGTCGAACTAAGCTAGACGACAAACATGAGAAATTTGAGTCAAGGATTACTTGATCGGGAAAATTTGGTTACCGAAAAAATGGGAAAATTCAGAAAGATTCGGAACTTTATGAGAATTATTTGTTAATATTATATTTAAATATAAATATATATAAAGAAATGTCTCTTAGTATAGCCGTATTCTTTGTTTCCTTTGGGATTGCTCTCTTTTAAGAGCTTTTAAGAACCTCTTAGCAAGAGTTTTCTTATATTCTACTGTTTTTCCGCTCTCAATTCCCCCAGAAACTCTCTCGTTTGCTATTGCTTGTTCATTGCAGGCAAGGCCCAAGGACGAGAGCGTGAATGATACAAATTGAGCAAAAGAGTTAAACAAAAAGTCTTTCAATTGAGATATTTAATAAATACTGATAAAAGACCAATGGGGATAATAGATAAATCACCTTTTTTGGTATAGAAATGCTCCAATTTGTGGTCCTGCCATCTACCCATACACACATACATTTGTATAATTTCCCAATCCAACGAATTTCACTTCATTTTCTCAAAGTTTGCACCATTAACATATTGAAATCGATTTGCCTGTGGCCAGGCGAAAGACAGAGAGAGAGAGAGCGAGCGAACCTATAGAGGGAGAGAGTGACTGTGGACTTAATTAGGAGCCAACTCTCACATATGTAGGCCCCCGCTATGTACATGCAGGACCATATATGTATGTGCATATGTGTATGTACATGTGGCCCTCTGGTCAGAACGCCCTTTTCTGTATGCTATGAAAACTCGAGTCGACTGTGTGCATGTACTGCCTGTCAATATATGTACGTGTGTGTATGTATAGCCACTCATGTGTGAGTGTGTGTGTGTGTGTGTGGGGGAGGGTGTGGGTGTGTGGGCCGCACACATATGCTCGCATATATTGGCAAGATGGCCGCTCGGCGCTCCCACGAACTGTGAAGCGAAGCGTTCTCTTCATTTGCCAGCTGCCAAAACTAATTTATGCGAATGTCGGGCAGCTTTCAGGGTTTTCCAAAACGATGAGGGTATAATGGGGGGGGGGGTTAGATCAATTAGGGATGCGGGTCTAATGACTCGAGTTGCTTGGGGATATATATTTTCTAAGATGTAGGGCCTTAGTTTTTACTTAAAAGTAAGGTTTTATATAGATATATAGACCATGTAATACTTGGCACTAGGTTCCCAAGGTTTTGCATTGTTTTTATTTATATATTTATATATTTTATTTATATTTTCCAAGATTTAGGGCCTTAGTTTTTGCTTAAAAGTAAGACTTTATATAGATATATAGACCATGTAATACTTGGCACTAAAATCCCAAGGCTTTGTATGGCTTTTACGGAATATATATGGGGCTGATTTATTTTCGAAATATTTATTATTGCGATTTAAGTCTTATTCGCTTAGAGATCTTGAAGACTTTGCCTAAAACTGATTATAATTATTTAAAATTAATAACTTATGTCATTTTGGCATCAAATATATAGCTTTACAGACTGTTTTGTGCTCTGAAACATCCTGTAACTATATTATTTAACAGAAGTATCTGTATTTATTGTAAACTCTAAACTTTCTTCTCTATTAAAAGCTAAATCTATGAGAGATTTCAAATCAATCTAGACAGCTTTTCAATTTCTTTCAAGAGTCCAAATTATTTATTTATATTTATTAATTTATTTAAGTACATGTGGAAAAACCCCCTGGTTAGGGGGGGGTTAAAAAGGAAGGCTTTAGAGGGGAGGGGTGGGGGCTTCTCTCTTCTTCTTGGGCTACCAAGTGGCCAACAAAGACGCTGACAGAGGCAGCGACGTCGGCGCACCCTTTTAACCGAAATACTGAAAAACCTGCGCAACGTTTTTGGGGCTACTTTCGGGAGGGAGGGGGCAGGTCATTGAGTGGTTGTTGTGGACCCTGCGTGTGTGTGTGTGTGCGAGTGTGTTGGTGTGCGTGTGTGGGCAGAGATTCCAGCGACGTCTATCGTTCGTTCCAGAGTGACAGCAATGGCAGGCATCTACACGCACACATGCATATCCTGCTCCTCTCGCACACACATGTGGGAGGAAGCCAGTCAGCGAGCGAGCGAGCAAGACGGAGCGCCATGGAGCGAGACAGCGAGTCGCAGAGGGAGCGGGAGAGGGCGAGGCGAGCAAGCGAGCGAGCGAACACTGCTTCGTTTTTAAGGGAAGCAAAATGTATTGCTCATCGAAGGCTATCGAATGTGGTCGTCGTCGTCGGTTTCTGCGCTCACTCCACATTCGCGGCGGTCCCTGCCTCGCGGTCGACGTCGGCGTCAACGCTCTGTCTCTCCGCTGCCGTCTCAGCCTCGGCCGGCGTCGCTGTCACCGCAGAACAATGGAAGCTGGACGAACATGTTGCGTCCATTTCGTACACACACGCATATGAGTTACCGCGCTTTCAGCATGTGTGTGCTGGTGTGTGTGTGCTAACTCCCACATGCGCATCTTTGGCAACCCCCTCCCCCTCTATACCACCCCCCACACACACACACATATTCCCAAAGACCACCCTTTCTTTAGTTAGTCCGTCGCGTCCGAGCCGCTTCGTGTTTTATTACTCGCGACCTCCGTTCACGAAGATGGCGGCTGCTCCACACACTCACACACTCACACACACATGAGCATAGGGTATTGAACACACACTGGCACACACGCATGCTACACACACACGCACATACATATATGGCTACATAAATATGTATGTACAGTCCAACTCCAGAAACTGAATATTTAAATAAATATCAAGAAATTTGGGAAAGATTTAATAATAAGAAAAAAACAAAACAGAGATTTAAAAACCTCAGAGTTCTGAGAAAAAAGAGATTTTAAAATCTCTAGAAATTTAAGAGAAGACATTTTTAAGATCTCCAGAGATTTTTCAAAGATTTAAGGATCTTCATATGTTTTCCCTGAAACATATTTTAAAACTCCCAGAGATTTGAGATAAACAATCCCTAAATACCTATTTCAAGAACAAATCAAATCAAATAATCTAAATAATCTAAATATAAAGCTTATAGATATATTATAAACTTTTCTTATATGTAACTAATATTATTTCATGTTGAATTTTAATTAATAAGCATTTCTCTTCGAATTAATAAAAAAAACCACTTCTAAGAAAATGTATTTTGAGTCCCAGAAACAAGGTAGGCAGAGTTTTTTTTGTTTTGTGTATTTTTGTTATCCAAAAGGTTAATAAATAAGTTGTGAAAGCTACAGCTAGACTCTTGCACTCCGAAAAGGTCCTTGGAAGTTCCTCCTTCAATTGTACCAGGAACTCCTCGCCGATGCTTCCACAAATTTCCATGTTCGTCTTCCTTTGTAAGCGGACAGTAGAATGTATTGTTATATTATTGTTATTATATTGTTTATATTATATTGTTTGTAAGCGATATTCTTCGGCCTTGTGTTCTTCGAGATCTAGTCTTTCTTTTTTTTTGTTCTGTGTCCTTCGGCGTAGTGTCTGTACGGGTGTCACTTGCATCCACCGGTGTCTCTAGACGTGTTCTTGAAAGTATCTTGCCCAAGCTCGCATTGGTTTTAAAGCTCTTCGAGCTGATTTTGACTGATGATTTTGTAGCTAACCCTTTCTTGGAATGTGATCTTGATTCTCTTTTTAAATAATATTATTTAGAGAAAGGACATACTGAATTTCTCAATATTCACCAGTTGTTCCTGTGTCACATGTATCCATCGCTGTTTCTAGACGTGTTCTTGGATGTATCTCGCCCAAATTCGCTCTTCGAGAAGACTTGATTGATTAAAGCACCTCAAATGAAGCGATTATTCATAAATTTACCCGTGTTTAGAGGTACGACATTTGCAACTTTCCATGGCCAACGAGTTCTCTCAGTCCAGCATATCTCCCCTGTTTCTAGATCTACCCTCTTCTCGACTTTGCGCAAGTGTACTCCTCCATTCAGCAGAGACTCCTGTTCTTGCTTTGTTCGTGTCGCGTGTATATACTCTCCTTAATACGTGCATTAATATTAGAGGGAGTAACTAATTTAGTATATTTACTTGTGCAATTAAACGTGGGGTTCCTGAGCATTCTTAACCTATATTTCTTCAGCGCGTTACCTTATTCTAAGAAGGTTTCCTTAAAGTTAACAGAAAGGACACTCCGATTTGGTTTATATTTACCTAGCATCTACCTTAGTCTAATACGTTGTCACTTTTCACTGTGATGCACGATGATTAGAAGCCGAAAGCAAGAACTTAATTTGGATATTTACCTTTTCTTATATACACTTTTATAAAATTATTCAACTTTTTACTTAATCCTAAAACAAAACGTTTCAAATTGTTGACCGAAAATTTTGAGAAGAAAATATTTTTATTTTTTACTATTTTTTTTTACTATTTTTAGATGTTGCCGGTTGGAGGTGTTGGTTGAAACTGATTTCCGATGGAGCTTGTCGAGCTTAGGTAGACTCCAAACATGACAGCTCGGGGTCATGGCTTACGCGATCGACACGTTTTTCTCTTCCAAAATTTTAAAAATTTCCATAGACTACTATGAGTTTGAATTTGTTTTAAATCATAATTATAAAATGCTTAATAATTATAAGCAGTTTGTGTTGGATATTTCCATTGTACCCTTTAAATTCCCGAATTTCCAAGGGATCAAAGAGTATCAGACCCTCAAGAAGGACTTTTCTGTCTCTCCTGTTGGAATCCTGTACGCACCAGCCAGGAGGAATGTGGGTCTGAGGCTTATTATAGAAATTTTCAGAAGATTTCCCATACATTCTGTTGGACAGAGAAGGACTTATGGAAGATCGACTGTACTTGGATTTTCCTGTATCCTGTATCCTGGCACGCATTTGGGCACACACGTGTGTGCATGTGTGTGTGTGTGTGTGCTGGGGAGTTGTGCTTTCTGGTTTTTGCACATTTTGAACTTTCGCTCTCCACATCTGCACATCTCTCGCTCCCTCTGCCTCTGCCTCTGCCTCTCCCTCTGCATCTCCATCTCCATCTCGCTCGCCATCGTATCTTTAATTGAAGGACTTTTGCGCAGCTCACATACATGCGACTCCATCCTTTATCGCCCCATCTCTTTCCATTGGCCGATGCGCCGCCTCGCTCTGGCCCACGGCACGGTCCATGTCAGTGGCTATGTGAAGAATGAAGCAAATGAATATCTCATGCTTATAATGGTCGCCCGGGCGACAACGCCAAAGGAGAGGAGGTCCTGACAGGAGCTACAGGAGGAGGAGGAGGAGGCAGAGCTCAAGGTGGGGAGTCGAGAGACGAGAGCGTGTGTGTGTGAGTGTGTTTGGAGCTCGAAGCAGTTAGAAACTGTCCTAGGGATGACATTTAGTCAGTAGAATCGAAATCTATATAATATATATTATTTTAAAGTTGATATGGCTTTGTACAAGTCATCGATTAAGTAGGCTTTGAATTTCCATTATTTTGATAAATACTAAATAAGTATTTATGTATACAACAATTATTTCTAGCTTAAATTTTAAAATTATTCCTTTTCCTAGCTAAAAATAATTGTTGTATATATAATTATTCATTTTTAATTAACTTTATGTATCTATAATCGATACTTTAATGTTGTATCTTTGTTTAATAGCCAAAAGATCGATATTTTTGTTTTAATATATAGCCAATTTAGAATCAGAAAACTTGAGAAGCCTTGATTTAATTTAATATACTCAGATAAGCCCCAGAGCTATGATTTCTTTAATTCCTATTATCGATAGCTGTATAAATGTCTTCAATATCAATAATCCCATTCAAAAACAACGAAATTTCGATAAATCTTTAAGCATTTAAATCGATACTTTAATGATAGAAAATGTATTCTCTTTTCAATACAATTTTCAATAGAGTTTTTAAATATTAGTTAATTGATAACCTTAATCTCCAAAACCCTAAGGTAAAAATTTAGGCATCATTTTGATTTCAATCAATAACTTAAAAGTCGATATTTTCGGATCGATATATCCTATCGGCTGCCGCACACACTCATATACATCCCTAAAGTAGCCCTTTGAGCCACCACCGACCAGGCAAGGCTGGCAGGCAGGCAGGCAGGCGACCGACCAACCACCACCCACTCCTCCTTATTGTCTTGTCCCTCTGTATATATGTATATATGTGCATGTCCTGCGGGTGAGCCCGTGTGTGTGTGTGCGCTGTAATGGGTGTGTGTGTGTGTGTGTGCCTGCGCACATGTGTGTGCGAGAGTTGGAAATGGATGTGGAGAGCACTTTGAAGCATATGCACATTTCGTGCTATCGAAAGAGAGACACAAATGAAGGCACCCGGGGGTGGCCGGGGGTGGCCGGGGGTGGCCAGGGGTGGCTAGGGTGGTGCAAAGGGGTGGACCAAGCTGGGCAGAAGCCGAGGCTTATGTAAGCCAATACATATACACAATGTGCGATATTTATGTGAGCACTTCGGGGTGCCTGTGTGTGTGTGTGGTGTGTGTGTGTGCATGTGTGGGCGATTCATTCGCTGCACACACACACTTGTACATACGCCCCTATGTATATGAAGCCACATCCGAAATGATTTTCATATTCGATTGCCAAAAGATAGTGCCGAGTGCTCCCTCTATGCCTTCCAGAGGTAACATTTTCATGGCAATTAATTCAAAACTTTGAAATCTGAACGATAGAACCGAGGATAGAGTCCTTTGACGGCTAATTGCGGCCATTAATTAGAAGTCTAGTAGGGGATTTTGAAACTTTCCACAATTTTCTAATCATTTTGCAAGGATTTAACCCTTTTTAGTGATATATTATTTATAATATTTCTATTATTTCTATGATGTATTATTTGTTTACTACATAAAATACGAGAAACACTTTCTTAAATTTATTTCAGAGACTGCAAGACAATATTTGCCTTAAATTTAATCTTCAACTCAGGTTATACAAATAATAAAGAAGTTATAAAATACTGGGAAATAAATATAAATTTTAATAATTTTACAATAATGTATTAATAATAAATAATAATATAAATAATAACTTTAAATAATAATACAATAAACTAAAGTTATGCTTTATATACCATAGAAATATCTATATATATAATAAGACCAATCACCTTATTGGATGTCATTGCCCAAAGGACCCACAAAAAGGACATCGGTGATCAACTTCGATGTCCTATCTCTGGCCGGCGATAAAATTGGCCCAAGGAGTCCTCGAGCCTTATCAAGGATCGCGGGCACTTCACACCTTGCCCTTCGGGACACTCCGACCCGGCCAGGGAAATGGAAAATTGGATTTCCAGATCGGTAAAGGGGATGCGAAGGGTTAATGCCTATACACATAATGTTCTATGCAAAGTAGGTAGCGGACAAGGACACCGACCGGATGTGCAATTTGAATGCCAATGCCGTAATTTGAATATTTAAACTCGCTGCAAACGGAGCGAGGCGAAAAGGAAATGTGTGTGTGTCGAACACAAATCAATTATTTGCGAAAATGATGGAAATTAGAATGCAGCCGCGGAAGGGGAGGGCTTTTCCTGGGTCCCGAAATCCCGAAATCCCGAGTCCTGTGCATTGTGCGTATTTTTTTTTATTTTTTTATATTGTGTGCAATGTTGCAAAAGGATAACAACAACTGGCGAGTGCAAATTTGCATATTTATTGATCTGCAAAAAAAAAAGAATTAAATAAAGGGAGGAAGGAAGGTCGGAAGTTCTCCCCCCCCTCGCCCTGATGTGTGACAACTTCCTGCGGAGAAATGCAAATTATAATGCCCGATCTCCATCCTTGCACCGTCATTATAATCTTTTATTTCCCGGGGTGGGACATGCGAAAGGGGCACACACACGGGGCAACTCTTCGCTCTAATCCCGAAAGAAAAGCGAAATGAAAACAAAAACCAAAAAATTCAAATTTGCATATTCCACATTGATATTGGATATATATATGTATATATAGCGCGAAAACAGATGTCCTGCGTCCTGGCATTTGCGTGCCTAATCGGAAACAGTGGCTTGGAGGGACCGCGAACCAAAATCGGAGCCCGAAACAGTTGCCAGACGATCGCTAAGGATAACACAACGCCGGCTGTATAATTTTTTTGATCGATAGATACTATATAATATAAATAAAATAACAAATACAAGATACAGAAATATATAAATGAATCTAAAAATATATAATTCGATGACAAGTCAATCAATATATGGAGGCATAATATATAATAAGTAAGTAATCCTTTAACAATATATAAACAATAGGCATTCAACATTTCGATATTTATATAAAATTAAAAGTACATCAATAAATATGTAATAAATTAATCAACAAATACATATCAATGGAACACTAAATAATTATCCATTAAATAAAAATAGATAATAAATATTATTTAAGAAACATAGCAATAAAAGGGCCAGTTAAAATGCATCTATATTTTATATTAACATTTTAGAAAAGCTTTAGGAAAACATATCTCAAGAGAGATCAATATCTTAAAGCCTTAAATTCAGATCTCAATTCCTGTAAAATATTTGCTTGGGATTTATTTAAACATTTTTGAAGACTTTTCTGTCATTTCTATTATTTAATAACTATTTCGTTTAATTTAATATATTTTTTTAAGCATATAAAAGACTAAAATCTCTTTTCAACTTGTTAAAATCAAAGCCTCTTTATGATAATTAAAAACCCAACAGAGAAATTCATATTTACCCATTTACTGAATTAAAATATAAAGAAAATAATTGAAAATGTGGTTGCGGCAATAATTCCAACGGACTTTCGCCGATCAGGACGCCGCAGGACATGCATTTGCGTTTTTTGATTTTAATATTTAAAACAATTTAAAACAATTCCGCGGCAGGGGGCGTCAGACGAGGCCAGGACGAGGAGCAAATCTCGTTGGCAGGATCGCGACGGCGCAACGGGATCCGGATTCGGGACCGGCTGTGCCTCGTCCTTCGTCCTGCGACTGTCAACGTGTCAATCAAGCGCTGCCTTCACACACACACAATTTATGCTTAACTCAGATCGTGTCTACTCCCTTCGCCCAGATCCTTGAGCTTAACCCCTTTTGTGTCCTGTTGCTTTGGCTTTAGCTTGGAGCCTATAGCCTGGCCTGTCAGCCCCCTAAGGTCCTGTCACAAATGTAAAACGGGACTTTGCCCTGACTTTAATTTACTTTTCATTGAAAGATAAAGCCGGCAGATCCCAGAAGCCGATACAGATCGGTTCAAGCTTAAGGGGACACTGGAAAGTCTGAGAGCCAGTCGCACTCGCACTCGCACTCGCACTCGCACTCGCTCTTGTCCGTCGTTGTTTTAATAAATTAAATTCCGGAAAATCCACAGGAAGTCTGTCTGTGCATTTTTCTTCCCCTTCCCCTTCTCTTCCTTCCCCTGTTCTCCCTTTTGCGGAAAAAGGGGGGCCCAGCCATTCATTCTATCACTTCCTGGCTGCAGCAGCAGCAGCAGCAGAAAAAAAGCATAAAGAGCGACAGCAGCGCATGCCGACACGGACTTAATTTCATTTAAGGACTTGCTGCAGCAAGGATTTGCTACACCTCAAAAAAATAAGAGAGAAAAAGTGCCAAAGTCTCTATTTAAAGTGTATTTTCTATATTTCTTATATATTGAAAGTATAATAAATTATGGGGAAATTTAATAGGAATTCTATTATATAGAAGTATTTTATAAAAACCCTTTTTAAGGATACGAAAATAAAAATTAGAGCGTGCAGATAATAAAAGGTGACATAGGAGCACTTTCCGAAATAAAGTCAATGCTTTTTTGGCTTAGCTATGAGTTTTTTAAACATGGTTTAGTCATAAAAAAATATCCATGAGTATCTATTCAAGGAATATGAATATTTTAAGCTCAATTATACTCGATTTTCGATTCAATCCTATAATTTTCCTTTTCCTTTCTTTCCTCTCTTGTTTCTAAATAATTTATTCCCTTAAAAATCATCTAAACTACATTGAATGATATATAAAAAATTCATCACAATTTATTAAACAGTATTATTTAATAGTTATTTTTCCCGGTGCCTTAAGTAAATGCAATAAAATGATAAATACACATTTCAAGCCCTCAACAAGTGTCGCTCCTCTTGGGAACTACCAACTACCAATAATCCAATCCTAGGACGAAGGACTACCTCCCTCCCTCCTTCTCCCCCTCTGAGGCAGTGACCGTTGACCAAACACGTGCCCCTTGCCAAGTGGCGAAGGTCACTGCCCAGCCGATTTCTGGGTTAATTTCATGAGAAATTCAAAATTAATTGAGAAATAATGTTGACAGGCGCTGACCACCACCAGGGAGTAGGGCAAGGAAGGAAGGCAAAACAGGACAAAAAGGACCCCCTGCCTGCAGTGTCAATGGGCTGTCTAATCCCAATTGCAGCGCCTGGGCAGCGTCTTGAGCACGTGCTGGATCCTGCTGCTGATCCAGCCGCTCCTGCAGGACCTTCGCCAATGGTCAAAAGTTAAGGCAAACGGCCATTTTCCAAGCAGCTGGCCAGAGGTCAGCCATCATCATTATCACGCTTATAAGCCCGCCGTTTCGTTACGTCACATTGTCCTTTATCCTTTGGGCCGGGCAGGGCAGGGCAGGGCCAACCCTTCGCTCCATATAGCATATTCTATAATATAATGCCTGCTTTCCCACCCTGACTGAGCAAATCAGGCCGAGCAATTGGTATGCAAATTGAAATAAACTTGCCAGGACCTCAGGGGGTTGCTCCCTGTTCACTGGTCACGCTCAGGTTCAGGTTAAGGCTTCAGGATTCAGGTCCTGGGAATCAGGTTCGAGTTCGAGTTCGCGTCCTGGTTCGGGTTCAGGGAGTCGGCTGCCTCTGGTCAAGGGGTGACTTGACCAGTGGTCAACTTGATTAGTGGCCGCCGCCGGAGCTCGCTCTCTCTGTCCCGGGGAAAACCCTCCCAACCCTCCACTATAATGAAGCGTGCTCGGGGAGTGATCTCTTTGGTAAAAACATAGCATTTTTCACATTAAACAGAACATAAATCACGGATTTAATGGGGCAACAACACACACGCACACACACATCCCTTCTCTCCGCGTGTACAAATTGTGTGCAAACAGGAGGGGGGAAAAAAGGACACTCTCTGCCGTAAGGAGCATAGGTCCCGAGTGGGCTGGGCACACGATCACAACATTGGCTTGGCCATAATGTGTGCTGAAAATATTTGACTTGCTGCTTACATCCTTTGCATGCCTCCTCGTCCTGCGTGAATTATTATCGAATTGGTCATCTCATCGTCCTCATCTTTATCCTCCTCAAGGGGGATGGTCAGCGAGTATATATCACAGGATTAAACTCGAAACTAGAGAAGTCTGGGGTCGGGTCAAGTGATTATGGGGCGGAAAATTATACGAATTTAATTGGTGTGGAAAATATGAAGGAAAAAACATAAGCAGGGGGAGATTTTCTTGAAGGGGAAATCTATTTCTCAATTAAAATGGGAATATTTTCTGTAATACTTCCACTTGAAGCAAATAAAAAACTAAAGAATCAAGGATTTAACCTGTAGAAAAAAATACAAGATACAGACTTAAGTTCCTGATCTTGATCAAAGGCACATACGGTTGGCAACGCGCCTTGGCAACCGAATAATAAATCCATCCTGCCATCCTGCCATCCTGCCATCCTTCCTCCCACTCGGACTCTCTTTTCCCTGCTGCTGCTGCTGTTGACATTTGAACTAAAACCGTTTTCTTAATATGGCAAATAATAATCCCTAAAAAAAAAAAATAACAAAAAAAAAGAACTAGACTGAAAAAAAACAGCAAGAAAAACATAAGGGAAAACAAGGAAAACTATGCCACTGACAGGGCTTATACGTACTTTCCGCCTCAACTGCTTGAACTGCTTGCGGCGGCGGCAGCCCCGCCCACTTTATCCACCTATCCCTCCAACACTCCCCCACCTATACCCTACGCCCTATACCCTACCCCCACCCTACCCTATCATTTAAGCCTGAGCTCTTTTTATTTACAAAAAGCGAATGGCAAACAAGGCGACCGGCAAGGAGAAATGCCAAGGAACACACACAAAATGTAATCCCAACGAAAAGTAAATTGTATTTCAGAGCAGACTTGTTGATGTACGTGTGGGTGGGTGGGTGTGTGTGTGGGTGTGGGTGTGTGTGTGGGTGTGGGTGTGTGTGTGGGTGTGGGTGTGTGTGGCACCCTACACACATAGAGCATATAGGACGTGTATCCGCCATGGGCGATAATGTAGTATAGAATCGTGTTCAGCTGAAAGGGTTTTTAGAACTTTAATTGAATTCAAGTTTTTTAGATTGATTTTGTGATTTTATAATCTTTAAATATTTTATATTCCTTTATATTTATCAAATTTAAATTATACTTTATAATATATAATTTATATATAATATAATTTATTTATTTACTGATAAACCACACCGATATATTAATATATTCCTGGTATATTTATGCTAAATATTTATCGTACTTTAATGATATATTCCTGGTATATTACTGGTATATTACTGGTATATTTCTGGTATATTCCTGATATATTATCGGTATATTCCTGGTCTATTTTCGGTATATTCCTGGTATACTTTTGGTATATTCCTGGTATATTTTCGGTATATTCCAGGTGTACTTTTGGTATATTCTGATATATTTCTAATATATTCCAATTATAGACGAAATTCTCGAATAAGAAAAATTTATTGTGACGCATAAGATATTCGGAAAATAAATATATTATGTATATCTTCTGAGAAATATTTTATATATGTATATATATAATATATTGTAAAATATATATTACATACTATATATTTATATATATAAGTATATATATTTAAGGGCATCTGATATTCCCCTAGTCCCTCGTTGCTCTTCACCCAAAAGCCACTGCAAATCTGCTGCGGCGGTGGGAACCTAAAACTAAGTCCTCATCACGGATATGAGCAAGACAATGACAAGGAACGACTGAATTATATGGGAATTACTTCTAAGCGAAGACAGAAAAACAGAGAGGGAACAGTAAGTGCCTGCTAAGCTTAGCTCTTCACATGGAGATTCTCCAGGGCAATAAACCAGGCAAAACTGATAAGTAAAGCATATAAAATAGGAACCAATTAATGTCAAATAAATATATATATAAAATATATAAAATATAAATACAAAATATACTAAAGCAATGATAAGATGATTTAAATTTATATTAAATAAACCAAAGAACTCCTCTAAAAAGCAAAGAAAATAATAAAAGAAAACCCTATTGATAACGGCTTGTTTCCCATTTCCACTCATTCCACAGCGCCGCGAAAAAAATGGCGGGAAACCGTTAACGGTGAATGGGAATTTGGGGAAAGGGGAACTAACTACCACTACATCCCACTACCTCCCACTACCATTTCGTTCCACATTAGGACTAATGGAACATTGAGCAGGAGCAGCATTCCGCTTAGGCATCCGTCGGACAGCTCCTTCCGTTCGCTTGATGTTTTCACGAGCTCACACAAAGTCGATAAATATATATACACATATATGGATATATACACGCACCCACATATATGTATCTACGCGTATGTATATGAGTGTATATATATATATAGAGGTGGGTGGACGCAGAGGTCCTGCACACACACACAGCTGCACATGTCAGACTCGAACTTTTAGCAAAAGACTGTTTCGTTTCGTTTCGTCTGCTTCCGCTGCGGCTCCTTCCCCGACTCCTTTCCCCCAGCGAAACATTCAAGGGGTCCTTAGTCACTATCCACACACACATACACACACACATACAGCTCGCCTAACGACCCACCAATGTCCTCCGGCCCAGCCCCATCTCCCCCCATCAGCTAGCGAGTCCTTTAACAGTCACCGATTTCCCAGCTTCCAATAACAATGTGTTCTCGTTTTCCCTCCTTCGTCCTTCGTCCTTCCCCCGCCGAGTCCTGCTCTATGGTCGAGTTAACTTCTGCACATCTGACAGGCATGTACATACATATTTCGGGGTCCCTCGAAAGGAAAGACATCAACATTTCAGGACATCATCCGTTCCATTAGTTAACAATGTTTTCACATACTAGAATCCTCATCTCATCCCTTCAAAATTATGCAAGTTTTGTCTTTAACTTCAGAGGAAAGTGATTTGATATTAATTTATGAAATTGGAACAAGGAAAGGAAATAGAGAAAGAATGTCTTAAAGGAGAAAGGAAGAAATATTTAAATCAACTAAGATCTCGTCTTCTCTTTAATTAACAATTAAATGTATATGCAATTTTTTAAACATATGGAAACTTAAAAAACCCATAACTAAGCCAAAAAAGCATTAAATTGAATTCGGAAAGCTTTCCCATGTTAGTTTTTGTGAGATTAATAAATCTGCATACTCAGTTTAAAATATTAAAAAAAAAAATTTTCATCAATATTTCATCAACATATTCTTCAAAAAAAAAGTGAAAAAAAATTAAAAAAAAATTTTTTCGGCGGGAGATGGCTAGATCGACTCGGCTGTTCGCGCTGATCAAGAATATATATGATTTATGGGTTCGCAAATGACTCCTTCATAGCGTAACAAGCTTCTGACTAAAATTATAATACCATTCATTAAGTCAACATTTATAGATATTTTTATATGACAATTTTTTCGATAAATCACAACTTAAAAAACCCATAACTAAGCCAAAAAAGCATTAATTTTAATTCGGAAAGCTTTCCCGTGTTAGTTTTTGTGAGATTAATAAATCTACGTACTCAATTTAAAATATTAAAAAAATAAAATTTTCATCAATATTTCAATGATACTTTTTCCTAAAAAAAATTGAAAAAAAATATTTAAAATTTTTTTTTGCGGAAGATGGCTAGATCGACTCGGCTTTTCGTGCTGATCAAGAATACATATGATTTATGGGGTCGCAAATGACTCCTTTACAGCGAAACAAGCTTCGGACTAAAATTATAATACCCTTTTTTGAGTCGATATTTATCGATATTTTTATATGACAATTTTTTTGACATATGAAAACTTAAAAAATTCATAACTAAGCCAAAAAAGCATTAATTTCAATTCGGAAAGCTTTCCCGTGTTAGTTATTGTAAGGGTAATAAATCTGCATACTCAATTTAAAATATGAAAAAAATTAAATTTTCATCAATATTTCAATGATACATTTTGATAAAAAAAATTGAAAATAAAATTTTTTTTTTTAATTTTTTGCCTGAGATGGCTAGATCGATTCGGCTGTTCGCGCTGATCTAGAATATATATGATTTATGGGGTCGCAAATGACTCCTTCACAGCGAAACAAGCTTCGGACTAAATTTTTAATATTCATAATATATATATATATTATAATATTTGATCATTTAACAATGGAACAAAACAAAGACCCTTTATTTCAATCAATATTTCTTTTCGTCACCTAACAAACTTCAACATATTTAATATTAACTGGGATCTCGATATCTGTTTAACTGGAACTTGAAAATTAAACAAGAGTCCAACGATAACTTCTATAAATATGTAATCATAAACTGTAAAACCAAAATTCAATAAAAATAGAATAGTTATTTAAATAAAACGAGTAACTAAGATACCAACTAACTAAGAAGACACAAACTTGAAGAAACACATCATGAAAAGCAGTTCCCAAAAGCGTAATAAGACAATTTTTGGAAATTGTGAAATTGTGAAACTGTAGCCAGTTAGTTTGGGAATCCTTGCTCGTATATTAGTTTTGTCCTCACACACACATACACACACACACACAAGTACGTGCATACATACATATGCAGGGGAGTTGTGGTATATAAAGTAAAGGGGGTGGAGGCAAGGCAAGGCGAAGCGTGGTTTAAAAAGGATTTTAGATCCTATTTGGCCAGGGGAGGCAGGGGAGGAGGACGTCCTCAGTCGGTTTGCCACCGCATGAATTTCCAAACTTTTCCTACACACACACACGCAAACACACATCCACACACTCATACAGGTCCTGAGTGTGTCTTTGTGATTTGAATTAAACTTTTGCAAGGCAGGACGAGTCGAGGGACGGGGCAGGTCCTGTGTGTACACACGTATGGAGAATTTTACTGCAGACAACAAAAGGTCTAATGGCGTATGGGATGAGGGGGGAGGGGGGTTGCGGGGGGGAGCCTTGGGCGGGGGGTGGTGGTTGAAGTGGGTGGCCAGAAAGGACACCGACTTGGATGGACTTGGTTGGCGGCATGGAAGTCTTCCGTTCACATATGCAATGTTCCTTCAACCCTTTTGCTTCTCTACTTTTCGGGAAGTTTTCCCTCAAAGCTTTGTTGTCAGTGACAGAGAGAGAGAAAGAGAGAGAGAAGGGCAGAGAGGGAAGGCAGACCAGAGTACATACATAAGATATCCTGGCAGCTCCTTTCTCCCTGACAGCTTGTGGTCTGCCCGAGACATTTTAACATCCATTTTATTTCATTTCGTGCTTAAGAATCTTTCATTTTAGACTTAAAGACCCCGAATTTAATAATAAATATATTAAAATATATTAAATATATTAAGTAAATGTAAATTTCAATTAATTATAGTTCGTTTTCCCAAGCTTTGAGTTCATTTTGAAGACCGAAAACCCAAGTCCAAGAGTTTCCTAGACCAGCCAGGACTCTCCCCACTCACTCTCGCTTTTCCCGGTGAAATCAATAATCCCGACACACCTGCCTCCCCCCCACCCATCCGCTGGAAAAACCCCTCTCTCGATGGTCATTTTGGCCATAACTGTACATTAACCCCCATCTGCAGCTGCTGCCAGGCCCCAAGGGGAAACGAACCCAGACGCATAAACAACGCCAGACGACGACGAGAAGGAAATCAGTGGACGACGACTATTTTTGGGCTTCGGGTTTGGGTTTGGGGGTAGCCAGCGGTAGATAAGTAATAAATATTTCACCCGGACCCAGGACCCAGGACCCACAACCCAGACTCGTGCCCCCAAGGAGCCAGAGGGAGAGAGAGGGAGAGGTAGAGGAGAGTCCTGCGTCGCCTGTCCGATAAACAAAGTTCGGCGTGTCCAAGTTTTTCGTGTGACGCGACCACGAAAAGCGGTAACAATAAATACACGCCCTGTCATCCTTTTTTTGCCAACCCCCTCAGACTCCTCTTTCTCCTGCTCCTCCTCCTTCCCCTTGTTCCTGCTGTTGTGTCCTTTCCGTGGTGCCCGGTCCTCGGTTCCTGGTCCTTGGTCCTGCTCCCTGGTCCTTGTCCTGCGCATGGACAGCAGACGTTTGCCGCGAGTTAGCCCTCGGACTTGGGCACCAAAAATAGCTAGCGAAACGCCAGGCAGATTACAGGATACACGGTCAGAAAAGGAATCAAGGTCCTTTAAGGGATGCATTAAAGAATATCATCAATGCTATTTTAAAAAAGAGTTTAAGGGATATTTTAAGAAATACTTCAAGGAATATTCTATTGTCTTAAAAAAGAGATTATTTTAACAATTATTTTGTAGAATACTTAAACAAATATTTTAGAGAATACTTAGTTTTTTTAGTTAATTTTATAATGCAGAGAAAGCCAGAGGGAAGTGTTCTTAAAAATAAACTAACTTTGGGAAGCCGAAACGTATATAACCTTGCAATTTGCAATTGAATTATAAGATCGAAATGAAAATCGATCATTACTAAGCCTAAAATATTCGCATTCTTTTAACCGATATTTATCGATATTTTAATATGATACTTTTTTTCAAAAAAGCTTAAAAAACTCATAATTAAGCCAAAAAAAAAATATAAAATATAAAAACAAGTACATAACTATATTATTTAAATATAAATACTAAAAACCCAAAGAAAACTTAGAGAAAATGATGAAATGCCCAAGAGAAATGTGTAAAAGCCACCTTAAGATTTATAACAGTGTCTAAGACTCGGGGATTCGCCCTTGAATCATTTCAATTTGAAGTAAATTGACATTACATTGCCGTGGGTGGCACGGCGGGGGAAATGGAAAACTCAATAACTATCGGCGTCGGAAGGGATGAGAGCTATAAAAAGCGAATCGAAGGCGATGGCCAGGCGCTGAGTGACAGACCCCTGGAAGCGCAGCCTGGGATCCGGAATTGGAAATGGGATTGGGCTGGGATTGGTATCTGGGAAGTGGTCAGGGCAGAGGTGGTGCCGGGGCACAGACTGCGGCAAACAGCAAACAAACCCAAACACAGGCCATTGGCGGGGGTGGGAAATCCAAAATGGCCGACCAGCCACGGCTAGACCTTTGTCCAGCCGGAAAATCAAATTGCGAGTGGAAAGTTTCTCCGCCCTTATGCGTGGGGAGGTTGCGGAAAATTGCGGAAAAATTTCCAAGGCAGAAAAGCATACATAAGGCGAGAGTTATTAAATAAATCCATTAAATATTTAATATCTTATAAACTTTATGTGAATTTTAGCTATTTAATATTTTATAGTATTAATAATTCATTTGAAAATATAATAAAAACGTTTTAAGTGCATAAAAAACCTCTTTTCATATTATTTTTGGTTTAAGGATATTAATATCTTAAGCCCCAAAAATAATAATGAGGAAAACATCAAACAAAATAATATTGCTTAATATTATATTAAAATATATTAAATATATTGAATTCTAAAATATAAAAAATATATCACAAAATAGAATTTAAAATGTTTATATGGCGATTTATCGTTTTTTCATCAAATATCAATTGTATAGTATATAGTATCAATAGTATAAGTAAAAAGATATTTTCTGTCATCCCTAAGTTATAAAATAATTATAAAACACCTTCGTTTATCATTCAAAAAATGTTAAATAAACCCCATTTCCTTAGTTAACTCTAAATATATATAAATCTATTCTGAATCACAAAAAGACATAAACAAAAGACTGAAAATATATTTTTGCCATTTTTATGCTCTAGTCAGAAGTCAGAAGCCTGTAACGCTGTGAAGCAGTCATTTGCGACCCCATAAATCATATATATTCTTGATCAGCACGAACAGCCGAGTTGATCTAGCCATCTCCGGGCGAAAAAAGAAAATTTTTAATTTTTCCTAATTTTTTAAGTGTTAAATTTGTCTAAAAAAAAATGTCAAAAATTTTAGTTTTTTTAAATTATAAATTTAGTATGTAGATTTTTTAAGCTGATAATAACTAACATAGGAAAGCTTTCCGAATTGAAATTAATGCTTTTTTGGCCAAGTTATGAGATTTTCAAACTTTGATTTGTCGATAAAATTGTCATATAAAAATATCGATAAATACCGACTAAAAAAATTGTACTGTAATTGTAGTCAGAAGCTTAAAACTCTGTGAAGGAGTCGTTTCCGACCCTATAAATCATATATATTCTTGATCAGCACGAACAGCCGAGTTGATCTAGCCATCTCCGGGCGAAAAAAGAAAATTTTTAATTTTTCCTAATTTTTTAAGGGTTAAATTTGTCTAAAAAAAAATGTCAAAAATTTTAGTTTTTTTAAATTATAAATTTAGTAAGTAGATTTTTTAAGCTGATAATAACTAACATAGGAAAGCTTTCCGAATTGAAATTAATGCTTTTTTGGCCAAGTTATGTGATTTTTAAACTTTGATTTGTCGATAAAATTGTCATATAAAAATATCGATAAATACCGACTAAAAAATGGTATTGTAATTGTAGTCAGAAGCTTAAAACTCTGTGAAGGAGTCGTTTCCGACCCTATAAATCATATATATTCTCGATCAGCACGAAAAGCCGAGTCGATTTAGCCATCTCAGGCAGAAAAAAAAATTTGATAATTTTTTTTTTAATTTTTTAAGGGTTTTAAAATTTTGAAAAATGTATAAAAATTCTATTTTTTTTACATTTTAAATCTAGTATGCAGATTTATTACCAATATAAAAACTAACATTAAAAAGCTTTCCGAATCAAAATTAATGAATTTTTAGCAGAGTTATGGGTTTTTAAAATTTTAATATGTCGAAAAAAATGTCATATAAGAATCTCTATAAATATTGATTAAAGAATGGCTTAGTTATGATCGATTTTCAATTGCAAACTGAAAGGTTTTAAAAACTTTGCTTGTTCGCAATTAGTTTCCTTTCTTTTTAATTCTGTAATAAATCAAAACAACATATTGTAAACCTATAAATGGTTTTGAATCTTTGGATATATGCATACTATTTGATATATTTTAATACAAAATCGTTGTGTTTCACTTCCCCCCTCCAACCCAAGGAAAATAATTTCCTGAAAAGGGGTTGCTCAGCACAGCGGCAATCTTTGGTTTCTTGATTAAAAAAGTAATTAGAAAACTAAATGAAAGTTTAAGGCAATGAGCGAGGAGAGCGTGGCGAAGAAGAGGGTTTTCTTCGTAAAGTTTTTCGGGCTAAAATGGGTAAATAATGTAAACTAAAATGACTGTACATGCGAGTAGTAGTTATTCACACTCGCACACTCGCACACCCGCACACCCGCACGCACACACCACGCACACTCACACACACACACATGCCTTTGTTTCTGGCTGTTAAATTCCAGGACGAGGTTGCCCCCCTCACACACACTCCCTGTATCCCTGCGTGAGGAATGTGTCCTGTTGGGCTCACTACCAAAATGAACACCCACAAAAACACCCAGAGCACGCACGCATACCCAGCACACACAAACACACACATACGCATATATATATATATATATACATGTGCAAAGTGAGTGTGAGTATTTTTGGGTGGACTTGTAATGGCGAATGGCGAAGGCGAAGGCGAAGGCAGCGAAAGGGGTGAAGTCCTGCCAGCCTTTGGTGGGCGGCAAAAAGGGTTAGAGGGGGGTGTGTGACACAACACACACGCACACTAACACACACACACTCATGCGGGCGCAATAAATGTTTTCGAATGTCATTTGCTTGCAAAGATGGCGACCATTAATATGGAAAGAAAGGATTTGTTTTAATTTTGTTTCTCGGTTGCTTCAACAATAGTTTGGAGTTGGTTCGGTGCTCGGCTTCGGGTTCGTGGCATATGTGAGAATTACCCCCACTCTCTCTCTCTCGAGAGAGAGAGGGTCCACAATTCATTTACCCAATACATACACACACATAAATATATATATATATATATGAATATATATATACATGGCAAAGGGATACAGAGACCAAGCTTACATATGTAAGTAGGTGGAGCTCCCCTTACGGATTGAGTAATTAAACGGCAAAAATGCTGAATTGCATTCACTCCACCGGGCTGCGGGGACTGTGAACTGGTAACTGGGATTGGTAATACTGGGAAGCCTTCAGTTTTCGGTCTGCCAACCAAATTTCATTTCACTTGAGCTTAGAAATAGCCAGCTAGGGGCACATTACATATGGCCAGGATAGGCGGAAAATTTAAACTAAACAATCGCCAAGAAAACCCCTGGAAGAAATCCTTCGAAATGTAATTGGTTTTTTGGTTTAGCTTTAGGTTTCGATTAAAAAATGAATTAATCTCTGGGATCCTTTGGAATTTCTTTTATAGGTTGATTGAAATATTTACCATTTTGATTGATTGTTAGAAGAGATTAATTTTCATAGAAAATGTTTTATAATTTCTTGAAATGTTCTCTATAAAATTACTTCGAATTTAATATGATTAAAATGTTCTTAAAATATCTTTGTTTTGGCAAAGATTTTTTCTATAAACTATTTTATAAAATAAACCAAATATTCCATCGAATTCTCTATCCCTTATTAATATTTTTAATAGTCAAAAAAACTTTTTAAAACATAAAAAAAGTGTTTGAAAAATATCTATATTTTTGGAAGCATTTTTTTCTTGGAAATAAAATACATTTATTCTAATTAGAGCATAAAATTGAAATATGCCACAAATCAAAACTAATTATATTTTATATTGATATTAATATTATATTGAAGTATTTCTTTGGCATATAAATTAATTGAAAATATATGTAAAATATCTATATTCTTCTTAGTAAAAAAGTTACTTTGTAAGTTTTTTTCTAAGCAAAAAACAAACATTTAAAATTGTTTAAATACTTTTTTTTAAATATATATTTAAATGTCTGATGAGAAACAGTCATCTCCCTTCTTTGCTGTCAGAATAAATATGTTATTTATTGTTTAACCAGCTGGAAATATATATAATTTATATTACGTTCAATACAAATTATAATTAATATCTTTGGAACTACAAGAGCTTAGAAAAGCTGACCAAAAAATATATTTAAATCACCTAGAACTATATATAGTCTAGACCAATGACCAATTCAAGGATACTCCTTCACTCGCCTCACTCTCTTGTGTATCCTTTGGGCTCTCCTTGAGATGGAAAATGTCTGAGCTGGCGGCGAGGACATTCCCCCCTCTCCACTTCCCCCCCATAAAGATGCCGTGGTGCGTGCCTGTTGTCCCATAACGGATATTTGCGTTGCCATATCAAAGTCCCATATGGCCCGTAAACGGCGTCACAAAGTGTCACCAGGGCCTGGGGCTACGTATATGCATATAGCCAGATATCTGTGCTGTCCGTCTGTCTGTCTGCCTGTATATAGGCAAGTATAAACGAGATGTGATAATAAAATACAAAACCAATAAAGGAAAGAGCTCTTTACACTTCACTGGCTCACCAAGAGTCGAGGCCCCCGACCCCGGCAGCTTCCGCCGGAGAAGGCCTACGGTTATTTCAATGGAATCGCAAGCCAGTCAAAGCCTGGCCAGAAGAAGGCTCAATCTTGCTGCCAAAAAGGAATAAGCACCCAATAGCCAGGGCACAACCTCCCCATCCCCACCCCACCCCTTGATAACCAACGGTGCGTTACTTTTTCTTGCCATTTTTGTTGTTGTTGTTGTGAGAGGGGGGGTAGGTGGTGTGTTGTGTGGATCATCATTTTTTATTTTCCGCCTGAGCCCCGGCAGGCAAATGTGGAAAAGTACCCCCAGCAGCTCGACCATCGCCCTCCCACTCCCTTTCCCACAACCCCACATCCGTTGAAGGTATGTGTAAGTGTGTGTGTGTGTGTGTGTGCCACTTTTATTTTCGCTATCAGCCATTTAGACCCCCTTCCCACACACCCAACACACAAACATACACATACTCTTAAAAAGAATCAAAAACACACGGCAAAAGAGCATATACCTTTTGTGTTATAAAATAAATATATAATTCTTTTTTGAAAAAATATTATTATTAGTATTTTAAAACACTTTATTAAAGTAATTAAATTAATTTATAAAAATTATATTTGTTGAGAAACTCAGTTTTGGGTTATTTCAAGAAATGTATTGATTATATCTATCCTTTTCTAGTTATCCATATGTTATCGCTTCTCTATAATCATTAATTACTAAAAAAAACACAGACAAATTAATAAATTAGCAAAAACTTAAATATCAAGCCATAAATAATTCAAGAACTCAGCTCTAGAAATATTTCCTAGGATGTTTTCTCAATTATTGATCGATTATTAATCGATTGACAGAAGTCTGTCAACGATTTAGTGACGCTTGAAGAAATTATAGTAGTATATCAGTTAGGAGACAAACCTATTACATAGATTTTTCTTAAGGTGCACACAGAACACTTTCCACCTTCAATTTTTGCCCTCTCCCTCCCCCTTCCCCGTCACAGTTCACATTCATATGTCACCTCCAACCTCCATTTCCATCCCCAGTCGTCCGTTTTTACGGTCGTCCGTCCCAAGCAACTGTCAGGTTTAGTGATGCCTGCCAAGGATATGCTCCGCAGAGGCGTATAATGCACAGCAGCCTTCCACTTCCTCCTTCGACCTCCCCTCACTTCCTTCATTTTCTGATAGGCTGCCAAGCGATAACAATGGAATTTATCGAAAATCAATGCTCGCGCAATGATCACAGTCTGTCATCGGGATGAGGTTTTTTGCAACAACAAAAGAAAACGCCAGTAAAAAAGATACATTCTGGCAGGGATACTTAATGTCATCAATAATCTGAAGGTACTTTGTAGTTAAAGATTTATAAAATATAATATAAAATAAATAAATAATGTAAAGAAATATAGTTTACAGATGAAAGAAAGGTTAGTTTCTATTTCAAATGAAATTCTAACAGAAAAATAATCATTTCAAGTAAAAGTAAACTTAAAATTCATTTTATTAAATCAAAATGCAAAAAAGTTAAGCTTTTTTTATGCCATAATTATTATTAAGACCGAATTATTTAAGTAACTTGGCCCAGAAAGCAATAAATACTTTATAAAGGACATCTGGGACTAGCTAGCCACCACCTTCATCCCGGCAGCGCCATCGTTTGGCGTTTGACCCCGCACACTTTTTCACAGAGCTTACCACAACCCCCCCTCGAAGCCAACCCACCCAACTCTCCCCCTCCACACCCCCCTGAAAGGGTGTTTACCTTTAACGCGTGGTGTACACGATATGGTTGCCTGGGCAGGCGCCCCCTTCGCCTCTCCCCTCGGAATATATTATATATGCAAAGTATTCGTGAATTGGTTTTTTCGCTTATCCAACTGCCAATTTTCTGAGCCGCCTGTCGGAGTTATCTTCTGGCAATTTTGCAAAGAGCCACGGCTCACGGCCCATTTTGCACAGAGAGAGAGAAAAAAAAACAACAACACACACACACATACACACACACACACACACAGAGAAAGAAAAGCTAAGGCGGTGGCAGGACCCATCCTCCCTTGCCTTTGACGTCAATATCGCCTGTTATTTCAAATGGGTTTCGTTGTTGTTATTGTTACGCTTACACTTTGCGAAAAAATAAACGATGGGGTGGCCTGACTGCTGCTGGTGGTTACCTTCCAAATCCATCCACATCCCTCCCCCCACCACACCACACCACACTACCCCCCCCTTAGAGGGAGAGGCCTTGGTGCGGAAGCCAAAGATAACATTTTTGCACAATTCTCTGGTGTCATTTCCATGCACATGCCAATTGATGTGTTTTTACTTTCACCCCGCATTTTCTCTCTTTTGGCTTTCTCCCACACCCCCCTGGAAAAAGGTGCCCCACCCCGGCAGCTTCTGAAAGCGGAAGCTTGAAGAAAAAGCAGCTTAAGATCCTGCCACTAAGTATTTATGAAATAAGGAATAGGAAATAGGGAAATATGGAATTGGGAGTTAAGAATGCCCTGCAGGCTGTTATACAATTATGTTTCCAGAAACACTACAGCGATTATTATTATAAAGCTAGCTTGGGATTTTATTTAATTTTAAATAGAGAAAAGGGAAGAGATTTAACTGCTTGCCTGTTTAAATAATATAATATTATTGAGGGGGGTGCTAAAGAAAACACTATGGCTTTTAAAACCCTTAAAAGGTTGTCCAAATTTAGGCTAAATAATTGTAATAACAATTCATTAAGAACAAAAGAATGTAATGCACACTAAACTTGGTACTTTAAAAATTCTTTTGCACTTTTTAAACACATTCTTAATATGTTTTTTAAATAAATAGATTTTTTTAAGCACTCTTTATGTATATTTCTGGTGGAAAACATGAGATACTGTGCCGATTTAATGCATAAATTGATCCATAAAACGTTATTTTAACATTGCAAAATGTACAATAAATCTATATAGTTATTTATTATATCACAAGAATATAATGGTAAAAGAGAAACATAAATGAAATAATAATATAGATAGCTTTACTTTAAATAATATATGTTTCGATAGTCACAAATTCGATATGTCATAGTTTACAATATTTTAGATATAATATCAGATCCCTTCAATATACATTATCCCAGATTAAAGATATCTGAGGTAAAGTATCTAAGCTAATCCCAAATCATCGAAAAGAAAACCAATCCCTATTTCATTGCGGATTACCTAGCTCCGATAGGCATTGGAAAAGGCAACCCCATCGATCGCCAATCAATAGCTCTATGGAGGCCCCAAATCCTTCCATCCTAGCAAAGGAAAACTCAATTGATTTATGGTACAGGCATTTTCCAGCAGTACTCGTACTCGTACCCGTACTCGTACTCGTACTCACTTCATTTCGTTTCTATTTGTTTCTTTATTTTTTTTGTGGCCCCTCTTTTGGATTTAGATTTATTACCTTTAACATTTCTCAGCGCTAACAAGTTTATGCCCCCCCTGAGTAGGGGTGGTGTGCGTGTGTGTGATGTGTGCATACAAAGCGAGTGCATAAATGCTAACGAACTAACTAACCCACGACGACTCTCCATGACTGACTATCCCGGGCAAAGTATCTGAGGGATGCGCGGTGGCTGGGGTGGACTTGGACACAAGTTTATATGATTGTAATTAAGAAATAAAATTATTTGTGGGGTTCTATCTCCATTTTTAGCATTCCTAATTTATTTTTTGGGCCATTTTCCAAGCTTTTCCCCCCCAAGGTAATTATTTATTCAAGCATTAAATTACATTTCTTCCGCTAGAGCAATCAGCTTTATGATCTTTACTTTACCAATTTATGCTCTCAGCCAGGATTACTCTTGGTTATCCTGGTATACTCCCTGGAAGGATCCTTAAATTGTGGTTAAGGTCCACCCTTTCGGCCATGTGTGTGTGTGTGTGGGATACATATAAACGTCGTCCTCAATCACATGTCAGGCAACACGCTTTGCGGTGTTTCATTTTTGTGAGAGGACCTGCGCGGAGGCGGCGGCGGCGGCAGCAGCAAAAGGATACTGTCATGGGGACAGGACATTCGAATACATATGAGATAGAGACGGGGAGACAGAGACAGAGAGAGCCCCAGAGAGAGAGAGGGAGAGAGAGAGCGAGTGCGGAAGGGAGTGCGAGCATGTAATGCCAATCCTTATGTGCCGCGGCTTATGTACACACACACATCCTGTGTGTGTGTGTGTGAATAGTATTGCTCTTTTGTCCTAGTTGGGTCCTTGCTAACCGCAGAGCCTCCTCGTATGCCCCTGCCGCCCCTCACTGGGCTCCTTTTTAAGGACAGCGCTGAGCATTCCTGTCGCTTCCACTCATGTAAGCAAAATAAGTGAAGAAGAAAAAACAAAAACAACACAAACAGAATGGGAAAACGACCGAGAAAAAGAAAAGGAAAACCAAAGCAAAAAGCAAAAATAAAAAAAAAAATAGCTAAGAGAACGTAAAAAACGGAGGGAGAAAAGGACCAGACACAGATGCCAGGCACCACCTGGACGAAGGACTAACTGCCATTTCTTGCAAATATCCATGCGGATCCCACCTCCTCCAGCCTCTTGCTGGGAGATTTCTGCACTCGTCATGGAGTACACAGAAAAATTTAGAATTCTTAGAGTAATTTAATTAATTTTAATTAACAATAATTATAAATAATATTCAAAAGTTTGTTACAAAATTAAATTACTTTTTTGTCTCACAAACATTTTGTTACATGGTTTTGGGGACCTTTTGGAAATTTCTTCTAACTATTTTGCAAATCAAAACCTTAGATAATTACTAAATATTTATTTTGTTTGTATAATAATAACATGATTAATTATATTTTCTTGTGTGCTTTAAAAAGTGTAGTACAGGTCGGCCAAATTAAGCAATTTGATTTTAAAAATCAATTTAAGTGCGGCCCTATAAAGTGGAACAATATTTTATAGCCTTTTTAATAGCTTCTTTTTACTATTTATTATATATTTTATATTTATTTATGCTCCTAAATTATAGAAAAAATAAACTTGGTAACTCATGAGTAAGTATGATTTTACAAATCAATTAAAAGAGAGCCCAAATATATGACACCAAATAATAATTCTTTTTTCTAATAAGCAAAAGAACTAGAAAAAAATATTTAAAAAAAATATATATATATATGTTTAAATTTGTTATATATATATATATAATATTTAAATATATTTAACCATATTTTAACATGGATTTTGCATTGTCTACTTATAAATACTATTTTTGAGAGCTTTCGTAAATACTTCTTAAACCTTCTTAATATATATTATATTTATAATTCATTAAATAGTACTTAAATATATATATAAAACATATATATCCTATATCCTATATCCTATCCATTTTATGAAGTGATTTCAAATCCAATGTCTTTTCTGTTAAGCCCAAAATAGTAGTTAATATATTTTCTCCCGGTGTGACGAGTTTCGTGCCCTGGCTATCGAACACGAGAGCTGTCCTCCAACTGTCCCAAAACCCCACCAGCCCCCAACCCCCCCCAATATCCCCCATACCCCATACCCTTAAAAAAGGTATATACACACACACACAGGGGGCATTATGTACATATATATATAACATATATTCGCCAGCATGTGGGGACAACTTTTGAGTGCCAGACAGCAACAATAAGGGGTTGGGGTTGGCGGTGGCTGCTGAACGGTGTGTGTGTGTGCTTGCAGAGGGAGGGAGGGGGGTGAGCAAATTGAGTGGGCGAGGAATTAAAATTTCAACATGACTGCCGCCATGATGCTTCGCTGGCCACACTCATACACACACACACGAGACTGTGGATTTGGCTTATACTGCCTGCCTGCCTGCCTGCCTGCCATGGCAGCAGCATGTGTGCGAGGGTGGACAGCTTATGCCTAGGGGGTGGGTTTTACCAACTGTGTTTTCTGGCATTTGCTGTCACACACACTCACTCCAGCCACACTGCACCCCCACCCGCATCCGCACCCACACCACGCACATAATCCCCACGTATGTGTGTGCGAGCTTCAATGGGTCTACTTTCACAGTAAGTATCCAGTGAAGCGTCAGGACGCGGCAGCCATGATGTCTTTTGTGGCCATCCGGCAGCGACATCCTCAACGGGGATGTTCCCGGCTCCTGTATGTGTGCCTGTGTGTCTGTGTGTGTGTGTGTCCCATTCCCATTTCCCCAAATCCCCCCCCAGCTGCCTTTCCTTTGGGAAAGCTGCTACCAATGATGGCCTGGCCCCACCGCGTCAATAGGTGGGTTTTACGTGACAATGTGCACAGCGAAAAAATTTAAACACTTGTTAATAATAATAACTAAATACTAAATTATTCACGAACATATCTCTAAGCAATTTAAGTTGCCAGAAAAACTGTCACAAAGTGTACAATGAATTAGTATTTTTACTATATTTAATTTCAAGAGCAATAAAGCAAGGAAATTACCTTTTAACTTGATTAAAACATAGTCATAAATTATCCCTAAAATTGTAGAATAATTATTGTCATCAGAAAAAACTGTCAACTATCTTATTTCCATCAGAAAACAAGTTTTAATGCCAAATTAAAGGAAACTTACTAAGCGTAAAAGAACTCCGAGTAATATAAATTCCCGGAAAACGTTTCAAAAGCATTTTATGATTTATATTCGTGATTTATTTTTACCCTAAATCCAAAATAAGACAAATTAAACTGATTTTTTAAAGACATTTTTATGAAAAACTTTCTAACACTATGCTATGATTTATTTTCTACCTAAACTTTCCCAGGACTTTGTTTCTTTTAAGTTTTAAAAAAATTTATACCTAAATCTGCTTCTTTATTAACATTACAAGTCTCAGTGGCTCCACTATTTTTGTTCAGTGGATGAATGTATTTTACTTACTCCCCTTGGGCCAATATACGAGTGTGTGTATGTGTTTGTGTGTAAGCCTCGATATGCCAAAAATTTAACTTTAAATTGATTGCATTTCATTGTAGCTGCTCCCGAGCCTTCATCTCCTGATGCTGATGCTACTGCTGATGATGATGATGATGCGTGGCCAAGTTCATTTTATTTATTACCGCCGGGCCTCAGCAGAGCAAACATTTTCCGAATGCCTCCCCAAAGGTTATCTATATCCCTCCATCGCAGCCTTAGATACTTGTGTATCCTTGCTGGGAAACCAAACTATTCGCACGCTTTGTGTTGCATCAAACACATTCCAATGGCACAGAATGCGATATAAAGGATATAAATCCAGGAATTTGGGATCAAACTATGCTGGGGAGAGAGTTATTTCTAGAGGAAATTTGTACAGAAAACACTTGAAAAGTTTAAAGCTCTTCTGTATTCAAAAAACAGATTCTTCTTGCATCTAATCACATTAATATCTGTGTGCTTAGAGGACCGCCAGCTGATTCTTTATAGGGATTCCACATGCAATGCTGCATGCATCTCCCGCTGCGTTGCATTCACCGCAGATATATCTGCATATATGGAATGTATCTGCGCGGGGACACAAGCACGTGCAACGGTAGCCAAGCGGCGTGCCATCCAATTAATTATACGTGCGCAAATACCTTAATCCGCAGATTCGCAATCAAAATTCGAGAGCTGCCGGAACAGATACAAAAGCCAACATTAATATGCAAACAACAAACACAGGACGCGGGGTTGGGCAGGGTCTCGTTTGTGGAAGAAGAAGGGTGACATGACTGACTCAGGGCACAAAGGTCGAGGGTCACACACAGACAGACAGCCTAGGCGTCCTCAGCATCCTCCTAACGAGCGAGATCCTCTTCATTTGCGGTGGATTGGGCCAACCCTTTATTTTGCAGGATCTCTGTTTCTATATTTTTTTTCTGTTTGCTGCCTGCTAATGATTGATACGCCTGCCTGTCCGTGAAAACAGATTTTCGGCATTATATCTTTACCTATCTACCATAACATACTCAGCGATGAAGAGGATATGGGTACTTTGAATACGTTTATCGTTTAGATTTTAACGGCTTTCCGCATTCAGCTTTCAGGCTTATGACGGTGCTACCTACTATTTGCATTTGTATCGTTTTCTTGAAATAGCAAAGGATTTATCCTTTTCACATTTTTATTATGATTATTTTTCGAGGAAAACGCATAAAGAAAACGCATTCCAATCTAAAATTCAACTCCATTCGAATGGAATATATATTTATATATATTTTTTTTTTTGAGCTGCTTGAATGGAAATTGCTAGCACAGCGACAGTGACATATTGGAACAAGGCAGAGTTGCAGAAACAGATACAAATACAGCTTGAGATACAGATACACATACAGCTTTAGGCACGGATACAAACACAGATACAACTACAGATGGAGCTACATGTGCGAATAACAAAGTGTGCAGAGCCAATTTCGATACGCAATCAATAATTCTAATCAAGTGCGATTGCCGCTGATGCGTTGCATAAAAATCGCTGCCGCTGCCTTCCATTGTTGAGGCCGTCGCTGACTTTTGTCTCTTACTGTGTAGGAACCCATAAATATCTATCGCCTCACCTCACCTCTGCCATCCTCCAACTCTCGTAAAAATGCGACAGAACAAGCTGCACTGAAAGAAACTACTTATTATGAGGATAACAGCTACCTTCTTTTTGTATTTATATTTTTAAGGCTATTTAGAAAGCTTAAAAAACATAATTAAATGCTATACAAATAATTAAACATTTTGAAAATGCAATATAATAATATTTAAAATATATTAAATAAGAAAATATTATAATATCAAGCACAAAATAGATGTGTTTAAATTTATTTCAGGTATTTTTAAGATGTTAAAATATTTGTTAAATAGTTTTCAAAATTGTAATAATCCCAAATATATTCTGAAAAGTTTTCTGTTTTTTTTTTTTAAGTATATAACAAAAACTATGATTATTTTGTATAATTCTTGACTTTTTATAGGTAATAATTTAAATATATTAAAGAAAATATATATTAATGAGATATATAATTTTTAAATAAATAATATAAAATATATATAATAAATTTCGAGTTTCAACTTCAAAAAACTTTAGAATTCCTTTATATTATTTCATATACTGTGATAATTATAAAATATAATACTCTAAAACTTTCCTTATTTTTATAAATATAATCAAGAGAACTGTAAAATATCTTTCATGAGCGTTTCGTCGTTAAACCCACAGCTACTTTTGTCTGAGTGCACCCATCCTCGATCCCTCTGACACACCGAAAAAAAAGGGTAAGGACAATCGGGGACTGGGACATCAAACTGCCATCGTTTCGGTATGTAAATCAACTTTCATTGTTCGACAGCAGCCGCGACAGAATCACATTTGAATGCTTACAAAATAATAAATTATCAAACAAAAAAAATTCGCAGCATAAGGGGCAGCGAAATTGCAGTAGCAAAAAAAAAAAAAAACAGGGCCCAAGGAAACCAAAGGATATTGTATTACCCCTCTCCCCGAGCCCAGGGTTAAGGGGTAACTGGGTGAGGGAAATAAAATATGAAAAAAAAGAAAGAGTAAAACACGTAACCCATCGCGACCCAGGACGAGGCACATCGGGAGCAATCAGCGCACGCATCCTGGCTCCTGTGTCCTGGATCCTGGCATTTGCATGCTGCGCGGCCAAAGGGGTGGGAAAACCCTGGGTGGACGGGGTGGACGGGGTGCCGGGGTGAAGGGCTAATGGAAATTTGACACACAAATCTCATATAAAACAAAAAAACGTCGACGCGGAGCCAAGCAAATGCAAAATGCGCATTTGTATCTATTGTGTGTATCTGTAGCTGCGTATCTGCGTATCTGCGTATCCCCTGTATCTCTGCATCTGTGAATCCCGCGGAAGATCCGCCCGTTCGGCGTTACGGGGCGGCGAGCATAAATCGCAGTGTTGCCAAAATGGGATAACAACCTCGGATAAACATGACACCCAACTGTCAATAGATATTTCGCGGTTGTTTCCATTATGCTGCACACAACCCGTTCCCGTTCCCGTTCCCGTTCCCTCCTGTCTCTGTTTCATATATAACCAAATTCAAAATGCGGATGAGCATGCAGCCATTTGATTTATGTCAGAATTCAAACGAGCTGCGACTCCCCTCCTTTCCATATATATACTTTTATATATCTTTTTTTTTCGATTTTGTTGTCTTCGTCTTTGCCGGATTCTACAGATTCTTATCATTAATCAAGGGCGCTCTCTCTCCCTGTCTCTCTTTCTGGCTCGTCAATAAATGTCAGCATTGTGAAATTTCAATTTCACACCGAAACAACCTCGACATTGCCAATTGTCACTGTTATCGTTATCGCTTGCTCCTATCGAAGGATTCAGCCACAGCCACAGTGACATCTTTATTAACTTGATTGGGTGCCAGAGGAGCATGCGATCCGAGGCAAAACATTGGTTTTTATTTAGCTTTATTAACTATATATGGGTTCTTTGGGTAAAAAGGGGATTTTTCTAACATTTTCCAGGTATTTTCTAGGTACTTTCAGCCACTTTTAAGGGCCCTACAAAATGATCTTTAAATTAATTAGGTTCCATATTAAAGTTAACTGTGTCTCAGCCGTAATTATGATTTAAATCCCCTTTCACTGCCTTAAAAATTACTAATTAAAAGGTTTAATATAATAATTGCAGGAGGAATTTTTCAGCTCCATAAGAATTAATAAAATATACACTAAAATATGAGTAGATAAATCTATATTTAGTTTAAGTCCTAATTGAACTGCTTGCATATCCTGAAGGCATCATAATTAATCCTGGCAAAGCCAGAAAATTAACAGCAGAGAGCCCAGGGCCACACCCTTTCTGGCCATGCTGAACACACATGAAGCTCGCGTTATTGAACACACACGAGACAAGCCACCCACTGCCCACTTGGTGCCTCCTGTTTGGACCCCGTTAGCTCCCCTTTTTGGCCCTCTTTTGGCCTCCCCTTTTGGCCACCCCCCTTTTGGCCACCCTTTTTTAGCCCACTTGGTAGCCACAATTGCGAAACTGGCAAAGCTGGCGAAGGCGGGCTGAGGCTTTGCAATTAGGAGGAGCCACGAAGTCCTCGTCGAGCCATCGTCCTCGTCATCGGTAGTCGTCTAAGCAGAGGGAGAAAGCGGAGAAGTACACAGAGAAAAAAAACTAGCAAAAATATGCGACTTTCAGGCACAAAGCCAGGTTTAAGTTTGCCTCAAAAACTTTCCTTAAATAGGTTTTGTTTTGTTGATAATTTACCCATTTTTAAGCTCTTATAAATCGTTTTGAATAAAGTTTAAAATATAAATATAAATAAAAATTAATATATATATATATACCCGATTTTTCCCAGTACCCAAAAGACCAGAAGTAGGGGGAAACAAAGAACCGAACGGGGACGACTTGAAAATCGGGGGAATCTGAACTGTGAGAACTGGTGACTGGGAAACATGGCCATCGCTATATACTCGTACTTAGCCATAAACTTTGGTTGCTTGCAGTTAAATTACCACACATGCCACGCCCACCGATACGTGTGTGCATACACACACTATATATGTATATACGTTCCTCTATATATATCTATGTGTGTGGGCCGCCAATTAAAAGCGGCATTAGAGCAGCGAGAAAATGGCCAAGAAGATCTGCCGAAAATGTTCAGTGGGAAACTCCTTTGACTTGAGAGAGGGAAAATCCACCCAGAGAACGGGGTAAAACTGTGTTGTGTTTGGCACTGTGTGTGTTTTCGGGGCATATGTGAAAATCTTCTAACCATAAATTGCCAAGAACCGAGAACTTGAGAACACAGGACGAATAAAGTTCCCAAAAAGCCACAGGAGCAGGAAGCGGGGAGCAGGAAGCAAGGAGCTGAAGCCAGGAGCAGCCTGCATATTCTCCCTAATGAATGCGTACAGAAATGGAGGTCCTAAGCTAGTATTTGAACACCCGCCACCCCGCCACCCCACACCCACATGTATTCCCGCACAACACAATGCGTCCAATCGAAGGCTCAGAGTTCAGAGCCTCACGCCCACAAAATCAAGATGTATTTTGGATATCCAGATGAAGCTTTTAAATATTTATAAAATATGTAATTTAATATTTTATTAATTATTATCTTATTATTTATTATTTTCATAAGAGATGCGGCACCTTTACTGAACTTTTAACACTCAAAAGTGCTTTGAAATATTAAAAAAAAAATATAATAAGCATTTTGGTTTAATTTATTAATAATAATAAACATATTCTGGCAATTTTTCCAGCACAATAACAATTAGCGAACCCCAATTTTACTTATTTTTTGTATTATATATATTGAATATATATTTAAAATATAATAAGCAGCTGATTAAAAATTTAAAAAATATATAATAAGCCGCTTCCTTCCAGAAAAAAAGAGAAATTAAATTTTGACAATATTACAAATTGACAATATTAAAAAAGTCATAACTTTGCCAAAAATGCCTTAATTTCAAATCGGATATTATGATAGTTTTTATTACGTTAACAAATCTGCATACTCAATGTAAATTGTTAAAAAAATATTTTTTTCCTCCCAATTTTTGACAATTTTTACCTCTATAAAATTTGAAAAAATTTATAAATTTTATTTTTCCACCGAAGATGTCTAGATCGACTCGGCTCTTGATGCTGATCAAGAATATATATAATTTATGGGGTCGGAAATGACTCCTTACAGCGTTACAAGCTTCTGACTAGAATTATAATACTATTCTTTGACTCGATATTTACTATATATTTAAATAACAATTTTTTCTTCAAATCAAATATTAAAAAACTCATAAATTAGCAAAAAATGCATTAATTTTAATTTGGAAAGCTTCCCCGTGTTAGTTTTTGTGAGATTAATAAATCTGCGTACTCAATTTAAAATGTAAAAAAAATAAAATTTTCATCAAAATTTCATTGATACATTTTCTTAAAAAAATTTGAAAATAAAACAAAAAAAAATTTTTTCCGCGGGAGATGGCTAGATCGACTCGGCTTTCCGCGCTGATCAGGAATATATATGACTTATAGGGTCGCAAATGACTCCTTAACAGCGTGAAAAACTTCTGAGTAACATTAAATTACCCAGAAAGGCTATAAATAGAAGCTTAAATTAATTAAATATGTAAATCAAGTTTCATTAAGTTTCCCCAGCGTTTAGTTCTTTTAGGAATCACAAATTTACAAATTACTAAGAGAAAAAGGTAAGCAAACGCAGCAGCTTTGCAAATGTCAAAGCTGACCATCACAAGAGCGGCTCGATCTCTTTAAGCGGCTCTCTTTCTCTTAGGTTCGACTTTCAAGAGCGAGAACAAGCGCACTCAGCAACGGCGCTTAATGCGAATAAATTCAAGGGCAAGCGAAGGGCAGCGCGGAAGAAGTGAGATAAGAAAGAACAAAAATTGGTTTGGTTCACTCACCCGCTTGCACTGTTGTTGCAGATCTCAACGGTGAAATAAAGTTATTCGGCGAAACTACACAGAAAAAAATAAAAAGAAATAAATAATAATAAAAATTAAAATACAATTTAAAAAAATTTATAGAAAAGCGCACTCACATTTCAACAGCTTCATCCATGTCTTCCCTTCATATTTTCCTTTTATAATTATGACATCAACACTTTTTTTCCAGTGTAGCAGGGGGAATTGAAAATTTCGGTACTTCCTTAAACTTGCTGCATACTCCTCAATTTTATCAGTTGCATATATATTTATTTATATTTTATAATTATGACATCGACATTTTTTTTCGAGTGTAGAAGAGGAAATGGAAAATTGCTTTACTTCTTTGCATTTGCACATATATTTATTTATATTTTATAATTATGATATCGACACTTTTTTTCCGCGTGTAGCGAACCGATTGAGTGGGAAGAAGAGGGAATGAACGATTGCGGTGCTCCGTGACACTTGCTGGCATTCCTAAATTTTTTCACTTGCACATACAAAAAAAACAACAAAAACCACTTGCAAGAACAAATCGCACTGATATTACTCGATATTCTTTCATTTCTACAATTGCACATATAAAAAAAACAACAAAAAACACTAGCGCAGACAAAACGCACTGATTTTATGCGATATTCTTGCATTTTTCCTCTTGCACACATAAAAAAAAACAACAACACGCACCAGCGGAGCACCCGCACTGATCTTGGCACTGCAAAAAAAATGAAAAAAACATGGCTGCGGCCGCCTTCGGCTTTGGGGCTGTTTTAGCCCTTGCCCCCACTTCCCCGACACTATCCACTGCTGGGGACTCACTTGGTTCACAATTTGCCGCACTTTGACCCCGGCAACTGCTTTTCCGGCGCGATTTTTCCGCGCTCCATCGATCACACGACTTTTTCGCTTTTTTTCTGCTCCTTTGCTTCGTCCGTTATGTTGCTCCTGGAACTTAACAGCCCTGTTAGATTTACATTTTACATCTTACACGTTTGCAAATACATACATGGGGTATAATTCACGCCTTTGGGGTAGAATCCTCGCCTTTTGGGTAGAATTATCGCCTTTGGGGTAGAACTTTCGGGTAGAATTCCCTGTAGGAAGTAAATTAATTAACAGATCTGCACTCATCGTGGTGTGAGAGGGGAGCGGAGGGCAAGAGATGGGACGCAGGGCGAGAGATGGGACAGTGGGATGGAGCGTAGGGCGATAGCGGGAGCGGTGGTCGAGACTGACGACTGTTGGCGAGAGCGGGGGCGGGGGAACTGATACTCAACGGTCAGCGCGACAATGCTTAGGCTTGTTGGTGAGAGAGGGGACGGGTGGCGAGAGCAGGGGCGATGGGCAAGAGATGGAACAGTGAGCGAGAGTGGAGACGTACGGTGAGAGCGGGGTGGAGACGGATGGCGGTGGGCTAGAGATGGGACATAGCGGAGTCGGTAGGTAGAGAGAGGGGGCGGAGGGCAAGAGATGGGACGCAGGGCGAGAGCGGCGTTGGTGGGCAAGAGATGGGACAGTGAGAGGGAGTGGAGGCGCAATAGCGTAATAGCGTAATAGCGGGGGCGGTGGTCGGTCAGCAGGAGCGTGTTTAGGCTTGTGAACGATAGAGGGAACGGGTGGAGAGAGCGGGAGCGGTGGGCAAGAGACGGGATGTATGGCAAGAGCGGGAGCGGGGGAACTGATACTCAACGGTCAGCGCGACAGTACTTAGATTTGTGGACGATAGACGGAACTGTAGGCGAATGCAGGGGCGGTGTGCAAAAGATGGGACTCACTGCAAGAGATGGGACGTAAGGCGAGAGTGGAGACGTAGAGCGAGAGCGGGAGCGGTGGGCAAGAGAAGGGACAGTGAGCGTGAGAGGAGGCAGTGGGCAAGAGTTATGGTGAGAGAGGGGACGGTTTGCGAGAAACAAACTTACCGCAAATATGAAACCTTTTCTATTATACTCTTGCAAGTTATTATAATGTGCATTTAATTTAAATTACATTATTTTCTACAATTTCCTGATTGTTTCTATATGACATAGTCGTACGATTTTCATTAAATTAAAATTCTATAATAATAATAAATGCCCACATGTTCTAAGTTTAAGAAAGTAAGAATTTAATCAATTATAAAAACCTGGAAGGGTATACAAATCTAATATTAACCTTAGTAATATAATAATTGTATTAACACGAAGAAGAGAGAAGCACAAAGCTGTCAAACAAAAAATTCATACAAAAAAACCAAGCATGCTTTGCGGGGCTTTCTGACTTGCACTTGTGCCATATAGTTCCCAACTGGTTCTGGCCTCCCATTGATGACAAGGCAGCCAAAAACGTAGTCAAGTTAATTTAGTTTTGAAACATTTTTATTTCGTTTTCTTACGTTATGATTAATTTGAGTATTTATTTATTTATTTCAACATTGTTGACGTCTATTTTACTTTACCGGTGATTGCCTGCTTTTTATTTTGTATCTTCTCCAGTGTCTGCTCCTGTTCCTGCTTTTTTTTAATTGACCCCATTGGTTCCTGTTGCTGTTCCTGGGAGTCCTGGTCCGGTTATGATTAATTTGAGTATTTATTTATTTATTTCAACATTATTGACGTCTGTTTTCACTTTACTGGCTGTTTTCTATTTTGTATCTTCTCCCGTGTCTGCTCCTGTTCCTGCTTTTTTTTAATTAACCCATTGGTTCCTGTTCCTGTTCCTTCACCCCCTAGGAAGTCCTGCTTGAGGCTTAGGTTGGATTTGATTGACGATGTCGCCTCGGGTGTTGTTGTTGTGCACACACACAACACGCACGTATTTAATTTTATTTGCCAAACTCATCAAAGGTTTCTGCGAGAATTAATTTATAATTATTTTAAAGAATTGATTTATATATTCAAATGGTTCTGAGCAATATCATCAATAAAAAATAAATAAAAAAATAGCATTTATTTAATTTTAATTTATTTTAATTTATATTCATGCTTAAATGAATATTCTTTACTACTTTTTATTAATTATTTTTTTGACTTGCTTTCATATTTAATTAAATCGCTCATACCAAAGGCCTCCCTCCAGTGGGGTGCAGTAGCTCCTTTAAGGCCATCAATATTCCAGCAAGGATCCTGTGGCATATATTAATATTAATATATATATATATATATATATGTGTGTCTATATAAGGCTGTGGATGTGTGTGTGAAGGCAAGGGGCAGGGCGTGATTGATATGGCCACTGTCCGATTCGCAGAGGAGAGTCCCGAGTGCTGAATGGATAAATAAACTGCCGCGGCAGGACCAACCCTAATCCAAGGCATACATAAGGAGCGAGGCAGGACACCCACTCCACACACACACACACGCACACACATGTGGCCCACTCCCCAAACCCCCCCGAAAAAAGAGCTGGAAATTGAAAAGATAAACTTTTGCAGGCCAAAAAACAACTGACAGAAAACCCAAAAACCCGGGCAGCTCTCACCTGCCACCCCCGCTCCCCTACATATATATATATATATATGTATATATATATGCATATATATATATATATTATTATATAGATATATATATATATATATATATTTATATATACAGATGCGCGAGGATGTGTGTATTGGCAATCGGTTCGAGCTGCGCGTGTGTTCCACTTGGTTTCGCAAATGCCACTGATAACAATTCACCCACACACACACCCGCACACACACACACACACACACGCACACACTCCTATGTACAGCACATGATAAATGACAAAGGAGGAGGCGGGGGGCTGTTGGCAGGACCAAAGGATATGTCGGCCCCCACTACGAGTTAGCTAAATCAACTGCAAAGCGAGGCAAAGGCAAAGGCAAAGGCAAGCCAAGCAACCCCAAGCGGAGCCAAACATTAATAAAACTTTGGCTGTCCATGGCCTCCAACCCCTGCACTGAGAGAAAAAGCACTAGCACACAAGGCTGAAAAAAAATTATAGAAAAAAAATGAAAGAGGAAGAATTTTAGTCAAGGAAAAAAGAACAAAAAAGAAAAGAAAAAAAAGAAAGGAAACATATTCAATAATAATTAAATATTAAATAATAATTATAATTAATTAATAATTGAAATTAAATAATAATTGAAATTAAATAATAACAGAAATTAAATAATAATTGAAATTAAATAATAATTGAAATAAAATAATAATTGAAATTAAATAATAACAGAAATTAAATAATCATTAAAATTAAATAATAATTGAAATTAAATAATAATTGAAATTAAATAATAAAGAATGAAATAATAATTAAAATTTAAGAATAATTCAAATTAAATAGTCATAAAAAGTTTCTCTCAGTGTATCACAGACACTAAACTGATACTCAATTATCCACACACACACACACACACAGGTTGCGAGAGAGAAAGCCACAGCCAGCGAGCGAGCTAACGACACATGTACTCTCTCTCTTTCTCCCTCATATGTATTGTCTCCTTCAACCGTATGTGTGTGTATGTGGGTGGGTGTGTGCGTGTGTGTATGTCTATATATGTATATCCTGGCAGCCATTGCCATTGCCAACGGTTGTCCTTAGGCCTCGGTGGCCGCTCAGTGGCCAAAACTGCCGGCGATGCTCGACGTTGATTTTTGAGAGTTGCCCCACTTAAGAGGTCCTGTGTGCTGCGTATCCCCGTATCCTTGTACCCCTGTAATCCTGTATCCTTGCTGTATATGCGCATGTTTTCAGGCACGTGACCAATGGAGTTAACCCACACACACACACACACACACGAGCTTAGACTGTAGCCAAGGACTTGAACAAATTGATTAAGCAAAGGACTTGCTAGGAGATTATCCTTGGAATAATTGGTAATATATGGCAAAGGATATAGTAAAGGAAAGGATAAGGATATAGGTAACAGTTCTTCATTTATTTATATTAATTCATATTACTTTTAAGAAATATTTATCAGTCTTAGTTAATTGCCTAAAGGTTTAAATATTGAAAACATTCCAAATTTGGCATAAAATAAATAAAATTGCAAGGAAATTGATATAAATAAAAATGTATAAAGTCAGTTTTAATAATTAATTAATTAATTCTTATTCATTTTTATTAAATTCCTTAAAAAAGAGCCTCTTTTGTGGGCTTCCTTAAGGCGAGGTAAGGATAAAGTCCTTGTAGAAACATTTTAATAACAATTTCCAAGCTCAATATTAAACTGATTAAATTTAAATAAAATATGTATTTATTTTTTTAAATAAAATATATAAAAAAATGTAAACAAATCATGTATAATGTATGAATAAATAATAAAATAAACCCTCACTCAATTAGACAATTAAAAATTTGCCACAAAATAAATCAAACAACAAACAAGAGCCTTTTTTCTAAGAAGGTTTCCCCTGAAAGTATCTCCTTCGGTTCGTTATCAATTACTGGACTTTAGGTCCTAGGTCCTTCATCCTAGATCCTAGATCCTGACTTCTGGCTTTTGGCTCCTTCATCTTTCATTCCAAATCTGAGCAAAAACATCTGCCCCGTTTTTGGTTTCGGTTTCGCTTGGCCTTGCTCCTTGCTCCTTGCGAATGGGTTTCCTCCGTCGTCCTGCTGCCGGCTATATATGCAAATGAGATTGGGCGTGCTTATATTTATGGAAAAAAAAGAAACAAAATATAAATAAAATATGATGCGTACAATCGGTTCACTCCGCTTTATATACACGCACCCATAAATATATTTATGTATATATATATACGCGGCGTAATTGCGGCCAAAAATTGTTGTTAGGGATAAGGAGTAGCTGGCGAAGGAGCAGGACCAGAGCCAGGAGCCGAAGCACCACGACCAGGACCTGGTTATGCCGGGCAGATAAGGCAGGTGGCCAGGAGCACGGAGGACGTGGTGGCACATGAGCCGCTTTCGGATCAACTCGAGCTGCGGCGCTACTCTCTGGCAAACAATAACAATCATGCATAAAATATAAAATATACAAAAGCTGGAATCTGAAAGCTGGCATCTCAAATCGGAAAACAGCTCAAGGAGCCAAGGAGGCGAGGCCAGGCGAACAGATTGCCATCGCGCATACGCCGCGTTGCCGGCAAATTGAAAACTGCTCGCAGGATAGACAGGAGATGAGATAGCATAGCTCACACTCTCGCACACATCCACATCAGGTGGATAGCTCAGCGGGAAAAATAGCGATGGCACAGTCTTCTACATTCATTTATAATTAAATAGAAACGATTTTTAATGAAAGGATTTCATTTTAAGGACTTAAAGTATTCCTGTAACCAGGAATAACTATTTAATAATATTTAATAAGCTAAAAAATATTCATTTGAATCTTTTGGAATTAACGAAATCGGAAATTTTCTGTCTATATATCGGTATTTGTCTTAGAAGTCGATAAATAAATCGATATGTAAGTTTCGCCTTATATGGATGTGCTATAAATCGATATTATGCTTAGTTAAAATCAATTTTAAAACATTTTTCTGTAATTATTTTTGGTAATTTCCATATTTTAATCTTAAATGCGATATTTTTTAATACTGAAGACTGATATATTTACCGTAGTTTTATAATTTTAAATTTAAGTGCTTTATTTTACATATTAAAAAATTCGATTTAACAAATAAACAATATTTTCGATATTTTAAGACTATATAATTATTTATTTAATATTTAAAATTATCGATATATCAAATTCTACGATATTTTCGATATGATAAAGAAACTAATATATTTATCGATACATAATATCGAACTTTTCCTTTCGATACATGTATATACCTCGCTCACACATCTCTTTAGTCACATCTCATACCATTGCCCAATTTGTATACATTGTGAATTTATATATATTTCATATATATATATATATATATGTGTGTGTGTGTGTGTGTATTTTGCATACGCATACCTTGGCACACAAACAAACACTATTATCTGAGGCCATTATGCCCAGATTGATGTGCCTTCGAAGGCGCTTCTCCTTCGGCATCGAAGGACTCCCCAGATTGGATATCCCCTGAAAAATATACAATAAACAAAAACAATGAGATAGAAATGGGGTTGTGAGTGTGGAGAGGAAGAGAGGGGAGCCCGGAGCCTGGTGTATGCTTGGCTGACCCGATAAAGTGGCCTTACACAGAGAGAAATGTTAATATCCTTTGGTTTCTATAGGCATTGAGCAAGGAGAAGAGATTTTATGAGACGAATATTTTATAGAATAGAAATTTGTTCTTAATTAATAAGTTAGTTATTTATTTGTTTAATTTTTTATTTACCTGCTTAATTCTGTTGTTATTTATTTATTTTAATTATTTAAATAACTATTTCTTAACTCTTTCCTTTAATTTCCTTTACTTATTCAGTAATTTCTTTGATTAGGTATTTTATTCTTCAGATTCCTTTATATATTTTCTTTACTTAGATATATTTCTTTATTTTCCCATCTTAATTTTTACCTATTTAATTTTCTTGCCCATTTATTTATTTACTTAATGATTTTTTGAAGTATTTCCTTCGTTACTTAATAATGTATTTATTCAATTATGAATTTATTTACTCATTTCATTCTTAGCTTGTGCAATTTTACATGTATTTTATTAATTAAATATGTTATTGCTGATTTATTTTATTATCTATTTATTTTTGTACTTAAACCCTCCATTAACTATTACTTTCTTTACTTAAAAATTTACTGATTCTTTATAATAATTTTCCCTAGTGTATATTGAATGTCTTGTAAACTCCAGCTGGAACAACAGCAAGAAATAACAAATAACAAATTATAAATAACACATAACAAATTATAAATTATAAATTATAAATAACAAATCACAAATAACAGACCATAAAAAATGGAAATCACAATCAGGAATCAATTCCCTGCAAGTCCCGCTGGCCAAATTAATTAACCAAGGAATTGACCTGTGCCTCGCCAGGAGAAGGCCGACTTCCAACCCCCTTTCCTGCCCGAGAGCTGGGCGTGACAGAAACTGAACTGCAACTGACCGATGGCGGACCCCGAACCCCGAACCCCGAACTCCCTTTCCCCTTTGCGACCCCTCGCATGAAAATATGGAATATAAATCAGGCTGGAAATTGCCGGAGAGCGGCGACGACCCTCTTCAAAATATTTAATACCGCAAGTGACCCCTGTCCACCATTTCGTCAAAGTCCAGTCCAGTCCCCTCCCCCGGGGGTTGGAGGGAAAACTCAAGGAGGACAATCAAGGGACACAGGGGCGGGGTCCTAAGAGGGGGCTTAATCGAAATCGAATTTGATTCGATTTTGCAAAGAGGTTTCTAAGAGGAAAATACTGCTAAGCTCAAGGGAACCCCTTTGCAAGTAGAATTAAATATTGTAGAATTAATTATAATAGATAAATGTTTAATTATATATTAATATAATAATAATTTAATGTATAACAACATATAATATATTTATTTTCCTTGGTTACATTCTTTTTTATTTCGTTTTTTCTTAATAAGAATTCTAAATAAACCCCCAGAGATTTACAATCTATATTAAAGAAAAAAAAATCTATTTATCTATATTAAAAATCTCATAACTAAGCCAAAAAAGCATTAATTTCAATTCGGAAAGCGTTCCTATGTTACTTTTTATTAGGTTAATAAATCTGCATACTTAATTTAAAATGTTAAAAATTTGAAAATTTTGCCAGTTTTTGACATTTTCCTTTCCTTTTTTTTGAAAAAATTTGAAAATTTTGTTTTTTTGCCGGAGATGCCTAGATCGATTCGGCTGTTGATGCTGATCAAGAATATATATGGTTTATGGGGTCGGAAACGACTCCTAAATTTAATATTTAAAAAAATTAAAATTTATGCCAATTTTTGAAAATTTCCTTTTTTTGAAAAAATCGAAAATTTTTGAAAATTTTGTTTTTTTGCCGGAGATGGCTAGATCGGTTCTGCTGTTGATGCTGATCAAGAATATATATGGTTTATGGGGTCGGAAACGACTCCTTTACAGAGTTTCAAGCTTCTGACTACAATTACAATAACATTTTTTTTTATTTTTAATTTATCGATATTTTTATGACAATTCTATAGACAAATTAAAGCTTAAAAATCTCATAACTTGGCCAAAAAAGTATTAATTTCAATTCGGAAAGCGTTCCTATGTTAGTTTTTATTAAAATAAAAAATCTGCATACTTAATTCAAAGTTCTAAAAAATTAAATTTTTTGCCAATTTTTTACAATTTTAATGATGTACCCCCTTTCCTTTTTTTTGAAAAAAATTGAAAATTTTGTTTTTTTGCCGGAGATGCCTAGATCGATTCGGCTGTTGATGCTGATCAAGAATATATATGGTTTATGGGGTCGGAAACGACTCCTTCACAGAGTTTCAAGCTTCTGATTAAAATTATAATAGAGTGAAAACTAAAAATTTGTACAAGCTTATAAATTATAAATAAATAATTTCTTAGTATATGTATCACTAAATTTGTTTTTCTTATTTATTTTCCAAATCCTGTTCTTAATTCGAGTCTACCCCCTTTGAATGCTACACCCCTGACTCTGGAATTATCCAGTAAATCGGGTTGACAACTTCCCCAGGTGTCCGCGACCGAATTTACATACTGTTTTTTCATTTTTTTTTTTTGCGTAGCTGCCAGTCTGTGGATTGAGCCTCGACCTGGGCCTGTTCCGGGATGGCAAAGGTTACGCGTGCGCTCCGTTCGTGTCCACTTCCGCGTCCTCATCCTCATCCGCATCCCCCATCCTCGGGAGCGGAGTGGTGCGAACCACTCGCCGCGGTCAAAAGCTGTCGGCGCGCCCAAAAATTTCACAATTTAAGCATGATTTATGAACCGGCGAGGGCCGAGTGTTAAATGATTAATCGAAGGCCGCAACTACCGCGGAAATGGCAACAAACAATAAACAAATTTCGATTGTGGAGAGGGAATTAATCGATTTGCTGCTCATTTTCGATTTATTTGCAATCGATAACATATTAAAACAATTTTAATTTTAGCTTAATATTATTTATTTATGTGATAATCGAAAACTTCGATTAATGTTGAACCGATAAATCAAAAACGTACCGATAAATATATACCTTAAAAACAATTGTATATCGATTCTATGCTTAGTGTGGGAAAAAGTCCTAAACAATATGTAGGGAAACATATTGGGCCCCAATATAATCTTGATAATATCATAATTTTTTATATATGCAAATTTTAAATCGATATAATACAATAAATAGAATTATTAATTAATTATATTTACATTATATTTTCTTTGATATAACAATAAATTCAATAACATTAATATATCATTATTTATGGATATGTAAATTAACACTTATTAACACAATACCTAAATTTAAATATAAAAGAACCCTTTAAAAAGTACAATTTAGTCTTAAAGTGATTTTTAAATTTGCGCACAAAGGCCGTAAAAATTTCTTAGCCGACTTTGCCTTATTTACGCCTTTCTCCATTTTCCCTTTTCCCTCTAGCATTTTCCCGGCTGCATATTAAATGAAAGGCGGGGGAAAAATAAATGTGACAAGTGCAAGGTAAAAGTGTAAGCACATATCCACCTATACAAATATATACAAATATATATATAGATAGATATATATATGAACATATATCCTGGTAGCAACGACCTTTACACGGAGCACACACTCGGTGCCCGAGCGAGGAGCAAATATTTGCCGGATATTAGGGGAATTTGATCCTTTTACAAGGACATCCCTTCATATATTATGATTTGTTATCTTGTTAGATTGTAAGGCATGGTGACCGGTTTTCATTAACGAGTTGATTGAAATTTACATTTCCGCGTTTCCATTTCCATTTCGAAAAACTCTGTTCTCATTTCAAGTCCACGCCGTTAAACCAGTTTGCCGGAAAAAAGCAAAAGAAAAATGTTCGCGGCAGCAAGCAACAGTTAAGCCTTTCCTTTACATACATATATATATAGAGAGAGAAAAAAATCCAGGCCTTATATATATTTATATAAATATATATATATAGTGTGTGTGTGTGTCAGGTGCAAATGAGGCAAATTTCAAAGTCAAGTTTACACGCAGCAAATGCTTTTGTGCATCAACGCGCAGCGCTCTAGCTCTCCGTCCCCCCGCTCTCTCTGTTTTTCTCTGTTTTCCTCTCTTTTTCCCTGGGTTTTCCTGACTTTTTTTTCGCAGACTTGGTCCTGGTCCCGACTCCCTATGCCGCTTTTCCTTTGGCTTTTCCCCCTGCAACTGCATAAGAAGGCAATGCCAGCGACTCTGGGAACAACTGATGTCATTTGCTTAGAGCCAAGCATTTCCTTCTCATTTTCCCGATTTTCATTTTCTATGGCAAAAAAAGGTTAATTTAGTTGAATTAATATTTTAATTAATTATATTTTTTAACTAAGAAAAATCCCGAAATTAAATTGAGAGTACAGAGAGTGGATTTTTCTTTCTTTATAAAAAGAACCTCTCTCGTTCGGTAAGGCTAGCACATTGCAGGCAAAGCATAAAGAGAACAATAGGACATTAATATAAATATTAAATTAAGTAAATTTGAACTGAAAAATATAAATATATAATTTATATATTATAAATATAAACTTATAATAAAAAGCTAATGTAAAGTTTTTGCAAAGCAGCTCTCTTTTTGGCTATGGCTTGTACATTGCAGGCAAAGAAAAGCTGAAAAAAGAGAGAGTGGAAAATAGACTGAAGAAATAAATGGTAAATACAAATATTTATTTGTTATAACTACATATATTTTTTTTATATGTTCCTTTTTGTTTCTGTTATTTCCCAATATTTCCCATAAACAAGGCTGCTAGCATTTTGAGCAGCACTGTATTTTCTTTTTTTTGTTTTGGATGCGCCTTGCACTTTACGTTCTTTTTCGACAGCGACTTTTACACACCTCTCCACCTCCCTCCCCCTCCCCCCCTCTTTACTACATGAAAGAAAGAAAATAAGTGAAAAAATGAACTTTATTTAAGAATGAAAAGGACGAAGAACGAAAGTGGGGGAAGTGCGAAATAAAAATGAAGGGAATTGTTCTAAATCCGAGGCGGAAAAGTGAAAGTGCAGTTGAAGAAGGTTGAAGATATTCCGGGGGGACTTCCCGGAACAAAGGAGATTAGGAGAGGCCGTCAAAGGATGTGCCATGTGCAGCCTATCCTTTCTATCACATTTTCTGTAAATTGATGACAAAACTTTCCTTTGGCTTTTCGTAATTAGTTCTCTAACAAAACAAAAAATAATAATAAAATAAAAAAAACGGCAGCTAAGGATATGTGTATCCTTCGTATGTGCCATATGTGTGTGAGTGTGTGTGTCTGAACGTCTGCGCGTGTGCGTAAGCGAACACACATGCGAGTCCTGCTTGAAATACATAAACACACACACACACACGCACACATATCCTTGCTTCCTGGCTTGCGTCCCTTTCGCTCTCGCACACATATGAGATCCAGCATATGATGTGTGTGTGTGCGAGTGTGTGTCTTTTTTTTTGGGGGTGAAACGAGCTCACAAATAGGGGCGTGGCCTGCTTGGCCAGAGAGTGTGCGAAAGAGAGAGAGAGATAGAGCGGGGAGAGGGAGACAAGAGTACGTAAAGGATTTAGATTTTTGGGTATATTTTTTGATTTATTTCAAGAAGAGCCACAATTTACTAATCATCAATTTAATTAATTAATGTCTTAAGGCATTATAAACTTAATTAATTGCCTTAAAAATAAAAGGTTTGAAAGTAATTAAATTACAAAATAAATTAAATATTCTGGCAATGAAATAATATTACATTTCCTTTTCTTCTTATATATTTACCTTAATTTTTGTATTTTCTTAAGTTGAAACATATATTAAGATATATAGAATTTAAAATATATTTATAGGTTTTTCTTTAAAAATAAGAAGCATTCAGATTGGCGCGGAATTTGAATATATTTGAACTACATTCAAATTTCGCGCCAATTTGAAATCTCTTCTATAAAAAGCTTCTTTTGTTGCAGCTTAAAGCCCCATTGTTACAAATTTAGTTACAACAAAAATGCACAGAGAGCGCTTACTATATTGCCAAGACAACACCCTTAAAAAAAACTATTTAGTTAGTTAAAAAAGTTTTAGTTTTAAAAATACCTAAAGAGGTCGCTTTTTATTCAGCTAGAGCAAAAACTTAAACAAAACACCTACAGAGGTCGCTTCATATTTAGTTGTTTTCTTTTCGTGCAAAGTAAAGTTTCCCACCTTTTTTATTATTAGCCTTGAGTTTCACCAAATTGTTAAGAATTTGTTCTGTTTTTTTCCTTACATAATTATTTATCTTCTAGGACTACAAACAATCAAATACAGACACAGAAAATAAAGAAAACAAAGCGAATTTCCTCGCGCACATTATCGTTGCTTTCAGTGTGACCAGTTTCGGTGCAGTGAAAAAACGTCTTCGCTTTAGACAAACTTTCGGGTATTTTATTCTACCAGCGGGAGACGAAAAAAAGAAATTGGAAATAAAAACGAAATTTAAACAAAATTAGCTTAAAGTTAACTTAAAATTATGATTATTTAGCGAGAGGTGCGCCTGCGCGATGTGGAAATGTGTGTGCTCAGTGCGGGGAATTTAACGTGAAACACAAAGTGTGGGCGAAAACAAGAACCACAAAACACAAAAAAAAAAAACGGAAAAAGAACAATAACAAGAGAGGGAGAGGGTGAGAGTCCGAAACAGAAGACGGTGGCCAGAGCGAGAGCGAGCGAGAGGGAGAGAGAGAGTGTGGAACAGGTTTTTACACCTTTCCAGATTCTAAATTCCTCCGATTCCCGTTTACCGTGTTTCCCAAACGTTCCAGCCAGGAGCGCACTTTGCATATTGGAAGCGAACAGGCAGCGGAGTCAAAATGGAGTCCCTCCCCCTGCTGCTCCTACTGCCGCTGCTCCTGCAACTGTGCAGCACCAGCGGCAGCGCCAGCTCCATGACCAGCTCCTCCTCCAGTTCCTCCAGCTCCCCGCCAGTGCCGCAGCCGCCGCCATTCCGCCAGTGCGAGACAATCCGCATCGAGATGTGCCGCAAGATCGGCTACAACGAGACCTCCATGCCCAATCTGGTGGGCCACGAGATGCAAGCGGATGTGGAGTACACCCTGCAGTCGTTCGCGCCGCTGATCGAGTACGATTGCAGCTCCCAGCTGAAGCTCTTCCTCTGCGCCGCCTACGTGCCCATGTGCACGCCGAAGGCCCCGGTCCATGCGATCGGTCCCTGCCGCAGCCTCTGCGAATCGGTGCGCATTCGGTGTCATCCGGTGCTGCAGGGATTCGGCTTCCCCTGGCCGCTGGCCCTCGACTGTGAGCGTTTCCCGCGTGAGAATAACCACGAGACGATGTGCATGGAGGGTCCTGGGGAGCTGCATCAGCCGCAGCTGGAACAGGATCTATATGGTGGCGCGTCGTCGTCACAGGGAGGCATGGGAGGAGGAGGAAACATCGCTGGGAAACTGCCGCTGGACTGTTCCGGTCTGGCCAAATCGCATCTGTATGTGAAGCTGCCACGCTCGGGACGCTGTGCGCCGCTGTGCGAGGCCGACATCCTGTTCAGCCCCTCCGAGAAGCATCTGGCCGAAGTGTGGGTCTCCACCTGGGCGTATGCCGCCCTGGGACTGGCCTTGGTGGCCACCGTTTGCCTGCTGCTGGCCAGCGACGGCAGCCGGTTGGCCAGTGCCGCCAAATGGTCGCGCCTGTTGTCGCCGCTCATTTGGTGCCACAACATGGTCACCCTGGGCTGGACGGTGCGCTTTGTGGTGGGCAGAACGGGCACGGCCTGCGGCATGGATCCCCAGGCACCCAACGAGTCGCTGCTCAGCGTGGATGGGCTCTCGAATGCCTCCTGTGCGAGTGTCTTCCTGATGCGCTACTACTTTGGCATGGCTGCCTGTGCCTGGTGAGAATCTCTTGTAGCCTCTTGTGGCTTTATTATGGGATATGTTATAACAATACTGTTTGTGTTTCCAGGTGGGCTGTACTCTGCTTGGGCTGGCACCGGGACATACGTCGTCATAGCCCGGATGCCAAGGGCCATGTGGCCATCATCCCAAACGCCGCTAACTCCTCCTCCTCAAACTATGCCAAGCGGCAGGATCTCACGCAGAATAACTTTGTGTGCTTTGTGGCCTGGGGACTGCCCGCCTTCCAGACGGCCGCCGTGATTGTGGCGCGTTACGTGGACGCCGATGAGCTGCTAGGTAAGATACTGCCCAGCTCCTCCTCTGTGGTTACTATAAACAACTGCTTTTTATCCCTGGCAGGAGCCTGCTTTGTGGGCAATCAGTCGGACAAGGCTCTCCAGGTGCTGGTGGCCACGCCCATCTTCTGTTATTGGATCTTTGGCTCCATGAACCTGATCTCTGGCTATTTGGTGCACTGCCGCACCAAGGAGATCCTCAGGAACAGCAATGCTTTGACGCTGCAGCAACTGAGTGCTCATGGAAGCTCAGGGATTGGCATCTTCCTCTTTATGTATGGATTGGCCTGCGCCCTGCTCCTGCTGGCCGTCATCTATGAGTTTGCCAACATCGATGTCTGGCTGGGATCGGGCGAGACCAGCACTCCGTTGTGGCCATTTTTGGTGCGCGCCTTTATGGAGCTGATGCTGGGCATCTGCTGCTTCGCCTGGATCCTGGGACCCAGCATCTCCATGATGTACAAGCGTCAGGTGGGTGGCAATAACAAGATGATGACGAAACAGGTGACAGGCGGCGACGGTCAGAGCAGCTCCCGAGGCTCGCATGCGGCATGCAGCAGCACGGTTGTCTCTTACCATTCGGTGAGGCCCTCCATGGCCAGTGCCCCCCTGGCGCCGCAGCTGCAGAGTCCGTACAAGCTGAAAACATCGCCGGGAGCGGGCTCAATATCGTTGAATCAAATGTCGAACTACTCGCTGGGCAGGAGCAATCATCAGCACAGGCATCAGCACAGGCACCATCATCATCATCATCAGCATCACCATCAGCAGCAGGGCCACCACTCGTCCTCCTCGCATCGCCTGTATTATCCGCCGGGGGGGAGCAGCTACGCCTCCCAGAAGCACTACTATCCTCCCCTCCAGCATTATGGCGATGAGACGCTGCTCTAGGAGCGGCTCTCTGCTTATCAAATGTTCCTGCTTCCACCCTATATATAGTTATATGTATATCTATGTACTGTGTATATAACCCCCCCGAGAGGAGCCTCCTCCTTGACGTTAGTTGTATTGGTAGTGTGTCCCCAATCCAGGGGACCGGAAACATATCCTATTTTTGTGTGTACTTAATGCCCGCTAAGCTCCTAATTGGTGTAACCAAAATAACCCATAATCAATGCGCTCTTGCCTTTATACACATCGTAGCCTGAATATATCGCCTTTTGCGTATATACATAGCATTTTTATACATATATATTGAAGTATTTTTTTTGTAAAAGAGAGAGAGAGAAAGAGAAACACACACAAAGCAAGGACCTAGTAAAGTGTAAGGTGCGTAACGCGTAAAGAGCTAGAATGCTTCACCCGCTCTCTCGGGCTTTTCCAGAGGGCATGAAGCGCAAGGCGTTATGCAGCTTATAGCTTATACTGTCTGCACAAAACAAACGCAGCAACCAAATACTGTGATACGCAAACTGGAGCCCCGCTTTTCTGTCCTCTGTCCTCTCCCCGGCGAGTGTAACAAGTGTACTTAAACCGAAACTTAAACAGAAACTGAATTAACAACAAATTGCAATCGTAGCCTAGCGTATTCAGTGTGCCATTAGCTTTAAGGATCACAAACGTAGTTAGTCTTAAGAGTTCCCTTGAATTTAACTATTCCCCCAGACCTCAAATGTTTCGAAACTAATATTTTATACAAAAACGAACAGTATATGTGTGTCTTACCATTTTTTTTTTTTTAAATACGTTTATTAAATGTAACTTATTTGCTAGCGAATAAAGTGTCGAAAAGTTATGAACTCGCTTTGATTTGCTGGTTTAACCAAGTACAGAGAGAAGAGAGAGGGGTCTCCCCGGGGGCCACCTTACTCCATGAGCACGCTAATACCTCGTCTTCAAGACCACTCCCTGGAGGAGTGGTGGCCTTTGCTTATTGCCTAGTGGGTGGCAAGGTCGCCTCGCTGCGTGTGAGGACGAGGGTCTCGTTGCGATTGTTGTTGTTGTTGTTGGTATTAGGAGGTCGTGGTCGCCAATTGTCAAGGTCCTCCTGGTCCTGCTCCTCCTTGGCCCTTCGCTGGTTATTCTCCAGCTCGCTGGCATACTTGCTGCTGGTAATTCCCAGCAGGGAGGCCAGTCCTCCGCCCACATAATCGATGCCGGCCAGGAAACGGTTCCCCATGCGGCTGGCCTTGTAACGAAGGCGGGGTCCCAAAGCCATTTCGCGCTATTAATTAAATAAGGGAGAGAGAGATTGCGAGTATATATTAGTCATCAAAGGCAGATTTAGATCTTAACCTAAGCTCCTGCTAGGCTCCGAGTTCCTGGGAACCTGTAGGGCACACCTCGATGACCCACCTCGTCCAGCTGAACAGCATAGTTTTGATCGGTCACATCCGCCGCCTCCGCCTCGTCCTCGCTGCCCGAGGATAGCTCCTCCATGACGCCGTCGCTGAAGTGCAGCATGCGCCGCCCACTCTGCAGTTCAAGGGCGGTTACATTGTCCGTTTCGCTGGCAGCTCCTCCTCCGCCTCCGTTGCTCGCTGCAAGCGGCATGGTCTGTTCCAGTTATATATTTAATCCTTTAAGCGATTAAGTACTGCTCGCAATGATTGAGTTCGCTCGAATGCTTTGTCGTTCGATATTTGAAATCGCAGCCGCCGCCGTTTTGGTAATGAAAACGCGGCGAACGGGTCGCCAAATATGGGGGGCCAATGTCCTTGGGGTGGGGGCCGGCCTTTACGACGTCATCGCGTGCCATGGGGCACTCAGCGCAGGTAGCAGGTCGGTCGCCGTCTCAGGTGCAATCAATAAACTAAATGCCGCTTCTACACACACACACATACACACAAACAAACAAACGACGCCCAAAAGCAAAACAAAGTCGCAGCAGTGTGACCAGCGCTGACCATCGCTGTAAAACCAACCCCAATAACGAGAGAGAGGTGAAAAGAGAGAGAGCTAAATAGAGATATAGAGAATATATACATATACGGCCATAAAACCCTTCTGACTGAAATCATTATCTTAGGCAAGCAACAATGAATGAAAACAAAAGCAAAACAACATGAATGGCAAAACAAAACTATTTAAATAGTAATAATAATCTAAATTGAACCTACAACTATCGCAAATCCCGTCGTTGGCGATAAATCGCTCTCATCGCGCGCTCTGGCCACACTATTGCGTCGTCTACAAAACAAATTGTCAAATCCAAAATACTTCCAATCGCGGGAAGAGATCGAAGATCTCCCATTATGGAATCGCCCACCTCGAATTTGGTGGCCAGAGGTGAGTGCCCAAAACAGACACTACATGAAGGCTCCTCCTAATCCGTTCCGAATTAGATTTCCAGGTTACTGGCGTCTCGCGCAGCGGACGCGTCCGCAAAAAGTCATCGAAGCTGTTGGATTTCGAATCGCCGGAGGAGATCGAGAAGCGTACGCGCCGCCACAGCACCAGCAGGCCACCGGCCAGGTACACGTCGCGCGGTCGTCCTCCCAACATACTCCGCGATGCGGACCTCGACCAGGAGATGCTACTCTTTGACCACAGCGTCTCCGAGAACGAAGCAACGCTCACTCCGGGATCGGGTCCTGCCGCTGCCGCCGTCATTCTCAACTCTGATGACGAGCTGGACAATCTGGTTCAGGACCTCGTGGACGGCGTCCAAGCGGAGGCCACCAACAATGAGTCTCCCTCCGTTCGCCAGAGCCTGTACATGCGTGAGAAGGCCAACAAGCGCAAGGTGGTCCAAGCCAAGGTGCAGCGCAAGGAGAAGGGTAAGCAGCGCTACACCGCCTACAGCCTCTGGGCCAGGGATGTGCGCAAGCGAGACCTCCAGGATATGGGTAAGGCGACACCACCAGGGATTTCGAACGCATCCTCACTGTTTCTCTTGGTTCAGATTTTGCCAGCGCCACCAGACGCCTCAGCGAGCTGTGGGCGAACGTGTCGAACCGAGAAAAGAACGGCTGGCGACGCAAGGCCAAGGTGCAGGCGACCAGGGCCAGGTCGCGAGAGAAAACCGGCCCGAATAGCAGCATTACGCCGCCCGCCAACCAGCAACCTACGAGTAATGGTAGCTCGGCCCTAGAGCCGGCCCACAACGAGACTATCTTCCAGAATAGGGCCACGACGAGCCGAACACGAAAATTGGCCGCCGATCGTCAGCAATCCTCGCTGGAATCCGCTGCAGCGGCGGCCGCAACATCGTCTACCTCGCAGAGGCGTACCATAAACACACGGAGTGGTCGAGGAAACGGAGCTGCTCAGGTGGAGACGGATGTGGCCGGCAGCAGCAGTAAGACTGCAGCGCAGCAGCTGGAGGCCCCACCGCAGCCCACCAGCATCGAGGCAATTGATGCGGCAGCTCACCTGAAGCTGCTCGGCGAGAGTCTCACCGTGATTGGGGAGCGTCTGAAGAAGCACAATGGCCATGTGGCCCTCTCGGGCAGCCTCTCAGTCTTGCTGGACAGCCTGCTTTGCTCGATGGGGCCGCTACTCTGTATGACCACACAGATCCCGGGGCTGGAGAACAAGGCGCAGCTATCGCGTAATCTTGCCAATACTCTGGACAACATAGCCTACGTGATGCCGGGACTGTGAGGGAAAAAAAACGGGCTCTACCTCCAGGCAGCTGTGCTTCCGAGGGGAAGCAAGTTATAGGTTCAACCCCTCCCGCACCCATCCCCCATTAAGTATCCTTAGTTCTAAGCTATTCGTATCTCGACCTTGAATAAGTAAACCGATCTGCATAAGAACTCCGTTGATAGTTTCTTGTCTGTCTAAGAGAAGCTGTTTTCATTTTTAGGGGGAATCATAAGAGGATCACTTTCATATTTGAGAAATGTTTTCCATTCACTTGTACATTTTTAATAGTAAACCCTTTGGGGGAAGATTACATTAGTTATAAATAATATAATAGATCAAGTATGCCCCACTTATTTATTTTTGTGCAGTTTCTCAAAGCCTATATATATAGGAACAGAATATATTGTATTATATTACCTTTCCAAGGTATTTTCATTTCCAATCCTATAATCTATATATATCCTTGATCAGCATTAACAGCCTAGTCGATCTAGACATGTCCCCTTAAAGCAGAGATCTTTCTGTAAAGACAGCTAAAACTAAGATTGCATAAAAAATAATAATAAATTAATAATGTTAAATATATTATATTTATTAAATGTAAAGAGAAAGAGAGACTCCAGTGCTCGATTCTGATGCTATTTATTTTAGTATTGTATGCTAGATTCTATTAAATGTATAAAAAATGAATATAAGGAGAATGGAATTGTTTTACCATACCCGATAAATATATTTTCACCTTTTACAATAATTATTTCATGAAAATAAAACACATATGTATATAGTTTAATTTTTTCAAGATACGTGCCCAAAGATATGTATTTAACAAACAACAATTATAATTCGGAAAAAAATAATATCTCCTTGCAAAAAAAAATATTTTAATAATTAAAAATAAAACAAATATTTAGTTTTAAGTATATATCCCGAATATTTATATATACCTCTAAAAAAATGGGCCAAAAATTAAAGCAAAAACAAAAGTTCTCCCTATATATTCATTATTATATATTTATTTTTATACCCTTGCATTATAATTATAATTTTAGTACGAAGCTTGTAAAGCTGTATAGGAGTCGTTTCCGACCCTACAAATCATATATATTCTTGATCAGCATCAACAGTAGAATCGATCTAGCCATCTCAGGCAACAAAAAAAATTTTTTAATTTTTCAAAATTTTATAAGGGGTTACCATCGTTAAAATTTTCAAAAATGGAAAAAAAAATTAAATTTTTTAAAATTTTAAATTAAGTATGCAGATTTATTAACCTTATAAAAACTAGCATAGGAAATCTTTCCGAATTAAAATTAATGCTTTTTTGGAAAAGTTATGAGTTTTTTTAGACTTTGATTTGTAAAAAAAAATCTCATGTATATATATATTGATTTAAAGAATGGGAATTTGTTAATCTTAATTATAATCAGTTTCCGATTTGATCCTATAACTTAATTGCAAACTGCAAGGGTATATAACTTCCTGAAGTTAGTTTCCCGTCTTGTTTTTAATAAAACAGATTATATACAGTATAATTTAATGCATAGATACATATATCCCCCAGCATATATCCTAATCATTTTTTTTTTTTTTTAATTAAGGAAAAATAGAAATAAAGGACTTGCGAATCCTCAAACTATCGCCATTGTCTGCAGTACCTATCGGACCCGCCTAATTGTACTATCGAAGCCTCCGGAGCAAGTGCCATCGCTAGAGTGGGCTCCACCAAACAACCATTGCTTTTCGCACGAAAACCGCCCGAAATTTCACCTGATCCTGCTTCCCTAGGAGTGTCCATCGCCCAGACAAACCATGTTGAGATCTCAGCCCCCGCTGCCGCTGCCACTGGCCACGAACGGGAAGCGGAAAAAGCCCGCGGAGCTGCAGTTGCTCTGCGGCTGGAGTGGCTGCCAGGATATCTGCAATGGAGAATGGAACCTGAACACACACATTGCCCAGCACCTAGAGGAGTATGCCGGCAAGGAGGCGGACGCGGAGGAGCACTGCTGCAGATGGACCGACTGTGAATTCCGCTGCAGCTGCCGGGTGGAGTTTGAACGTCACGCGTACTACCATGGCTACTACCTGAACCTGCTGCTCCAGGGCCAGCTGGAGTGTGACCTGCATCCGGAAATACCTGCCTGCACGGCGCCCGCCCGCCACAAGTTGCCCCACCTCGCCCAGAACTTCCGCTGCGGCTGGACGGACTGCGAGCGTGAGTTTGTCTCGATTGTGGAGTTCCAGGATCACATTGTCAAGCATGCGTTGTTCGACTACGACATACAAAAGACGCCGGAGGACGAGCGGCCCAAGACGCAGTGCAACTGGAGTCTGTGCAACAAGCAGATGGACAACAGGTATCGCCTCATCGAGCACATAAGCACGCATTCGAACAAGAAGCAGGTGGCCTGCCACCACTGCGGGGAGCTCTTCCGGACCAAGACCACGCTCTTCGATCACCTGCGCAGGCAGCCAGAGAACAATAGTGAGTGTTCCATTTGACAAAACTTCTATATTCCATATTAATCCCGTAAATCTGTGTGTAGCCAATAACTTTCAGTGCGCTCAGTGCTTTAAATTCTTTGCCACCAAGAAGCTGCTAAAGAGCCACTTGGTCCGCCATGTAAACTGCTACAAGTGCAGCATGTGCGACATGACCTGCAGCTCCTCCAGCTCGTTGACCACCCACATTCGCTACCGCCACCTCAAGGACAAGCCGTTCAAGTGCAGCGAATGCGAGACGCGCTGCGTCCGCGAGTCCGACTTGGCTAAGCACATCCAAATTGTGCACTCGAAGACGGTGCACCAGTGCGAGCACCCGGACTGCCATTACTCCGTGCGCACCTACACGCAGATGCGAAGGGTAAGCGATCCCGGACGATCCCTAATTGAGTTGAAATTAAAATCACTGCCTCCTATTCGCTTTCCTTAGCACTTTCTGGAGGTCCATGGGAACAATCCCATCCTGTATGCCTGCCATTGCTGCGAGCGCTTCTTCAAGACCGGCAAATCCCTCTCCGCTCACCTGATCAAGAAGCATGGCTTCCGGCTGCCGTCGGGCCACAAGCGCTTCACCTACCGCGTGGACGAGAATGGCTTCTATCGCTTGGAGACGACGCGCATTGAAAGCCTGGAGGTCATCCAGCAGATCCTATCGCCGCAGGTTAATTCAGCGCTGGAAGTCGACCTGAAGCCCGGCACTGCCTCCTGCTTCGAAATCGTGGACCCTACGAACACTGAATTCGAGCGGATCATCGTCTCGAATGATGCCAATGAGGCGCAGCTTATGGGCGAGGTGGTCATCTCGCTGCCCAGCCTCACGGAGCCCGATAAGGTGTGATGGCGGCCCAACAACACTTCCGATCGATCTCGTGCCCTTCATCTTTGACTGGCTTTAATCCCAGCATTAGCTCACTCATAACTTACTTAGGCTTTAGACGGGAGATTTGTCTGCATGTGTAATTTGTCACTATTTTAAGTATTATTAGCGAGATTGTACCATAATTATATTCCCCTCATGTCGCCCCTCATTAAGGGTTCTCCTCCTCCCTCATCTCCTTTGACATTTAGCTTGTAAGCAACCATTGACAATTTAAAGTAGCAACTTTAGTTTCTAATAACAATAATATAAATAATAAAAGATACCAACAGAAAGCCAGCAACAATCATAATTTGATTTTGATACCCTTGAAGGGTATTTTAATTTTAAAAAGAAGCTTATAACGATTCCCTCACATCATTTTTTCCGAGCTGATAAATGTATAGACAAAATACAGATCGCATTTAACGTTTAAGTGCATTTGGAAATAATCAAAACTATATTCTCAACAAATCGGAAGACGCTTTAGCTTTAGTTATCTCAAGTTGGCAGATTTATGGTTCACATTAACTTAAAAACTCAATAAAAAGACTAACTAAGCAAGCTCATGGTCTTCTTATATAGTTATTTGTTAAATACTTTGTGCAAGTTAAATAAAGTGAACTGTTCCAGTGAGAGATAACATTACGATGAAGCCAAAGTGAGTGAAGAACATCATGAAGTGCATCATTCTCAAGAAATTAAGTCATTAATTTGCTTTGTATTAAGTTAAAACATATCCCTTTCTGCCTTGACTACAAGTTTCCTTTTAAATGTGGTTTCGTTTCTGGTTTCTGCCAGTGTATTTCCGCAGTCACTCGTTCTTTGTTGTTTTGTTTTTTTGCCATTTGTGAGGTTAGCCTCCTCGACACTCGAAAAAAATATAAACACAAGCGTGGTTTGTACGGTTTTTTAAATGTGTTTTTAGGTTTTAATTGTGGGATGCTGAGACTCGCTCTCAAGTAACGACGACATAAGTTTCTATGTTCAGTTTCACACCGCAAAAAAAAAAGGAAGAAACACACAGAGCTGCTGCAGCGGCGGCGCGTTCCGTCGAGTTCCTCCTCCTTCTCAGTGCGGCGACGCTGTCCGCTTACTTGGCGTGGGTCTGGGCCTTCCTCAGCTGGGTGAGGATGTTGGACAGCTCCTCACGCTTCCTCTTGGCACGGATGTGTGTGCCCAAGCGGCGCTTCAGGAACTTGAGGGCGCGCTTGTCCTTGGACACCTTCAGCAACTCCATGGTGCGCTTCTCGTAGGGGGCATGGCCCACCACCTCGCGCACCAGATCCCTCATGAACTTGGTGTGGCGGGTTTGAATCTGCGTTGCGAAAAAATGAGACATGTAAACAAATGCCGGCGACGGCGTCTCCTGGGTAGTACTCACGTTCTTCAAACGGGATCCGCGCAGACCCTTCACCTTCTTGTCGCCGGTGTACTTCACATTCTTGACCTTGTTGGTCTTGTGGCCCTTGTTGAGACCAATGCACAGCTCGTAGCGGACTGCCATTGTTGCTGCGAATACAGACAAAAAAAATACAAAATAAATACACGCACAATTAGCACTCTTTCCGCTTAGTTGCTCTACTTTTATTGCGCGCAAAGGAAGCACAAACACCGCGGTCGCAAGTTAAACAATCCAAATCGAATTCAATATCTCAATTCAGATTATTGTAGCGAATTTTTCGGGAGATTTCGCCAAGCACATGCAACTCACCGGAAACGTTAAAAGTAAAAGAAAGACAAATTAGTGTGGCTGCAGTGTGGAGCTGTCAAAAACTATCGATGACATCGATGGCTAGCCACCTATCGATTAGTCGAGGAACGTCACGATAGTTTAATGTGCTTATTTTCAAGCTAGAATTATATGTGAAGCCAGAGATTAATTTAATATTATAGATTGATTGATTTCTGCTTCTGAAATTCTATTGTTCAATAAAAAAAATAAGATAAACAATATCCCTTGCAGCGTTGCCAGACTGGCGCCAGTCAAACTGGCATAAAATTAGTTTCAACACACTGCAAGGGAACTTAAGTACATTTTTTAGATTGAATTAAAGATTAATTCTTCTTTTTTAACTTCGTTTCAATCAAAAGGGCCATAGAAATACTAACAAATTATCTGGTTACTGGTGACTTATCGATTAGTTCGTCGTATTTACCAACCATTTTTTCCACAAGATGGGCAACGCCCCGCCATCGGCTGCCATATTAGAATTGCCAGCGATAACCTATCGCACCTATCGATAGTAACCAAAGCAGCCCTGCCCTGACATGTGTTGCCATTCAATCCGATTACCAAACTAAACACACGTTTTTCGGGTTTGTACAAACAATTCGGGTGCAATTTTAAATCGTTGTGTGCATGAAATAAGTGTCGCGCGCTTCTGAACGCTTTGGAGACCGCGAAACGGAACGTTGCTGACAGGCGGCAGCCCCAACAGCGAACATCGCGAAGGGATGGCAACACTGCATACGCCGGCCAAGTTATTATGATATGTAAAAGGTGGACGTCGACACGTGTTTAATATTCGTGCAGACTCTTAATACGTTGCGGGCGTTGGAAAACCAGTGAAAACAGCAAGCAAACACTCCCCAAAACACGCAAGTGCGGCGCAAAGCGAAAACAGTCGGCAAAATAAGTTACCCAAGCGGTTGCCAGAGGTAAGAGATTGGAGCACGCGGAACATAACCTAGTACAAAGGCGCACAAAGCGTTCAGCTGTGTGTGTGGGTGTGTGCGTGTGTGTGTGTTTGCCAAAACAGAACGAATCGAATCGAAAATGGTGTCATGTGTTCGTTGGTTCGTTCTGCGCTGGGTACTTTCCGGATTCACTCCACTGTTGCTTCCCGTTACTCCGCATTGCGTTTGCATTCCTCCTCTCCTTTCTTATTTTTTTGTTCCTCCTTTTTGTTCGAGTGCATCCCCCGCCTCCCGCTGCCGTTGTTGTTGTTCTTCCGGCAAAGTGACAGTGGGTGGCAAAGTGGAAAATTTTGAGTTAAAATGAACGATTACACAATGTGCCACTCGCACATATGTGCATACATATGTATTAAAGCAAGACAGAGGCTGCTCGCAGCGGCGACTGCAGCATTTGCCTATTTTAATTATCTGTTTCACTCACAATTCTGCTTTAATTTAAGCAAATCAATTCTGGCCCTGGGGCCATACATCTTCGGGACCCAGGGAGAGTTCTATAGAATTGTCGAAAATAACTTTCTTGTAATAGTTCTTGCAGTTTTAAAAAGACTGCTCACTGTTCACACACAATATGCATAAGCATGCTAGGCCTGTGTCTCTCTCCCTCTCACTCTATGTGCGTGTATGTGTGTGTGTTACTCACACAGAGGCAAACGGAATGTTATTGCCGCTTTCACCGTTAAATTTCGGCCCTGTTATCAATCAAAAAGGAGGTAGAGCACAATAAGGAGAGAGAAGACGCAGGTAGCCACTGCCACTCCCACTGAATATGCTAAAATCTATTCATATCCGTGCATATGCTATATGCTATAGGCTATATCCACCGATTATACAATCCCCGCCCATTTTTGGCGACCATATGATCGGAAACCACGTTGCCAAGATTATAACAATGTGGACTTTTCGGCTAGCTGGCAATGTTGTTGCACCTGGTTATTGTTGTTTGAATGCGCGCCTGTGTGCGTGTGTATTAATAGTAATCTCTTGGCTCTCTTCCTCTCTCTCTCTCTCTCTCTCTAACTTTGGAAGTTTGAAGGGAATTCAAAATTCGAGTTTCGAGGTCTCGAGCTCCGCGCAACAACAACAATATGCAAGTTCAAAGTCGGCTGTAAACATGCCGAAACATGTTTGTTTGCATGCCGAAGCGCACACGCACACACACGCAGCCATCCATTAATATGCATGTAAGCTGTAACAAACGAAGAAGTTGAAAATGAAAAATTCCCGTCACCCGGTTTGCACGATTAGGAAATGCCGCAACTGAGTCGTCTGTCTGGCCGAGTGCCCTTCCATGTGGCCCTTTTGTAGGCCGCAATCTCTCGCTATTAGTTGTTGTTTGGCGCTTTCGGTGCGTCGTGATTGGCGATTGCTCTTATCAGACTGTTCACGACGAGGACCTTTGGGCTGCTAGCAAAGTGACGAAATCAAAGCGTGGGGTAGGGAGAATCGCTGTCGCCTACACAGTGGGAACAAGTTGATGGGAATTTCTGGTAACGTAGAAAATGCGTAATGTGAAGAATGATTAAGTTAATAATATAAACTTGTGATCAATATACATTTAGTTATATCAGTTATCCTGTTTTAATATTGTTCTTGAAATATTTGTAGTTAAATATCATTAATAATATTATTTTGTGTGAGATTATACAAATTCTCAGTGGTGCCGTGTGCTTTATTACAAGCCCGTTTGTACCACTGTGCACTTGATGTTGACAATATTCAAATGTGCAGCGCATTTCCAATTTTATTTGGATAGATTTCTTTTGTTCTAATGAGTTCGGATATCTTTCCACTGCGTTCCGCACTTAACGGTAAAAAGTATGCGTGTGTGTGTGTGTGTGTGTGTGTGGGTGTAGAGGTGCTAAAAAAAACCTGCGACCACGCATCCGTCGACAGCTTCTCTTTCTCGAGCGCAGGGGGGGCGGGGGAGCAGGCGCAAGCGATGGAGTGAACGAAATGAGAAGGAGAAGGAGAGGGAGGGAGAGCGTTGAGCGGAGAAAGGAGAAGCGAAGCGGGCTGCGAAAAGCCCGAAGAAATGGCAATTAGATGGCGGGCAAAGTAGTTTCCCTTCGTATATCGAGCAGTCGATATCTTAAAATCTCTCGAACAAATTCGCCGGCATTTCGATAACCGAATTCCCATAAAAGAAACAAAAACAAAACGAAGACGAATATAGAAAAATATATAATAAATACAAAACAAAAGCGGAGACGACACAGAAGACTCCAAAGAATAAAGCCCAACGAACTAATGCCATAACGCGGCGAATATTTAAACGAATTATTCACAAAACTAACGAACCAGTTTGAACCAGAACACAGAATTAGTGATATTGGATATACATATAGACCGATTGATCAGATCGACGGCCAGGAAGGTGACGGATTGCTGGCTGGCTGTGCTAAGTGTTTTCATAACTTTTAGTTTTGTTTTGTAATGATTTCGTAACATTTGCCGTTGCCGTAAACGTAACGGCTTGTTCTTGCACTCTCGCACTATTATGCTCGCTCTCTCTCTTTCGCCCAATCGCTCTGTTTCGCTTTCTTGCCAGCGTGTTGTTGTTGTTGTTCTTGCGCAGTCGCTCTTGGCGATCGCACTCGCCTCTCTCCTGCGTTCTCCATCTCTCTCTCTCTCTGTGTGGCTTTTTCCCTTCCGCGTGGCATTCAAAATCCGCTTTGCTTTGGCTCCTCCGCGCTCCGCTTTGCACCTTATTTGCTCTCGACATTTTTGTTGTCTATATTTACGTATTGTTTTTTTTTTGTGTCTTTTTATTTGTTACTATTAATACGCAAAAGTTCAGTTCGAAAAGGAAAAATACAAGAAAAACCGACACACACACACATGCACACTGGCACGCGGTGCGTCTCGTGATTCCCAAAAATAAAAACAATTGAAATCTATTCTATTTTATTATACATTTTAAAGTATTTTGCATAGTTTTTAGTCGCAAATTCCTATTCAAACTTATTTATATAAACCAAAAACAAAAACATTAACATTACTTGTTTTTTTCCTTATCATTTGTCATGACAAGCTTTTTTTGTTTGTTTAATAATAATTGTAAATAATTGCAGCGGCTGTAAATTGTTGTCTTGATAAGAAATTTTAAGTATTGGTGTTTCAAGCTCTGAATGATTATATTTTTAATAAAAGAGAGCAATTTAATTACCAAGTTTATTTAAAATGTGGTCTTTAAAAATCATTATTTAATATATATTTATATAGCATAACATCTTAATTTCAGATTCTTCAATATTCAGCGAAAATGGTATCCGGTCGTCCTCTACTCTACCTGTCACTGCCCGGTGTAGCATTTATACTCGGCGTCTTTTGGTTTCGGCGTAGAAATAAAAATCGTTTAGACAAACCCGATGACGAGGACACGTCGACCGTAAAGGATGCTGCTGCTGCTACGACAGTGGAGACACGCAAGGCCAATGGTGTCCTGCAGAATGGCAAGCCAGTGGCAAGTAGCAAGTCGATGAACATCAATGGAACTATAGCCAACGGAAACGGAAACGGAAATGGATCTGACAGTAGCGGCAGTAGCGGCGATGAACGTCAAAGTCCCAACACACTGCTGTATGGCAAGTCGGCACCCATCAAGATCCAAAGCAACGGACGCAGCTCGACCTCGATCGACTCCGAGATGCTCAAGTCAAGGATCCAGGATGCGGAGCACAAGAAGCTCTGCTCCATAGACGAGGCCTTTGAGAATCTGTCGTCGCCGGTGGACTTGCCGGGTTCGGTGAGCACCATACGTTCGTTTTACAACCGCAAGGCAGCCAGCCAGAAGACCGTGGAGCCGGTGGTGATCAAGGCCACGCGCACACCCAAGATATCGCCGGAGGACTCGTTCCTCGAGACCAGCTACACCAAGGAGTGCGAGCAGAACAATAACTGCGAGCCCAAGGTGGATCCCAAGGAGGCATCCAAGCAGCAGGCGGAGCAGACGGTGGACAGCAATGGCAATCAGAAGCGCAACGTGGACGCGGCCAGTCCCTCGCTGAGCATCTGCAGCGTCCAGTCGGGTGACTCGGGCAAGGGCTCCAGCCTGCCCCGCTCGGAGGCGACGCGGGTCAAGACCACCTACGAGTTCCTCTTCCCCATCAGTCTGATCGGCCAGCTGTACGGACGGAAGCGGGCGTTCATTAACCAGATCAAGGCCAAGACTTTGGCCAGTGTGGCGCTCAGCAAGAACCCGTACTCGGGTAAGGTGCGCATCTGCACCATTGAGGGCACGGAGAGCGAAATCGATGCCGCCTTGGCCATGATCCGTCAACGTTTGCCGGCCAAGCGGTATCCCAACTTTACCATGCAACGCATCCACTATGCGCTGCCGCAGACCATAGTTCCTCTTTCCACGGAAAGCCTCTACAACCTCCAACTGAACCTGATCGAGGGCATCAACAACGATGTGGTGGTGAGTGCCGTGCTCTCGGGCACGCACATATTTGTCCAGCATCCGCTGCATCCCTCACATCCGTCGCTGCCGATGCTGCAGAAGCAGCTATACGATAGCTACACCACCATGGAGGCACCACAGCTGCCCAGCATCGAGATCAGTGCCGTTTGCGTGATCGCCATCAACGGGGTGTGGTATCGTGTGCAGATTGTTAGCATCGATGCAGACGATGAGGAGCGCTGTGTGGTTAGGTTCCTCGATTTTGGTGGCTACATGAACGTGAGCTTCAAATCGCTGCGTCAAATACGCACAGATTTCATGAGTGTGCCCTTCCAGGCCACCGAGTGCATCCTGTCCAATATTGAGCCCATCGGTGAGTTACACTTTCCCTTTTGATTTCAAGTTGATATACATTTATTCTTTTCGTCTCCAGATGGGGCCTGGTCCCAAGAGGCGGGCGAGATCCTGAGCAAACTTACCAAAGGCATTGTCTTGCAAGCACAAGTCGCCGGCTACAATAGTCACAACATACCAGAAATCTATTTATTCGCATCCCTAGGCCCAAATGTGAGTATATGGCAGTGGAAAATATCTGTATATTGATACTTTGTCGATATACAGATCCATATTTTAACGTTGCAACAGATTTATATGGGATCAATTGATATTCTAAAACAATTTAAAGGATATAAAATAATCTTCAATATTGTAACGTTAAACGCGATATTTTGTAATATTTTTTGACATATCAAAGTTTTCATATACCTAAGCAACAGCCACATCGATCCGAGAGAGATGGCATATAGAGAAATGGGCGGGAAATGGAGCAGGATAGCAAATGTTGAGAACCTAATCCTATATATTTTTTTTTCGAGGCGTAAATTAAAAAGTAAAAGAAAAGGAAGCTAAGTTTGTGAAGCAAATTGGATCAGGGAATCAACTCCGATCATCACTAAGCCAAAATTTGATCTATTTTCAATTCAGAACGCTTTTCTGTGATAGTTTTTCTGAAGCAAGCTTCGCTTCTTGTTGGAAATAACCTTGTTTTCTGGTGTTAACTTCCTTTTCTTTTGCCATTAAAAATAAACCTTTGTTAATTGAATTTTTTTGCTTTTCCAGAATGTAATTTTTATCAATAAGGAACTGGTCGCCAGAAATCTCGCGAAATGGGTGGAGATGCGTGACTAACAAACCAAGCTAAGTAACAAAAAACTACATTACAACAACAACAACAACAACGGAATGCTTCAACAACAACAACACCAACAAGATGAAGAAGAAATCATGCAACTTGGAGGATAAGAAAGCTTAAGCAAATAGCATATATATATATATGTAGCTCGCAAGCGGATTCCAATTACCAAATTGTTTCGTTAAGTTGTGTAGAAAGCGACTGAGCCTAGAAAGAGTGCAGCCCCATCCCCTATATAATCATACATAACACCATATAACACACACACGCATATATGTATAAGCACACCTAACAAGCCAATAACTAAACCCAATCACACACTCACACAATACAGCACAGGCAGAGTCAAGTGTCAGGCCCAGGATTGGAGGCAAGCTAGGAGTGGGAGTTGGGTTAGGTGAGGCGTGCCTAGGGATCGGTTCGGATCAGATCTAGTTCAGCTGTGAGGAAGGGTAGCTGCCTGCAAACCTGCAAATTGAGAACCGCTTAAGATATTACCATACTCAGTTCATAAGTACGTAGTTTACATACATATAAATACCTCTAGTGTAAATAGTTTTTATAAATTTAACAAGAAAAAATGCAAAACGAAATACACACAAAAACAAACTAAACTAAAAGTATAAAAATATCAAGCAAGAAAGAAAATTTAACAAAAAACACAAAAAAAAAGAAGAGAACAAAAGCAAATGCGCAAGACAAAGGCAAATATCTGTTTTGGCAAACGTTGAAGCAAAAAGCTAAGAAAATGTAAAGAAATTGCGACGAAAGCTATAAAAACATGCCACAGTTTGCTTTAGTTTTAAAGATATTTTGGTTGTAAATATATATTATAGGAGGTTTTTTATAGATACATTTTATATATATACGTATATACTGTATATCGATCCAAATTGATGAGGATAATGTCTATATAACGAATCATTTAAATATCCCTCGCAAATATCCTTTGTTTTTAAATTCGTATTCATAGTGAAAGCACTCAAACCGTGACAAGTACAAGAATATATATGTCCGAATATAAAGCAGAAAGCAGACGGGAAAGGGGAGGCAGTTCATCAAAACCAAAACACCAAAACACATCAGTACCCTAAAGAAGCAAACACGAGACAGCCGCACTAAGCCACAGAATGCCTGAACTAAACTAACTGAGAAAATAAAATACAAAATACAAGCAAGTTAATATATAATTTGAATATGCGTGTGTGCCATTGTTAGTCAAGAGAAAAACATAGAGAACCCTGGGAATATAACATTTGAAAGCTGTTCACAAACGCCCTAAGAAACTCCATTGTAAATAGAAACCATACCAAGCAAAAATAATAATAGGAAAGAGCAGAAAGTAACGAGGCTCTGTTGAATTGAGTGAAGAAACCTCTAAATGCCTTGCTTTCCAAAAACTCTTAACAGCGTCTCTTAGAACCTTATGCCTAAATCCCATAAATCTTAAATCAATGAAGCAATGAAACAAGGAATCAAGTGAACTATTTAATGTAAGGCAAAATGACTCGCTTCAGAGCTACCAATTCTGGGTCTAAAGAAAGCACTCTATATAATCAGTAACACACTAACCCCGCACATACACACACACACACACCTACCACACACGGCATACACAGCATACACAGCATACACAGCATACGAAAAGAATCATGTTAAACATATTTATTTTGTTGAAAAGAAGGAAATTGATTGTAAGCAATGTATACTGCATTGAAAGTAGGATGGACAGAATAAGTCATATATGCTGGATATATAGTCGTCGTTGTTGTCGTCATTGTTCTCATTGTCATCATCGTCATGGCCGCACGAAGGGTCTTAAACAAAGCATAATTTAGTTAATAAAAACGTACAAGTGATGATTATGCAAGTGTATATGTATATATCCACATATATATATATCGATATCTATATACTATATATATATGTCAGCTTGAAAGACTTGGCGCGTGTTATTATTTACCTTTATTATTTTCATTATCATTACTATGATTATTTTGACTATTATTATTGCAAGAAGTGTTTTTTTTTTCATGTGTAATTAATTGGCATTAATTTGGTAAAGTTTTAAAAGTGATTCACACCTTTCGGAGGGGCCCCCGGAGGTCTCCTCCCGCTGCCTTCCACACTGTAGTGCAAATTCTTTTAATGTCTTCTTAGCTATGCGCCCCTTCGAGACTTGAATTGAGTGAAGAGTTACAAAAAAGTTACAAAAAAAATCGTAAAAAAAGAAATAAAAATATTTACCATTTAGTTTATGGAACCCTACTTATTATTGGTTAATTATGTAAACAAATATTATCCTTATTCTAGGTCAAAGTCAACCGTACATCTAATTTAATTTAATTATCTCGATTTCATTGTAGCCTTGTCACTTGTACAATTGTTGATAAACTGATTAACTGATTAACTGATAATGATTAACTGACATAGCGATAAAAATAAAGCAAGAAAGCAACAGCAATTGAAAGTATAGCAAATAATCTTAGTGGACTCCCCAGAGAGAGTCTTCGTCCTTCGTGTGTGTGGTACTTCTATATACTTTTTTTTTCTTATCTAGTAATGCCGCGAGACAGAGTTACGAATAAGATTTAATTTATAGACGCATTCAAGTGAGAATAATTTACAAATCTAGTTATTAACTAAGTATAATGCAAGTACATTAAAAAATAAAACATTATTGAAAAGTAAATCAGTCGTGTGTTTGTGTTTGAAATATTGGAATTCTGGGTTTTAGATTTATATTTTAGTTGCTCTGGAATAATGGTATATCTGTTAAATGGAAAAGCAAGGAATGGCGAGGATCCTCCGGTAGTTAACCAAACTGCTTAGAAATAGAGAAACATCGTTGGAAATAAATTATTTAAATTAATTTAACTGCCAAATTTAAATTCAAATTTAAATAAACATTCAGTTCCCGCTTTATCAGATAACCGATAATTTGAAATCGAATTTAAATAATCGTTCAGGTGCCGCCAAATTTGAATTTGAATTAGTGGATTGTGAGTGGATCGCAAGTGGATCGTAAGTGGAACGTAAGTGGAACGTAAGTGGATCGTAAGTGGAACGTAAGTGGAACGTAAGTGGAACGTAAGTGGAACGTAAGTGGATCGTAAGTGGATCGTAAGTGGAACGTAAGTGGATCGTAAGTGGAACGTATGTGAATCGCAAGTGGATCGTAAGTGGAACGTAAGTGGATCGTAAGTGGATTGTGAGTGGATTGTGAGTGGATCGTATGTGGATCCTAATTACAATCCACTCACAATCCAATCATCGTCGATCTACTGCATGCTGTTCGCCTGGTACATCGAATCCAGAAATTGACAATTTTGTACTGAAACTTACCAAATTGAAGGCTTGTTTTTGCCTACCACAACAACAACAATTGACAACAGCCTTACAACAACAACAATTCTGAATTTGCAACAACAAGGGAGCGAAAATAAATTAATTTAACTGTCAAATTTAAATTCAAATTTGTAATGACGAACAATTGCCGCCACATAAGTTAACAGCCAAATTTGAATTCGTAGTTTCCAATAGAGAGGATGGACCGAACAAATCGTATTTTTTTTAATTTAAGCTCAAATTTTTCGGTCTTAACGTTTGACCTTTTAAGTTTTTATTTTAACCATATAATTTTAGCATCTGTGTACTTAGCCGGGTACAGTTCTTATCCAAAAAAATATTCGAAAAGGTTGACGACTTTATGACGCTCGATAAGGAAGCTGAAGTCATCGTCCTACTACGATATGGTTTGTGATCCCCCAATAATGGGAACAATTATAGATTTTATTGATTGGATCCGCATGATTCAAAAGGAACCTGCCTAAGTCCGTCTGGCGCTACGCCTAATATGATATATAGATATAAATCGGCGATTATGGACACGTTTACGATTATGGCATTGGCCAAGGCGAAGGAGACCCCTGCGCCAGAGTCCACAAGATTCGCTTTCGTTTGGGGTGTGAACCGGTCAGGTCCGGACATTGTCGTGGCGAAGGCCTCGTAAAAGTTTCATTGACCACAATCGCTCAGAGCTCCCAATGGGCCATGTCTGCAGTTCTCAGACTGTGTTGTATATTTTGCTCACTTCGGTTGGTCACTCCGAGGCTAATCTATATCGAAAGTGACCAGTCATCCACCGCCGCTTTCGGATAAGTTCGTAACTATAAAGTGCTTTTCCTTTCTTTTACGGTGTCTGCGTCTGCGGGTCCGTCTATCGCCAGGTATTTACTGCCCCTGCTGCCTGGGCCAGCCTGCTGACCAGCATTTAAGGTGCAAGAAGCAGCCTGCCGGTTTTTTTTTTATCTAAGCCAACTGAGTGCTTTCCCACTTAGCGCCGGACAGTGGAGAACGGGTATCTTGCCACAGTCTTAATCTGCCTATGTAGCTACTATATATTTAGATACACATCTATATCAGAGCATGTGTTATCAACGATCTGAGAGAGAGAGGGTTGCAGTTTCCGTTAAAATTCTAATTGCCTTTTCACACGAAAAAACAAGCCAAGTTTTGTTCATTTCTATACCCTTGGGGGTTAGTCAGAAGCTTGAAACTCTGTGAAGGAGTCGTTTCCGACCCTATAAGTCATATATATTCTTGATCAGCATCAAAAACTGAATCGATCTAGCCATCTCTGGCAAAAAAACAAAATTTTCAAAAATGTTCGATTTTTGCAAAAAAAGGAAAGGGGTTACATCATTAAAATTGTCAAAAATTGGCCAAAAATTGGAAATCGAGATTTGAATGCAGAAATGTTCTCCTATAAAAACCAAGAACAAAACACCAAACCAAACTGAAATCGGTTGAGTTTAAGCAAAGTTATGATGAAAAAACTATTTCATATGATGGCCATTTTTAAGCTCGATTTTTTCAAAAAAAGGAAAGGGGTTACATCATTAAAATTGTCAAAAATTGGCCAAAAATTGGAAATCGAGATTTGAATGCAGAAATGTTCTCCTATAAAAACCAAGAACAAAACACCAAACCAAACTGAAATCGGTTGAGTTTAAGCAAAGTTATGATGAAAAAACTATTTCATATGATGGCCATTTTTAAGCTCGATTTTTTCAAAAAAAGGAAAGGGGTTACATCATTAAAATTGTCAAAAATTGGCCAAAAATTGGAAATCGAGATTTGAATGCAGAAATGTTCTCCTATAAAAACCAAGAACAAAACACCAAACCAAACTGAAATCGGTTGAGTTTAAGCAAAGTTATGATGAAAAAACTATTTCATATGATGGCCATTTTTAAGCTCGATTTTTTCAAAAAAAGGAAAGGGGTTACATCATTAAAATTGTCAAAAATTGGCCAAAAATTGGAAATTGGGATTTGAATGCAGAAATGTTCTCCTATAAAAACCAAGAACAAAACACCAAACCAAACTGAAATCGGTTGAGTTTAAGCAAAGTTATGATGAAAAAACTATTTCATATGATGGCCATTTTTAAGCTCGATTTTTTCAAAAAAAGGAAATGGGTTACATCATTAAAATTGTCAAAAATTGGCCAAAAATTGGAAATCGAGATTTGAATGCAGAAATGTTCTCCTATAAAAACCAAGAACAAAACACCAAACCAAACTGAAATCGGTTGAGTTTAAGCAAAGTTATGATGAAAAAACTATTTCATATGATGGCCATTTTTAAGCTCGATTTTTTCAAAAAAAGGAAAGGGGTTACATCATTAAAATTGTCAAAAATTGGCCAAAAATTGGAAATTGGGATTTGAATGCAGAAATGTTCTCCTATAAAAACCAAGAACAAAACACCAAACCAAACTGAAATCGGTTGAGTTTAAGCAAAGTTATGATGAAAAAACTATTTCATATGATGGCCATTTTTAAGCTCGATTTTTTCAAATCAATCATTAAAATTGTCAAAAATTGGCCAAAAATTGGAAATCGAGATTTGAATGCAGAAATGTTCTCCTATAAAAACCAAGAACAAAACACCAAACCAAACTGAAATCGGTTGAGTTTAAGCAAAGTTATGATGAAAAAACTATTTCATATGATGGCCATTTTTAAGCTCGATTTTTTCAAAAAAAGGAAAGGGTTACATCATTAAAATTGTCAAAAATTGGCCAAAAATTGGAAATCGAGATTTGAATGCAGAAATGTTCTCCTATAAAAACCAAGAACAAAACACCAAACCAAACTGAAATCGGTTGAGTTTAAGCAAAGTTATGATGAAAAAACTATTTCATATGATTGCCATTTTAAGCTCGATTTTTTCAAAAAAAGGAAAGGGGTTACATCATTAAAATTGTCAAAAATTGGCCAAAAATTGGAAATCGAGATTTGAATGCAGAAATGTTCTCCTATAAAAACCAAGAACAAAACACCAAACCAAACTGAAATCGGTTGAGTTTAAGCAAAGTTATGATGAAAAAACTATTTCATATGATGGCCATTTTTAAGCTCGATTTTTTCAAAAAAAGGAAAGGGTTACATCATTAAAATTGTCAAAAATTGGCCAAAAATTGGAAATCGAGATTTGAATGCAGAAATGTTCTCCTATAAAAACCAAGAACAAAACACCAAACCAAACTGAAATCGGTTGAGTTTAAGCAAAGTTATGATGAAAAAACTATTTCATATGATTGCCATTTTAAGCTCGATTTTTTCAAAAAAAGGAAAGGGGTTACATCATTAAAATTGTCAAAAATTGGCCAAAAATTGGAAATCGAGATTTGAATGCAGAAATGTTCTCCTATAAAAACCAAGAACAAAACACCAAACCAAACTGAAATCGGTTGAGTTTAAGCAAAGTTATGATGAAAAAACTATTTCATATGATTGCCATTTTTAAGCTCGATTTTTTCAAAAAAAGGAAAGGGGTTACATCATTAAAATTGTCAAAAATTGGCCAAAAATTGGAAATCGAGATTTGAATGCAGAAATGTTCTCCTATAAAAACCAAGAACAAAACACCAAACCAAACTGAAATCGGTTGAGTTTAAGCAAAGTTATGATGAAAAAACTATTTCATATGATGGCCATTTTTAAGCTCGATTTTTTCAAAAAAAGGAAAGGGGTTATATCATTAAAATTGTCAAAAATTGGCCAAAAATTGGAAATCGAGATTTGAATGCAGAAATGTTCTCCTATAAAAACCAAGAACAAAACACCAAACCAAACTGAAATCGGTTGAGTTTAAGCAAAGTTATGATGAAAAAACTATTTCATATGATGGCCATTTTTAAGCTCGATTTTTTCAAAAAAAGGAAAGGGGTTACATCATTAAAATTGTCAAAAATTGGCCAAAAATTGGAAATCGAGATTTGAATGCAGAAATGTTCTCCTATAAAAACCAAGAACAAAACACCAAACCAAACTGAAATCGGTTGAGTTTAAGCAAAGTTATGATGAAAAAACTATTTCATATGATTGCCATTTTAAGCTCGATTTTTTCAAAAAAAGGAAAGGGGTTACATCATTAAAATTGTCAAAAATTGGCCAAAAATTGGAAATCGAGATTTGAATGCAGAAATGTTCTCCTATAAAAACCAAGAACAAAACACCAAACCAAACTGAAATCGGTTGAGTTTAAGCAAAGTTATGATGAAAAAACTATTTCATATGATTGCCATTTTTAAATAAAGGATAATTTCCCGCCATGTACAAAATTCAAATAAAATGTGGTTTGTGTCTGGGATAACATTTAGACCATGTTCCGCCATGTACAAAATTTAAATAAAATCGGATTTAAAATTCTCATAACTTGGCTCAAAATAGCCCTATCAAGGAATGTCATACATTTTTATTCATGGTTTTGAACGGAGCTTCAATTGGCATTCAAATTGTAAAAAGCTAAAATCCAAAATTTTTTTCGATTTTTTCAAAAAAAGGAAAGGGGTTACATCATTAAAATTGTCAAAAATTGGCCAAAAATTGGAAATCGAGATTTGAATGCAGAAATGTTCTCCTATAAAAACCAAGAACAAAACACCAAACCAAACTGAAATCGGTTGAGTTTAAGCAAAGTTATGATGAAAAAACTATTTCATATGATGGCCATTTTTAAGCTCGATTTTTTCAAAAAAAGGAAAGGGGTTACATCATTAAAATTGTCAAAAATTGGCCAAAAATTGGAAATCGAGATTTGAATGCAGAAATGTTCTCCTATAAAAACCAAGAACAAAACACCAAACCAAACTGAAATCGGTTGAGTTTAAGCAAAGTTATGATGAAAAAACTATTTCATATGATTGCCATTTTAAGCTCGATTTTTTCAAAAAAAGGAAAGGGGTTACATCATTAAAATTGTCAAAAATTGGCCAAAAATTGGAAATCGAGATTTGAATGCAGAAATGTTCTCCTATAAAAACCAAGAACAAAACACCAAACCAAACTGAAATCGGTTGAGTTTAAGCAAAGTTATGATGAAAAAACTATTTCATATGATGGCCATTTTTAAGCTCGATTTTTTCAAAAAAAGGAAAGGGGTTACATCATTAAAATTGTCAAAAATTGGCCAAAAATTGGAAATCGAGATTTGAATGCAGAAATGTTCTCCTATAAAAACCAAGAACAAAACACCAAACCAAACTGAAATCGGTTGAGTTTAAGCAAAGTTATGATGAAAAAACTATTTCATATGATTGCCATTTTAAGCTCGATTTTTTCAAAAAAAGGAAAGGGGTTACATCATTAAAATTGTCAAAAATTGGCCAAAAATTGGAAATCGAGATTTGAATGCAGAAATGTTCTCCTATAAAAACCAAGAACAAAACACCAAACCAAACTGAAATCGGTTGAGTTTAAGCAAAGTTATGATGAAAAAACTATTTCATATGATTGCCATTTTTAAATAAAGGATAATTTCCCGCCATGTACAAAATTCAAATAAAATGTGGTTTGTGTCTGGGATAACATTTAGACCATGTTCCGCCATGTACAAAATTTAAATAAAATCGGATTTAAAATTCTCATAACTTGGCTCAAAATAGCCCTATCAAGGAATGTCATACATTTTTATTCATGGTTTTGAACGGAGCTTCAATTGGCATTCAAATTGTAAAAAGCTAAAATCCAAAATTTTTTTCGATTTTTTCAAAAAAAGGAAAGGGGTTACATCATTAAAATTGTCAAAAATTGGCCAAAAATTGGAAATCGAGATTTGAATGCAGAAATGTTCTCCTATAAAAACCAAGAACAAAACACCAAACCAAACTGAAATCGGTTGAGTTTAAGCAAAGTTATGATGAAAAAACTATTTCATATGATGGCCATTTTTAAGCTCGATTTTTTCAAAAAAAGGAAAGGGGTTACATCATTAAAATTGTCAAAAACTGGCCAAAAATTGGAAATCGAGATTTGAATGCAGAAATGTTCTCCTATAAAAACCAAGAACAAAACACCAAACCAAACTGAAATCGGTTGAGTTTAAGCAAAGTTATGATGAAAAAACTATTTCATATGATGGCCATTTTTAAGCTCGATTTTTTCAAAAAAAGGAAAGGGGTTACATCATTAAAATTGTCAAAAATTGGCCAAAAATTGGAAATCGAGATTTGAATGCAGAAATGTTCTCCTATAAAAACCAAGAACAAAACACCAAACCAAACTGAAATCGGTTGAGTTTAAGCAAAGTTACGATGAAAAAACTATTTCATATGATGGCCATTTTTAAGCTCGATTTTTTCAAAAAAAGGAAAGGGGTTACATCATTAAAATTGTCAAAAATTGGCCAAAAATTGGAAATCGAGATTTGAATGCAGAAATGTTCTCCTATAAAAACCAAGAACAAAACACCAAACCAAACTGAAATCGGTTGAGTTTAAGCAAAGTTATGATGAAAAAACTATTTCATATGATTGCCATTTTTAAATAAAGGATAATTTCCCGCCATGTACAAAATTCAAATAAAATGTGGTTTGTGTCTGGGATAACATTTAGACCATGTTCCGCCATGTACAAAATTTAAATAAAATCGGATTTAAAATTCTCATAACTTGGCTCAAAATAGCCCTATCAAGGAATGTCATACATTTTTATTCATGGTTTTGAACGGAGCTTCAATTGGCATTAAAATTGTAAAAAGCTAAAATCCAAAATTTTTTTCGATTTTTTCAAAAAAAGGAAAGGGGTTACATCATTAAAATTGTCAAAAATTGGCCAAAAATTGGAAATCGAGATTTGAATGCAGAAATGTTCTCCTATAAAAACCAAGAACAAAACACCAAACCAAACTGAAATCGGTTGAGTTTAAGCAAAGTTATGATTTATTTCATATGATTGCCATTTTAAGCTCGATTTTTTCATTTTTTGAATTTAAATTAATATTTTCAGGCATACTTTTGGGCTTCAAATTAAATCTACGCTTAATTAACAATACCTTTTTATGCTGGAATTCGAATTTAAATAAAGGATAATTTCCCGCCATGTACAAAATTCAAATAAAATGTGGTTTGTGTCTGGGATAACATTTAGACCATGTTCCGCCATGTACAAAATTTAAATAAAATCGGATTTAAAATTCTCATAACTTGGCTCAAAATAGCCCTATCAAGGAATGTCATACATTTTTATTCATGGTTTTGAACGGAGCTTCAATTGGCATTAAAATTGTAAAAAGCTAAAATCCAAAATTTTTTTCGATTTTTTCAAAAAAAGGAAAGGGGTTACATCATTAAAATTGTCAAAAATTGGCCAAAAATTGGAAATCGAGATTTGAATGCAGAAATGTTCTCCTATAAAAACCAAGAACAAAACACCAAACCAAACTGAAATCGGTTGAGTTTAAGCAAAGTTATGATGAAAAAACTATTTCATATGATGGCCATTTTTAAGCTCGATTTTTTCAAAAAAAGGAAAGGGGTTACATCATTAAAATTGTCAAAAATTGGCCAAAAATTGGAAATCGAGATTTGAATGCAGAAATGTTCTCCTATAAAAACCAAGAACAAAACACCAAACCAAACTGAAATCGGTTGAGTTTAAGCAAAGTTATGATGAAAAAACTATTTCATATGATGGCCATTTTTAAGCTCGATTTTTTCAAAAAAAGGAAAGGGGTTACATCATTAAAATTGTCAAAAATTGGCCAAAAATTGGAAATCGAGATTTGAATGCAGAAATGTTCTCCTATAAAAACCAAGAACAAAACACCAAACCAAACTGAAATCGGTTGAGTTTAAGCAAAGTTACGATGAAAAAACTATTTCATATGATGGCCATTTTTAAGCTCGATTTTTTCAAAAAAAGGAAAGGGGTTACATCATTAAAATTGTCAAAAATTGGCCAAAAATTGGAAATCGAGATTTGAATGCAGAAATGTTCTCCTATAAAAACCAAGAACAAAACACCAAACCAAACTGAAATCGGTTGAGTTTAAGCAAAGTTATGATGAAAAAACTATTTCATATGATTGCCATTTTTAAATAAAGGATAATTTCCCGCCATGTACAAAATTCAAATAAAATGTGGTTTGTGTCTGGGATAACATTTAGACCATGTTCCGCCATGTACAAAATTTAAATAAAATCGGATTTAAAATTCTCATAACTTGGCTCAAAATAGCCCTATCAAGGAATGTCATACATTTTTATTCATGGTTTTGAACGGAGCTTCAATTGGCATTAAAATTGTAAAAAGCTAAAATCCAAAATTTTTTTCGATTTTTTCAAAAAAAGGAAAGGGGTTACATCATTAAAATTGTCAAAAATTGGCCAAAAATTGGAAATCGAGATTTGAATGCAGAAATGTTCTCCTATAAAAACCAAGAACAAAACACCAAACCAAACTGAAATCGGTTGAGTTTAAGCAAAGTTATGATTTATTTCATATGATTGCCATTTTAAGCTCGATTTTTTCATTTTTTGAATTTAAATTAATATTTTCAGGCATACTTTTGGGCTTCAAATTAAATCTACGCTTAATTAACAATACCTTTTTATGCTGGAATTCGAATTTAAATAAAGGATAATTTCCCGCCATGTACAAAATTCAAATAAAATGTGGTTTGTGTCTGGGATAACATTTAGACCATGTTCCGCCATGTACAAAATTTAAATAAAATCGGATTTAAAATTCTCATAACTTGGCTCAAAATAGCCCTATCAAGGAATGTCATACATTTTTATTCATGGTTTTGAACGGAGCTTCAATTGGCATTAAAATTGTAAAAAGCTAAAATCCAAAATTTTTTTCGATTTTTTCAAAAAAAGGAAAGGGGTTACATCATTAAAATTGTCAAAAATTGGCCAAAAATTGGAAATCGAGATTTGAATGCAGAAATGTTCTCCTATAAAAACCAAGAACAAAACACCAAACCAAACTGAAATCGGTTGAGTTTAAGCAAAGTTATGATGAAAAAACTATTTCATATGATGGCCATTTTTAAGCTCGATTTTTTCAAAAAAAGGAAAGGGGTTACATCATTAAAATTGTCAAAAATTGGCCAAAAATTGGAAATCGAGATTTGAATGCAGAAATGTTCTCCTATAAAAACCAAGAACAAAACACCAAACCAAACTGAAATCGGTTGAGTTTAAGCAAAGTTATGATGAAAAAACTATTTCATATGATTGCCATTTTTAAGCTCGATTTTTTCAAAAAAAGGAAAGGGGTTACATCATTAAAATTGTCAAAAATTGGCCAAAAATTGGAAATCGAGATTTGAATGCAGAAATGTTCTCCTATAAAAACCAAGAACAAAACACCAAACCAAACTGAAATCGGTTGAGTTTAAGCAAAGTTATGATGAAAAAACTATTTCATATGATTGCCATTTTTAAGCTCGATTTTTTCATTTTTTGAATTTAAATTAATATTTTCAGGCATACTTTTGGGCTTCAAATTAAATCTACGCTTAATTAACAATACCTTTTTGTGCTGGAATTCGAATTTAAATAAAGGATAATTTCCCGCCATGTACAAAATTCAAATAAAATGTGGTTTGTGTCTGGGATAACATTTAGACCATGTTCCGCCATGTACAAAATTTAAATAAAATCGGATTTAAAATTCTCATAACTTGGCTCAAAATAGCCCTATCAAGGAATGTCATACATTTTTATTCATGGTTTTGAACGGAGCTTCAATTGGCATTAAAATTGTAAAAAGCTAAAATCCAAAATTTTTTTCGATTTTTTCAAAAAAAGGAAAGGGGTTACATCATTAAAATTGTCAAAAATTGGCCAAAAATTGGAAATCGAGATTTGAATGCAGAAATGTTCTCCTATAAAAACCAAGAACAAAACACCAAACCAAACTGAAATCGGTTGAGTTTAAGCAAAGTTATGATTTATTTCATATGATTGCCATTTTAAGCTCGATTTTTTCATTTTTTGAATTTAAATTAATATTTTCAGGCATACTTTTGGGCTTCAAATTAAATCTACGCTTAATTAACAATACCTTTTTATGCTGGAATTCGAATTTAAATAAAGGATAATTTCCCGCCATGTACAAAATTCAAATAAAATGTGGTTTGTGTCTGGGATAACATTTAGACCATGTTCCGCCATGTACAAAATTTAAATAAAATCGGATTTAAAATTCTCATAACTTGGCTCAAAATAGCCCTATCAAGGAATGTCATACATTTTTATTCATGGTTTTGAACGGAGCTTCAATTGGCATTAAAATTGTAAAAAGCTAAAATCCAAAATTTTTTTCGATTTTTTCAAAAAAAGGAAAGGGGTTACATCATTAAAATTGTCAAAAATTGGCCAAAAATTGGAAATCGAGATTTGAATGCAGAAATGTTCTCCTATAAAAACCAAGAACAAAACACCAAACCAAACTGAAATCGGTTGAGTTTAAGCAAAGTTATGATGAAAAAACTATTTCATATGATGGCCATTTTTAAGCTCGATTTTTTCAAAAAAAGGAAAGGGGTTACATCATTAAAATTGTCAAAAATTGGAAATCGAGATTTGAATGCAGAAATGTTCTCCTATAAAAACCAAGAACAAAACACCAAACCAAACTGAAATCGGTTGAGTTTAAGCAAAGTTATGATGAAAAAACTATTTCATATGATGGCCATTTTTAAGCTCGATTTTTTCAAAAAAAGGAAAGGGGTTACATCATTAAAATTGTCAAAAATTGGCCAAAAATTGGAAATCGAGATTTGAATGCAGAAATGTTCTCCTATAAAAACCAAGAACAAAACACCAAACCAAACTGAAATCGGTTGAGTTTAAGCAAAGTTATGATGAAAAAACTATTTCATATGATGGCCATTTTTAAGCTCGATTTTTTCAAAAAAAGGAAAGGGGTTACATCATTAAAATTGTCAAAAATTGGCCAAAAATTGGAAATCGAGATTTGAATGCAGAAATGTTCTCCTATAAAAACCAAGAACAAAACACCAAACCAAACTGAAATCGGTTGAGTTTAAGCAAAGTTATGATGAAAAAACTATTTCATATGATTGCCATTTTTAAGCTCGATTTTTTCAAAAAAAGGAAAGGGGTTACATCATTAAAATTGTCAAAAATTGGCCAAAAATTGGAAATCGAGATTTGAATGCAGAAATGTTCTCCTATAAAAACCAAGAACAAAACACCAAACCAAACTGAAATCGGTTGAGTTTAAGCAAAGTTATGATGAAAAAACTATTTCATATGATTGCCATTTTTAAGCTCGATTTTTTCATTTTTTGAATTTAAATTAATATTTTCAGGCATACTTTTGGGCTTCAAATTAAATCTACGCTTAATTAACAATACCTTTTTGTGCTGGAATTCGAATTTAAATAAAGGATAATTTCCCGCCATGTACAAAATTCAAATAAAATGTGGTTTGTGTCTGGGATAACATTTAGACCATGTTCCGCCATGTACAAAATTTAAATAAAATCGGATTTAAAATTCTCATAACTTGGCTCAAAATAGCCCTATCAAGGAATGTCATACATTTTTATTCATGGTTTTGAACGGAGCTTCAATTGGCATTAAAATTGTAAAAAGCTAAAATCCAAAATTTTTTTCGATTTTTTCAAAAAAAGGAAAGGGGTTACATCATTAAAATTGTCAAAAATTGGCCAAAAATTGGAAATCGAGATTTGAATGCAGAAATGTTCTCCTATAAAAACCAAGAACAAAACACCAAACCAAACTGAAATCGGTTGAGTTTAAGCAAAGTTATGATTTATTTCATATGATTGCCATTTTAAGCTCGATTTTTTCATTTTTTGAATTTAAATTAATATTTTCAGGCATACTTTTGGGCTTCAAATTAAATCTACGCTTAATTAACAATACCTTTTTATGCTGGAATTCGAATTTAAATAAAGGATAATTTCCCGCCATGTACAAAATTCAAATAAAATGTGGTTTGTGTCTGGGATAACATTTAGACCATGTTCCGCCATGTACAAAATTTAAATAAAATCGGATTTAAAATTCTCATAACTTGGCTCAAAATAGCCCTATCAAGGAATGTCATACATTTTTATTCATGGTTTTGAACGGAGCTTCAATTGGCATTAAAATTGTAAAAAGCTAAAATCCAAAATTTTTTTCGATTTTTTCAAAAAAAGGAAAGGGGTTACATCATTAAAATTGTCAAAAATTGGCCAAAAATTGGAAATCGAGATTTGAATGCAGAAATGTTCTCCTATAAAAACCAAGAACAAAACACCAAACCAAACTGAAATCGGTTGAGTTTAAGCAAAGTTATGATGAAAAAACTATTTCATATGATGGCCATTTTTAAGCTCGATTTTTTCAAAAAAAGGAAAGGGGTTACATCATTAAAATTGTCAAAAATTGGCCAAAAATTGGAAATCGAGATTTGAATGCAGAAATGTTCTCCTATAAAAACCAAGAACAAAACACCAAACCAAACTGAAATCGGTTGAGTTTAAGCAAAGTTATGATGAAAAAACTATTTCATATGATGGCCATTTTTAAGCTCGATTTTTTCAAAAAAAGGAAAGGGGTTACATCATTAAAATTGTCAAAAATTGGCCAAAAATTGGAAATCGAGATTTGAATGCAGAAATGTTCTCCTATAAAAACCAAGAACAAAACACCAAACCAAACTGAAATCGGTTGAGTTTAAGCAAAGTTATGATGAAAAAACTATTTCATATGATGGCCATTTTTAAGCTCGATTTTTTCAAAAAAAGGAAAGGGGTTACATCATTAAAATTGTCAAAAATTGGCCAAAAATTGGAAATCGAGATTTGAATGCAGAAATGTTCTCCTATAAAAACCAAGAACAAAACACCAAACCAAACTGAAATCGGTTGAGTTTAAGCAAAGTTATGATGAAAAAACTATTTCATATGATTGCCATTTTTAAGCTCGATTTTTTCAAAAAAAGGAAAGGGGTTACATCATTAAAATTGTCAAAAATTGGCCAAAAATTGGAAATCGAGATTTGAATGCAGAAATGTTCTCCTATAAAAACCAAGAACAAAACACCAAACCAAACTGAAATCGGTTGAGTTTAAGCAAAGTTATGATGAAAAAACTATTTCATATGATTGCCATTTTTAAGCTCGATTTTTTTAAAAAAAGGAAAGGGGTTACATCATTAAAATTGTCAAAAATTGGCCAAAAATTGGAAATCGAGATTTGAATGCAGAAATGTTCTCCTATAAAAACCAAGAACAAAACACCAAACCAAACTGAAATCGGTTGAGTTTAAGCAAAGTTATGATGAAAAAACTATTTCATATGATTGCCATTTTTAAGCTCGATTTTTTCATTTTTTGAATTTAAATTAATATTTTCAGGCATACTTTTGGGCTTCAAATTAAATCTACGCTTAATTAACAATACCTTTTTGTGCTGGAATTCGAATTTAAATAAAGGATAATTTCCCGCCATGTACAAAATTCAAATAAAATGTGGTTTGTGTCTGGGATAACATTTAGACCATGTTCCGCCATGTACAAAATTTAAATAAAATCGGATTTAAAATTCTCATAACTTGGCTCAAAATAGCCCTATCAAGGAATGTCATACATTTTTATTCATGGTTTTGAACGGAGCTTCAATTGGCATTAAAATTGTAAAAAGCTAAAATCCAAAATTTTTTTCGATTTTTTCAAAAAAAGGAAAGGGGTTACATCATTAAAATTGTCAAAAATTGGCCAAAAATTGGAAATCGAGATTTGAATGCAGAAATGTTCTCCTATAAAAACCAAGAACAAAACACCAAACCAAACTGAAATCGGTTGAGTTTAAGCAAAGTTATGATGAAAAAACTATTTCATATGATTGCCATTTTAAGCTCGATTTTTTCAAAAAAAGGAAAGGGGTTACATCATTAAAATTGTCAAAAATTGGCCAAAAATTGGAAATCGAGATTTGAATGCAGAAATGTTCTCCTATAAAAACCAAGAACAAAACACCAAACCAAACTGAAATCGGTTGAGTTTAAGCAAAGTTATGATGAAAAAACTATTTCATATGATGGCCATTTTTAAGCTCGATTTTTTCAAAAAAAGGAAAGGGGTTACATCATTAAAATTGTCAAAAATTGGCCAAAAATTGGAAATCGAGATTTGAATGCAGAAATGTTCTCCTATAAAAACCAAGAACAAAACACCAAACCAAACTGAAATCGGTTGAGTTTAAGCAAAGTTATGATGAAAAAACTATTTCATATGATTGCCATTTTTAAGCTCGATTTTTTCATTTTTTGAATTTAAATTAATATTTTCAGGCATACTTTTGGGCTTCAAATTAAATCTACGCTTAATTAACAATACCTTTTTATGCTTGAATTCGAATTTAAATAAAGGATAATTTCCCGCCATGTACAAAATTCAAATAAAATGTGGTTTGTGTCTGGGATAACATTTAGACCATGTTCCGCCATGTACAAAATTTAAATAAAATCGGATTTAAAATTCTCACAACTTGGCTCAAAATAGCCCTATCAAGGAATGTCATACATTTTTATTCATGGTTTTGAACGGAGCTTCAATTGGCATTAAAATTGTAAAAAGCTAAAATCCAAAATTTTTTTCGATTTTTTCAAAAAAAGGAAAGGGGTTACATCATTAAAATTGTCAAAAATTGGCAAAAAATTGGAAATCGAGATTTAAATGCAGAAATGTTCTCCTATAAAAACCAAGAACAAAACACCAAACCAAACTGAAATCGGTTGAGTTTAAGCAAAGTTATGATGAAAAAACTATTTCATATAATGGCCATTTTTAAGCTCGATTTTTTCAAAAAAAGGAAAGGGGTTACATCATTAAAATTGTCAAAAATTGGCCAAAAATTGGAAATCGAGATTTGAATGCAGAAATGTTCTCCTATAAAAACCAAGAACAAAACACCAAACCAAACTGAAATCGGTTGAGTTTAAGCAAAGTTATGATGAAAAAACTATTTCATATGATTGCCATTTTAAGCTCGATTTTTTCAAAAAAAGGAAAGGGGTTACATCATTAAAATTGTCAAAAATTGGCCAAAAATTGGAAATCGAGATTTGAATGCAGAAATGTTCTCCTATAAAAACCAAGAACAAAACACCAAACCAAACTGAAATCGGTTGAGTTTAAGCAAAGTTATGATGAAAAAACTATTTCATATGATTGCCATTTTAAGCTCGATTTTTTCAAAAAAAGGAAAGGGGTTACATCATTAAAATTGTCAAAAATTGGCCAAAAATTGGAAATCGAGATTTGAATGCAGAAATGTTCTCCTATAAAAACCAAGAACAAAACACCAAACCAAACTGAAATCGGTTGAGTTTAAGCAAAGTTATGATGAAAAAACTATTTCATATGATGGCCATTTTTAAGCTCGATTTTTTCAAAAAAAGGAAAGGGGTTACATCATTAAAATTGTCAAAAATTGGCCAAAAATTGGAAATCGAGATTTGAATGCAGAAATGTTCTCCTATAAAAACCAAGAACAAAACACCAAACCAAACTGAAATCGGTTGAGTTTAAGCAAAGTTATGATGAAAAAACTATTTCATATGATGGCCATTTTTAAGCTCGATTTTTTCAAAAAAAGGAAAGGGGTTACATCATTAAAATTGTCAAAAATTGGCCAAAAATTGGAAATCGAGATTTGAATGCAGAAATGTTCTCCTATAAAAACCAAGAACAAAACACCAAACCAAACTGAAATCGGTTGAGTTTAAGCAAAGTTATGATGAAAAAACTATTTCATATGATGGCCATTTTTAAGCTCGATTTTTTCAAAAAAAGGAAAGGGGTTACATCATTAAAATTGTCAAAAATTGGCCAAAAATTGGAAATCGAGATTTGAATGCAGAAATGTTCTCCTATAAAAACCAAGAACAAAACACCAAACCAAACTGAAATCGGTTGAGTTTAAGCAAAGTTATGATGAAAAAACTATTTCATATGATGGCCATTTTTAAGCTCGATTTTTTCAAAAAAAGGAAAGGGGTTACATCATTAAAATTGTCAAAAATTGGCCAAAAATTGGAAATCGAGATTTGAATGCAGAAATGTTCTCCTATAAAAACCAAGAACAAAACACCAAACCAAACTGAAATCGGTTGAGTTTAAGCAAAGTTATGATGAAAAAACTATTTCATATGATGGCCATTTTTAAGCTCGATTTTTTCAAAAAAAGGAAAGGGGTTACATCATTAAAATTGTCAAAAATTGGCCAAAAATTGGAAATCGAGATTTGAATGCAGAAATGTTCTCCTATAAAAACCAAGAACAAAACACCAAACCAAACTGAAATCGGTTGAGTTTAAGCAAAGTTATGATGAAAAAACTATTTCATATGATGGCCATTTTTAAGCTCGATTTTTTCAAAAAAAGGAAAGGGGTTACATCATTAAAATTGTCAAAAATTGGCCAAAAATTGGAAATCGAGATTTGAATGCAGAAATGTTCTCCTATAAAAACCAAGAACAAAACACCAAACCAAACTGAAATCGGTTGAGTTTAAGCAAAGTTATGATGAAAAAACTATTTCATATGATGGCCATTTTTAAGCTCGATTTTTTCAAAAAAAGGAAAGGGGTTACATCATTAAAATTGTCAAAAATTGGCCAAAAATTGGAAATCGAGATTTGAATGCAGAAATGTTCTCCTATAAAAACCAAGAACAAAACACCAAACCAAACTGAAATCGGTTGAGTTTAAGCAAAGTTATGATGAAAAAACTATTTCATATGATTGCCATTTTAAGCTAGATTTTTTCAAAAAAAGGAAAGGGGTTACATCATTAAAATTGTCAAAAATTGGCCAAAAATTGGAAATCGAGATTTGAATGCAGAAATGTTCTCCTATAAAAACCAAGAACAAAACACCAAACCAAACTGAAATCGGTTGAGTTTAAGCTAAGTTATGATGAAAAAACTATTTCATATGATGGCCATTTTTAAGCTCGATTTTTTCATTTTTTGAATTTAAATTAATATTTTCAGGCATACTTTTGGGCTTCAAATTAAATCTACGCTTAATTAACAATACCTTTTTATGCTTGAGTTCGAATTTAAATAAAGGATAATATCCCGCCATGTACAAAACTCAAATAAAATGTGGTTTGTGTCTGGGCTAACATTTAGACCATGTTCCGCCATGTACAAAATTTAAATAAAATCTGATTTAAAATTCTCATAACTTGGCTCAAAATAGCCCTATCAAGGAATGTCATACATTTTTATTCATGGTTTTGAACGGAGTTTCAATTGGCATTAAAATTGTAAAAAGCTAAAATCCAAATTTTTTTTCGATTTTTTCAAAAAAAGGAAAGGGGTTACATCATTAAAATTGTCAAAAATTGGCCAAAAATTGGAAATCGAGATTTAAATGCAGAAATGTTCTCCTATAAAAACCAAGAACAAAACACCAAACCAAACTGAAATCGGTTGAGTTTAAGCAAAGTTATGATGAAAAAACTATTTCATATAATGGCCATTTTTAAGCTCGACTTTTTCAAAAAAAGGAAAGGGGTTACATCATTAAAATTGTCAAAAATTGGCCAAAAATTGGAAATCGAGATTTGAATGCAGAAATGTTCTCCTATAAAAACCAAGAACAAAACACCAAACCAAACTGAAATCGGTTGAGTTTAAGCAAAGTTATGATGAAAAAACTATTTCATATGATTGCCATTTTTAAGCTCGATTTTTTCAAAAAAAGGAAAGGGGTTACATCATTAAAATTGTCAAAAATTGGCAAAAAATTGGAAATCGAGATTTAAATGCAGAAATGTTCTCCTATAAAAACCAAGAACAAAACACCAAACCAAACTGAAATCGGTTGAGTTTAAGCAAAGTTATGATGAAAAAACTATTTCATATGATGGCCATTTTTAAGCTCGATTTTTTCAAAAAAAGGAAAGGGGTTACATCATTAAAATTGTCAAAAATTGGCCAAAAATTGGAAATCGAGATTTGAATGCAGAAATGTTCTCCTATAAAAACCAAGAACAAAACACCAAACCAAACTGAAATCGGTTGAGTTTAAGCAAAGTTATGATGAAAAAACTATTTCATATGATTGCCATTTTAAGCTCGATTTTTTCAAAAAAAGGAAAGGGGTTACATCATTAAAATTGTCAAAAATTGGCAAAAAATTGGAAATCGAGATTTAAATGCAGAAATGTTCTCCTATAAAAACCAAGAACAAAACACCAAGCCAAACTGAAATCGGTTGAGTTTAAGCAAAGTTATGATGAAAAAACTATTTCATATAATGGCCATTTTTAAGCTCGATTTTTTCAAAAAAAGGAAAGGGGTTACATCATTAAAATTGTAAAAAATTGGCCAAAAATTGGAAATCGAGATTTGAATGCAGAAATGTTCTCCTATAAAAACCAAGAACAAAACACCAAACCAAACTGAAATCGGTTGAGTTTAAGCAAAGTTATGATGAAAAAACTATTTCATATGATTGCCATTTTTAAGCTCGATTTTTTCAAAAAAAGGAAAGGGGTTACATCATTAAAATTGTCAAAAATTGGCAAAAAATTGGAAATCGAGATTTAAATGCAGAAATGTTCTCCTATAAAAACCAAGAACAAAACACCAAACCAAACTGAAATCGGTTGAGTTTAAGCAAAGTTATGATGAAAAAACTATTTCATATGATGGCCATTTTTAAGCTCGATTTTTTCAAAAAAAGGAAAGGGGTTACATCATTAAAATTGTCAAAAATTGGCCAAAAATTGGAAATCGAGATTTAAATGCAGAAATGTTCTCCTATAAAAACCAAGAACAAAACACCAAACCAAACTGAAATCGGTTGAGTTTAAGCAAAGTTATGATGAAAAAACTATTTCATATGATGGCCATTTTTAAGCTCGATTTTTTCAAAAAAAGGAAAGGGGTTACATCATTAAAATTGTCAAAAATTGGCCAAAAATTGGAAATCGAGATTTGAATGCAGAAATGTTCTCCTATAAAAACCAAGAACAAAACACCAAACCAAACTGAAATCGGTTGAGTTTAAGCAAAGTTATGATGAAAAAACTATTTCATATGATTGCCATTTTAAGCTCGATTTTTTCAAAAAAAGGAAAGGGGTTACATCATTAAAATTGTCAAAAATTGGCCAAAAATTGGAAATCGAGATTTGAATGCAGAAATGTTCTCCTATAAAAACCAAGAACAAAACACCAAACCAAACTGAAATCGGTTGAGTTTAAGCAAAGTTATGATGAAAAAACTATTTCATATGATTGCCATTTTAAGCTCGATTTTTTCAAAAAAAGGAAAGGGGTTACATCATTAAAATTGTCAAAAATTGGCCAAAAATTGGAAATCGAGATTTGAATGCAGAAATGTTCTCCTATAAAAACCAAGAACAAAACACCAAACCAAACTGAAATCGGTTGAGTTTAAGCAAAGTTATGATGAAAAAACTATTTCATATGATTGCCATTTTAAGCTCGATTTTTTCAAAAAAAGGAAAGGGGTTACATCATTAAAATTGTCAAAAATTGGCCAAAAATTGGAAATCGAGATTTGAATGCAGAAATGTTCTCCTATAAAAACCAAGAACAAAACACCAAACCAAACTGAAATCGGTTGAGTTTAAGCAAAGTTATGATGAAAAAACTATTTCATATGATTGCCATTTTAAGCTCGATTTTTTCAAAAAAAGGAAAGGGGTTACATCATTAAAATTGTCAAAAATTGGCCAAAAATTGGAAATCGAGATTTGAATGCAGAAATGTTCTCCTATAAAAACCAAGAACAAAACACCAAACCAAACTGAAATCGGTTGAGTTTAAGCAAAGTTATGATGAAAAAACTATTTCATATGATGGCCATTTTTAAGCTCGATTTTTTCAAAAAAAGGAAAGGGGTTACATCATTAAAATTGTCAAAAATTGGCCAAAAATTGGAAATCGAGATTTGAATGCAGAAATGTTCTCCTATAAAAACCAAGAACAAAACACCAAACCAAACTGAAATCGGTTGAGTTTAAGCAAAGTTATGATGAAAAAACTATTTCATATGATTGCCATTTTAAGCTCGATTTTTTCAAAAAAAGGAAAGGGGTTACATCATTAAAATTGTCAAAAATTGGCCAAAAATTGGAAATCGAGATTTGAATGCAGAAATGTTCTCCTATAAAAACCAAGAACAAAACACCAAACCAAACTGAAATCGGTTGAGTTTAAGCAAAGTTATGATGAAAAAACTATTTCATATGATTGCCATTTTAAGCTCGATTTTTTCAAAAAAAGGAAAGGGGTTACATCATTAAAATTGTCAAAAATTGGCCAAAAATTGGAAATCGAGATTTGAATGCAGAAATGTTCTCCTATAAAAACCAAGAACAAAACACCAAACCAAACTGAAATCGGTTGAGTTTAAGCAAAGTTATGATGAAAAAACTATTTCATATGATGGCCATTTTTAAGCTCGATTTTTTCAAAAAAAGGAAAGGGGTTACATCATTAAAATTGTCAAAAATTGGCCAAAAATTGGAAATCGAGATTTGAATGCAGAAATGTTCTCCTATAAAAACCAAGAACAAAACACCAAACCAAACTGAAATCGGTTGAGTTTAAGCAAAGTTATGATGAAAAAACTATTTCATATGATGGCCATTTTTAAGCTCGATTTTTTCAAAAAAAGGAAAGGGGTTACATCATTAAAATTGTCAAAAATTGGCCAAAAATTGGAAATCGAGATTTGAATGCAGAAATGTTCTCCTATAAAAACCAAGAACAAAACACCAAACCAAACTGAAATCGGTTGAGTTTAAGCAAAGTTATGATGAAAAAACTATTTCATATGATTGCCATTTTAAGCTCGATTTTTTCAAAAAAAGGAAAGGGGTTACATCATTAAAATTGTCAAAAATTGGCCAAAAATTGGAAATCGAGATTTGAATGCAGAAATGTTCTCCTATAAAAACCAAGAACAAAACACCAAACCAAACTGAAATCGGTTGAGTTTAAGCAAAGTTATGATGAAAAAACTATTTCATATGATTGCCATTTTAAGCTCGATTTTTTCAAAAAAAGGAAAGGGGTTACATCATTAAAATTGTCAAAAATTGGCAAAAAATTGGAAATCGAGATTTAAATGCAGAAATGTTCTCCTATAAAAACCAAGAACAAAACACCAAACCAAACTGAAATCGGTTGAGTTTAAGCAAAGTTATGATGAAAAAACTATTTCATATAATGGCCATTTTTAAGCTCGATTTTTTCAAAAAAAGGAAAGGGGTTACATCATTAAAATTGTCAAAAATTGGCCAAAAATTGGAAATCGAGATTTGAATGCAGAAATGTTCTCCTATAAAAACCAAGAACAAAACACCAAACCAAACTGAAATCGGTTGAGTTTAAGCAAAGTTATGATGAAAAAACTATTTCATATGATTGCCATTTTTAAGCTCGATTTTTTCAAAAAAAGGAAAGGGGTTACATCATTAAAATTGTCAAAAATTGGCAAAAAATTGGAAATCGAGATTTAAATGCAGAAATGTTCTCCTATAAAAACCAAGAACAAAACACCAAACCAAACTGAAATCGGTTGAGTTTAAGCAAAGTTATGATGAAAAAACTATTTCATATGATGGCCATTTTTAAGCTCGATTTTTTCAAAAAAAGGAAAGGGGTTACATCATTAAAATTGTCAAAAATTGGCCAAAAATTGGAAATCGAGATTTAAATGCAGAAATGTTCTCCTATAAAAACCAAGAACAAAACACCAAACCAAACTGAAATCGGTTGAGTTTAAGCAAAGTTATGATGAAAAAACTATTTCATATGATGGCCATTTTTAAGCTCGATTTTTTCAAAAAAAGGAAAGGGGTTACATCATTAAAATTGTCAAAAATTGGCCAAAAATTGGAAATCGAGATTTGAATGCAGAAATGTTCTCCTATAAAAACCAAGAACAAAACACCAAACCAAACTGAAATCGGTTGAGTTTAAGCAAAGTTATGATGAAAAAACTATTTCATATGATTGCCATTTTAAGCTAGATTTTTTCAAAAAAAGGAAAGGGGTTACATCATTAAAATTGTCAAAAATTGGCCAAAAATTGGAAATCGAGATTTGAATGCAGAAATGTTCTCCTATAAAAACCAAGAACAAAACACCAAACCAAACTGAAATCGGTTGAGTTTAAGCAAAGTTATGATGAAAAAACTATTTCATATGATTGCCATTTTAAGCTCGATTTTTTCAAAAAAAGGAAAGGGGTTACATCATTAAAATTGTCAAAAATTGGCCAAAAATTGGAAATCGAGATTTGAATGCAGAAATGTTCTCCTATAAAAACCAAGAACAAAACACCAAACCAAACTGAAATCGGTTGAGTTTAAGCAAAGTTATGATGAAAAAACTATTTCATATGATGGCCATTTTTAAGCTCGATTTTTTCAAAAAAAGGAAAGGGGTTACATCATTAAAATTGTCAAAAATTGGCCAAAAATTGGAAATCGAGATTTGAATGCAGAAATGTTCTCCTATAAAAACCAAGAACAAAACACCAAACCAAACTGAAATCGGTTGAGTTTAAGCAAAGTTATGATGAAAAAACTATTTCATATGATGGCCATTTTTAAGCTCGATTTTTTCAAAAAAAGGAAAGGGGTTACATCATTAAAATTGTCAAAAATTGGCCAAAAATTGGAAATCGAGATTTGAATGCAGAAATGTTCTCCTATAAAAACCAAGAACAAAACACCAAACCAAACTGAAATCGGTTGAGTTTAAGCAAAGTTATGATGAAAAAACTATTTCATATGATGGCCATTTTTAAGCTCGATTTTTTCAAAAAAAGGAAAGGGGTTACATCATTAAAATTGTCAAAAATTGGCCAAAAATTGGAAATCGAGATTTGAATGCAGAAATGTTCTCCTATAAAAACCAAGAACAAAACACCAAACCAAACTGAAATCGGTTGAGTTTAAGCAAAGTTATGATGAAAAAACTATTTCATATGATGGCCATTTTTAAGCTCGATTTTTTCAAAAAAAGGAAAGGGGTTACATCATTAAAATTGTCAAAAATTGGCCAAAAATTGGAAATCGAGATTTGAATGCAGAAATGTTCTCCTATAAAAACCAAGAACAAAACACCAAACCAAACTGAAATCGGTTGAGTTTAAGCAAAGTTATGATGAAAAAACTATTTCATATGATTGCCATTTTAAGCTAGATTTTTTCAAAAAAAGGAAAGGGGTTACATCATTAAAATTGTCAAAAATTGGCCAAAAATTGGAAATCGAGATTTGAATGCAGAAATGTTCTCCTATAAAAACCAAGAACAAAACACCAAACCAAACTGAAATCGGTTGAGTTTAAGCAAAGTTATGATGAAAAAACTATTTCATATGATGGCCATTTTTAAGCTCGATTTTTTCAAAAAAAGGAAAGGGGTTACATCATTAAAATTGTCAAAAATTGGCCAAAAATTGGAAATCGAGATTTGAATGCAGAAATGTTCTCCTATAAAAACCAAGAACAAAACACCAAACCAAACTGAAATCGGTTGAGTTTAAGCAAAGTTATGATGAAAAAACTATTTCATATGATTGCCATTTTAAGCTCGATTTTTTCAAAAAAAGGAAAGGGGTTACATCATTAAAATTGTCAAAAATTGGCCAAAAATTGGAAATCGAGATTTGAATGCAGAAATGTTCTCCTATAAAAACCAAGAACAAAACACCAAACCAAACTGAAATCGGTTGAGTTTAAGCAAAGTTATGATGAAAAAACTATTTCATATGATGGCCATTTTTAAGCTCGATTTTTTCAAAAAAAGGAAAGGGGTTACACCATTAAAATTGTCAAAAATTGGCCAAAAATTGGAAATCGAGATTTGAATGCAGAAATGTTCTCCTATAAAAACCAAGAACAAAACACCAAACCAAACTGAAATCGGTTGAGTTTAAGCAAAGTTATGATGAAAAAACTATTTCATATGATGGCCATTTTTAAGCTCGATTTTTTCAAAAAAAGGAAAGGGGTTACATCATTAAAATTGTCAAAAATTGGCCAAAAATTGGAAATCGAGATTTAAATGCAGAAATGTTCTCCTATAAAAACCAAGAACAAAACACCAAACCAAACTGAAATCGGTTGAGTTTAAGCAAAGTTATGATGAAAAAACTATTTCATATGATGGCCATTTTTAAGCTCGATTTTTTCAAAAAAAGGAAAGGGGTTACATCATTAAAATTGTCAAAAATTGGCCAAAAATTGGAAATCGAGATTTGAATGCAGAAATGTTCTCCTATAAAAACCAAGAACAAAACACCAAACCAAACTGAAATCGGTTGAGTTTAAGCAAAGTTATGATGAAAAAACTATTTCATATGATTGCCATTTTAAGCTCGATTTTTTCAAAAAAAGGAAAGGGGTTACATCATTAAAATTGTCAAAAATTGGCCAAAAATTGGAAATCGAGATTTGAATGCAGAAATGTTCTCCTATAAAAACCAAGAACAAAACACCAAACCAAACTGAAATCGGTTGAGTTTAAGCAAAGTTATGATGAAAAAACTATTTCATATGATTGCCATTTTAAGCTCGATTTTTTCAAAAAAAGGAAAGGGGTTACATCATTAAAATTGTCAAAAATTGGCCAAAAATTGGAAATCGAGATTTGAATGCAGAAATGTTCTCCTATAAAAACCAAGAACAAAACACCAAACCAAACTGAAATCGGTTGAGTTTAAGCAAAGTTATGATGAAAAAACTATTTCATATGATGGCCATTTTTAAGCTCGATTTTTTCAAAAAAAGGAAAGGGGTTACATCATTAAAATTGTCAAAAATTGGCCAAAAATTGGAAATCGAGATTTGAATGCAGAAATGTTCTCCTATAAAAACCAAGAACAAAACACCAAACCAAACTGAAATCGGTTGAGTTTAAGCAAAGTTATGATGAAAAAACTATTTCATATGATGGCCATTTTTAAGCTCGATTTTTTCAAAAAAAGGAAAGGGGTTACATCATTAAAATTGTCAAAAATTGGCCAAAAATTGGAAATCGAGATTTGAATGCAGAAATGTTCTCCTATAAAAACCAAGAACAAAACACCAAACCAAACTGAAATCGGTTGAGTTTAAGCAAAGTTATGATGAAAAAACTATTTCATATGATGGCCATTTTTAAGCTCGATTTTTTCAAAAAAAGGAAAGGGGTTACATCATTAAAATTGTCAAAAATTGGCCAAAAATTGGAAATCGAGATTTGAATGCAGAAATGTTCTCCTATAAAAACCAAGAACAAAACACCAAACCAAACTGAAATCGGTTGAGTTTAAGCAAAGTTATGATGAAAAAACTATTTCATATGATGGCCATTTTTAAGCTCGATTTTTTCAAAAAAAGGAAAGGGGTTACATCATTAAAATTGTCAAAAATTGGCCAAAAATTGGAAATCGAGATTTGAATGCAGAAATGTTCTCCTATAAAAACCAAGAACAAAACACCAAACCAAACTGAAATCGGTTGAGTTTAAGCAAAGTTATGATGAAAAAACAATTTCATATGATGGCCATTTTTAAGCTCGATTTTTTCAAAAAAAGGAAAGGGGTTACATCATTAAAATTGTCAAAAATTGGCCAAAAATTGGAAATCGAGATTTGAATGCAGAAATGTTCTCCTATAAAAACCAAGAACAAAACACCAAACCAAACTGAAATCGGTTGAGTTTAAGCAAAGTTATGATGAAAAAACTATTTCATATGATTGCCATTTTAAGCTAGATTTTTTCAAAAAAAGGAAAGGGGTTACATCATTAAAATTGTCAAAAATTGGCCAAAAATTGGAAATCGAGATTTGAATGCAGAAATGTTCTCCTATAAAAACCAAGAACAAAACACCAAACCAAACTGAAATCGGTTGAGTTTAAGCTAAGTTATGATGAAAAAACTATTTCATATGATGGCCATTTTTAAGCTCGATTTTTTCATTTTTTGAATTTAAATTAATATTTTCAGGCATACTTTTTGGCTTCAAATTAAATCTACGCTTAATTAACAATACCTTTTTATGCTGGAATTCGAATTTAAATAAAGGATAATTTCCCGCCATGTACAAAATTCAAATAAAATGTGGTTTGTGTCTGGGATAACATTTAGACCATGTTCCGCCATGTACAAAATTTAAATAAAATCGGATTTAAAATTCTCATAACTTGGCTCAAAATAGCCCTATCAAGGAATGTCATACATTTTTATTCATGGTTTTGAACGGAGCTTCAATTGGCATTAAAATTGTAAAAAGCTAAAATCCAAAATTTTTTTCGATTTTTTCAAAAAAAGGAAAGGGGTTACATCATTAAAATTGTCAAAAATTGGCCAAAAATTGGAAATCGAGATTTGAATGCAGAAATGTTCTCCTATAAAAACCAAGAACAAAACACCAAACCAAACTGAAATCGGTTGAGTTTAAGCAAAGTTATGATGAAAAAACTATTTCATATGATGGCCATTTTTAAGCTCGATTTTTTCAAAAAAAGGAAAGGGGTTACATCATTAAAATTGTCAAAAATTGGCCAAAAATTGGAAATCGAGATTTGAATGCAGAAATGTTCTCCTATAAAAACCAAGAACAAAACACCAAACCAAACTGAAATCGGTTGAGTTTAAGCAAAGTTATGATGAAAAAACTATTTCATATGATGGCCATTTTTAAGCTCGATTTTTTCAAAAAAAGGAAAGGGGTTACATCATTAAAATTGTCAAAAATTGGCCAAAAATTGGAAATCGAGATTTGAATGCAGAAATGTTCTCCTATAAAAACCAAGAACAAAACACCAAACCAAACTGAAATCGGTTGAGTTTAAGCAAAGTTATGATGAAAAAACTATTTCATATGATGGCCATTTTTAAGCTCGATTTTTTCAAAAAAAGGAAAGGGGTTACATCATTAAAATTGTCAAAAATTGGCCAAAAATTGGAAATCGAGATTTGAATGCAGAAATGTTCTCCTATAAAAACCAAGAACAAAACACCAAACCAAACTGAAATCGGTTGAGTTTAAGCAAAGTTATGATGAAAAAACTATTTCATATGATGGCCATTTTTAAGCTCGATTTTTTCAAAAAAAGGAAAGGGGTTACATCATTAAAATTGTCAAAAATTGGCCAAAAATTGGAAATCGAGATTTGAATGCAGAAATGTTCTCCTATAAAAACCAAGAACAAAACACCAAACCAAACTGAAATCGGTTGAGTTTAAGCAAAGTTATGATGAAAAAACTATTTCATATGATTGCCATTTTAAGCTAGATTTTTTCAAAAAAAGGAAAGGGGTTACATCATTAAAATTGTCAAAAATTGGCCAAAAATTGGAAATCGAGATTTGAATGCAGAAATGTTCTCCTATAAAAACCAAGAACAAAACACCAAACCAAACTGAAATCGGTTGAGTTTAAGCTAAGTTATGATGAAAAAACTATTTCATATGATTGCCATTTTAAGCTAGATTTTTTCAAAAAAAGGAAAGGGGTTACATCATTAAAATTGTCAAAAATTGGCCAAAAATTGGAAATCGAGATTTGAATGCAGAAATGTTCTCCTATAAAAACCAAGAACAAAACACCAAACCAAACTGAAATCGGTTGAGTTTAAGCTAAGTTATGATGAAAAAACTATTTCATATGATTGCCATTTTAAGCTCGATTTTTTCAAAAAAAGGAAAGGGGTTACATCATTAAAATTGTCAAAAATTGGCCAAAAATTGGAAATCGAGATTTGAATGCAGAAATGTTCTCCTATAAAAACCAAGAACAAAACACCAAACCAAACTGTAATCGGTTGAGTTTAAGCAAAGTTATGATGAAAAAACTATTTCATATGATTGCCATTTTAAGCTCGATTTTTTCAAAAAAAGGAAAGGGGTTACATCATTAAAATTGTCAAAAATTGGCCAAAAATTGGAAATCGAGATTTGAATGCAGAAATGTTCTCCTATAAAAACCAAGAACAAAACACCAAACCAAACTGAAATCGGTTGAGTTTAAGCAAAGTTATGATGAAAAAACTATTTCATATGATTGCCATTTTTAAGCTCGATTTTTTCATTTTTTTGAATTAAAATTAATATTTTCAGGCATACTTTTGGGCTTCAAATTACATCTACGCTTAATTAACAATACCTTTGTATGCTTGAATTCGAATTTAAATAAAGGATAATTTCCCGCTATGTACAAAATTCAAATAAAATGTGGTTTGTGTCTGGGCTAACATTTAGACCATGTTCCGCCATGTACAAAATTTTAATAAAATCGGATTTAAAATTCTCATAACTTGGCTCAAAATAGCCCTATCAAGGAATGTCATACATTTTTATTCATGGTTTTGAACGGAGCTTCAATTGGCATTAAAATTGTAAAAAGCTAAAATCCAAAATTTTTTTCGATTTTTTCAAAAAAAGGAAAGGGGTTACATCATTAAAATTGTCAAAAATTGGCCAAAAACTGGAAATCGAGATTTGAATGCAGAAATGTTCTCCTATAAAAACCAAGAACAAAACACCAAACCAAACTGAAATCGGTTGAGTTTAAGCAAAGTTATGATGAAAAAACTATTTCATATGATGGCCATTTTTAAGCTCGATTTTTTCAAAAAAAGGAAAGGGGTTACATCATTAAAATTGTCAAAAATTGGCCAAAAATTGGAAATCGAGATTTGAATGCAGAAATGTTCTCCTATAAAAACCAAGAACAAAACACCAAACCAAACTGAAATCGGTTGAGTTTAAGCAAAGTTATGATGAAAAAACTATTTCATATGATTGCCATTTTTAAGCTCGATTTTTTCGAAAAAAGGAAAGGGGTTACATCATTAAAATTGTCAAAAATTGGCCAAAAATTGGAAATCGAGATTTGAATGCAGAAATGTTCTCCTATAAAAACCAAGAACAAAACACCAAACCAAACTGAAATCGGTTGAGTTTAAGCAAAGTTATGATGAAAAAACTATTTCATATGATGGCCATTTTTAAGCTCGATTTTTTCAAAAAAAGGAAAGGGGTTACATCATTAAAATTGTCAAAAATTGGCCAAAAATTGGAAATCGAGATTTGAATGCAGAAATGTTCTCCTATAAAAACCAAGAACAAAACACCAAACCAAACTGAAATCGGTTGAGTTTAAGCAAAGTTATGATGAAAAAACTATTTCATATGATTGCCATTTTTAAGCTCGATTTTTTCATTTTTTTGAATTAAAATTAATATTTTCAGGCATACTTTTGGGCTTCAAATTACATCTACGCTTAATTAACAATACCTTTGTATGCTTGAATTCGAATTTAAATAAAGGATAATTTCCCGCTATGTACAAAATTCAAATAAAATGTGGTTTGTGTCTGGGCTAACATTTAGACCATGTTCCGCCATGTACAAAATTTAAATAAAATCGGATTTAAAATTCTCATAACTTGGCTCAAAATAGCCCTATCAAGGAATGTCATACATTTTTATTCATGGTTTTGAACGGAGCTTCAATTGGCATTAAAATTGTAAAAAGCTAAAATCCAAAATTTTTTTCGATTTTTTCAAAAAAAGGAAAGGGGTTACATCATTAAAATTGTCAAAAATTGGCCAAAAATTGGAAATCGAGATTTGAATGCAGAAATGTTCTCCTATAAAAACCAAGAACAAAACACCAAACCAAACTGAAATCGGTTGAGTTTAAGCAAAGTTATGATGAAAAAACTATTTCATATGATTGCCATTTTTAAGCTCGATTTTTTCGAAAAAAGGAAAGGGGTTACATCATTAAAATTGTCAAAAATTGGCCAAAAATTGGAAATCGAGATTTGAATGCAGAAATGTTCTCCTATAAAAACCAAGAACAAAACACCAAACCAAACTGAAATCGGTTGAGTTTAAGCAAAGTTATGATGAAAAAACTATTTCATATGATGGCCATTTTTAAGCTCGATTTTTTCAAAAAAAGGAAAGGGGTTACATCATTAAAATTGTCAAAAATTGGCCAAAAATTGGAAATCGAGATTTGAATGCAGAAATGTTCTCCTATAAAAACCAAGAACAAAACACCAAACCAAACTGAAATCGGTTGAGTTTAAGCAAAGTTATGATGAAAAAACTATTTCATATGATTGCCATTTTTAAGCTCGATTTTTTCGAAAAAAGGAAAGGGGTTACATCATTAAAATTGTCAAAAATTGGCCAAAAATTGGAAATCGAGATTTGAATGCAGAAATGTTCTCCTATAAAAACCAAGAACAAAACACCAAACCAAACTGAAATCGGTTGAGTTTAAGCAAAGTTATGATGAAAAAACTATTTCATATGATTGCCATTTTTAAGCTCGATTTTTTCATTTTTTTGAATTAAAATTAATATTTTCAGGCATACTTTTGGGCTTCAAATTACATCTACGCTTAATTAACAATACCTTTGTATGCTTGAATTCGAATTTAAATAAAGGATAATTTCCCGCTATGTACAAAATTCAAATAAAATGTGGTTTGTGTCTGGGCTAACATTTAGACCATGTTCCGCCATGTACAAAATTTAAATAAAATCGGATTTAAAATTCTCATAACTTGGCTCAAAATAGCCCTATCAAGGAATGTCATACATTTTTATTCATGGTTTTGAACGGAGCTTCAATTGGCATTAAAATTGTAAAAAGCTAAAATCCAAAATTTTTTTCGATTTTTTCAAAAAAAGGAAAGGGGTTACATCATTAAAATTGTCAAAAATTGGCCAAAAATTGGAAATCGAGATTTGAATGCAGAAATGTTCTCCTATAAAAACCAAGAACAAAACACCAAACCAAACTGAAATCGGTTGAGTTTAAGCAAAGTTATGATGAAAAAACTATTTCATATGATTGCCATTTTTAAGCTCGATTTTTTCGAAAAAAGGAAAGGGGTTACATCATTAAAATTGTCAAAAATTGGCCAAAAATTGGAAATCGAGATTTGAATGCAGAAATGTTCTCCTATAAAAACCAAGAACAAAACACCAAACCAAACTGAAATCGGTTGAGTTTAAGCAAAGTTATGATGAAAAAACTATTTCATATGATGGCCATTTTTAAGCTCGATTTTTTCAAAAAAAGGAAAGGGGTTACATCATTAAAATTGTCAAAAATTGGCCAAAAATTGGAAATCGAGATTTGAATGCAGAAATGTTCTCCTATAAAAACCAAGAACAAAACACCAAACCAAACTGAAATCGGTTGAGTTTAAGCAAAGTTATGATGAAAAAACTATTTCATATGATTGCCATTTTAAGCTCGATTTTTTCAAAAAAAGGAAAGGGGTTACATCATTAAAATTGTCAAAAATTGGCCAAAAATTGGAAATCGAGATTTGAATGCAGAAATGTTCTCCTATAAAAACCAAGAACAAAACACCAAACCAAACTGAAATCGGTTGAGTTTAAGCAAAGTTATGATGAAAAAACTATTTCATATGATTGCCATTTTTAAGCTCGATTTTTTCGAAAAAAGGAAAGGGGTTACATCATTAAAATTGTCAAAAATTGGCCAAAAATTGGAAATCGAGATTTGAATGCAGAAATGTTCTCCTATAAAAACCAAGAACAAAACACCAAACCAAACTGAAATCGGTTGAGTTTAAGCAAAGTTATGATGAAAAAACTATTTCATATGATGGCCATTTTTAAGCTCGATTTTTTCAAAAAAAGGAAAGGGGTTACATCATTAAAATTGTCAAAAATTGGCCAAAAATTGGAAATCGAGATTTGAATGCAGAAATGTTCTCCTATAAAAACCAAGAACAAAACACCAAACCAAACTGAAATCGGTTGAGTTTAAGCAAAGTTATGATGAAAAAACTATTTCATATGATTGCCATTTTTAAGCTCGATTTTTTCATTTTTTTGAATTAAAATTAATATTTTCAGGCATACTTTTGGGCTTCAAATTACATCTACGCTTAATTAACAATACCTTTGTATGCTTGAATTCGAATTTAAATAAAGGATAATTTCCCGCTATGTACAAAATTCAAATAAAATGTGGTTTGTGTCTGGGCTAACATTTAGACCATGTTCCGCCATGTACAAAATTTAAATAAAATCGGATTTAAAATTCTCATAACTTGGCTCAAAATAGCCCTATCAAGGAATGTCATACATTTTTATTCATGGTTTTGAACGGAGCTTCAATTGGCATTAAAATTGTAAAAAGCTAAAATCCAAAATTTTTTTCGATTTTTTCAAAAAAAGGAAAGGGGTTACATCATTAAAATTGTCAAAAATTGGCCAAAAATTGGAAATCGAGATTTGAATGCAGAAATGTTCTCCTATAAAAACCAAGAACAAAACACCAAACCAAACTGAAATCGGTTGAGTTTAAGCAAAGTTATGATGAAAAAACTATTTCATATGATTGCCATTTTTAAGCTCGATTTTTTCAAAAAAAGGAAAGGGGTTACATCATTAAAATTGTCAAAAATTGGCCAAAAATTGGAAATCGAGATTTGAATGCAGAAATGTTCTCCTATAAAAACCAAGAACAAAACACCAAACCAAACTGAAATCGGTTGAGTTTAAGCAAAGTTATGATGAAAAAACTATTTCATATGATTGCCATTTTTAAGCTCGATTTTTTCAAAAAAAGGAAAGGGGTTACATCATTAAAATTGTCAAAAATTGGCCAAAAATTGGAAATCGAGATTTGAATGCAGAAATGTTCTCCTATAAAAACCAAGAACAAAACACCAAACCAAACTGTAATCGGTTGAGTTTAAGCAAAGTTATGATGAAAAAACTATTTCATATGATTGCCATTTTTATGCTCGATTTTTTCAAAAAAAGGAAAGGGGTTACATCATTAAAATTGTCAAAAATTGGCCAAAAATTGGAAATCGAGATTTGAATGCAGAAATGTTCTCCTATAAAAACCAAGAACAAAACACCAAACCAAACTGTAATCGGTTGAGTTTAAGCAAAGTTATGATGAAAAAACTATTTCATATGATTGCCATTTTTATGCTCGATTTTTTCAAAAAAAGGAAAGGGGTTACATCATTAAAATTGTCAAAAATTGGCCAAAAATTGGAAATCGAGATTTGAATGCAGAAATGTTCTCCTATAAAAACCAAGAACAAAACACCAAACCAAACTGAAATCGGTTGAGTTTAAGCAAAGTTATGATGAAAATAGCTCAAAATAGAAATGGAAAAATGATCTATTTTTATGAGTACACTTGACTCTATGTACCATGTACCCATTTACCCATTTAGGTACATTCCCATTTGATATCCAATCATAAGTACTTGCCGATCTACCGCGATCTGCGCTATCGCACGAAGAGCACGCCACCAAAGTTTTTCCCAGCCATGTACCTGTATGCAGGTGTACCTGCTGTACCTGTGTGCGAGTGTGTGTACCTGTGTGTGAATAATTTCACGCTTATTACCTGCCGCTCGCAGTTGTACTTTGGCGGTTCTTAAAGCGCCCAGCGCTCCGATCATTCTCAGTTCCAGCCGCGGCATTCACCGCACCACACAAGCGCGCCTCAGCAGTCCAGAATCCTCATCAGCAACCGAACGTTAATTGCCGATTAAGCCAAGCATAACCATAACCGAGAGCTGGCCAATGCAATGAGCTAATTACCCACAAAGTGCAATTACAAATTAATACAAATTAATAATAGTAATAGTAATAATAACAGTCAAGTTCAAGTCGAGTCAAGATGGAAATGAAGGCAGCGGGCAATGGAACAGCCACAGCGGAGGTAAGTTTGCCTCAAAGAGAAGAAGGGAAAACACAAAAAATAAAAGAAAACAAGCAACAAATTAAACACAAATTAAACACAAATCAGTTAACTGTTAATTCACCTTAATGGCTTAGATTAACGGCCACTCCAGAACTCAAGTGTCCCGGCAATTAGCGTGCGAAAAGTTCTCTAAATTACGTATACGCATTAAGTATACGCAACGTTGCTAACAACAAAATCCCCTAAATAAACTTTAAGAAATAATAAAACCAGGTTTAGTCATTATTTCCCCAAGTGCCGACCACTTTTCCTCTCTCTCTCTCTCTGTTTTTTTTTTTGTTTTTAATTTAATGTCTTTATGATCATGGTTATGATCATTAGGGCTGTTTGGGGCTTAATTGCAGGCTAATCGACCGACAAACGAAATGCGATTTACGGGCCACAAAAAAATAAAAAATAAAACAAAAAAATATATATATATATGCAGCAGAAAACGGTTATTATATGCATATCTCTTATACGCTTTACGATCCCCCCAGGGCAACATAAATATCTTAGTACCTTATTCTACGGAATGACGACAATGTGCTTACGGTACCATAATGCCCCGTAAAACCGTTAGTTATCTAGCCAACCTGTGCTCCGAAACTTTAACTATAAACCCCTCTCGCCGTCTAAGTATATAGTATATAGTATAGTATCGAAGAGCTGGAAATAGAAACCAGTTTCTAGTGCAAACACAGTCATAAAATGAGACAAATTGAGGGACCGCTGACTGGTGCCTTTTATGGAGTGACAAGTTCTCTTTCATCTTGGTTACAGAATTTCCCAGAAAATGCAATAGATAATGCGGGGCAGACAGGAAGATCAGTTATTGGATCATCTCTGTAAGGGGTTTATTTTTATACTGAAGCATTATAATTTTAGTCTCAAGCTTGAAACTCTGTAAAGGAGTCGTTTCCGACCCTATAAATCATATATATTCTTGATCAGCATCAAAAACTGAATCGATCTAGCCATCTCCGGCAAAAAAACAAAATTTTCAAAAATTTTCAATTTTTTCAAAAAAAGGAAAGGGGTTACATCATTAAAATTGTCAAAAATTGGCAAAATTTTCAAAATTTTAAAATTTTAAATAAAGTATGTAGATTTGTTAACCTAATCAAAATTAACATAGAACAGCTTTCCGAATTGAAATTAATGCTTTTTTAGCCAAGTTATGAGATTTTTAAACTTTGATTTGTGGATAAAATTGTCATATAAAAATTTCGATAAGTAACGATTTAAAGAATGCGAATTTTAAGCTTAGTTGTGATCTGATACGATCAAGGGTATTTAAACTACGGCTTCGCGAAGTATATTTTCTTTCTTGCTGAAAGAAAACATTTAACTCTTGGATATAGGTATTATTAGTAATTCCCATATATGTATTCATAACATTTTTCTTATTTTTCCCTTTATTAGAGGCATTTCCCACTCCCCATCTTCACTTGATTGCATTTATTTATAACTATTATTAACAGAACGCGTTCATTGAAATGATAATGGGCCTTCCCCCGGAGGTTCCCAGCTTACAAAGCTGTCTTAAATAGCGGTTAGCAGAAATTTAATGATAATTACAATAACTTAGGTGATTCCCAGCTAAAAAATATGCATTAGAATAAAAAAAAACCCATTTATAGAGCCACTACAAGTTGGAGTAACCGAAAGTTATATGTATTGCCATTGACAAATGAATAAGCAAATAGATACAGCTACAGACACAGCTAGAGATACAGAAAGAGATACAGATACAGATAGAGATATGTAGCTGCAGTTTCGTTTTCATTTGGCTTCGCAACTACCAATGCTCCCCCCAGCTGAGTTATTGTTTTATTTAAACAGCTTTTCTCTCCCCCAAAATAAAGCAAATATGTGGCGGTTCTTGCTTCGTGTCGCTTCGATGAAAGCAACTTCCCAACTGCTCGCTGGCTGAGCAAATAAAGCACTTTAAATAGATTTAAACAAATGACAGTGTAATAACTCTGATGGTAAACAATATATTTTATAAACATTAATTACATGCATTAATTATGAAAATAGATGTGGCAATTTCAGTGTTTAAAGTTGTGCAAAAACTATTCTTAATTAAAGAAAATTGATGTGGTAATTTCAGTGCTTAAAGTTGTGCAAAAACTATTTTTAATTAAAAAAAACGTCTTTTCTAATTGTCTATATATATATTATAAATATTTACAGCCTAGTCAGACAGTGAAATATATAAAAAAAACCATATTACCTTTTTTGCTTTGCGGTTAAAATGTAAAATATTATTGTTGCTTTTCGGAGCGACAGGTGTTTTCTGCGGCAACTTGGAAACTGCTTGTATTTGTACATTTGTTCATTTAAATATACAATTAGTTAGTCATTAGTATGAATTGAAATGTCTAATTAACGTGCGAAAATAGTAAATAATCCACGATAATAGGTAATAACCAGATGGGATCATTCAGTGAATTACTTGGTTTTTTAGGGGCATTTTTCAAAGTCGAACATTCGGTGAATCGTAGTTTTTTATTTTTCGCATATATGTATGTACCTAATGTGTAATGGTTATTTATAGAATTAACTGCCTATACTTAGGGCTTAATCACTATTATTCCCTTTATTCTAAAATCCATTTGGCGGTGCCAACGTGATGCAACATTTTTACCTGTTTTATTATAGAATTTATTTACGGAAATGAAATACTTTCAATTCGGGGAACTAAATTAAACATTACATTAATTAATTAATTAAGTTATTTATAATAATATTATATATATCGGATATATATTATCCATTAAGACTTAACACAACCATAAATCGATTAATTTCTTGATTAAATTATAATTATAAAATAAAATTCAAATATACAGAACAATCTTAATTCAAAAATGATTATCCTTGTACCATAATTGCAGTACAATCTTTTAAATTTATATCAATATCATATGATCTTATCGAATTTCGGGCTAAAATGTCAGGGTCTCGCTCCACTTCAAAGGGATCCCAATCTAATCAACTTCATAAAATCTAAGACATACTAAGATAAATATATGCCATAAGGCATTATCAGTCCGCAGGCGGGTTATCTGGCATTGGTTCCGCTCGGATGGTGTTTACCCGCGGAACCAAGAGCCCCGAAGAATCCAAGAGTCCATGATGATGGCATGTCCAAATATTTAGTCATGTGTCTGGACTTGGGCTGTCATAAATTTCGTATTCGCATTCGCACATATTTGCTGAACAAATTCTGAGGCAATTCTTTGGCATTGCTTTTTATTCCAGAAGAAAGATGAGGAAAAGCAGAAAGGCGGGGAGCGCTCGAATTGGGGCAACGGCCTGGAGTTCCTCATGTCCTGCATATCCGTGTCGGTGGGCCTGGGCAATGTCTGGCGGTTTCCCTTCACCGCCTACGAGAATGGAGGAGGCGCCTTCCTGATACCCTACATCATAGTCCTGTTTCTGATTGGTAAGAGCGATAGAGAGAGAGAGTCCTCTTTGTATTATTTAAATATTTTACAGGCAAGCCCATGTATTACCTGGAGATGATCATGGGCCAGTTCACCAGCCAGGGCACTGTGAAGATCTGGTCCGTGGTGCCGGGTTTCGTGGGCGTGGGCTATGGCCAGGCCTTCGGCACCATATGCATCATCTCGTACTATTCCTCGCTGCTGGCCCTCACCCTCTACTACCTGTTCGTGTCCTTCCAAGCGGACCTGCCCTGGTCCTACTGCCGGGATGAGTGGACCAACTGCGTCGACTCCCGGCCGGCGGAGCAGGTGGAAAACCTGCTCAACACAGGCTTTTCCCCAGCCAATGCCTCTTTGGTGAGCAATGCCAGCGAGGTCAAGCTACAGAGCAGCTCGGAACTCTACTTCCTGTAAGTTTTATATACAAAATATAATTAAGTACATATCTGATTCTATATAACACATCATCACAGAACAAATCTAATTACACTCATGATGCAAAATAATAAATAGCTGTCGCTGTCATTCTGTTTTGGTATTTAAGTGCTAAATGCAATAAATAAACTCAAGGGGGTTCAGTCATGTTTCTGATAAACAATGAACTGATATTACGACTGTTTACCTTTCTCAAATACACGCTCCAAAGTCACTCATTTTAGTCAATATTAAAAACAATGAACATGTCCATTTCAAATGTTACTGTTATCAGCTCTTAATTTATATTATTTATTTATTACCATTCTTTTAGTCGATATTTATCGAAAATGTTATAAGACAATTTTATTGACAAATCCAAGTTTCAAAATCTCATAACTTGGCCAAAAATGTATTAATTGCAATTCGGAAAGCTTTCCTATGTAAGTTTTTATTAGGTTAACAAATCTGCATACTTTATTTAAAATTTTAAAAATTTCAAAATTTTGCCAATTTTTGACAATTTTAATGATGTAACCCCTTATAAAATTTAAAAAAAAATGATCAAAATTTTTTTTCTGCCAGAGATGTCTAGATCGATTCAGTTTTTGATGCTGATCACGAATATATATGGTTTATAGGGTCGGAAATGACTCCTAAATTAAATATTCAAAAAAATTACATTTTTTGCCAATTTTTGACAATTTTAATGATGTCCTTTCCTTTTTTTGCAAAAATTGAAAATTTTTGAAAATTTTGTTTTATTGCGGGAGATGGCTAGATCGATTCAGTTTTTGATGCTGATCAAGAATATATATGGTTTATAGGGTCGGAAATGACTCCTAAATTTAATATTCCAAAAAAGTACATTTTTGGCCAATTTTGGACAATTTTAATGATGTAACCCCTTTCCTTTTTTTGCAAAAATTGAAAATTTTTGAAAATTTTGTTTTTTTGCGGGAGATGGCTAGATCGATTCAGTTTTTGATGCTGATCAAGAATATATATGGTTTATAGGGTCGGAAATGACTCCTAAATTTAATATTCAAAAAAATTACATTTTTGGCCAATTTTTGACAATTTTAATGATGTAACCCCTTTCCTTTTTTTGCAAAAATGGAAAATTTTTGAAAATTTTGTTTTTTTGCGGGAGATGGCTAGATCGATTCAGTTTTTGATGCTGATCAAGAATATATATGGTTTATAGGGTCGGAAATGACTCCTAAATTTAATATTCAAAAAAATTACATTTTTGGCCGATTTTTGACAATTTTAATGATGTAACCCCTTTCCTTTTTTTTGCAAAAATTGAAAATTTTTGAAAATTTTGTTTTTTTGCGGGAGATGGCTAGATCGATTCAGTTTTTGATGCTGATCAAGAATATATATGGTTTATAGGGTCGGAAATGACTCCTAAATTTAATATTCCAAAAAATTACATTTTTGGCCAATTTTGGACAATTTTAATGATGTAACCCCTTTCCTTTTTTTGCAAAAATTGAAAATTTTTGAAAATTTTGTTTTTTTGCGGGAGATGGCTAGATCGATTCAGTTTTTGATGCTGATCAAGAATATATATGGTTTATAGGGTCGGAAATGACTCCTAAATTTAATATTCCAAAAAATTACATTTTTGGCCAATTTTTGACAATTTTAATGATGTAACCCCTTTCCTTTTTTTGCAAAAATTGAAAATTTTTGAAAATTTTGTTTTTTTGCGGGAGATGGCTAGATCGATTCAGTTTTTGATGCTGATCAAGAATATATATGGTTTATAGGGTCGGAAATGACTCCTAAATTTAATATTCAAAAAAATTACATTTTTGGCCAATTGTTGACAATTTTAATTTTTGCAAAAATTGAAAATTTTTGAAAATTTTGTTTTTTTGCGGGAGATGGCTAGATCGATTCAGTTTTTGATGCTGATCAAGAATATATATGGTTTATAGGGTCGGAAATGACTCCTAAATTTAATATTCAAAAAAATTACATTTTTGGCCAATTGTTGACAATTTTAATTTTTGCAAAAATTGAAAATTTTTGAAAATTTTGTTTTTTTGCGGGAGATGGCTAGATCGATTCAGTTTTTGATGCTGATCAAGAATATATATGGTTTATAGGGTCGGAAATGACTCCTAAATTTAATATTCAAAAAAATTACATTTTTGGCCAATTTTTGACAATTTTAATGATGTAACCCCTTTCCTTTTTTTGCAAAAATTGAAAATTTTTGAAAATTTTGTTTTTTTGCGGGAGATGGCTAGATCGATTCAGTTTTTGATGCTGATCAAGAATATATATGGTTTATAGGGTCGGAAATGACTCCTAAATTTAATATTCAAAAAAATTACATTTTTGGCCAATTTTTGACAATTTTAATGATGTAACCCCTTTCCTTTTTTTGCAAAAATTGAAAATTTTTGAAAATTTTGTTTTTTTGCGGGAGATGGCTAGATCGATTCAGTTTTTGATGCTGATCAAGAATATATATGGTTTATAGGGTCGGAAATGACTCCTAAATTTAATATTCAAAAAAATTACATTTTTGGCCAATTTTTGACAATTTTAATGATGTAACCCCTTTCCTTTTTTTGCAAAAATTGAAAATTTTTGAAAATTTTGTTTTTTTGCGGGAGATGGCTAGATCGATTCAGTTTTTGATGCTGATCAAGAATATATATGATTTATAGGGTCGCAAATGAATCCATCACAGAGTTTCAAGCTTCTGACTAGAATTATATGTTCATTAGCGCTTTCTTTTGGTTCATTATTAATTTATGAATATTATTTAAATACTTTCTTTTACTTTGTGCAGCGACGTGGTGATCAAGGAGAAGCTGGACATAACGGACGGAATTGGGTACCCGGATTGGATGCTGACGCTGGCACTGTTCGTCGCCTGGGTGGTCATCTTCCTGGTGATCATGCGCGGCGTGAAGAGCTCCGGCAAGGCGGCCTACTTCCTGGCCCTGTTCCCCTACGTGGTCCTCCTGGTCCTGCTCATCCGGGCCGTCACGCTGGAGGGCGCCAAGGACGGCATCATCTTCTTCCTGGAGCCGCAGTGGGGCGAGCTGCTGAACCCCACCGTGTGGAAAAATGCGGTGGTCCAGTGCTTCTTCTCGCTGGCCGTCGGCTCCGGGCCCATCATCATGTTCGCCTCGTACAACCGCTTCGATCATGGCATCTATCGCGATGCGATGATCGTGACCACACTGGACACTCTGACGAGCCTGCTGGGCGGCATTACGATATTCGCCATTCTGGGCAACTTGGCGCACAATCTGCAGATTGACAATATCCAGGATGTGGTGCGCAGTGGCACCGGGTTGGCCTTCATCTCGTATCCGGATGCCATCTCCAAGTTCCAGGCGGTGCCGCAGCTCTTTTCGGTGCTGTTCTTCTTCATGCTCTTCGTCCTGGGCATTGGATCGATTGTGGCCCTGCAGAGCACCATTGTGACGATCATTTGCGATCAGTTCAAGGGCTGGAAATACTGGAAGGTGGCGCTGACCACCTCCGCATGTGGTTTCCTCATGGGACTGGTCTATGTGACGCCGGTAAGGATCTAGGGATCGGGAGAGAATGAACAGATTTATCACTTTATTACTTTTATTTTGGTATTCGCAAATTACTTACTATTTTATTTCCAGGGCGGCCAGTGGATCCTCACTCTGGTGGATTTCTATGGCGGCACCTATGTGGTCTTCATCTTGGCCATTTTCGAGTTGGCTGGCATTATGTGGGTTTACGGTGGGTACTTTTTATATATATATATATAATAATATAATAATAATGATAATAAAATATGCCCCGCAGGCCTGCAGAACTTCTGTGATGATATCGAGTTCATGTGCAATCGCCGGGTGTCCCTGTACTGGCGGATGTGCTGGTCCTTCTTTACGCCCGTAATGATGATCATCATATTCATATACTCGATGGCCACCATTGAGCCGATTAAATACAGTGAACTATACTTCCCAGAGCCTGCAAATGGTGCGAATATATACATATTACAATTGATTTGTTTTAAGTAATATTATATTATATATTTACAGTGGCTGGCTGGCTGTTGTTTGGCATCGGAGCCGCCCAGTTCCCGCTGTGGGGCATTTGGTATATCTCTCGCCACAGAGAGGGCAGTATCTGGCAGGTGAGATGATTGATATATTCATAAGTTACAAATACTATCTGTTACTAATTAATTCAACTTGCAGTCTCTGAAGGCCTCTCTGAAGCCCAGCGACCGCTGGGGCCCGGCCAATGCCGATGTGAAGCGCGAATGGAAGGTATTCAAGGAGCAGAAGGCCGCCCAGAGAGCCGCGCAGAAGGAGTCCTCGAAGCTGGGCTACTTCTGGCAGAAGATTGGAAACTTCTGCGGCAGCAACAACTGAATGGGGGTGGATTATAGCTCCTACGGATAACGAGGGGATATCATCATCGGGGGGATGTCAGAGATTACGATTACCATAGCGCCGCCAGTTAGTTATACGCCATATATATGTCAGCCTCCATAAAGCCATCCACAAAAGCGAAGCAATCCTTCGACCGAATACATGCCTCTTTTTTTTTGTTTTTTGTTATTTTATATACAAAGTTTATATATTTAAATGTGATAATATCGAGAAGAAATAAATAAATTATTGTTATCGATGTTGTATGAACTTATTTATACTTTAAAAGAGTTGCAAGGGAGCAATGTCTTCTTTGAAATAAACTCTTTCGTTCGCTACTGAGTATTTTGCTGGTTCAAAGCAGGCAAAGCATAGAAGAGAGAGCAAGAGGGGGATATAGAGCCAGAGAGAGAGAGACTGTCAGGGAGAGAGATCTCTTTTGATACTTTACCCTTCGATTCCATCCATTAAATATATGCAATTAAAGACTATTTGCATTTAATTTTTTACTTTTATTTTATTTTTATTCAGTTTTTGTGTTTGTTTTTCTTTCATACAAAGCCCTTTATTATTGTTAAAATTTCAATTATTCTCTTTTGGTTTTTTTTTTCCATTTTCGTTAATTAATAATTTACAGTTTTATGAGTTCTTCTCTTCTACCCTCTATCCTCTGCTATGTTACCTCCGCTATCCTCTATCTGTTCTACCCATCGGTTGTACATTATAACAGTACAGCAATTGATTTTATGTAATTTTATGGTAAATTTGCTATAAATAGGGGGAATTCTTATGAGGTAAATGCTTAATGAGCAAAAAAAAAAAACAATTACAATCGTCGTCCATACATAATACATATAATATATAGTATATATATATATAGTATATGTATACAAAATAACAAATCGTAAGTCTAATAAACATTCTTAAAATTCATATCTCAAATACAAATACAATATTTGCTTTAGCTGTTTTCGGTTTTTGTGTTTAATTTTTGTTTTTAATTTTATGTTTTTATATTTTGGTTTTGAAATCATTGGGAATAGAGTTTTCTAGGATTAATTCCTAGCTTATTTTCCAAACTATTTTCGGGTTCAAGGAACGTATTTTCCCCTCGACTTTCCATGGTTTTTCCCCTGCTTTGGTTTTCTAAATCCTTTTGCTATTTGTATTTTCTTTCTATTTCGTGTATGCAGCTGTTTAGTTTTTGTATTTGTTATAAGTTTTTGGTTTTTTGTTTTGTTTTTGTGTGTTTTTGTTTTTTTAAATCGTAATATACTAATTTAGCAAATGTAGGCACCCTAAATATTAAAGCTTTTGCAAAAAACACGGTTCCTCTCGATAAGATATAACAATATACTTTTTTGTTTTGTTTTGGGGCTTTCCCGTTTTAAATTTAAATATACAATACAGTAAATTCAAAATAAACTATTTCATTAGCCACTGAATTTGTGTTTGTTCTGTTTTTCACTTTTCCTTCTATGACTTTTATCTTTGTTGCTTTATTTCTTTTAGAAATTAGATCCTCGCTTGGTTTCCATTTAATTTACTTCCTTTTAGCGTTTAAGTTTTAATTTAAGTTTAGTTTAAGTTGACATCCGTTTAGCTTTAGTTAGGTTTAAGTTTTTGGGTTTTGTTTTTAAGTTTTTCGTCTCATTTGTTTAATTCATGCAATGCACTCTAGTTTAGTTAGCTTTTCTCTGTTTTTTCTAGGTTTTTCTTTTTTTCATTTAGTTTTCTCTATAAAAAATTGTTTCTCCCGTTTGCTTGCGCTCTCCTCTTACGAATTTAATGTTTAGTTTAACATAATAATTGTTTTCTATTATTAGTTCTTTTTCTTTTTTGTTAATAAATTGGTCTTTGCTTCGGCTCTCGATTTAGCTACTGAATACGTTACTATAATACATATAAAGTCAAATACGATCTTATTAGTGTGGGGTTGGTTTTCTTTCGGTTCTGGTATGTAGACCTTATAGACCGTCTGTACATGTTTGTATATATATATGCTTGTGGTGTGTCGGTATAGCTCTAGACCTCTCTAGATATATATTGTATATGCAACCATATATATCTATATATTCTGCATGCCCTTCTCGTTTCAGTATTTCTGAGACTTATTCTCTTGGGGGAGGAAAGGACCTGGGTCCCTATCGGAGTGAGTTCTCTGGCTTTCTCGGTTCTCGGTTCTCCAATTCTCCCTGGCTTTTTGGTTCTCTGTGGTTCTTGCTTTGGCTAGAAGTGTTTCTCGAAGTACCCCTTGAGCTCTACGATTCGCTGGAGAAAAGAATATATATGTTTGTATATATGGTAGGTTTTTGCATATATATATATTTTCGATCTGGAGTTGGATTTGGATTTCTGGCTTACGGAGAACACAAAGTGGGAAACCACACGTTATGTGAACGAGGTGCTGGGTGATGGGACAGGACTAAGGGACCTAAGATCAAACAAGGACTTTGTGCGCTACCAGCCTTCAACTGTTGTATCTGTATCTGTATCTGTAGCTGTATTTGTATTTGTATCTGTATCTGTATCTGTATCTGCATCTGTTTGTGTATTGTTTAGGTAATATTTGGTTACTTTTATTTGTTGGTATCCCAGCTCAAAGGCGGCTAAAAATCGTCAGTATTATAAATTGTTTACGTTTCTTCGGGGTTAAATTTATTTTATTAATTTTAGGTATGCTTGTTTTTATTTTAGGAAATCTCTCTCTCTCTTTTTTGCTTTCGTTTTCGGTATTTTGTATAATAAAGACCTGTCTTTGGAAATTCGGTCCCTCATATCAAAGTTATGCTTCTTCGTGTTTAAATGTTTTGTTAAGGAAACCAGTTCAAACGGGAATTCGAATACCGATTCGATGTACCAATTATTTCCGATTTCCGATTAAATTCCGAATTTTTTGATCGATTTCGTTATCGTTCTGTTGGTATTCTCGTTTTTTGTTTTTTGTAAGTTATTAAAGGTGTGTGTTGTTGTAGAGTTGAAACCCAAATATGCATTAAGACATAACGTTAAAGCTGGGCGCATTCCATCATATAGTGGTAGCTATCGGTGTGTGTATGTGTGTGTGTGTGTCTTCGATAGGCCGATAACTAGTCCGATAACCGGATATCCGGTTAAACGTTTAGTTCTGCTTCAGTTTGTTCTGTTATGCAATATTCTGTTATGTTCTGTTTCATTCTGTTATGTTTTGTTCTGTTTGGTGTGTCTTTTGTGTAGATCTTTTGTTATTTATTGTGATAAAGCTATTTTGACAGCAGTCTTGAACGTTCATTTCAATTTAAATATTCAATATTATAAATAGGTATACACACATTTTTAAGGGTTTCGATTTAGTTGTTTCTTTTTCCTTGGTTTTCTCCTTTTAACTCGTTTGCTTTTGCTTTGTTTGCTCTTCTAATTCTGCTTTTTTGTCCACGTCTGGTACTCTCTCTTGTATATGGGGTTAAGACCTATCAGACAGTTTTGGGTTATCTTTTGCCGGACTAAATTTGAGCTTAAAGGAATTGTGGATTTTGGGTTTTGGGAAGTGGGAAATCATTTGCAAAACTTGAATACAATTTGTTGTTCTTGTTGTTGTTGTTGTTGTTGGCTTATGTGGACTGCATCCTATGGCTATATATAATCTATAGATTACATATATTTTGATCCTTTTTTCTGGCCCTGGTTCTGTATAATTGCAGAGTCTGCAGAGTCCTACCAAAGACTATTAATTATAGAGTTCTATATAATCGTTTTGTTTTGTTTTTTTCATTAATTACTTTTTTTTTGGTCCTACTGAGGGGGGAACTCTGGGAATGGGATTTTGGGAGCACGATACGGGGAATTCAGTTGTATATCTCTGGATCTTTTGCTCTCCGTGGAGTCCTAACAAAGCGTTAGAAGGTTGCGTTTTACCTAAATGGTTTTCTCATAATTTTCTCATGGTTTTTCGTTTTCTTTAAATAACTTCGATGCTCTCTCACTTAATACTTTATAGTAAGTATATATAGTATGTATATATAATGTTCCTTTTAGAATCTTTAGAAAATCTTTACGTAGCTCGGCCACTTCTGCTATTATGTATGTCTACACACTAGGTTTGCTCTACACTCTCATTTGCAATCAATGTCCATAATATATATATTTCAATTCAATTCGCTTCTTGGTTTGTTATCGTTTCGTTTCCAAGCGTTTCGTAGCGCCTCCTATCGTTCCATTTCGTTTCGTTTCTAATCTATTTTCTATCTGGAGCTTGTAGTTTGTTCCGTTCCTTTAGCTTGTTTATGTTTTTTTTTTGTTTTTACCAGCTAATGTGAATTACCTTTAGTATGTTACAAAAGTTTAATTAAAATTGTTCACTTTAGTAGATTTGCTAGAACTAACGTTAGTTTTTGCTTTACTCTTTGTTCTCGTTTATCGTTTATCGGTTCTCCTATCGGTTATCGCCCTTCTCTACAGTACTATCGTTATCCCTATCATCGACTCTCATCACGAAAGCTAGTCAGGTTCTTAATTGAGTTATATATATATATATATAATTCTTGGTAGAAAAGAAGGGCAAAAAAAAACAGCAACAACGAAAATATACTATATATATTTTAGAATATATATATATATGTATATATATGTATAGAAAAAGAAGACAACAACAAACTTGTTTCCTTTAAACTTGTTTCGTTAGTTTAGTTAAAGCCAGAGCTAGTAGATATATAGATATATACTATATATATATAAGTAGGTGCGACTTGCCCTCTCTCTTATTTACTGTGAGTTTTCCTTACTTTCCTTTGTTTTTCTTTCGTATGTTTCGTTTTATTTTCCATTTTGTTATGTCTTGTGTTTTGTCCACAGTTTTTTAGACTTTGTTTAAGACTTTGGTTTGCTTTTGGTTTGTTTTCTTTTCATGTTTTTAGCTTATCCTTTGGTTTTCTTTCACTTTTCTTCATCTGATTTTGCTGTTTTCTAGATACATTTTTTACAGCTAGATAGGTTTTCATTGTTATTGGTTGTCTTCTGTTTATTTTTATTATTAAATTTTTAATTTTTAGTTCTTAGCTTTCTTTTGCTTTGCTATTTTGTGGCTTTTTGCTCGCTTTGGTATATAATGTTTATGGGTTTTTGGTTCTCTGTAGTTTTGGTTTCATTTTTGTCTTATTTCCACACACTTACACACAGTCACAACACACACACACATACAGACAGGCAGTTAAACAGACAGAAAGACAGACAGATGCATCCTTGGGATTATGTATCTTGGGGATTAAAAACAAGACAGACGGACTAGTTTTGCGTCATGTTTTGATGAATGAATTGCAGATGGAATCACCGGAACCGGAAGTGCCAAAGGGAGGTTATAGGAAGCTGTGCTTTGTTTTTTTTGAGGATTCGATTGCTTTTATCGTACATTTGCCTTGGGAGAGAGATATTCTATTGTATTTCAGCTTTCTGAGCGTTCTTTCCTTTTACGATCTATGCCCTATGATGACCTTAAATTATATTCCCCTAACCACACTCACACTCTGTACACACACGCACACACACACACACACACACGTACACAAACTATTCATTTAATGTATATTTAGTATGCAAGTACAGGCTGCCTTGGCCCAAGGTGAGAATTACGAATACGTTTAGCCTAAGACTTGGAAAAAAAAAACTGCACACATCTGTATATATAAATATATATATATATATATATATATAGGTATAGCCAAGATATATATGCATATATGTATATATACATACAGACGTGTGCCTGTGGGGGGTATATATAATATGCTAACATTTGACTTTTTTTCTCATTTCGAAAGAGGCTTATTTACAAAAGGCCGAGTTCGAAATTCGACTTGTAGAATTACTAATATTACCGTTACCGCTATTATTACTATTACTAGCACTATTACTACTATTATTGCATACACGTTCTCTTTTCCTAGTAAACTTATTTGAGGCAATCGTCGTCGTCGTCGTCGTCGTTGTCGGTGTCGTTGTCGTCATCGGTATCGATTCATTGTTTATCGATTCGTTGCCACCACTACCGATAGCTATTATCTGATTATTATCGGGCGAACTGTTGCTATTCGTCGTATTGGTGGTGTTCGCCAGCGATTCGGCATCTTCGGGTATCACCGGTATTATTTCGCGATCGTGCAACAGTTGCTCCTGCAACTGTAACTGTGATTTCGATAGCGATTTCGATAGCGATTTCGATTTCGATTGCGATTGCGACGGCGAGGTTAAACGTTGCCTCAGCGCTGTTTCGGCCATTCCGAATTCGGGCTTAGACATTGACGTAGACGTAGTTGCGGTTGCTGATGATGACCATGATGATGATGATGTTGTTGCTGTTGCTTTTGCTGTTGTTGTTGTTGTTGTTGTGGGTGGCCAGATGGACCGATCCGGCCTTATTGTTAGCATCTCGATGTTAATCACGGAGTTGGAGCGCTCTCTTTCTGATATTCAGCTGCCGTATTTGTTGGAAGATGCGTAGCTATTAACTGCAGATCCATTTGATGGCATGTGAGTATCAGGCACTAAATGTGGTGTTCTACTAGATATAGGTGGCAAAATAGGGCTTGTTGGCCAATGGTAAGTAGCAGCGGCGTTATTGGATGAGGGAACACTTCTATGCAAAAAGCAGTATGTTAATTGTCGTTATTTCATTTGTACGCTTATCATATCATATCATATCAAAATCAAATCAAATTTTGTTTCTTTTTTCTCATTATCTTTTCAATGGCGATGCTTTGATAGGATGCAAATCATGAAAAATGTCACAATGAATAGAATAGATTAAAAATAGATTAAAGTAGAAGTATACAAGAGTAGAAAAGCCTTGGCGCGTCAGTAAGAGAATAAACTGGGGATGTACATATATCGAGAGGATATCGATATATAGCGATCGAGATCATATCGAAAATATATCGAAATATGAGCTATCGAAAAGTGGCGAATATTATCAATATTTAATTGATTTGTACTTCTTTTATCTATTATTTTGGGTGAATATATCAAACACAATATATCTCAAAGTTATATTGTAAAGGTATAATTTATATATATATTATTGGTCTTCGCCTTAAATATCGATACAGTATCGATATCGATTTGACATCCCAAAATCATTGATGAAATTGGTCTAAAGATGGATAAATATTTAGTATAAGCACACGCTTGATTTTTAGTTTTCTTGTTTGTATGATTAGCTTATTATTTTTATTAGAACTCAACTTAAATGTCCTTAAATCACTTGAATCTTGCATAGAAGACGGAGTAGGATTCTCTGTGTTCCTTTCTTATTTTGTTTTTTAGGGGAATCACAAAGTTGGGGCTTATAATTTTTGAAGGAGTCAAGTGTGTGTGCAGTGGACATCTAGGGAACACAGACATATATATTCTAAATATTTACAAATGATTTCACAAGACTATACAAGACGGAGGGTCAGGAAGCAGGACGAGGACGAGAACGAGGACCAGGAACAGGACCTCAAACAGGACAAACGAATCACGGACACGAAAACATATTAAAATGATGATGGACGCGAGTGTGTGTCAGATTGAGATGAAGCTAATGGGCATGGAGCGGCGGAACAGAGACAGAGAGTGATGCACTCAGAACAAAAATCGTCAAGGATATCAAGGATATCAATATTATATATAATTTTCAAAGAGTTTTTACAAACTGAGTTTCAGAAAATTATTACAATTTAAAAGACTTTCACGGCCTTTGCTCTGAGTGTATAGAGAGAGAGTGAAGACAAAGAGAGAGAGAAAGAGACAGAGACGAAGGAAAGAAAAAGATAGAGAGAGGCAAATGGGACTCACCTAGAATGCGGAAACAGCATGGGCGCCGCGTTGAACATCGATTGGGGGGTCGGCGCCGCAATGGGGGCCACTGCCGCCGCCGCTGTGTCCGGATGCAGAAAGTTGCGACGCTGCTCGATCCGCTCCTGGTGCTGGGTCAAGCAGCGGGACAATAAATCCGGAAGGCTCTCCATGTGCTCCTGCAAAAGAGGATTGGGGCGGATATGGAAGGGATCGTCATCATCATTATGGCACCACTGGCAGATGGTCTTTGTTTTCGTTCTTTTCATACTTGTATGCTCTGCATTTTGTCCTCCAGGTTGGTCAAGCGCTCCTCGATGGCATCCTGACGGCTAGACATGTCCGATATTATCTCGTAGACTGTGTTTTGTGTCTGCGAATGGTAACGGACACACAGAGAGGTCACCAACAATGCATTTAACCGGGCACAAGGACGCGGTTTATATAAATTACTCTATCAACTATATCTAAATTGCTTCAACAGTAGAACTTCCGTAAATCGCACCTATTTAATTCTATAAGTGACGAATGAATAAGTATTTGTTATTCATTTAAAAAGAAATCATCGAAACACTTATCGAAAACAATTATTTTAATATCGATATACTATTATTAATCGCTTAAATTTCCCAGCAACTTTACGGAAGCTCTCCTAAATTTAGTTTTCTTAATTTTTGCTATTTTGTTAGCTACCTTGGCCATATCAGTTATTGTGTTTGCATTATCCATTAGTTTGCGCTGATCCATTTTAACTTTTCGCAACCTGCATCGCGTTGGAAGAGTCATCAATATTATGAAAAAGATTATTTAAATATTGATTATTTGCCAAAAACATATAATACACACACGTGGAAAAGATTTCGTGGCAAGATTTCGACAAGCCGAACTTGCTTTATTTCCAACTCAAGTTTCTCAATTTCAAAATCGGACAAAATTGTGGTTGCAGTGGGTTTTTTGAAACTTTAAGAGGTAGAAATGTATGAATGTATATCGAGCAATAATTATCGATAAACATATCAAGCTTATCAAGTCAAAAATATTATAAGCTTTGATATATAGAAATATTAAATATAGGAAAAAAGCAATTAATGTTAAAATATCTATAATTAATTAATAAATCGATAAGTAACGATACTTTAACGTTATATCGATCAGAGTCCCCTTAAAGTTTCAAATCGCACTGTTTACCCTTTGATTTCTTTTAAGATAATATTCACTGAAAACGTTATTTTCGATGATCATTATTATTATATTATTATTATTATAGTTTTGTGTAAAGAATTTATTGTGCCGTAGTTACGATAGATAGATTAAGTGTTAAGAAGGTTCGAAAAAATTTCCATATATTTTTCATTTTGGGCGTTAAAATTGCAGAAAATCGTATCGTGAAAGTATCATCATATCATACGGCTGATCCCTGGGCCACTCCCTGTGCTTCCCCCTTCCGTTTATCGTTTTCCTTTTGTTCAGATGAAAATGGAAAATGGAGTTACTACGACAAAGCACAGGATTCAGCATGAGGATATATATGTGAATGTGTGACTTGCAGGGACAAGGAGCACTTCGGTGGTTAGTGGAATGAGTGACAATATATCTAATTGGTGGCTCTGGGCCAGGCAAAAGCTTGATGATATTGCGATAGTTTTAGATACGAGATTCTAGAATATTTAACGCAGCATGCTAGGTCATGTGGCTAATCTCGGTTAATTGCATAACGTAAAAACAGGGCTTTACAACCTATTTACAGGCTAGTAAAACGAGTTCAATCATTTGTGGTTCTTTTTTCTTTTTGTTCAGTTCAGTTCAGTTCAGTTTGGTTTAGTTTAGTTTGCATTTTTAGTACTTGGTACATTTCGATTAGTTTTGCTTCTTGTTTTATATATATACAGATTTTCTTTTCGATTTGATGATGATTCTTTCCCAAACCGAAACAAAAGCTTGCCTACTGTTGGCCTACGAATATTGTTATTGTTTATTGATGGGCTTGTTAATGAGTCTAATTGTACATGAGTATATAGATCACAGGTAACGGGGGGTGGGTGGGAACAACAGGGATAAACGAGTCTTGAAGGCTGATAATTCCGACACAGAACATATTACATACAGAGATATATATGTGTGATTTTGTCTGCAGGACAATGAGAGTTAGTTTCGGAACGAGAGACCAATGCGGGGTTTTTTTTTTTAAAACATTTACAGAGACAGCAGAACAGCGAGGGAGAGTGAGTACAGAACATAAACACTTGGAAATTGGACAATGATGGTTGATTTCTAGTTCCCTAATTCTGATTTCTGAATCCCTGAACCCCTCTACGAATAGATCTAGTCTCTCCTGGGTTCTCTGGGCACTTTTCCGGCACTATTTCAGTTCATTTTCATATTCATTGGTTTATAGACTTTTATGTTGGCAGTACTAGTTGTTGGTTGGTTGGTTGGTTGGTAGGTTGATTGGCAGATTGATTTGGTTGGTTGTTAGGTTGATTGGTTGTTGATAGATCTCTAAAAATACTCACGCATATATAGCTAGAAGGAACTTTCTTTGGTGGGTTCTTACACGGCCGGGATTAACCCGTTTTACTAGTCTTGTATGTTTGTAAATGAGCCAAGTTTCACGAAGGACATTCGCCGCAGCATTTTTCAGCTAAATTTTGGTTCAAAGAAGAAACGTATACAAAGGTAATTAGAATGCAATATATATAAATGTGGATATACATGGAGTGCGTTGTAGGCGGTATTTCGGTTTCGTCCCTCGTCCGTCGGTCTGTCGCTCCGTCCAACACTCGATCCTGTTGGCCGTCTTGGAACACGATCTATATACCCTTTTGGTCAACTGCGTGTCCATCATGAAGTTGTGCACATGCTTCTCGGCACGGGTCAGCTCCAGTTTCCGGGAAACGACGGCCACCAGAAGGGCCGTGCAGCCGGCGCCCTGTAACGACGATGTGAACACTGGTGAGATCTTGCCTTTCGATTCGAATATCGGCGAGTGAGTTATCTAATCGAACCCATATGCCATAGGGAAGGGGACACCCAACTCCGGTTAATGTGGCAAGTCTCTTAAAGTCCAATTATCTATATATCGATAAATATCTATTGTTCTTATAAAGAGTTCGATTAATCGAATATTGATCGCTTTAGTAAATCGATTAAGCAAGCTCGCTTGATGGATCTATTACATTAGTTTATATAACCTTTCATATTTTTTAAAAATCAAAAAGTTATTACGGCAAATAAAACAATTTTCGATATAAAATCGAGTGTCTTAATCGATTACCCTCATAAAACTTTGCTTCAAGTTACATAAATAATCGATAACTATTTTTGATGAAATATTGCCCTGGTAAATTGATTACATTAGGATAAATATCGCTTCATTGGGTTTTTAATAATCGATAAGTGAAAAATTAAACTCTTTTCGATACAATATCGAGTGTTATTGTTTCACAACAATAGAAATATATCGGAAATAAATTCTTTTTAAAATCGGTAACGAATTGTATAATTTTTGAAGAAATTGCCTTAGGAAAATAATTCGGACGGATAAAAATAAAAGAAACTGAAGTGTTTAAGCCAAATATACCCTAAATGAGCAAATTAGCAAATTAGCTCAAATTGGGAAATAGTTAAAGGCAATTTTCCTAATTGTAACCGCACACACAGACACACTTCCATTGATTGTGGTTCATTGGGGGTGGTTGTGTCTCCGGAGTTGGGTGTCCGCCCGGACAGCCATCTGTAATGTCAGTTGGTTATTTTCACTTTTGATTTATGCATTCAAAATGGGAGTTGTTTCTTTCTTTTTTTCTTTTTGTTTGTTTATCGAGTTATAGTCCAGAACTTGTTGTTGCTCTCAGAATTGATTAGAGATACTGTTATGGGTGTTACAACGTGTGTATGTTATGGTTTTTCATCATCTTATCATCTTTTCATCTTTTTTTGTTTTCTTCGTTAATCACTTTGTTATTTTTGTTTGCTTCTCGATGAGTTTTCACATCAAATGAACAAATGAATGAATGAGTGATGAGAGTGAATGCGTGTGGATGAACGGATGAATTCCGATAACAACTTGCTGTTAGAATTTAGAGATGGCTTAGATTCGATAATATTATTTGGGGGATTAATGGATTGTACTAGGGGCACAGTTCTATATATGTATTACAACAGTTAGAGGTGTCTGGCAGAGATATACAGGAATATACACACATAAGTACGAAACGATTAGCTATAGGAAACAAAGTCGAAACCATAAGTCACAATTCATAGTCATAGTAGTTGGGAGCGCAAATATACGAGTATTTTAATTTTACGTTTAGTTTTTTTGCTTTATTTATCATAGCTTTACTGATAAATATCTCAAAAAGTCTATTAAAAAATATATGTAAAAAAGCAGTTAGGACTTGAAGAGAGAGGAAATTGAAGTCAAAATCGAAATCGAGTTCATAGAGAAGAGAAAGTAAGCCACGCAGAAGCGCAGAGCTTGATAAAAGTGGAATTATAAGTAGATAGATTAGAATAGTTAGGTAAATAGAAGGCGAAAGAGGTATAAATATATATATTATTTTTTTGAGGCGTGTGTACTAATAAGCACTAGTTCCTATACTAACTCCTTTTCGCTTGAGTTTCTATTCTAAATCGCTTCGCCTAAGTACATGCAGGAATCTCCTGAGCTCTCTTTTTTCTTTTTTTTTTGGTGGGTCAACTAGGTTATTTGAATATATATGTATGTACAATTTGCTAAGAACATAACGATTTAGATATGAATTCAGCATTTTTTTGTTTTTTGTTTTTTTTTTTTTTGGGATATTGGTTGGTAATTATTTTTTTAAGTGGCGGCGAAGGGCGGTTGTGGTGGGCGGAATAACATTCGTATGCAGTTTATGTAATTATTTACACGTGATTTTGGGCTGAACATTAATAATTATTAGTTCTTTCTCATTTTTTGTTATGTTGTGTGCAATTTTTATATATAGAATATTTTGATTTGTTTTTGTTTTTTTGTTGTTGTTGTTTAAAAACTCACCATTATTCCTGTACTGACAGCGATACCACGTCCACAGTACGTATTCGGAACAATATCACCGAAACCAACACTCAAAAATGTTATCGCTATCAGCCACATTGCATTCAAAAGATTCGCATGTTCTTCGTCATGAAATCTGTTGTTCCATAAATGTCGGTTGCAAATATATATAGATGTTATATATATTTTTGAATTTTCATTTTTTTTGTTTTTGTATGACATTGTTTATGGTTTATTATAGATTTTTTTGTTTGTTTCAATTGAAGTTGAAGTTGAAGTTTCATATTCATTTTCAGTTTCAGTATTTTTTTTCAAAGGGCAAATTGTATACACGCGTTTGTTTATTATTATTTTTTTTTTTTAAATGAAAGGGAAAGAGAGATAGAGAAAAATATCGTATTGTTGGCTTAATGTTTGAAAAATAAACTATAAGAATCCATTTAAAAACTAAACAGGCATTATAGGTAAAATGAGCTTGAAACGAAAAAGGAACCAAAAACAGAAAAAACATCAAAACAAGGAACAAACTAACGGTAAAGTAAACGCAAACATCAATGTAAATGTAAACGGAAACGGAAACGAAAAGAAAGTTAAGCACAAAGAAAATGTGTGTGTGAGTGTGTGTGTGTGTGGGTGTGTAAGTAAAGGAAAACTTTGAATTCGGGCATTCGGCATATATTTGGGGGAAAAACGGTTAAACGAGATTAACAAGAAAAACTGGACGAGATAGATAGATAGATAGAGATAGAGAGAGGGAGCAGCACACACACACACGCACAGTTACAGTGGTCAACTTTTGGTTGAAATTGATTGTTTTTTTTTTTATTTAAGGAATCAATGATCGTTAAAATATATACATATATATACATATATATGTACAGGGGGGGAGGGGTGGGGTAATGTATATAACCTGTACATGGCATTAACATTAAGTGAGAGCAAGTGAGAGAAGTTTGCTTTGCTTTTGGTTTTGGTTTTTAAGAAAATTAGAGTTTCTAAAAGTGCAGAAAATCATTAAATTTCATTTCAATTTCACACACGCACTCACACACACTCAAACGCACACACACACACCCACAGAGACCTAGTTAAGTATGTACATTAATAGAATTTGCCTGTGAGCTGTCAGAAAAGATTTGTTTTGAATTTGTTTTTCTGCTTTCTGCTTTTTCCCAGGAAGCACAAACTTTTCTCTCAGCTTTCTCTTTGTTGTCTCCGCCTGTGTGTGTGTGTGTGTATTTTTTTTTAGTTTAAAAACAAAAAAAGAAAACCGAGAAAAACTAAGGAAAAAATAAAAGTTATTTTGTTGCTGTTGCTGTTTCGTTATCGGCTTCTGGTTCTTTTCAAAACAAAAGTTCAAAAATTGTGACACTCACACACGCACACACACACACAACATGTGCCTCTATGTACATATATTTAAATATATATATTATAATGTAACGCACACACACACACACACACGCACAACGTTTTGGGTGTACTATTTCCTTTTTTTTTTTGCTTTTTATTTTGTGATGATTTACAACAGATTGCCAGAGTGTGTGGATGTGGGTGTGATGTGTTTTTGTGGGGGGAACCAACGAAAAAAATACAGATAGAGATATATAGAGAGAGGGAAAAAGAGAGAGAGAGGGGTG